>JAWMRA010000130.1:47494410-47724396 GCA_035584735.1 Pseudotriccus pelzelni
TCCAACCTAAACCTCCCCTGACACAACTTCAGGCCATTCCCTCAGGTTCTGTCACTGGTCACCACAGAGAAGAGATCAGTGCCTGCCCCTCCTCTTCCGCCCACGAGGAAGTTGTAACTGCAATGGGGTCTCCCCTCAGTCTCCACTTCTCCAGTCTGAACAGACCAAGTGCCCTCAGCCTCTCCTCATATGGCTCCCCCTCAAGGTCCTTCACCATCTTTGTTGCCCTCCTTTGGACACTCTCTAACAGCTTAATATTTTCCTTATATTGTGGTGCCCAAAACTGCACACAATACTCAAGGTGAGGCCACTCCAGTGCAGAGCAGAGCGGGACAATCCCCTCCCTCAACCGGCTGGTGATGCTTTGCCGGATGCCCCCCAGGACAGGGTTGGCCCATATATATTAGTACTATGGTTGGATGGGGATTTGTTCAGTTCTACTCTAGTGCCCAAAACTGGGCTCAGATACAACTTTACATCTTATCTATGAGATAATTCAACTCACGATCATGACATTCACCAGGTTACTAGTGAGAGAGAAGAGGAAGTACACTGGTCAGTTTGAGATTTAAGGCCTTCCCTCAGAGGATGCTTAGAAAAGCCTATTTACCTAAATATCATCTGAAAAGAAGGGTCCAAGACTAAGTCAGGCAGATTAAATATGATATGGTCCAAGATAGTTCAAGCAAGCAAACGCACACTTTCTTTTAACAATACAGGAGGCACAAGTAATGAAGGAAAAGAAACAACAAAACTCACATACGGACATTTTCAATACAACAAACTGCTTCTATACTTAGCATACTTAGATGCAGATTTTAAGCAATGAAAGGTAGCGCCTTATTTATAAAGCAAGGAGCTCTTCACACTTTCAAGAGATAAAAGGAACTTCGCAAGATTTTTCTTTTTACAATTTTCAGTTAACATTGTGGGCAGGTTCACAGCTAGGAGCTGCTGATTTTTGTTCCAAAGGTTTAAAATTCTGTCAGCTAAATCAGAGGTCCTATATATTTACTTTCGTGAGTCCTCAGATGTCCTTTTTTCATACTTTTCTTTCTTTAAATAAAGGCAAACAACTCAGATTCCTAAAGTTATCATGTTCTACTTACCATGCCCTCTCTACTGGTAATTGAAACTTCCATTCCAATCAACAATTTTAACAAATCAACATGGACATAATTAAATCATGCTTCAAAAAAAGTAATCATTTTTCTCCAGATCACAAAAATAGCTACTCTTACTTCAGTAACTACATCTTTAAAACATTTGGAACATGAAGAACATTGAAACAATGGCTAGTAGTTCACCATAAAGTCAATTATGTTCTTTAAAAAGACACACAAAAACATTACCTTTGTCTCCTCAATCCTGATTGCATCCAACAGATAGTGAAGAAGCTCCTGGCTGTCCTGCTGCTGGAACCCCTTAAATCGAGGAGCTCTATGAAAAAAAGAGTAAAGAATTTAAAATTACCTTAGGAGGCACAGAATGACAGAAGTTGGAAGGGACCCACAAGGATCATCAAAGTCCAACTCCTGTCCTGGCACAGGACACCCCAAAAATCACACCATGTGCTTGAAAACATTACCCAAATGCATCTTGAACTCTATCAAGCTTGGTGCTGTGACCACTTCCCTGGGGAGCCTGTTTCAGTGCCAAGACAATGTCTACATCAGTCTTGTTGGATGCCAGGGGTACAAATAGATGCAATCCCTGCTGGACCTCATGGGACTTTAGGAAGCTCCTGATGTGGCAGGCAGCAATTACACCAAGGCTGCACTGTAACCTGGATCACATTTTGATCCTATTGTGTATGGCTTGACTAAAATACAGCTTTGCCAGCAGAGCCTCATCCATGCTAGCAGCACTTTCCTGACTGACTACACCACTACTTCTGTACCACTAAACATTCTCAATGTCATGAAAGAGACAGAAAGACTGTCAAAGTGCTTAGCCTCCCTAGCTATCTCACCCTTTTCCCAATTGAGCAGAAATCTCAAATGTGCACAAAACAGTCCATGTACAGTAAACCATAAACAGCACAATAACCTCAACTGGAAAAAGATTATCTTGAAACAGAAGGGAAGTCACAAGGCTATACGTCAAACAAACAAACAAAAACTGTGTGTCAGAATCCAAATGAGAATTTCTCAACTTAAACAAATATACAGCCATCTCTTCTAAATGGCTCCACAGGCCATTAATGCAGTAATCTGCAGCTTAGTCAGAGAGTTAAGATGCTAAACATCACACTGTATATGGATTTCAAATAGTATTAAGGAAACTTAAAAGACAATTATAATAGTAGGATATCCTGATATATGTATCTATCCTGATACATGTAATTTACACTGTATTCAATTACTCTTTCATTTATGCTAAATATCTTCAACTAACATTACATATATTAGCAATAAATGCTCTAAACCAAGGATCTCCCTTATAAGAGCATTTCTAATCAGAAAAGCCAGGGTTTGGTGTTGGGTTTCTTTAGGTAGGAAGAGTTAAGCACTCCTATGTTATCAGCTAAGAGTTACTCTTACAGTTCTTTCACAGAAGTTTTAAAATTATCTTTTAGCATCATAAATTATCAATTCACACAATATCTGTATCCAAAATCCTGTCCTAACAAACTGCAATACTTCACACATCTGAAATTCATATTAAAACATGCAATATTACCAGAGGCAAACAAAACACAGTTTCATACCTAAAATGAAGAGACCCCAAAAATAATGAGAAAATCTCTTCACAGGTGTTTTGACTGAGACAATAAATTTGAATCCAGATTCCAAAACTATCAGGTTTGCGAAGATAGGTAATAAATTAGCTACACATTGTCTGAACTCTCCTCAAAGCTGCTTTTGGGAATTGTACACCCATCTGGTTTTAACAGCATAAAACCCTGAGATGACAGATGTTCAAATTTCATAAATATTCAGCACTAATTCAAAGGAACCTGCCTTACTCACCCATCAAAACAATCAAGTATATCAAGTATTTTGCTCCCACTGTACATTGAATACAAAAACATGACAAATTTTAGCATTTTTGCAATGCCTGAGTGCACCAAAACCAAGTTATCTGGACAACTCATGCAACCGCAGACTCATAGAATGGTTTGGGTTGAAAGGGATCGCGAAAGATCACGAACAATCCATGCTGTTACTGTGATATAATATCACTACATTCATTTACTGGCTACTCATGTTAAGTAGAAATCTGAACCTGCAAGATTTAGTCTTCAACAGCTGCAACAGCTTCTTTCAGAAAAAAAAGTAGTGTACTTCCTAACCTTTCTTCTCCAGAAATAAAAAGTCTCAAAGAAAAGGGTCTATCTGTATGCCTTAGAAAATACACATGTAGTGTCACTCTTGTCCTCTCTGACTACACTGTCCTCCAAGCTGTCCTGATCTGTGGTGTCTGGTACCAGCAGAGATGAGCCAACTTAGGAGTCAGCCCAAGGACACAGAAGTGACACTGGCACCAGCTGAGTTAGTACTGTTGGACTTTAGTACCCAGGACAAACAAAAACTGACGGTTCCACAGGAAAGGTGATTCTTTTCTAGCCTTTTGGATCACCAGCAGCATCCACACGACCCTCATAAGCCAAAAAAGGAAAATCATCTGTTTCAGACTATGCTCCCATTTACACTGGTGATCTTTTAGCCAATTGCACAGGGTAACGTTGCGTCTGTTCATGAGACAGCCATTCAGTAGTATCAAACACTGCTATCCAAAAACTGGTGATTCCTTTTCTTACTACTTACAGCATCTAAATATACTCTAAATATAATATTTTCCAGGCATAGACAGAAATTACAAAAAACAGACTTACAAGTACATGAATAGATCCTTAAGGTGTTGCCCTTACTAAGATAAGCACCACTAGAAGGCTTCTCATAAACAACTTTGATGTCCAGCTTCTTGCCACCTCAAATTAAACCGTATAAATATTCACTATTAACGTATCTTTATTCACATTAACTACAGCATGTTACTCAGGATTGTAATGGGTGGGTTTATGCATTTCCAGTAATGCCACCAAATGGCAGCTGCGACTCGTGATGCAGACTGAAAAGAGCACATGCAGGCATAACCATGTGGCACCCCTTCCGAAACCTAGTACAGGGGACAACTGGCTTAGTAGAGCTCAAACAGCAATTTTATCAAACTGGCAGAGCAACCAGAAAAACCAACTACTTACTTCAATTTTATTAAACACACGTTGAGCCAGTTTTCATTTTCATTGTGTGCTTCAGCTAACCAGTACATGGAGCTGCAAACGCATATCTGTATTTTCCCCTGGTACAATGATCTCACTTGCCCAGCCATGCTCTTCAGCTGTTCTAGGGTTCTTGAAGATGAGGCTTCTGTCCCACTCATAAACTAAAGCTCCTTGGGTTTGCCTTGGAAGTTTGTGCTCATGGACAGGAGAAATTAAAGGAGATCAGAGAACACATCAGATGTGCAACGTGTCTACAACAGTAACATGTAAAGCTGGGCAAGATGTCAGGATGCCAAGCTAGGACACAGCAGACTTGGGCTACAGGCAGAACAGTGATACAATACTCTCAGTTTTTAACTGCTCACTGGAGGCCCTTTGGGGTGTAACTGGAGAAGGACAGAGGGTGACAAGGCAGATCTCTAAGGTCAGTGCCTAAAATTAAGTGGAATAAATCTGGACCTGCAAATGCAAAACAATGTACTCACATTTACAAATAGGATACTTTCACATTTGTACTTCATGTTTACTTTTTGACACAAGGTTGACAATCCCCCTCGTTAAAAATGATTTAATGATGCTGCTGTACTGTCAGGTTTAGTATAAAATCTGGAATCAGCAAAGTGGGTGATTTTTTTAAGCATTCTTTTCAAAGTGAATTTTGTTCCATGAGCAAATCAACCTAAAAAATTAATTTCAAATTTTAAAAATTTCAACACTCTTCTTAAAGAATATTTTTAAATATAATTAAAATGCAGTATTTTCTTCTATTAAAATCAAATGTTCTATTTCCAATCAATTTGATTATAATCCCTTTCTGAAAAGTACTGTACCTTTATTTTGGCTCCAATAAAACATTCAACATCCATTTAAAAATAACATAGCTGCATGCATGTTTCCATGTTTCATTTTCAATTTGCTAAAACAGTTTTCTCTCACTGAATGTCCAGAAACCTGAAAGAAGCTTACTTTTTAACTAAGATGCCCAAATCAGTTAAATTCTGAGAAAGCTAGTTAGTTAGCCAGAGTATTATCATTAATTTATCAGAAATGTCTTGATTTCTTGAGGCAGTGAGAATCAATGAGTATATTCAGCCTATCTCCTCCAGTATAGATTAATAGCCATTAATAGCTTCAGTGTATAGCAAGAAAACTTCGCACATACACATCCTGGATCCTGGTACTAATAGGGATTTTTATTATTTTTTGGCCACAAAAGCAGGACCTCTGCAAGAGGCACTATAGTAAAAAGGAACAAAAATAATTAATAATAATTATTAAAAATAAATAATTAATAATTACTTGACAAAGAAGCGAACAAAAACGCCATCGCTATTACAGATTTCTTTTCACTGTAAACACACCTCAGAGCTCACTCTTCAATGCAAATCAGGAGAAAGCACCACAGATACTTTTTGTTACTGCTTATGGTTTGCAGTGTAGCTTCCCACTGATGAGCATACAACAATCACTTCAGATGAAAACTAATTTATTAATTTATATTTCAAGGTAAAATAGTTTACTTGTAGGTTCCACACAGTTTTAATAGCTTAAACCAAGAGGGGAGGAAATTCACTCAGCCATGGCAGCTTTTCTTTTCTTTTTTATATTTTATTTTACTAGCACATGGTGCATCTATGACTACAAGATTATTTAGGCTTCTCTGTGCCTGTACTAAATCTACATGCCCAAATTTTAATGGAAACAAGGATGATGGGAATGTAACAGCTACCACTTTAAAAGTGCAGTGGCAAGGAAAGTGACTTGTAAAGACTCTGTGTAAGGTTTGAGTCATTTACTTGAACTGACAAATGATGTTATTGTTAACTGCTTAACATATAGTTAATCTGTCAATTATGTACATAGTATGCTATGTAATGTTGCCTATAATTCCATCTTATGTTCTGTGGAAAAACATTTGGTTTGGGGAGAAGTCACAAAAGGAAACCAAAAAAACAACAATAAAAAGGAGGGAATTGCACAGCTCACAATGCATTTACTGGAAGCTTCCTACATTTATAAACCAGTATTAGAGAAAAAAAAAAAAAGAAATTAATCCACGCTGATACACAGAAATCTGACAACTAAAAGATGTGTGCTCTCGTCTCCTTGAAAATATGCTCCAAGCAAGATCCTTGGCAAAAGTGGGGGACTTGGAGATGGTTGGTTGAGTTGACCGCTCACAGATGTGCTGACATATGGAAGCCAGTGCCAATGCGATACAACCTGTTGTACAGTGTCAGCAGGATAATGACAGAACAGGTTGAACTCCTGCTAATGGCCATAAGTGGTGAAGGACAACTGTGACATCTACAAGCATACTACTTATCTAGCCTCTCGTTGCTCATCTGGAGACCAGTTGTAATTGCTTGACTGTCAGTTAAAGAAATACTTTTCCTAGAACGCTGTAATAACAAAAACTACATAATAACATAATTTTTCAAAGAAAAACACCCTAATAGTTTTAATTCCTATATTATATTAATTTGAGGGAAATTAAGCTATGCTTTAAAAGCAGAAACAGGATACAATTACAGTCATTCAGTCATACTGCACAGGGCTGACACACTTTCACTGTCTCTAATAAAAATCTCATCCAAAATCATCCTTTCAAGAATTACTATCTCGGTGTAGAAGATAGCCTAATACCTTGGAAAATTTTAGAAACAGAAATAAGTGCTTGGACACAGAAACAGAGCACACTATTCGGGTTTTTTCCATTAGTGCAACATACAGAGGAACCCTTTAATAGTACAGTACTTACACTACAGAGTTCTGCTTGGTAGGAGGTGCTTGGCAGGAAAAACCCCAGCCAAACATGGGCTTGCCCCCATATGTAAGTAACAGATAACACCAGGCACAACTGGACCATCTGGAGGGCATGGATAGACAGCTCTTAGCTCTCCTTCTGACATGCTGGCCAATTTATTTAATCTTTTTTGTCTCACCTTCCCCCAAAACAGAAAATGAGGCACCATCACTTCATGCAGTGCACCAGATCTTTGGTACCTGACCAAAAAGCACTTGTTAGAAGGAGCTCTGAATGGACATAATACCTCACATGTTACCATGAGCTATTTCCAGCTTAACCATCAGAGGAAAAAACCATCTCTTTTTAGGAAGTAATGGAAGTACCTGTCTGGGGAAACTTCTTCCTGCCAGCTGGTAGGCAAGTAAAGGACTTCATATACAAGATCATCCCCATTAAAAAAAAAAGTTTTCTCTTTATATGAATGTCTTAATTCTTCTCTCTTCCTTTAAGTCCTGCTAAGATTTTCGCAACACTCTGTGACAGCAAGTTCCACAGGTCAGCCCTATGAAATGTTAAAAAAACTCATATTTTTTAATCTCCACCTCTTAAGTCTGTTGCCTTTCAGTTTCACAGACAGCTACTGAAACTCTAATGAGGTCAGTTAATGAAGCACAGCTAATTTATCTTCTATCATTTACTGTGTTCTTTTGCTGTCATGCCTTCTTTTCATGTTCTCTTCTCCCAATATTTAAGTCCCTAGTGACATCAAGGCTTCCTATTTTTCTTACCTCTCCCTAAATTCTGGTTAATATGAACGTTGCACTGAGAATACACCTCCAATGTACCTAATGAAATTACTGGTTTTCTCCTTCATTTGATCTACAAGCTTTGCTTACATAGCTCACCAATACCACACACATTGCAAATACTTGTGTTCTCCACAGCGCTGCACAGGTCTTCACTCTGAGTAGAAGTTGTTCAAAACTCAGGAACATGTGCAGATCATTCCTGCCAATGCACACTTTTACATGCAATTCGTCTACTTTGCACTCAAAAGCTTCATCCACCCAGCTTTCTTAACTTGTTCCTAAAATCATGAAAACTCTGACAAAGTTTTCCGAAAAAAAAAGACATGCAATCTCTCAACTGCTTTTGCACAAAGAAGATGTAAACTCCTCTGTCAGAGCTCCTGAACACACCACAGCACCATCAACAAGGGACATGGAGGGCATGACAGGGACACAAAATAATTCTTAACAACTCGTCAAGGAAACATCAACTGCATGTTCTGCTGTTATTATTTTTCAATGGTAAAAGTCAAATGGGAAAAATAAGCAAGCTGAAAATCTTGTCTAAAAAGATATTTTCCCTACAGCAATATTATTTTAAAAGAAAAGACTCAAAGATTCATAATTAATGAGAAAAATCCTGCTTCCTTCACCCTGTATATCTTGTACAACATTGCCTTAGTATTCCTTAGCATTTCCTCTCAGAAGTGCTATATGTGGAATGCTCCAAGCACTGTTTAGGTTTCCCTCCAAAATTATAGTTCTGTTAATATCAACACTCCTAACCATGCATGCCCTCCATTCTGTCAGTCCCACCTCTGGCTTGAGTTCTACTTTCTGCACCTGAGAAGGAAGGATGAATGCTCCTTGGGGAAGTAAAGACCTATGCAGATTCTGTGACCACCAATAAAATCTTAGTTAGGAAAGTATATTTTCCTTCATGGTAAAGCAGCAGTATAATACCTATATAGATAATTATTTGGTAGAGGTTTGAAGCAGTTAAATTCTGTAACTCTTTTCTGGACTCCTCACCTATATGCTGCAACATTTACTTGACCCACAAAACTAAGCTGTCTTCCACCAATAAAATTATTTAGTCATAAAAAATAAAGGAAATAAAATTTATATCCTCTTAATATATTAGTGTTGCATTAGTTACTAAGTCTCCAGATAAGTCAGAAGTCTGCAGTCCTGATATTCAGCATAGTGGAAAACCAACAGAAGGGCCCCGTAGCTATGCTCACAATCTGTCTTCACAAAACATCTGACAGCTGCAACACTAACAAAATTAACAGTGGATGAATTAGTACCAGACGCTAAACAGTTGCTATAGAAAGACTCATCCATTCCTTTTCTTCTTCTCCCCTTTTTCAACCTGGCTACCCCACCACTTGATAAAATTAACACTCGGCATTATTTTTTTCTTTTGTTATTCAATAAAAAAAGCACCACAGATCCCCCTTCATACACAAGACTATGAACTCCATGCCATGATCTCCTCAGACTCTTAAGGAAGCAGTTTGCAGTTGAAAAGGACTGTGTTCCAGCTCCCTTACTGCTGTTGAGCAGTGAACATGTATCCACTTGCAGATTTGGGATCCCACAAAGTGACAGGCCAGAGCTGCAGCTGAACAAGGCCTTTCTTCACAGGCTCTCTGACCACACCTAACTTCACTGCTATGTGCCTTTGCCTGCTCCTTTTAAGCCCTTCCTTCGTTCCTGCCTGCCTTCTTAGGTCTTCTTTCTCTGAGCACTTTCAATTTTTGAGTAAGGATGCCCAGTTCAAATGTTAGCATTCAAACTCTTGCACACTGCAACATCTGAAGCAGGCTGAGTCCTGATGTCCTACAGTGACATCCAAAAAAGCAATTCCAGACATTAAAAAAAAAATTCATAAGTATTATTCCAGTATTGAACTGGAAATTAGGGCAAGTGTCAGGTGTTAAATTATACAGCTACCTTTACTGTATCTTGAATCAACTGATCCAACATGAAAATATGTCACCATCTAGCTAGATTAAAAAACAAAAATCCATCCAAACTCATCAATACCAATTTATAAAAATTTATATTTTTTTATATATAGAATCCAATTGTGTCATTTGAGAAAAGTAAGCATTTTTACAGGATCTGCTACACAAGAAAAATGTTAATAAGAAATCAAGTAGATCTAAGTATATAAAGAACAGCAGCATACTGTCACCTGCTGACAGCTCAACCACTCACATCTGTAAGAAACCTAGGAAGTAACTATGCTAAGTACTACGTAAAACACCTATATTCTGAATGACCACTCAGTGTGTGCATCCCCCCCATGTTTTGCAAGCTAAAAGCAGCTATTGAAAATAATGTTATGGCAAAGGCTGGGCCTGGGAAGACAATTCCTGGGTCACTGAGTCCAACTCTTGATATCACAGACAAGTTTATCCTATACGATCTGCACAATTTGCTTCATAGATTCTGTACTGAAGAAAGGTATGATCATATACTGTAGACTTGCACTGAGAGAGCAAGATCTGTGATGGGGAAAGAATAAACTAAAAAATTTTAAAAAACCACCAAAACCCAAACCAACCAAAACCAACAAAAACCCAAAAATGAGATTGCAACCAGAATCACCAAACTTTTATGTAAAATACATAAACCCAACCCGTTGCTATTAAAAGTCTTTCTCCATGCCCCCCTCCCCAGCAGTTAACAGACCTGTCCTTCTCTGACATATCTCTCTGAAATAGGAACATTTTGTTTCAGTGTAGTTCTTCCTTTTACACATTCAGCCTGTCATCTCTGTAGGAAACTTGTTTGAACTTTACTTGTTGAATAGAAAGAGTTTGTGCTAATTCAATGTGAAGAACATAAGTAGTGCATGCCTCTAAGATTACTTCATTAACACAACTTTCTGGCAGGATTCAAAAAGCAGTTTTTACAGAGAATGCTGCAGTTAACACAGACTTCTTCCTAGCTGGGACTCCTGTAATCACACCGTGCTCTCTTCTCCATTTCAGCTTCGCTGAAGAGTAGAAAGCCAACTTTAAAAAATGAAAAAAGGCTTTGTAAACATGGCATGACAGAACACTGCATTCTCTTGCTTCTATCACTGCAGACTGCTGAATTTACTGAAACTCCCCTTCCTTCTTGTTTATCTCACCACCAATAAGAAAAGTCAAAAAATCAACACCTTCTGTCATACCTGTCCAGCCCCTTATTTGACCCTGAACACCCAACTTCTTATTAACAGGATCCAGCTGACACTTTTGATATTGACAGTAGAGCTAGAGAAGTATTTATATCTATGTTGTGTTCTGCAAGAACAACAAAAGTAAGAAGTAGGAATGAAGACAAGAGATGGCAGAAGTGGGCAGATACATGTCTAAACAGCAAAACTCTACTGCCCACATTTCTGTTTTAGCTGGTAGTTAAAGTATATGCCCATCTTAAAAACCAAAAAACAACAATAAAAGAACAACTGGATAGCTGAGATTTAATACTGCTACACATCACTTGATGACTACACAAACAGACACACAGCAGACACAAAATAACTACCACTTTAGAAATACATATGTCATCTGAAGTGCACTACATCGTGATTATTTCACAGTGAATTTGCTAAGGTGGGCTTCAAAACATGTTTTATATCATCTTTTCCCTTCTATCCTTAACACTTACTGGGAAAAAACTACTATTGTTATTTAATCATTTCCCTTCCATTTCTCAGCCAAATTTTATCCTTATAATCACATTTTTTTGAGACAGCCTCAAAACAGAAGGGGGAGGAGTGAGAAAACAACATATTTTTCTTCCCTACATATTTTCTTCCAGGTAGACAATGCTAAAAAGAGAACACTGCTGTTTGACTCAAAATCGCTGTAAGGTCACTGTATACACATTTTCTTTTATAGCTCAAAAGAACCAAAAGGAAGACAAGTACAGTAGAAAAATATAATATTAAGTTTCTGAAGTTGAGTTTTGAGAATAAAGAAAAGGTAATTACTTATTTATTTACAGAATTCAATTGTCCCTGCTCTAGTCTAAAAATTTTTGTTTCTTTATACCGTATTTTAAATCCATTGCCCAGTAAGGTTGTCCTGGAAAGCCATGGTAGGAGGCTGCAACTTTCCTAAGTCTCTTGCTGCAGAATGCTTAAAGTTCCATAAATAACACTGCAGCAAATAAATTAATGGGCAATGTTATTCTTTTTTAAATGTGAGATTCAGATATACCACCCTCCAGTTACTCTTGATTCTGTAGCTTCTTTTGCTTGTAAGTCAATATTTAAATATTTGTATCAACTTTTAAATAGGTCTTCTACAGGTGTTTTAAAAAGCAAGACTGTTTGCATCATAATTGAAAGCACCTACAAAGCACCACTGTAAACATTTTCCACACCAAGAAACAGGACTTTCTTTAGGGCTTGTAAGCTCTCCGCAATCTGGAGCCATATGCCGTTTCAGTACTGCTTCAAGTCCTTACTTGTTACACCCTTTTTAATTTTGAATTGATGTCAAGGTTAGACATCACTGCAGAGGCTTTGTATTTAAAATCTTACTCTTTTTTACAAAATAGCTACATACACTTTGCAGTATTAGCACAGCTTTATGCTAATATGCTAATACAAAACAAAACCTGAAAGGTAATTCTATTTTCTTCAGTTTTATCATGTCTTCTTCTGCCCCCTCACACTCAGTTCAAAAACTGGACCATACATTATATGAAGGGCAGGTAGAACCCCGGAGTGCAACAAGGAGTCCTGCAACTTTAAAACATTTTCTGGACTGCCCAGTAAAAATCCAATGGCACCTCTGAAAGTACAAAAGACATTGCACACTTTAGAAACACACTACTAAAAATTAAAATTAAATGAATAAGTAAAAGATACTGACAATACATACTTTTGACATAGCTGGCTGAACAGCACTTTGGGAGAAAGAGGACCTTTTCCAGCCTCCCTCATACTGTGAAGGAACAAGAACATCGCTGAAGTCAAAGGTCCTGGGCTGGAAAGGTTTACCACCAAAGGATCCTTCAAAACAAAGTAAAATGCACATCAAATTTCAAAGACTTCTTTCAAGTTACTACATTCATGATAAAGAACAATGTAACTTTGGTCTTAAGAGTGTTCTGGGGTGGGTTTTTTTAAATGTCACCTACAAGACCGAAATAATTGAAGAGAAAGCTTATTGTTTAAGCCGTAATAGTTGCAAAACCAAAAAATTTTGTTGAGAAAATTGGTGGTAACCAACAGTTTTGGAAACAGGTATGTCATTGAGCCAGTCTGATTCTCACAAAAACAGACTCCCTTCCTGTATTACCTGCTTTACTCTTATTCCCACATGGCACTGAAACTCAGCTGGAGAGCCAACACAAGTGACCATCTCCATGGGCCAATGTAAGACAGTGCTCAGTGGCTCGCTCTTACTCAACCTTACGAACAGGGTGGTCAGCTTCTCTGACCTGTGAGCCACACACTGAGATTTCCACACATCCAACAGACACAGAAACATGCCCTGTTTCATCTAGAAAGCAGATCCACACAAAATGTAGGCACTACAGATACACACAAATATAAAGTATTTACTTTATATACACTATCAAAAGGGGGAAAAATGCCCCTTACCAAGTAGGAAGCTGCAGGTTTCTACATTACTACTAGTTAGACTGCAGCCCTCTAATTTTGAGTTGAGAAACAAAAACAAAGACCAGAAAACACAGTCTTTGTTCCAAATACCTTATTTACACTGTAAGCATTGTCATTAAATAAAAAAATCAATCTTTCAACCTTATGGCTGTGCAAGTTTCACATCAAGCATAAGCCAACATCTCACTGGCTTTCTAAGCCTTTGGGCACAGACAAGCTCCAGACTTCCATTGTGGCGCAGGATAACTTGGTGAAACGTGTGGCTGCTCAGAACTACCACTGGAGGAAATAAAGACAGCAATGCAGTGAATTTCACACTGTTCTTTCCTAGAGAGGCTATGAACATCACTTACAGCAACACAGAGAAATGTTCATCATTTCAGAGGTATCTGAAACAGAATACCACCCCTCTACCCTCACTGCCACCAGAAAGCTCCCAGCAAACAGCAGAAAAAAAATGAAAAAAAGAAAGAAGCAAAAATCTTCTGTAAACACTTTGCTTTAACCAGCTGAGGGAAAGGGGTATTATCTTTATTGCCAACAACATATGAAAATCCAAGTCTCTAAGACATGACAGGAACAGCAGGATATTCTTTAGATAATAGCCACAGGAGTCTCTTTCCCATATGCCTGCAATGAGCTCAAGGACAAGAAATTTCTTCCTCAGTGAAATATTGCCTCTCTCATTTTAATCCTCTGGCCTCTGAAGTACCTAATAAATTTTACAAGCCTTATCAATGAAGGGCTGGGACAGACTGGAATAAAATATTTTATTAACACTTTCTGGAGCCGAATAGACTATTTTCTGTGTCACACATTCATACTGAAGAAATTCAATGGCAAACAAAAATAAGCCAGCCTCTCTTAGTTAAGGTCAGGCATTATTTGATACTTCAGTATCACAAAATGTGAAAGTAAGTCATTTATTCCTCCTCCTCTGGGGCTGAATAATGACTTTTGGAAAAGGAATGAGTTCACAGATAACATAAACAGCTAAAAAATTAAAAGCCAAAAGAAATGGGAGAGTAACAGTGTGCCTTTAACAGAGGCGTGACTTCCCTTCCTCCAGCTTCTTCCCACATTTCCCCAAATTTGTATTTCTCACTGCATACTTACCAGTTGAGAGTCTGAAGCATGACAGATTTTTAACTTTGTTCCTTTCTCCTTCATCTCATACATCAGTTCATTTAGTACGTGAGTCTGTGCCAAGTTCTTAAAGAAAAAAAAAATCAAAACCCACAAGAAACATGCTGATCTTTCAATTACACCGTTTTCTTTAGTTACATATTCTAGCTTAAGGGACAGACAAAACCAGATATATTTCATAATGTATAACTGAGGTTTAGGTCAGACCGCTAGAAAAAGCATCAGAAAAATCACTGATCTGACTTGTTTCTAAAATTGTATCTATTTCCTTTTCTGTAATTTCAACATAGTTTCCTAGTAATAACTTTGTTATTTTTGTTGAGCAACAAGATTATTTTTTTATGGTGAAGACATTAGTATCAGAAATCATTTGTCTCTTTTAAATTCCGCAGTCCCTCTCATCATGCCTCATAAAGCACAAAGGCTTTGGCACACTGAAAAGCATTACCTCCCTGAACTGAGGAGACAAACCAACTCAACATTGTTTCCTTAGTTTTTATTAACTTTGACTGCAGATCCCTCCATTCTCCATGATGCCTGAAGTACTGACAGATAACGATTTGCAGCAGACCTACTCCTTACAATTTTACTATTTGTTTCTTGAATTTTGTAATCAATACTATAAACACAAGGTAAAGTGTGCCAGTGCAGAACACCTTTATAGCAGTTTTCCCTCATTTGCTCACTCCTGCCTGCAGACAGAGAGATGCCTCTGTTCAGCTGACAAGCAATGGGTTGGTCCAATATAAAACCTGCTAAGGCTGCTGCTTTTTTTGTTGGATTAGCTGTATACTCAACATCAGTAGAAGTGTATTAGTATAGCTCATTTCTCTTATTTTATCATGAAAAAATCATAATCAATAAAAGTAATTTTATAACTGCATCCACTGTAGCGCCTTAAAATCATCACAGTGTAGTGTGCAGACATTTACCTTACACACAAAGTACCACTATTCACACCACCAGTATTACTCATGACTCAATTACCTTGCATTACTCATGGCTGCTAATGCTGAACTACAAATAAAACTACATGCTACAGTACAACCCACGCACATATGCAGTGTGTAAAACACTTGACCTTTTCACTTGTCTCATTACTGTGTGAAATGCCACTGATCCAAAAATTCTTTTTTTGCTATAACAGGAAATATTCCTTGGATAGCAAGGAGTAAAAAGAATTTGAAAAGGACCTTCAGAAAGCAGAATGAAGACTGGTAACTCAGAACCTTTTCTGAAGCCCACAGATTATATAGATTTAGTATTACTGAAATCTATTAAGAGAAAGTGGCATGATCTTTCCATCTTACCTGCATGACAGCATTAAAGAAGCAAGTATTTCCTAAGTTATTTATTCCTTTAACTGGAATTGATGCACCATTACCAGAACTTTTTCCTTTTAGTATTTCACTTGTTTCACTGTTTTCTTCACGAAGACGTAAGATTTTTGATGAACCTATAATTAAACTATAGATTAATATGACTATGTAATTGCATAGCTTTATCAATGTAGTCCTTCTGTTATTATGTTTGTCAATTTTAACATATGTGGAAAGATACCTTGATGATCCTCTAAGATGCTGCTTTATGCAATCTCACCCGGGGGGGGGGGTGAATCCCCAAATCCCCCCACCCCCAACAACTACATACATCCAACAAAACCTTCCACAATAATCATACTGTCCCAAAAGGCTGTAACTTCTAAAATTATGTAAGCAATAAATAAAGTAAAATGAGCTCTGTTAGTTTGTTAACAATAGGCAGTGGAGATGTACGTTCATCAGACACAATAGAAACCCCACACAAATGTTGCTTTTTGGTGCATTTGAAGAGAGGTAACCAAAAGTTACCACCTGAATGCTGCAAATCTTTATCAATTATTGCACTCCATTCAAATTGCCTTGTCAACAGCCCAACTGGAGTCATTATCAGTTTGCTCAAATGCTACACTTGCTCTTCAACCCACCTCCCTTTGTCACAGCCTGAGGACTTGCTAATACATTCCACATACATACAATGCTAGTGTTTTAATTTCAAGTAACAAAAATTTGTAAAAGTATGCTACCAGTATAACATTCACATAATTCCCTACTTCCCTTATTATTTAATAGATAAGGGCAGCAAAGTTAGACAGTCATTAACTTGTAGCCTAGAGGTAATGGAAAGACTTGAGATAACAATATTTAGCCTTGAATTCTACTAGCAACTTTCATATTGTCATGGTTGCAGGACTAAATATGAACATTACTGACATCTGCAGTGTCTTAAATATTGATTAACAATGCATGTCAATGTAAACGAGTTATGGACTTAATAGATGCCAAGAACTGTGATGCTACAATCTCTGTCTTGACATATGAATTCATATATTTGTTCTAATGAGTTTCACATTGAAGTCTCATTAAAGTGTTCTTGAGAAATAACTAACAGACCTATTTACGTTAATGAAATTCTCATGCCAAAAGGTTCTTTTATGTACACTCCTAGGTAGCTTAGAAGATGAAAAAATATAATTATATAAAGAAATCATTAAAATAGCTGTAGTATGGCAACAAGCTTCTGAAGCAGTCTCCCTGCACCCTACAGTTCCATCAAGGTGTACCTATTCTTCCAAATTGTATCAGAGTTTGTCAAAACACAATTAGAGGTGCTTTGCTGTTTAAAAACATTTTTAAATGTTCTTGTTAATACTGCTTACGCAACTTTAAATTACTCTCCACTCAGGTGGAAAATTAAGACAGTACAAGGGCAAAGTAAAAGACTGAGTTCTTGAAAAAGGCAAGTGTTTTTGAATCAACGATTGACAAACGAGCGGCTCACACCATGAAACACTCACTGTCTCATGGGCTACGTGCAGCACCACCTTTTAGTTAGCATGCTTACAAAGGGCATGCTCATCCACCCACACAGAGCTCCAGAACGACCACAGCAGGGGCACAGGAGCTCCAAATATTCGCAACCCAAAAGCATTGCTCACTCTCAAAAGTTTAATAATATAAGTGGAGATGTTCTCTCCTCAGAGAAGTGGGCCATGCAGACTAGCACTGGGGAGAAGAGATGGTTAAAAAGGAAAGAAAAAGAGGGAGAAAAAACCCAAAATTGTGTAAATAATTTGTGTATTAGTATACCACAGTTGTTGCATTTATCCATCGGCATTCAAAAACATCTGGGACAGCATCTTAAAGTAAACAATGTTCACAAGGCCATCTGGACAAAACTGCAGGCAAAAATTAAAGCATAAGCATATGGAAAAGCAGATTTTTCTCTTCCCTTTAGCAGTACAGGATGACAAATGTCAAACCTAGATCTGTCCACGCTTCACTGTGCTATGCTTTGCAGCACCACCTGGCTCTCCTTGCACAGCCACCAAATATGGACAGCATTGCCACAGCGGACCATATCTGCAGGGCAAACTCGATAAAAGCATTTCACTTCATGGTTAAATGGCAGCTTCACACAAGTAGCAAGGTTCCATTTGCTGAACCTTACATATAAATTATTTAAGGGAGGGAAAACAAAGCCAAAGCATCCAGCTTTGCAATAAGAGCTGGATGAATACGCAATTATAAAACAGAATAAATGAGAACCAGACATCCGATTACCACAGAGCTGGATAATTAGTGTAGGGATAAGGAGAAGTAGCAGTAAATTAGGAAAAGGCCTGGATGCTGTTATCGAAGTCTAGGAACGTCCTTTCACTCAGAAGGTTTTAATTACTGCTTCTTCATTTTTTAATAATTTTATAAACACAATCCACATGACATTTCACTAGGTTTTTTTCTATCTGTGAAAAAGTCTTGAAAGAAAAGTTTTGCTTTGACATTACAAACATTATCTCCTGCCTTGCTTATACGACAGGTATTTTTAAGGACATAGAGCCAGAGGAGGGACAGCAGTTTTTAATTTAGCTCTGCTCAGTGTCCCCAGCTCAGTGATAAATGACAGACAGGCCTGAAGCTGAATGTTTACTTGACATGTGAAGAGTTGGTCAGTCTTAATAGGACACGCTGGTAATGACTGTGATAGCTAATACTTCTACAGATTGGGGCTGGAGGGTCCTTCTGCAAGATTAACCCAGGGCTACAACATGTTATTAATCAAAAGGCTAATATGTAATTTTTTAAAGTGAATTTGCACTGAACAGCTGTTTCATGGACTCTTGCTGGCTCAATCTTGCAATCCTGTAATACTTTAACAGGCGTGCTTTTGGATATGAAAAGTGACTTTTAAGCCAGCATAGACACAACAAGGATCCCAGCAAAAGGATTCCATCAAAATGACTGTCAGCTGTGCTGCCCACAAGGACCTTCAGCTCCTTGCCAAACAGGAGAAAAGAAGTAGTTAGTCCAAGCCACCCATCCCCATGCAGTAATATGTCTTATAAAGGACCTTATTAACATCAATGAGAGCGAGGTGGGCAAAAAGCACAGAAGTAATTAAATTCATAGACTAGTTTGTGTCGATAGTTCATTATAACATCTTTCAGAGAGTTGACATGGTAACCCTCAACCGCTCTGCCCTTCTCAGGTAGTGTGAACATTAGCCCCAGGCAGACCTGTCCCTCCACAGCAGAGACAGAGTATTTGACTGTGCCTGGGGTTCACACATTCAGGCTACCCTCTGTTGGGCTCTTTTTGCTGCTTTGCTGCAGAGGGAGCCTTCCTAATCCAGTCACATAAGGAAAACTCTCACCCAAGTTGTGCCTTGACCACCACAACCTCTTTTTCCTTTGACAAAGTGTATCTGGCTGCAGAGAAGCCCTATCTGAGCACTCTGCCAAGACCCACTGCCCAGCTCTCCACCAAATTCATCACGCCCTACTGACCAATCCTTCGTAGGCCTCTAGTCCCACCATGACATCCACCTCTGGCACTCACTCCTTCAGCCCTCAGACAGCTGCATTTGTGCACAGACACAGCCTCCATGCTCTGCAAAGCTTCCCGACATCACCTTGCTCTCCCCCATACTAGAAAACTCTCTCCTGCCAGACCCATGGGAAAGAGGACAGCAGTCAGAGACTGATCCTCTACTACAGGCTTTTGCCTGCCACCCTTTTCTTGCCACTCTTTTCTTTTGCCTACTTCTGCTCACTTGTAGTCTTACAAGCTTTCAGGAGGCAGGGAACATGATTTTGTCTCACAGCTGCACAGCACCAGCCCCGCGACTGAGATTCCTAAGCCCTGCGTTAAAATGGACAGTGATTCATTCCATGAAACAAAGCAAGTTACTGGACCAGGTGTACAAACACACAGTGCCGACACATCCACGTGCAAAAGATTTCCAGAAAACATATCGTGTATTCCCTATCCATTTGCTCTGCCAGTATTTCAGACACTTCCAGTGCACATGGACTTCTGTACCATCCTTGCTGAAACTGAGCTGTGCCTGGGGGTGCAGATGGTATGCAAACAACAAGATAAATGACATCAAATTTTTCTTTCAGCTAGGAGAGTAAGCACTTTTGCTCATCTTTTCAATTCAACTTTTTTTTTTAATTAAAAATGAGGGTTCCAGGAATACGCACTTTTATTCCAAGGTCAAGCCTTTTCTACTGAATACAACTCTGGTACTTCAGCTGAAGGTCTTCACAGTAAAAGCAAGGTTAATAGACTGCCTTTCTTTTACCAAGTTCTCATCACGCTGTATTATGAAATGCTACTAAATTGTCTGGCACTCCTATTTTATTTAAAAAACTTGGATTTTTTTTTGTTCAACACTGTACAACAATGAGAATCTAACCCTTAGACAAACAGCACAGTTTTCTTCTAAAATGGTCACTAGCTTTACATTTTAAAAGCCCAGTTTCTCTTGCAGTGCTACAATCATACCAAATTAACTATCAAAAAACTGCAATTTTATTTCTCTGAATCTGACACAATGTTATAAACTAAAGACATCTGTACAGTGAAAGAGCAACCTATTCAAGCACAGGTTTTGATCCTCTGCGCTCACATGACTTGTGCTACACCTTACAAGTAAGTAAGTACACGGACAGGGAAGGAAAGAATCTGTGAATAAAAAGGACAGAATGCCTAAAAAAAGTTTTCACCACTGATTCCGTTTTCATCCCTTTGCAAGACGTATAATTAACCACAGCCCCTAACAAGCATGCACATTTGAAAGAAAATTTATGACCAATAACAGAAACATCTTTTTGCTGAAGTGTATTTCAGATTTGGAGACTCAATATATTCTGCTTTACTTTGCTATTAAATTTTAAATAGACAGAATGGTCTTATGTGACTCCAATGTACATGTAGTAAAAATCACTTATGAAATAATACAATTTTTTTTCAAAGTGATCCTTTGTCAACTGCTAATACACACAGATGAATACAAACCTGAAAAATTATTCATCACACTGTTTTTCCATACAAGTCAACAACTATTACTTGTACTGTAAAATTATATATATTTTTATACATCTGTTATTAGGTGTATAAAAATAGAAATAGATGTATTAAAATAGAAATCAAGTTTCTAACTTTCATTTATTGGCAAATCTAGGCTGAACTTAGTAGCAAAATCTCATTCCTCCGCTTGATCTTCCCAACACTAAATTTAACTAAGAAATTTGAGAATATATATTCTTTCTTCCCATTCTATTGCCACACAAACCAATTTAATTAACTGCTCTATAAAAACTATGCAATCCTATGTCTCCACCGACATCTAATTTGGCTTTTGTAAAGGAAAATACGCATAATATTCACTTTGAAGACTGCAAAACAATTTGTTTTCTCCAGCAAATGAGCAGACACACAGATTGCAATGTCTCAGCATGGTTCCTGTGTACTACATGTGCATTATGTCCATGTGAAGCTCACAAGTGTGCCACACGGACAATACTGCACCTGCCTTTCTGTGGAAATCATCATGGCCTGCTAACCTTTTCCACAAAACAAATTTCTGGGTGGTACACCCTGGAAAGCAATCTTGCTTTATTCTTCCATCTTGTGCCCAACATGACCTCTTAACCAAACAGACTCCTTTAAAAAAAGAAGGGGGGGAGGGGGGAAAAAGCAGGCATTGCTGGGTACAACAAACCATAGGATCAGATGCGAAAATCACACAGCTGCAAGCATTCTTTTGGGAACCCAGCACTGGGATTTATCTCAATCGCTTAATGTAATTACAAAAGTCAGTCATGTAGTAGTAATGTAATTTGCACATTTTTACAGCTGAAGTGAAGTTGAATCTTTATGAGAGGCCGAGTGAAAAGCAGGGATCCTGCTGCCACACTATTCCACCACATTAGTACCAAATGACAAGCATTTTGCTTTTGTTTATTTTCCAAGATGCATTAATTAGGAAATCTATATAATCCTCCCTTACATGTTTAAACTGATTATTTTATCTTTAAATGAATCCTGCACTTTTGAGAACCGAAAAAAAAAACCCTGGCAGCCCTTATCTCTTATTTATATATCCATGTCCATACCGCATCTCTACAGTAATTCAACGTTATTTGAATTTTAGTGATGCACCGTGCCAACCAGTTGTTATAACAAAAAGAAATCCAGACATAAGACAAATTGTTATTAGAGTACCACATCCTGATATGAAAATCATCATCATTTTGACTGCTTTTTCAGGAAGAAATGGAAAAGCAATGGGAAAAAAAATCACAAGAGTGATTTTTAAATGAGAAATATGAATTGAATTGGTAACTGTCAGCTTTACACTGCTAGTTTCTCTCCAGTTATTTTTCGTATTTTTTAAATTATGTTTTTAATGGCTGAATATACAACATAAATTTTAAAAATCTATGCCAACTAATAATTTCAAGAATGACAGTTACACTGAAAATATCAATAGAACATGAACTAAAATGCTAAGCTAAATAAAATTTAAACAAAAGTAGAGTTAATTCTCACAGTTATTCATTGTGTCCTTTGTGTTCTGGACAACAGCAAGAATTACATTTCAATTTCAGATTCTATTTTTTAAAAATGATTAAAGGTAGTCTAATTTAAATGAAAGGAAAAACCTTACATAGATTTCTGTAGGGGAAGTAGCAAGTGTGTCATTTATCAAAATGAACCAAGAATGCCAACTCTGGTTGGGAGTTCCCTGTCACGCATTTCTTTTACAAATACACGACTGTTTTCCAGCCTCTGCCAGCAAGGAGCCCGGTCAAAGCAACAGAGTGTCCCAGGCAAACAGCTTTTCCTCTTTTCCTTGCCACTTAAAACCCAGCAAATCATCTTTGGGCCAATGGTCCCAGACCTTCCACAAATGTGATCCAAACTGCTCAGCACAGCCACAGTGAAGAATGGTTACAGGCTTCCATTTTTAAAACATCACTGGAAGTACACATACCCACTTTTTGCATGAATACATTACATTAACTGAAAGATACACTACAGCATTTTCATTTGCAGGAAAGTTGCAACAACCACTTATTACATGTGAACTTGAAACTGAGGCTGTGAACAAAAGTAAAATCACATACTGTATTTTCATTTCTCCAAGAAAAAAAAGATGCAAAAAGTAGCAATTTATCAATTTATTACAATTGAATAATTTAACATATAACTTGTGACTTGATCAAAATATAATATTTCTAAGTGACCCTTCATTTCCTCCACTCAAAAAATACGTAACACCTCTTAAAACCAGTCGAATTTATGCACGTGGAGCTACAATATCTAGTCTAATTCAGTAAGGTAATCCTTCTCCATTCTTCCTTCTAACTAGTAGGTTATCTCAGTTAAAAAACGCAACCACTTGTTTTAAAAGTTTACTGAAGCTGGTTTTTGAGAAGAAAATCTGAAATTCAATGCACTTTCTTTAATTTAATACTATCTTCTACTAATAGAAACAAGCACTCTATCAATTAAAACAAAATAGCAGACATGAACATTATATACAACAGAATACTAAAAAACTCACTTAAGCAAATTTAATTGTGTAGAACGAACTTAAATCAGAAAAATTGTAGCTTTGATACATCCGTACCAGGGAAATTCAATTCCTTTATAGTAAATGTATAGTGTGTGCTTCAACATATTTTTTGTGCACTAATTTATATTGCATTATATTTAAGGTAACAACTTCTCTATGATAAACCTTTTTTATTACAGACAAAATTCGGAAAGACTGTCCTATAGTGCCCAAAATAATTTTCAAATGCAATCAAACTGTAGAAAAAAGTGACATTAAGTTTTGACAGGCATTACTAGCCCAAGTAGTTGTGCAATTACAAATTACATTATAGTCATACTATATATAATTTTTCAGTTGTATTTTTAACATGACTCAAAATCTGAAATTTTTAGTCAGTACATTGCAGGTGTCTCCAGATAAAACTTTTTGTGCAAACTTACTTGGTTCAGCCCTGGCACCATGTTTTTGAAGAAAGTCAACTATCTGAGCCAGAACTTTTTTGTTGCAATGTGTTGACAGCTCTTCGTCACATTCATAACACCTAAACAAAAGAAGAAACAAACCGGAATTCAGACTATCTGCATGCACCTTCCAGCTCTAACAACCCTCTCAAGAAACGTTACAAAAATTACTTAAGATCAAAGTTTCAATTTTTCACACTAAAAAGAGGGACAGAATTGAATTCCCTCATCTTGTATATGCTCATCTATGGATCAGTCCCAATTCACTTACAGATTTAAATATTCTCAGAGAATCTAAAGGACAAACTAATTTTCTTTCCAGAAAGCCTCCCTTTCCTCTATATAAACTATTAATTTTATCTGTCAGAATCATTCTTTACTGTGAGAAGACACCCCTCTAAGTTATGTGTATCCTTATACACAAGCATACACAAACCCCTGCATACTCGTTCTTACCATATGATCCATGTACTGAGGCTGATAACAATGCAATGAGGTTCTGTGCGTGCTGTTTGGAAGTGTTTCAGAGAATGCTGGCCTTCCGAATTCTTACTACATCCCTAAAGATGGAAACATCAACACAGTAAGGGGACGGGGGGGGGAGAGAAGAAGGAAAAGACTGTATTATTAGTAAATAAATGACAAAAACTTCACATTTCAAAATTAGACAAGAAGCTGTTCTGCCCTCCCCATTTAGCATTCTCAAGGATTGAAAGGATTTAACATCCTTTATAATCCAGTGTTATAAAGATATCAATTAACATTTTTTACTAATAAAGGCAAATCAATGACAACACAAACCCAAAACCTCATATTTTCTACTTGGAAAAATCAGATAAAAGTACAGAGATTTATTAAGTTTTGTTTTAACTGAACAGAAATAATTCCTAGCTTTTGGAAAAGTATTAAATAAGTATCAATAGGCAGAAAATGGTGCCATTCACAAAAGTAAGAATGCTCTAAAAATTGTGAATGAAACAATTACGTAGCATATTTGGTCCACAGAATATCAAGTAAAGGACAGCATAGGTAACCCTCACTGCTCAAGAATGCCAAATACATTCCAGACACCAAATGAAAAAATAGTAGATAAAGTGTTTTGCACTAAAAAGCGACTCAGAACACACCAATTTCGAGAGAAAGCATTTGCAATTTTTCAAGTAACTACAGAGTGGGACTTCCAGGACTGGTCCCTGAATGAGACATGAGTTTTGGAATCTCTTAACAGCATGAACATGAAGAATCACACAGAATTAACTCCTTTTAAGAACCCTCTTTAACTAGAAATTTTCAAACAAGATACAGGAATCCTCCTCAGATCTAGTTAACTATCTTCTGAAGCCTGTAAATAGCATGTTTCTTTGCAGAATCAAATCTGTTCAGATTATACTGGGAGGAGCTGGCTTCCATCCTTACTATAGCAAAACCTACTGAAAGTCTAAGAAAATTGTGAAATGCTTTGTTCAGGCAACTATTGGCAGAACCAAACCTGACATCGCCCATAAACTGAATTTTTCTGTATCAGGCTTTACTTCACTCACAGGAAAGAAACCTGTGCAAGCCCCTGGGGTCAGGACCTGCCGTTTTAAACTCTGGGACCAAAATGTGACATTATAATTGATCCAATATAATGGCTAGCTGCCACAGAAGCAGCATTCTCACTCCAGCACAGTCCTTTCTCCCTGGTTTCAATCAAATCTAGCAATTGAGTGTCCACAGTGCAAGCTGATTCAGCAATATACGTTTGGTTTTTCTTTCATTTGTATTCGTGGGAACTTCTCCCAGATGAGCCATCTGAACGGATGCATTTTGCAGCCACACAGTTACTGGTGCCAATTCTCGGTAAATGGCAAGAGCATGCAGATGAAGAACACAGAAAAGGCAGGACCATCACCTACTAATCACGATGACAAATCACACCGTAACACATAAAGCTAACCCAAAACACTGCCAAAAAACAAGACAAGTACATAAGGTCACATCCCACTTCCCCGAAGAAGCTGAAGCATGGACTCTCACAACTAAGCACTCATGTCACATTGTTTCAATGAAGGTAATGAGATGACAAACAGTCAAGGGCTCACACCAATCCTATCCTTTAGAAAATCCACCTAAATTGAGCACATGTGCTCACCTGAGAGCCACACTTGAGACACAGCCATATGTCTGAAGGTGCCGTGGGCTCACCATCACTCATCCGCCTCTCCTTCAGACACTCTGCACACATGGACCAGACGCTCTGAGCCACCGCTCTCTTCACATGATGCACATCCACTGCTTGGCTCACATGCTGGCAGGTTAAGCCTGGAGAAAACAAGAGATACTCACCTTTATCCATTAAAAATAATAGCTACGAAAGGGAGCATGTGTATACTACAAGAGCATAATCTCCAACGAATTCAGCATTAGGAAAAAAGAACAGCAAAGAACTAGAATAGGAAAGATTAGCCAGCTGCTCCCCATATACTGAATTTTATGAAAGACCTATTTCAGTCTTTCTGTAATGAAAATTCTTTTCGAGTCAATAAACGCCACCTCTTAAAACCAGAAAACTACTTTGTACAAAAGTACAAGCACTCTTTTTGTACAAAACTAATTTCCCTGGTTTTTGACAGTAAAACACTACATAAATCTATTCTTGCCCACAACAACAGGCAGTTGACCTTCTTTTCAACCCATAAAGAAAGATTTTCAAATACCCGTGCATCCCTAGTACGACTGCTCATTCTGAACACAAATATCAACCATTCTTCTCTCTCATATTTTTTGCACAAATTCCACTATATCACAGAATAAGGTAGGTTTGCAGTAACCTCTGAAAGCTACCTTGTCCAAACCCTCGTTCAAAGCAGAGCCAAATACTAATTAGATCTGTTTGTTCATGACTTTGTTCAGCTGAATGTTAAATATCTTCAAGGATAGAGGTTTTACCAATTCACTAGAAAATCAGCTTTCTGTCTCACCACCCTCAGAATTTCCTCACACCTAGTCAAATTTTCCATGGCCTAACTTTTGTCTGTTGCCTTTAGTCCTCTCATTGTGGACCTCCTAGAAGAATCTAGTTCTGCCTGACGGTAGTTACAGAGAAGGCAGTCAAAAAAAGAAATTTTACTTTCACTCCATTAGCTAAACAAAGACATCCCTTTTAGCCTCTCTTCCCACATCATGTTCTCAATCTCCTTAATAATGTGGAGGGGGTGATCAACTGGCCTCATTCTGACAAGTCAGTGTCTTTCTTGCAACAGGAAGCCCACAACTGGACACACTACTCCAGATGAAGTCTCACCCATGCTGAAAAGATGGAAACAATCATGTACCTTGCCTGCCCTGTGCTCTAATTAATACAGTCCTGCATACCGTCAGCATGAACAGCACAGCTTGGTTCTATTCAGCATGTGCATTAGGACCCCCAGGATCCTTTCTGCAAAGCTGCTTTCAGGTCATTAACTCCCACCCTGCAACTGCACGTGGTTATGCCCAGGTGCCAAACTCTCCACTTGCCTTTGTTGAACTCTGAGGGAGTTTCTGCCAGCCCATTTCTCCAGCCAGTCTAAGTCACTCTGAATGGCAGACCTGCCCTCCTGCATATCAACTGCTATGAAGGTGGCAAAGTGTAGCCTTACAATGGCATCACCCAGCTCTCTCAGCACCTTCAGGTGCTTCCCATGTGATCCCATGGACTTGCGGACATCCAGTTTGTTTAACAGTTCTCCATCTTCTTCTCTAGACAACGTTAAATCTGCCATTGGGCTCAGGGGGCCTAGGAGGATCAAGCGAAGAGCTTACATGTGAAGACACAGGCAAAGTAAAAATTGATTTTCTCAGCCTTTTCCCACATCCTGGGTCCCTAGGTCCTCTGAAGGTTTGCTGCTTAGCTATCCTTAGCTATCATTTTACTGTCACGGTATCCATACAGGCCCATCTTACTCTTCATACCCCTCATCAGGTCCAACGATAAGTGAGATTGGTTTATCTAATCCCTAATCCTGCACACTCTAAACCTCTGCAAGGGCAGCCCAAACACCCTCTCTGCCGTTCCTTTTTTTCCTCTGAGCTCATCTGGAAGCTCCCCATTCAGCCGAGCAGTCTCCCTGCCACATGTGCATGACCTTACATGGAGAGGAAAGGACCGTTCTGCTTTGAAGGGGTTGTCATTGAAGATCAACCAAATCTCCAACCCTTCAGGGTAGGCATGTAGTATAAGAACTGATCATGTCATAAACAATTGACTGGGGATATTTTGTTATACATTCAAACAAGAAAAGTATTTTGTGGCACTTTTTTTTTTGCGGCTTTCATCAGTCAGTATGGAATTTATTAGCCCTCAACCTCAGGGACAAACATCATCTAATGTCCTTACCTGAAATATCATCTGAAGAGTCCTCATCCTGTGGCCTGTTAGGCCTTTTGCTTCTTTTTGGCTTCTCGGGGTTCGTTCTTGATGGATCTTTCACCCGCATCTGTTACTTACTAGGAAAGAGAGACAGATGTTGTTTCACTGTTACTGCTACATAAATGCTTCACCAAATGCAGTGAGTTAGAACTCTAAAAGCACAAGATCAAATCACACATTCAACCCTCACAAGCACAGTTTTAGGCTTGGACTAATGTCAGCTTCTGTGTAACAAGGACAGCGAACATGTCAGGAATGAACTCCTAGGAATGTCACAAGATCAGTTACACTACATGACATCATGAATTGTATCTGTGGCAGTAACAGACACACACACTTCTAGGCAGTGCTATTAAATATTTGAGATACCAAGATTTCCTTTATTTTTGTTTTTGCAAACCAACTTATTACAGAGCTCCTACCCTACCTTATCAGAAAAACTTCATCAAAATAAAAGGTGGTATCCTTAAAATATATCCCTTAGGAAAGGTTACAGGCAAATTCTCTAAAAGCTTTTAAGCAATTTCAAACACTCTAAGTAAACACAAAAAGTCCTCCAAATCTGATTCAAGTATCCTATCCTATGAGGGATGACAAACAGGAATGCAAGCTGACTCCTCTATTAAACATCAGAGGATCCATAAGGATGAAGTCTCTCACAGGAAATTTGGGTCATTAATCAAAGAGTCCTAAAGGGAACAGAATTAAAGCATAGATATTTGTCACAAAACATAAAAAAAAATACACAGAGATTTCAGCACACCAGTCATTTCATCAAAATCCAAATATGAATTCACTAAAGGAGTGTAGCTGTGCATGACACAAACAGCTGCTGGGGCTTCGTTTACAGTTTGTCTTTTAACGGTGTGTTTCATAAAAACAAATTTTTTTTTTCATATATGAAGCATATGAATGTAAGATAGTCAAATATTCATACACTACAAACTGTGAGCCATTGTTTAGAAAAAAACCGATGTCTTATTGTATACCTCAAACAGGCTAGTAATGGTACTGGTGACTCAGGTGACAAACATTTTCAACTGTGCTTCTGCAATTTACGTGTAGGAAAACTCTAAAATGCCCTACATTTGGGAATAGCAAAAGATATACTATTACTACACATCAAACAGTTATGTTTGCCAAAGTTTAGAAAGTTAACCTACTTAAGGCTTTTTAATCTTCTCCGTATATGCATTTAAACCCTTGTATTACTGAAGCTCTGAGAGACACAAGACTCAGCCAGTATACTGAACTCAGAATTTCCTCTCGTTTCTTATCCATTAAGCCAATCAACAGAACAATCATCTATTGATACTAGAGCACCACCATCAGTGGTATCTGTACAGCCTGCACTGAAGCAAAGCAGGCAATCTGGACCTCAGAGGTCCTGTTCCAGGTTCCTACAGTTCTGGACAGACATCCCTGCACCTGCTGCCCATACTATTAGTGCTGGAGGTTTTCTGTATGAAGGTATAGGTTATAGATTTGCCTTGGACAAGTCAAATTTTAGTAGAGTACAAAGGAAACCTTTACTCTCTGCTTCTTTGCACCAGTAGCTTCATGGGTCTTCGGTCTTTCAAAATACAATGCATTTTTTGCAGGATGCTACATTTACATACAAATTAGTTTATACTAAATTTAATATCACGTTTTTAAATTACAGCTTTAAAATTTTCCTATACTTACAGTAATAAAGCTTCAAATGCTTAGACATGCAAGTGAACAATGCTAGTGAATTCAGCTTTACTGATTTCAGAGGTTCACAATTCCTGCTCATACAGTAAGAAAGATCTAAATATTCCAGCCCTTGACTATTTATGTTGAACAAATGTTAGCACATCTAATGTCCATCAACAGCCATGCATATGGCATGCCTAGAACACGAAAAGACTCCAACAACTTCAGCTGTGTATTTCTGCCTTGGCACCTTATCATATATATCCAAGCTTCATGTGAAACTACCCATCACCACTTGTAGCACTGCCGCTTAACTGAGCACAAGATTCATCGAGACATATATCAAACAGCAAGGCCAACACAGCTGCTGTTAGAAACCCTAATATTTTGCACTAAATTATGTAAAGAGTCAATAGCAAAGACAGCAAAAATGTCCTCCCTAAAGGAACATAGTTGTGTTTAGGTTATTCAACATTGACATAAACAATCCACAAGTTCATTTCAGCATAACAATTTTGATCTCTTTGGACAGATTATGTAAGAGTGTCCAAACCACAGACTTCACCCCAATGAAAGTCATGTTCATACCACTACATTTTCAGAGCTCAGATAAATAATTATGGGCCCAACCAGCTGAAATACAAGCAAGTTTTTACCACCTGTGAAATCCTGTGGCCCGCAGAGCAGGTGACACAATCCAGTTTGAGACACACACAGCCCACTGCTGAACCCACACTCTAGGGACCTTCAGGACATGTGGAAAAGAGTGTCAGCTGATACTGCAATGACTGAAAACGCAGCATTTCAAGGCCAGCATAATCAACATGGCACTAGAAATGAACACTGGCATAAGAAGCTGGCATTCACACTGCAGGTCTGGGAATCCAATGCACAGTCCACACACTTTTCAGCCTCCTTTCACTAAGAGCAGGCAGAGCAAAAGACAACATGGACCATTAGATTAATTACTTTTCATGAACACACATATAGAGGGGCATCCATCAGACAATGTTTACTGACCTGTGAGCTCTTGGAAAAGCCAGAGCATATCAAGGACTTAGACAGCCAGGGTTTGTGTCTGACTGAAAAGCGTGTAAGTGTGCTGGAAGGGCAAGAGCAACGAGCTACTCCATATGATCTATGATGCAAGTAGCACGGCATATATGCAGTAGTATCTGCCCTTTTCAGTACATTTAGGGACAGAAAACATCACAAATAAAACACTTTTCTTAAGAATTTTAACACGATCAACATTTCAAAATCAAAAAGTTTTTGCATACATAAAATCAAGTCACAGTGCATGATATCTGCCTAACGAATCTAACTAAACGGACACCGATTTTTGTGGTAGAAAAAGCTGACTTCAGTGGGCATGTTAGCTCCACCTGATCTCTATTTGGCACAGCCAATCTTAAGTAGAAATTATGCAGTTTCATGGGGAAAAGTTGAAAAATAGAAAAAAACACATTAGAAAAAGCTAAATCTCTTCCTTTTTAAAATCATTTCACACAAAACTAAGAACTAGTCCTTGATAAACATGTCAAATTCTTAGAGCTCAGCATACAAGAGTTTGAAGCGTAATCATCATCACTAGCTGTTCTCTGTTAACTTTTTACTTCTTAAAAGGCTCCTAATGTCAGTCAGCCTACAGAACCAGATCAAAACCTCCTCACTACAACTGCTCATTTCCACCATTCTATAAAGAACAAACCACTTCAAAAGCAGCAGAATGATCTGCCTATCTAATTTTAAAAGCTTCAAATTTGACAAAGTGCCAAAAATCAATGTGCTGAATTTGTTAAATTAAATCTAAGGTATGCCTAGACTATTTTAAATGTAAGGTATGCCTGAAAAAATCTATATTTAACAGCATTATTATTCCTACATTTAGAAATTGACACTCTTCATAAAGTAAATGTTTAGATACTTACAAGAGCTGATTGTAGTTCCTAAAATAACTGCCTTTTTTTTTTAATTACATTTTACTGTAACTCAGTAGAGCTAGGACCAATAAAAAATACAAGGCTAGTATGAACTAAAAATCACTTTTCTTCAGGAAACAAACCCAAACCAAACAAAAGCCAACAAATCAATTAAATCACTCCTCTTCACAACATCTTTTCCTATCTTGCTATCTTGTACTTCTTACTTGGAAGTTGAGCCCCTCCTAGAATGCCTACATAGTATACTTACTAAATTTTGAAATGTATCACCTTAATGAGTTTTCACATGCTGTACTTTCACCATGATGCTTACAAGAAACAGGAACCAGACCACCACTATGTTAGAGAAATAACCTGCTCTATTGGTTAATACCATAACACTGATTTTATCTGCCAAGATCCACTTTTTATCTCCTTTTATAATTAGAGTGCCAGCTATTTCAAGTGAGTGCCACATTTTTGTTCTTATCTGCGTAATACCTATTCCAATACTTCTCCTAATTCTGGATTAACTAGGAGGATTACAGTTGCATTGCTGGAATGCAAACAAGATAAAAATGACAAAAAACCCACCAGCTTATTTAAGCATACTTAACCTATGAAATACAGCCAAGTGAGTTCACAGATAGTCTCCAGATACTATTTTGGATATGGGTAATACTGTCCCAATATGACTGTCCATTAACTGTGAAACCAATATTCTTAATTATTTCATCAGTGAGCACCTGAATTCAAGGAAGATGGGGCAAAGACATCTACTTCAATCTCTCACTTCATCTGAGGTATTCTAAATTCCAGCTGTCTTACCACTTGTAGTCAAAGTTTCAAGTCTAAATTATACAATTTTCTCTTGCTAATGCAAAGAAAAACCTCTGTCACACTGAAGGGGCATAGCACTCATTGAATACAAGGAAAAATTAGCACTTCCAGCTCAACAGCAGCCTTGCTCCAAGGCAAGGGGGTGAGGAACCACTCAGGTGTGCAGATTAAGTCCAAAGATGCTCCATAGCACATCTGAGACAGGTCTTTATGATCTTCCACGTAACTGCGAGAGTGCAGAAAGAAGAGCCTTGTAAGGGTCAGTAATGCCAGACCCCCCATTACTACATGTAGAACTGCTACATGTTTTGATGTAAGCTGCAAGTTGATATACTTTGGACATCTGTTTCAAGCATTACCTATGGCATTTTGGCTTGCTCACCACTAGATCAAATGTCACCCAATCAAAGCAGGAACCACATCCATCACAGTTAGCGACTGAGCAGTGTCACCCATCAGCGGGCCAGGACGCTCACCACTCTGACAGCCACCAAAACCTTTGCGGCAAACAAGCTCCTGCTGCCTGCTAGAACAGTAAAAGGACCAGAATTGCTGACTGGTAGTGGCAGCAAAGCTTCTTCCCCTGGAAAATGTCATCTGAAATTCTGAGAGCGTCATCTCCAAGATTTCCTAGCCCAAAGGCACATAACACATCCTACACCATCACTGGAGCTCAAATGCCAATCCTGACATTATAGTACAGTCCTACAAGGGTGAGACACTGATGTACTTTCCAAGCAAGGAGTGAGACAGAGCCTTTGGACTATTAGATACAATTCCCAAGTTGTATCTACCCTATAGCAATTCCCACTTTCATTAATCTATTTTATCCAGCTGCCCATGGTAAACGTGGTCTGTCAGTGTTTACATTTGTATCCTGCACAATCCCCCTCAGATTTCCTACTGAAACCCACTTGCCACAAAAAAACTACTTCTAAGGATGAACAGAAACCAAATATGTCCAGAAACAAGAATGAGAAGACTCTGTAACTGGATTTATAACTAGAGTATATTAAAGGACTGAATGGGTAAAAAGAGTAGTATTTTGATAACATAGTTTTGTTAGTATCCTATAGTGAAGGTCTTAGGAAAATGTGAGGGATATTTATATCAGTATCAAGCCCCATAAAGCAAATCACAACTTTTATGCTCTCTATCCCATATTAAATGCATTCTTTAAAAAAATATGAACACACCAAGAGGGAAAAACATCTGAGTATGTGTGTTGATGGTGTAACATGGATTTTCCAAGAAAATTTATGCTTTAAAAGGAAAACACAGTATCATAAAAAGAGCCAGAGCTTATAAACTAATGATGCTGGCTTGCAAGTGAAAACTTTGTATGTGGAAAAGCAGTCAGATGACAGAGCTGACAGACTGTGCACTCCTGTGATATGAACACCGACGTAACAGTGCCATCACCACAGAAAATTTGAGAGTATAACAATTGAAACAGGCAGAAAGTAACCAGTGAACACACAGTACTTTTGCAGGATAACCATGTGGCCAAAAACTGGGGAAAAGCTGGTCAGAGAACATGAAAGACAAAATGAGCAAAGGATGAACTTCAGAGAATGCTAATTCTGTGAATTCAGAAAAATAAAAAAGGAACTGTGGTTGCAGCATGTGTGTGAGACAGAAGGCTGAAACCCACACAAGACCATACGTTAAGCTAAGGCTCCCGCTGTACCTCTGCCTAAACGGCTGAGTTAGAGCAGATAAAGGAAGACAACGGCTGTGCATAACTTCCCATATACTCTGGAAGGGCATTGAGCGAATCAGTTAAGTAATGAGGGTAGAACAGGTAAAACCGTAAATTTGAAAACTAGTTAGAGCTCTTTCAAAACCTAAGTCTTGCCACCCAAACAAAAAAATTTCATTCCAGTTCCTTCCTCCACACAAACTGCCCCAGTTTGCTTTAATGACATGTCTGAAGTGGAACAACTTGTCCTCAATCTACAATCGATGCTCAAAACAGAACTCCTGAAACGCTAGCTGCAGTTCTATGAATCTCTCAGAAATGAAACTACAGAGCACCAGTTCTTTAATATTTCATGAAGAAATCTGACAAAATATTTACAAATGTAGTAAACACCAAAACAATTTCGCAAAGGCATATTCTGCTTCAATCTGGCACATTATCGTACCACTACTATGCTCCCACTTAAAAGTTAGAAAATGAGAGCAGAAAGAATCCTTTAATAAACACAAATCCTTTAACTACAACTCTGCTCTGTATGCTCATATGAGAGGACTAATTCATGGAATTAGAAAATACCTGTAGTTACAGATGAGATGGAACTAGAATAGAGTGCTACATAATGCGAGTAGCAACTTATCCATAGCAAGGGCAGGATGAACACCACAGCAAAAGGAAAAAGGGGAAAAAAAAAAAAAAAAGGCCAGGAATCAGAGAATCCCAACATCAAGTCAAACACAACCTGCAGAGTTGCAGCTATGTGTCTAAAATACCACATCTCCCTCCTATTAACCGCGAGGACCGTCCCGGGGCTGTCATCTGGAGCACGGGGCACGGGCCGGGCCGCGCTCGCCGGGCACCGACCCCGAGGCCGCGGCACCTCCAGGCCGACACGGCGGGGCCGCAGCAGCCGCGCCGGCCGCACGACACGGAGCCGGGGCACCATCGTACCGCCGGGCCCAGCGCCAAGTGACCGGGGCGTACGTTCAGAGCGGCCACAGGCGCTGCTACCGCCTCTCCTCAGTGTAACACACGGATAAACGCGCTGCGGGTGCCGGACACGTCCCGGCAGGGTTAACCCGCTTCACACCGACAGCGGGCGGTCGCCACCAGCAGCTCGTCGCCGGCGACCCAACAAGAGCGGCGCTCGGCCCGCAGCCCGGCGCCCCGCGGGAGAAGCGCGGGCAGCGCAGCCCCGGGTGCCCCCAGCAGCGGCGGGGGCGGCTCGCCCGCGGTCCCCGCACCGAGCCCCGCCGAATGGCATGACTCTGCCTCCCGCCCGCCCCCCCGGCTGCGGTGTGCCGTAGCGAGGCGAGGGGTGGTTAAACCCCCATCCTCCCATACATACGGTTTTTATTTTTTGTTCCTCTTCGTCTTGAGGCTTTCACATCACGGAACAGGAAAGCATCTGATGCGCCGGCTCACATGCCGCTTCTGATCATACGTTGCCTCTTTGCACAGAGCAGGATCGTTGGGAAAGATGGAGATACAATAAGTTGCTAGTAGTGAAAAGTGCTGCGGAATTTCAGTGGTTTCTCCAGTGAAGTGACATATTCTTCCTCGAGTTAAGTTGAAAGCACTGCTTGGCGGAGACTGTCGTTGAGAGTGGGTTTGTGTTTTTCTTGCACCGTTAGGTTTTACTAAGAGCGGCGATGAAGAGGAAGCTGACACTCTTCGAGATGCAGTTGGTTCTTCTCGTTTTATTGGTGTGGCTACCAACAAGGTGAGAGGCTATTTAGTTTTGTTGTTCAGTGCAAACGTGTATGTTCTGTTCTGTTAAGAATAAGCTCGTGTGAGAGCTTATAAAAGTATAGTATGTAGTAACGTAATGAAAAAATCTTTCTTAGCTGTTTGAATGCAGTATTACATAGTTTCCTGAGCAAATGCAGTAGAATGTAGTTTAGGGACCAAAAAAGCCTAGTCTCTTGTCCTTAAACAGTTTGTAAATTCACCATTAAAATAGCAATTTCTTTAAATGCCTTATTAGATCTTAAAGATTTATTGGAGTTACTGTATCAGTGCTATTCTGTACCATACAGAACAGTCAAGATGGAGAAATAGATTATCATGAAGTCACATGGAAAATCATGGTATCTAAAATAATGCTTAAATATTTTGTAATATGGCCATGCCTTTTTTTTCTTGATTTTTTTTTTAGTCAAATATAACACAATTCAAAATGATATTAAAGCTTTAAACCTCTAGGTGGAGATAGCATACAACTTCACAATCATATATAATAAAACAATAACATAATTTATTAATCAACTTTTCTTATGTTGTAGTTCTCCATTTCTAAAGCGAAAGTGTAAGAGGAAGTAATTTTAATCACATAATACTTTTGTGTTGCTTGTAGTCCCTAAACTTGCAATTAATTGTAGTTTGCAACTTCAGTTTACTTGCTTTGGTTCTTCGGCTGCAGTAGGTCTTATCCTAATATGGTAAGCATTGTATGCCAAATACTGCAAGTTTCATATGATTTAAAAAGTCTACAATTATTTTTGTTTGTTTCCCAGTGAACAAAATATTTCCTGAAACTACATTTTCTATTTCACTTTATACCTAACTATGGTGCAGTATTAGTTGAGTCACAGTGGGCCAGATCCTGCAAACCCTACTCAAGTGAGTAATCTTACTGACGTCAAAGAGACTACATGCGTAATTAAGGAGTTTATGCCTGAGCAAAGTTTGCAGGATTCGACCCTAATTTGATATAATTTTAAGATCTAATTTCTTAGTGGAATCTTGAGTTCAAAAAACTGTTGTATCTCAAAAAGAGGCTTAAAAATGGCAGAGACTTATGGTACAGAAATACATTTCACCAAGAAAAAATGAGCCATCCAGTAATTAAAATCAAGAAAAAGCGGGCATGTCAGTAAAATCACACATGTCATTTTGATGTGTTCTTTCTAAGTTATCTGATTTGGGTCGATTGCGTGTTTTATGTGATGAAAAGCACAGACTGCAATGATTTACATTTAAATACTTGCTCTATGCTGTTGAACTGGATACCAACATAAAGCCCTGTCTTTAGTAATTTTATAGCTTGCTTTAGAGAAAACATCTCCCAAACCTACTTTTGGTTTGGAGGAGGAAGAAAATATGCTTTCTTTTATGGCATTCAGAATGCTTTGACCAGTAGTTCATTCAGAGATGATAAATACTCAAACATTTCAGGTTAAAAATTTAGGTGGCTGGAAAAAGTATATATGGTACTGGTGTAGCATATGATGTTTTACTCCCTTGGTATTAATATGCTGGTATGAAGTAGGTAAGACTAATGAGCTCGTGCATTTCATATGCATGGTGCTTAAAATTGTTGGCACAGTAATATTTGCATGTGTAAGGCTTTCTGCATGTGAGTGTTTCCCTGGCACAAACCCCCTTTGGTCTGCGTGCCCAGGTCCCGGAGGACTGTGAAGCACCACAGCTGCCTGGGCTGTTCCCAGCCCCTAGTGTGTTCCACAGAGATTTGACCCATAAAGGCTGTAATGTCTCTTTCTTTATCGGGGAAGTTCGAAACAGTTGGTGATCTCTAGATTCTTCTTTATTCTTCATTTATTATTTCTTTCTCTATCCAACTTTTATAAGGTTTGTCTGCATCTAGTGAAATTGCAGATAATGCTTTTTATGACAAAATAGCATTTTAGAAATATGAAGGCTATCCACAGCTATCCTGCAGCTTGCTAGTCAGCATTGTTGTTTCCACCCACCAACCGCTGGCGTCAGAGGACTCCCTGAGCATGATCACTGGAGTTTTCCCTCATGTTAGTTCTTCTGGTCATGTACATTACATGACCATTGGGTGGAAGCATATCCACAGGATTTATCCAGAGACAGAGTGTATCTAAGTGAGGACAGATAATACAGAGCTGAAAGGAGACGGTCCTTGAGTGATGTGCCACTGAGGCCTGGGAAGCTCTTTTAGGCTTTTTCACCTACACGGAGTTATGGGAGCTTGAAGTAGCATTCACAGTGATACAATGATGACTAGAAGTAGAGGCTACTGGAAAATTACTTCCTTGAATTTTTAAATAGTATGTTGTTGACTCTTACATTTCTGAACTTGTTGTATATATACATATAAATTGTATATTCATATACTGTTAGCTACACGCTTCCTATTAGAGTGCAGCAAGTTAAAGGCCTGCCTGAAAAAAACCTGCATGTTGAGCGTACGTTAAAACATACCTAGCATTTTCTAAAATGTTAAATGTCCGTTTAGATCAGTGCTGGCTGACTCCCTGGAAGATGAAGCTAAGAATAACATCACCATCTTCACAAGAATTCTAGACAGACTTCTGGATGGTTATGATAATCGCCTCAGACCTGGATTAGGAGGTAATAAAACCAATTAAAGATTGATTTTTTAAAAAATCAATTTTAATGTTCAGATTTTATGCAATGATATTCTTCCTTTGTTTTTTTTTTTCCTAACAACTGGTTATGTATCTTGATAAATTATTTATAACTACATTCACCCAGATGAATCATTTGAAGTTTGAGGAAGATAACATCTATGAATGGAAAGGAGGCACTTTCACACATTTATCTTAAGTAAAAAGAAAAAAAATCTGGTGATTTAACAAAGTAAAACAGAATGAGAACAAAAATAACATCTAAAGCTGTTATTCCAGCCAGGGAATTCTGGTTGAACGAGGAATGCAGGCTTGATTTCCTGCAATGCGATGAGTATATGTTTTTGGAAATCTGCAAAAGTGTTTTGTGTGGTGTGTGTGAATTCTATGTTGTGGATTCATTTATTGGCCCAGTAAATTCAGTGGAAATGTATTTTAACTGCCTTGGAAGCAGGTTTCATTGGTAATACATATTTTGTTTCTAGGCACCTTGCACTTATTTAGGCATTTGGAAAAAAAATAAAGAAAAAAGAGAATATTGGAGACAGAGGTCACTGCACTCTAGTGCCATGACTGTCCATTATTTTTCAAAATGTCAGTTCACATTTTCATTTGAAAGCTCTATGCCAGCTTATGTCAGTATCAGTATGTAGGCAAGAAATTGAAATAATTTGTATGGTGTTGAAAATATTACTGTGCAAAAAGATCTCTGTCATGGGGAAGGGCTTAATATCTTAGTTTTGATAATATTTTATCTACTATTACTGTGTATCTGCTGTTCATGCTAACATTAACATGTATGTATCAAATATAACACTGTTATTATTATTATTATTTGTAACAGTTTTGATAATTATGTTCAAGTGGAGACTATTTCAGCTTGCTGAAACTAATTCTAGAGCAAAATCATTGGGAGCCATTCCTGTTCCTGTTGATTTCAGTGAGACAGGGCCCAAAGCTAGAGACGTGCTCTAACTTTCATGGAAATGACAGTAACAACTCCATTTCATCAAATTAGGAATTAGTTAAAGCTCACAGTTTTTATCCAACACTATTCCATCCTAACCTGTGGCTCTGCTGCTCTCCTGGTCCTGGAGAATCACAGCTTGCATCTGGCAGAGCAGAAAATGGGAGCTGGTGCTGGCTGGAAACAGCTTTCTCATTATACATTATTTTTAACCTAGAATATCTTCTCATGTCCATTTCTGGCCTCTGTACAGTGGAGGCTTGTGAAATATTTCACATTTAAAGGCTTTTTAATTTAGATCATACATAAAATGGGACTTACAGCACAGTTGATGTGAGAATTTATATAATGATGTTTTACATGGAATTTTGATTTCTTTGCAAAATACCCAAATTCAAGAATTTGGTCATTGTATGCACATACCATGACTTGCAGAAACATTTCATGTCACCAAGTTCACGTTCAGTTGGCAGGTATTTTATTAGAAAAATAATGAAAGTTTATTTTCTTGTTTACAACAGGAAATGTGCCATTTAATCAAAGCAGTCTGCAATTCCTTTACATATCAAGTATTCTTTTTAATATTAAAATTTATATGGTTAAGAACATGATGTATAAAAAATTGAATGGATTTGTCTTTTAGATTTTTCATTAAATCTACTTCAAAATATCTTCCTCTTTTTCTGTATGAAGCCTCCTAGGTAATAAAACATACTTGGGGAGCACAAAAATTAAGGAATTTACATCTGTTTGATATTGGTATACACGACAATCAACCCATGCAGAACATGTGTGAAATGAAACTGTGTCATGCATATTAAACTGTGATGATTCATGTCACATTAATCTTAATCTTCAAGAATACTTCAGTTGTGGATGGATGGATTCTCATAGTTTAAAAGAACACTTGTAAATGCCAGTTGTGCTAATCCATGATATGAAGTATACCAAACAATGCTTTTGTACATAATGCATAGTAATGATGGACTTTCATATTTTCAGGAATTTTCTAGCACTTTATTCCTTTTTCTCTATTGGCCTATACTCTGAAAAGAGACATGGAAATATAATCTTTTTTTTTTTCAACACTATGTGCCTAGTAAGCCCTGACAGTTTCTAAAAGTGTTTTTGCATATATTACTGCATTCTGACCATGCCACACGTCATTAATTTAATATACTTAGTCTAAGTTCTGTTCTTGCATTTATACCAATCTGAAATAGCTCAGCTGAAACCAGTAGAATGTTTACTTTGGCATAGCAGTTTGTATTATCATGCTACTCTACTATGACTGAGATCACAATCTGGTCTAACATGTGCTACAACAGAAATAGTCCAGGGTCTGAGATGTATTCTTTTAAAGTCTTCTGTAAGCAAGAGCTGTTCACCAGCCCACTTTCACTTGCTGTGAAAGACATTTTCAGAGATGTCTTACAGCAAAAATTCAGCTCATTCTTTTACTAATGAAACGTTTCAGCTTAACACTGTCATTTTCGCTAGCCATTGATGCACAAAATGGAAACATATAGGCTCCTTGAAAGACTGTATATAAATTCAGCTGAGTAAATGTATGTTTTGCAATTAGTTCTTGAATTGAGGGATAGGTTTGTAATTAATTTTACTGGGAGACTTGTTGTGAGTACCTACAGTATGTAACTTGATGCTTTGCTGATACATCACTACCCTTCAAAATTGAGTACTATTTTCTGTAGACGACTCAGCTTTAACTTTTAGTGGTGATACAGCTCTGTCTTATAAACAGGTTGTGGCTGTTGGCTAGTGGCTGTCCTAGAAGCTGGCATCCTTGCACGATGTATGAACACTATGGTGATGAAATAACCTGCAAAATGGGTGTGGGAGGGAGAAGAAGACATTGCACAATCCTCTGAAGCCAGAGATGTCTCATATGACTTAGATAATACCCCAACCTACTGTGTTTATGTGGATATGCATGAGTGTATTCAAGGGGAGATAATTTTTTCTCTGTACTCATTTTATGCTAAGCCCAGGATTTCAGGTGGAACACTCTCGACTGCACTTTTAGTTATGACATGAACTGTTTTACCCAAACATTCCATGCCATTTCTGCTTAGGCATCAAAATAAATTACAAGTTTGGCTTCGAAAAAATGCCTGTCGTTAGCACTAATTTGTATGAAGTACAGCATTGTAAATGACAAGTGAGAAAGAGTTTGATTGTTTATGATTTTCTAAAAAATCATGAATATATTTTCTTCTCTTGATTTTTTGTAATATTTGCAAGACACTTAGGGTAACACTTTTTCATACATCCTTTGATTTTTATTAGGATGTAGAAAAGAAAATCCATAAAACAAAAAATTAAGCAAGGGATCAAAAAAGAATCTTGATCTTCGAATAATGAGAACAGAATGTTGAAGCTCAGATATAGCTGCATTCAAATCTGGAAGTGATGAATTACCTGTCTGCTCTGTCTGCTCTCCTCTGTCCCATGAAGAGACATGATCATGTTGGATATTTCAGTATTCTGACCATTCCTCCATAAGCTAAGCCTCCATTACTTTCTCACATTTGAAATTGGCCATTTCCAACAGCTATAGAACTTCTGTCTGTTCTACTCTCCCAAATTTATAAAACATAATTGAAAAAGAGAGTCAGAAAATAAATAAATATTGGAGGGGAAAAAAACCTCAACAAACAAGGGAGGTTACAAGGACAGAGGACTGGACTTCATAGCCTGAAGTTTCAACAGCCTTATTTACATGCAGAAGAACTATGGAAATGTAAACAATCTGAGGATTCTTCCACAAACTGTGGTCAGTCTCACTAGCTTCAGGGGTGGCATTCTCATTGTAAATGAAGAGATGAATGCTACTTTTTAAAAAAAAGAGAAACATGAGAGAGTAGGTTGGTGAAAACTAAATGCCACTGTAGTTCCTTTTTGAGTGATCCATCTCTGCTTTCAGATGTTCTGATTGCTTTAAACAAGAATCTCCATTGCATTTCACTTACAAACAGACCAACATTTTTCCCCAGCATTTTGTAAATAAACTGAGCAGGAAGACTGAATAGAACTGAGAGGAATTGTAGCTGACTATTGTTGTCAAAGAGATGGTGAGGCCTAAGCACTTGTGGGTATGAGCTTTCATCTTTGGAGCACTGGATATATCATTGCATAGAACCAGTCTAGTAGTGTAGAATATAAGACTCGGTGATTAGAAGTTTTATGGAGTGCTCACCAACATGAGCAAAAGAGGAAACCCATTTTTTCACAGAAGACCTATCCTCCCCAGATCAGGAGAGTTATATACATATATATATATGTATATGTGTACCTGTGTTTATCAAATAGTTGTATGTTGTCAGTTGCCAGGACACAAGGCTGTGATTATATGCTGATAATCTGGAATATGTTAAATTTAGGGCAGTATATTTATACATCTCTGTGATTCAGAGGTTTTAATCAGCTTTAAATAAGAAAATTCGTTACAGAGAGGGTAATCAGACATTGGAATTGGGCTGTCCAGGGAGGTGGTGGATTCGCTGTCCCTGAAGGTTTTTAAGATGAGGCTGGATATGGCACTTAGTGCCATGGTCCAGTAACCACGATGGTGTTGGATCACGAGTTGGACTTGATAATCTCAGAGGTCCTTTCCAACCTGGCTGATTCTATGATTCTACAATTCTATGAACTTACGTTTGTAGCTGCACCAGTCCCCTAACTGGGCATTCCAAACTTAGTGGTGTTTGTCAGCCCCAACATGCTTAATACAAATTCAGTGTACCGTAAAAGAAGGTTCTTTGACTATTTTTGTTGCAGAACACTACTGGCAAGCTTGTACTAGTGTTTTTAAAGAAAAAAAGTGCAGTTTCCACTCTCAGTTCTGGTTGCTTCCTTAGCCTTTCTTGGCTTCACTTTCGTCTTTTGGAAATGGTAATGTCTCTCTGCCAGTGCTGTGCAGAGGAATTCAGAGCAACACTTGCATTTTCTAAAATCCCACTATCTTTGTAGTTACACTGGGACACAAAGGAGTAAACTATTGTATGCCCTTTTTTTGGGTGTACCTGGAAGAACCACATGGAGTCTTGCCAAAACAGTGCTTTCGGAGTAGTCAGCGAGAAACTCAGGTTAATTTATGTTAGTGTTGTGGATAATGTGTATTGGAAAAAAGCATTCCTTATAAAAAATGGAAAAGCAATAGAGAGGAGGATATGAAAATCTCATTAATTACTTATCCAGGGCATGCAGATGGTGCTAAAATCCAAGAACAGAACTAACTCGTAGCTATAAGCATTCCAGGGAATGAATCATTAGGAAAGTGGAAGGATAAAAAAACCTCAGAAACTTCTTTGATACAGAACAAATCAGCAAAAATTACATATACTAAGATAGTGACTGAGTGTCTAGACAAAGGTTGTCTGTCTATCTATCTATCTATCTATCTATCTATCTATCTATCTATCTATCTATCTATCTATCTACCTTTCTATTTAAAGTCTGTGAATAAATGAACACTGGAGGTAGCAAAATAAAATGAATGCTACTGCTGTGCAGAATATTGCAGTTGGGGAAAGTGTTGCCTGATGCAAAGTGACAAAATCTTATGCCTCACAAGAGTTAACAAAAATTTAGGTACTTTACAGTGAAATTATCTATGCCTATAAAGGAGCTTGTCTGAGAGGATCTCCCAGTTCACTGAAAATGTATATTCAGTACTGTTGCTTTTTTTTTCTCCTGGCAAGACATCAGCATTTGCTTCTAACGCTAGAACTACTGCTGACGACACCAAGGATGAATTAAAGCTTTGCTTACTTTTGTCTCATCTACAAGGCAGACATGAAAGCAAGTATTGCAGATTTCTGTGTAGCTCATTGGTGCTCCTTGTAAATAAGGCTGACGGAATGGTTGAATTTTTCAGAGATTTGATGGGCAAAGACAAACATCACCTTTTTTATATGGTGCAGTTATTCTGGCTTATTTAGAGAGTAGTTGAAAAGCAGTAGTTTTGCTGATATCCAAGTTACTCTACTGTTGACTGTTTTGCACTAAGGCCTTTTATCATGTTACATAAATCTTGCAAAGATTGTTTTCCATCTGAAATATAGAACTGCTTCTCATTCAGGCTGACTAGATTAAATAACTAAGTACCAAAGGATTGCAATATCATAGTCCCAAAGTTTTTATTACCCTTGTGAAATGATACAATTTGCATAGTGCCATCTGAATTGGAAATATAATTATTATTTAAATAATCTAACTCTGAAACATTTTCAGAAATATTTAAGCGCATTAGAAATTCATCCAGGATAACTTGGGGGGATTTTAATGGATTTCATGCATTTTTAGTAGTGGATTTTAACCAAGCAAAAAGTGAATTTGAACTGTGGTAATCAACGTATATGTTGCTTACAATGACAAAATTATTAGTCATTCTCTAGAAACAAGGAGATTTTGTAATACAAAATTAATGACGTTCTGGGTTACACTAAAAGGTGTACTTATAAACAGTATCAGGGAAACCCTTTAATGTTTACTGCTATGGTGTAGCCATGGAGTACTCTGTTTTATGTATTCTTTGTATAGGAGACACATAGAAAATTACATTTCAAGTATTTTCTTTAATAAGATATACCAAAAAAAGACTGCTAATTAAGAATGTAAGAAGGAAGCTATAGAGATCTCTTATTCAGTTATATAATCACCTAAACATGTTATGAAAGTTTTGGTGAATAACTCTTAAAAGAGCAGTTAATAAAAGATTTATGGCCTTTGACTTTTTGGGTTTAGATGTATAGAATGCAGACAATATTTCTAATACTCTGCTCTTCACAGAGCTGGAAAAATGGACCTTAAAACGGTGTTTGATTTAAGAAAAAATGGCCGTTACAACATGCTGTGATAGGAACAGGCATCGCTATTTTAGTGATGATGATTTCTGCTTGTGTGGTAACAACCAATATTGAAGCAAAAAGTCATGCACAATTTTTAAGACAATTCACTGGCAAGTTTTCACATTTTATTTTCAATGAAAACTAAAAACTTGGGATTAAATGGACATGGAGATCTCATTCAACTTCTTTGTGTAGAAAAGGCTGGGTTTTTTTTAACCTTTGTCCTGAAACCTCTAATGGTAAACATATATTTAAGTATATTTCTTGTATTTCAGTACCCCATAAAGAAAAAACTGCCACAAGACATACATTCTGCATAGCAAAACAGGTTTTACTACATTCAAGGCCTGACTGTGGTGAAAACAATGTTACAATACTATCTTTATTCATGATACATAATCTAAAATGACAAAAAAATGAACAAGAATTATTTTTTCCCCTCCTTAGCTTTACTAGGCAACCCCATAACTATTGGGTCAATGATGGTGATTTTCAACAGTTGCAGAGATAATGGCTGCTCAGAGATGCGGTGGAGTTTCCATATTCGTGGAGACACTTAAAATTTGACAGAATATGACCTGGGCAACCTGATCTGTCTTCATATCTGGCTCTGCTTTGGACTTTCCAAAGGTTCTTTCTAAACTAAATTGTTCTATGATTCTGTGACTGACAGCGAGCAAAATATGAAATAATGGCTGCAGTTTTCCATCTTAACTGGCAAAGCTGAAAAAAATTAAATGCAGTATGTCAGTTCTTGAAGATATAATTGAATAAAAACATCTGTGTAGATGAAAGGTTTAGACTGCTTCTGAACAGAAAAATGCAAAATCTTATACAACTCTTGAGCTTATTATTCATGAAAATCCACTGATAAATAGAAGATTTTGGGTAGACAAAAAAGATCTGCGGAAATGCAGAGGATATATCCTTTTTTGGGGGTCTTTGCCTTGTGTTTTCTAGCATTCGGCAGTCCCTTGACTTGAATAATAGACTAAAAGTGACTCTAGCCACATTTTTCCTACCATCAGCCATAAGTTGGAGTCCTGAAAAGGGTTAAATATTGGAAAACACAGTATTTTAAAGGCGAGGCACTGTATTTCATTTCTATTTCATTTCTATTTCATTGAATCATTCTCAGTTTACTTTGGCAAAGTACAAGGAACTGAAAAGCTGCCCAACACTGTGTATCCTAGAGATCCTCTTCAGGAAGCACCCAGGAACCTCTAAACACTGCCCGTCTGAAGTGCCCCAAGACACTTTCCAGAGTTCCTCCTGTTTTATTCTTCTCTTTTTATATTGCCATTCCCTTTCCTAAATACCTGTCTATTTTGTACATTCTTATAGAAAACGCCCACCTGTCTTCTTCCATCAAAATGTCATTAATTTATTTCATTCCTTGTAAATACAGCTTTAACCAAATCCAGGTGAGACATGCCACATAGGTGCAGCTGTCTACCTTTTTTTTTTTTTGTGGCACGAAACCCAGACTTGCTTTACCCACCTCCCAGGTACAGTCACTACTAACCAGCTCTGCCTGAAAGATTTCTTGTCTAATGAAACTGGATGGAGGAGGCAGACTCCTGAGTAGGTAGAAAGCAAAGATCCTTCTCTATCCACAGATTGTATAACCTTTCTTTTCTGCCAATACAACTTTGCTGGTGGTGTTGAGTGGTCTGAGATAGATCTGTTGATTCTGGCAGTATTCCTGATTACATATTCGTGAGTCTGTTTTCTCGCGGTGCCACCGTTTCATGACCATTTTTGACAACAACCTTTTCAATGCACAATCTGGTGCATCCAATTTTTAGAATTAATAGTGTGGAGAGAAAAGAGAGAGAGTGGTGTTTCATCAGCAAGGATCATACAGAAGGATATTGTAATTGCCTGTATATTAAAACTGCATCGGCTTTGTTTTTTACAGTATTTCGGTCTGTATTAATTGATGATATTAGTGGCTACTGTTAATATTCAACAGTGGCTTCTAAAGATGCCACTGGTGCTGAAGTAGAACAAAATGCTGTTTTTTAGCAACCTAGCATTAGGGTAATACAAGCTAAGGTGAAAAACCACTGTGAGCAAGAAACAGCGGAAAAGGGCAGGAGGGCAGGGCAAAAGATATGGGGAGGGAAGGAGGGAGATAAAATTGTGGTACTATACAATGACCGCTTTTAAACAACAGGCAGATTAAGACCGCTCTATGATAGTTTTTTCAAATATCCTTTGGAAACTTGAAAGTAGAATAGCATAAGCAGTTTTATTGTTACTGTATATGCATGCATTTAAATTTCTGACATTAATGTTCAACAATGAGTCATCTGTGTCAAGAAGCAGCTATAGTAGATATGTTGCTCTCCAATTCACCAACGTGCCAAATTAAAGCATCATCAGAAGATTTTGAATTAATACTGTCGAAAGTCTAATAAATTTTAATTATAAGAATCAAAGCACTTTAATATGTCAAGATTAATCTTTAAACACATTTTATGTCTATTTTTTTAATGCTTGAGTGAAATTAATCACAAGCTAAAGGAAATTTTGTTTACCACTGTCACCCTAATAATGGTTTGCTTTATAGTGCAGAGTATGTCAGCACTAGTTTTCTGAAACTGTCTGTACATCAGAAAGGTATGATTCTGCTAACCTTCTAGAAGTGGTGTTGCTATTTGGGAACCATTTGTGTGATTACTTTGTAGCACACAGTTATTGCTTTACATTCCATAATTCCTTCCCATATGTTGAGGGCTATTTAATAATTAGAGCAGTTAACGCTGCGAAGGCAGTGTAAATCAATTCCCCTCTTGCCTGGGATTATTGTGCACTCTTTAGTGAAGTTGTGCATCTGCAGAGATTGGATATGGTTACATCTGACTAAATTAAATTCATTTTTTAATGTACATACGTACACATTCGGTTCATGTTTTACTTGAACCAGTAGAGATCATGCATCCTTATCTGAAATTTGTTTGGAAAAACATGGATGTCTCATGTTCCATCTGCTTAATCTGTATTTTTTACAAACTGTAAGTTAATTGTTTTATAATCTTGTAGTATTATGATTAATAGAGTTGATTGCAATTCAAATTCAGTGCCATGGACCACTGACCATCACTATGTTTAACACACACGGTTCAATAAAAATCAGTTAAAAAGTGATGTGCACTGTAAAGCGACATCCCCATCTTGTAGACTGCTTGCATTTGTGATCTTTGATGGGAAAGTAGTTTCCTGGAGTTACCTATCTATGCTTAACACCTTCTTCTTTTTTTTAATTTAAAAAATTGCATTCTCTTGACTCCTTAAATACCTAGACGTCATAAGAGCAATGTATCTTCTGACTGAATGATTGACCTGTCGTTAGTTCTTCTTCTTTTTGTTGGTCTCCATTGCTTGGTGCTGATTCTTTCATGAGAGGTGATTGTCTTCCAACATATTCCCTGCTTTTTCTTTCTTGTATCCATTCTCAGTTGTCCTAAGACAAGGACTAGTTGTCCTAGTTCCTCAGACCATTTCTATCAGGAAACTTGGAGTTAATAGAGCTTATTAGAGTTATTATTTGCATCCTTTCAAGTGTGTGAGGCTCTCAGCACAACACCAGAGAGCAGAAATGGAAGGGAGCAGGGAAGAGAGTCTGTGTTTAAGAATTTAGAATTGAGCTGAAGGGACAATTCCTGCCCTTAATACACCAGCATAATGTTCTAGATATTCATTCTGAGTGACAATCTAAAGGCTACTGGAGAAGCCTTTTTATGGTAATTTTTTGAAGCAAGTTACATTTTTCACAATTTAAATGTTAACTGAATGAGAAGCTGAGGAGCAGTTGCAGTGTGGTGTGTATAAATGAGGGAAACCAAGAGTTTCAGCCTTAGATTCAGTGCTGTGTTTATAAAACCACCCTGCCATCCTGAGGGCATTCCATAGTGTTTCACGGACTGTACTTGTCCGTGTCATAGCATTACTTGAGCACCAAACAGTGAACTTCTTTTTATAGTTCTTTAAATGCGAACTTGTTACTGCCTTGCCTCATACAATTTCTGACCAAAAGGGAGGAGACTTTTGCCTGGAAAAATAAATAAATAAGTAAACACGATAAGGGAGGAATATGCCTGTTGTTTGAGATAAGGAAATGGTCACATCTGTAATAATCCCTTTCCATCTGCTGGGTGCTAAAAGCTGTCATCTTTATGTTTTTACTAGACATTTTTTCTTTAGTGGCCATAAAAAAAAGTGAACAGATAATCTTGTTTGCTACTGCATAATACGCTATTTCTAAAATAACCAATTATTTTAAAATTATATTTTGTGATGCTATCTGCATTTTCACAAAGTCATAGTATCTGCTCAGAAGAATACACACTTAAAAAATCTGGATTCTAAATAAACTCATATTAGGCATTGTTTTGAACAAAAAAATACTGCTTTTTAATTTATGTCTGCAAAAACTCCAACCTGTTAATTAAAATCAGATCCTTGTCCCAAATATATAGTTATTGCACATATAGAAGCCTGATGGATTCTGAAAGTCCCATGGCTAGCCAGAGGCGAATTCTCTTGTCACAGGCAAAAATAAAAGACAAATTTGAGGCTGCTTAATCCAAGCTCTGGGAGTATCCTGGGAGTATGTTTTAGAGGAGATTCTGGGAAACACTGTTATCTGTAAAGTAGCTTGGAGACATTCAAGTGACTCAGCCGTGGGACTTTTGAGTGCTGCAGTACACTTCTTGTAGACACATTGCACAGCCTTAGTCTAGACCTCTTTTATTATTAACTAGATAACAGAAGAGTAACTGACAACTCTGTAACATGTTAAAATGGGATTTTAAAAAATTGCTCTGTTGCTTACCATGTTGGTATTTTTTGTTTATTTGGGGGGGTACTTACTCGATTTAAATGCTAAAATGATTCTCTGTTGGATCAAGTCATGAACTCGTTGTTTGTCAGGACTCCTGTTTATCAAGAAGCTTATTATCCATGACCATCCCAGGATTTGTCCTGCCAAGCAAAAAAATTTTAAGAATAAAAAGAAAGACAGCTTGGCAGCCAGTCTGATTTGTTCTGTGTCTTGAAACCCATACCTCTATTCCTCCTTTTGCTGCATTTTAGCAACTGTGAGGAACAGGGTCACGGAAAGAAAATGTATGTCTGCATGTTCTTATGGACGCTGGGTATTTAGGGTGTTAACATACACACAAACTCTGGCTGATTTTAGTTATTCATGCTAGTTTTTTTGAGAATATTAGAATAGCCCAAATAAACATTAATTTCCTGTACGTCATAGTTATTTCAACTGGCTTAAAATAGGAACTGCTGACTGGTTGGTAGAAGATTATAATGCTGTCTAGGTTTGTTTGATTTGTTTGGTTGGTTGGTTTAGTTTGTTTTTGACAATGTGTCACAATCTTCTGAAACACTACTATAGTATTTTACACAGCATTACCTATTAAAAATATATTTGAGAATCTGGATGCAAAAAAATGCATTAAAAGTGCCCACTAATGCACAACTCTATTAAATAAAGGTACTGCCTCTTTCTGCCATTGGTTCCTGTCATGCTTGAATGCAAAGTACAAGGCTAGCAAAAGATAAAAGAACTGTAGCTCCATTTTTAATGACTGTATGATCCAGGACTATAGTATCCAGACACTAAGCACAAGACAGTAAAATTAATCTGTCTAAAAGGATCACCATTTTCAAAGCTTTCTTACGTCTGTTGATCTCTAGAGGAGCTCCATCAGCCTTTCGGACTTCAGAACACATGAATTTCGTACTTTGCTGTAATAGCAGCAAGCCTTGGGAAGATGCCAGTTTCTGATAACTGGAGTGTTTGCCACAGAACAAGCAAGACTGTCCTTCCCAGAGCTGCGTCACAGTTTCTGTCAGCTTCAGGGTGACAATGTTTTTTGCCATGGCTGACCACAGAGGCAGTCTCCAAAGGATTCTGCTGAAGCTGGGCATCACCAGGACTGTCTTGCTGACTTTAGTGGGCTCTGGCATGCTACCCAAATTTTCATTAAATAGTAAGCTAATAAGGACTGTGACAGTGTTTGTTTACAACAAAGTAGTGTGTAGCCAGAGTGAAATCCTCTATGTATTATCTGTTTAATATTGCAGTTTCTTGGCCACCCCAGTGTGAGTTTTGTGGTCATTTCACAGGTCCTTGATGCAGACGGACTTTGACTTCTGATGTTCTTCCAGGGAATTATAAGAATTTTTGTTTGGTTGGTTTTTGTTTTATTTGGTTGGTGTTTGTTTTGTTTTGTTGTTTTGTTTTGTTTTGTTGTTTTGTTTTGTTTTGTTTAGAGTATGGGAAGATCCTGAAGGAGGTCCTCCTTTCGTAACTTGTGCTTTCACTGGCAAGTTGACATGTTGCCAGCATAAGCCAAAGTGGCTCCTAAAATCCAGCTTGAATAACATCTAGGATGAGTGCTCTTGGTTAGAAAAGTAGCTGGGCCTGTGTAAGAGGAGATGATCATCAAATAAGCTAACAACTAGAATCCAGTGAGTCTGGAGCCACCATGCAATAAAAGCATATCTGAAGAAGCCCAGACTTGGCTGCTTTATGACTGTGAAGAGAAATTGGAAGCTGCTGCTTTTTAAAAATGATACTGCTGTTAGGGGTAAATGTGGTCTGGTATATAGTAGGGGGTGTCAGAGTGAGTGTGTCAAATAAGATGGTTTATAAATGCTGCGGCTTGGAATAAAGCACATAGATTAAACCTGAAAGTAGCCTAGAAGGGTAATGTAGCAGAATTTGCCATGATGTTCCATGATTCTGAGTACTGAGGTAATAAAATTCAAGCATTTGAAAAAAAAAATAAAAGATAGGAAGACTTCTGAGTATAAGTTCTGACAATCTGAAATAAATTTGGAAAATTTTCTGCCTTACCTTCATGTTATGGTTTCCTTTCTAATATCACAAGCCTCTAAGCAGAGTAGACAGAAATACGGTTGCATGAGAACAATAACTTTGCTCTCCCTACTTGTGTGATGACACTGATTCAGGTCAGTTTAAATAATTATGGCTCTACTTTATCAAAGTCTTCTCCCTTCCATTTCCAGACTTGTTTAAGTGCTTTTGTTCTCTTTGTCTTCCTCTATCTCATTACTTAAAGAGTGTTGGGGCAGTCTCGTTGATCTAAACAATGGAATAGTCCTATTTGTTACTCAGCCTGGTTATTATAAATGATCTCTTTCCATCTTGCTGGAAGCTGTAGTGTATAAAGGGACAAGGTTTAGTGCTGATGCTTTATTTTTCATTTGAATGATGTTTAGTTTTGGTTTGCTGACAAATGTGTCCTGTGTTAGCTAAGTTTCTTTTAATTCAAACTTTTAAGCAACCCATTTCAGTAAGATCACATTTTTTCCAGTGAAACTCAACTATATTTTCAATTTCATGTTCCTATTGAAAGTTTGGTGCAACTCTAAGTAAAACTGACTCACATTGGTAGTTTATTTTAGAGCTGACTGCTTTTTAATTTTTTTTTCCCCATGGTGTGTGAGGATGTAATGAAAAGGGAACAAATTGGGATTTGGTGGATTTCATGGTAGTCTGGCCTTATGGGAACAAATTTCACATTGCTATGTGTTTAGATTGCCCTTCCCAGTGATTTAGTTCACTTATTTTCAACATTTTGGTTTTCCCTTTGTTAACTGTACAGTAGTCAAGACTACTGTTTATAATTAAACAGTTGTTGCAAGTTTTTATACAACCGAAGCGTCTGTGTTCTATTAGTATCTTCACAATGAACATGTAAATTGGAGGAATACTCTGTTTCAAAGACAGGGAAAAAATCCAGAAAGCTGTCTAGGTAGTTAATTGCTTCCTTAATCACTTGGCAGTGGATACCTCTGAGATTGTCAAAATGTTGCTGGAGGTATCAAAAGCCTATGAAGTCCAGCAGTAACAAGTGAGAGTATCTAAATATCTTCTTTTTCCCCTGCAAAGAACCAATTAAATGATGCACTTCTGGGCTGCTTTGAAATCTCTCTCATGTTGAAGTACTGGCAGGATTCAAGCTAAACACTGGTTGATTGATTGGCCCAATGTGATATGGACTGCACGGGTCAGTACAGTAGCCTTCTCATCAAGGCTGAATTACATTGTAGCTTAAACTTCTTATTGATTCCCTACCTCATTTGGAAAAGGACGCTGAATCAATGTTTCCCACTTTCCAACCTTGTTATGGGGACATGGGACTTTTGATCGTTCTGCAAAAGTGGCTTCTTCCACTGGAGATGTTTTCCTTTGTATAAAATATCTATTTTTATAGATATCCATGTGTCAGAACATGGACTGAGTTCTCTGTGTTTTACTGCTGGACTCTAGAGCCATTCAGCCCCATACAGACTGAAGGCTTAGTGCCCACATCTCCTGGATAGTGGAATTCCTTGCTTCAGACAGCCAGGCATCCAATGTGGAACATGGGTAAAGCTAGGCATATTGGCACACCTCAGAAATGGTCTGGGCATAGCCTCAACTATCTACAAAGGTGGTACATAAAGTCAGTAAAATGAGTAGGGATCTGTCGAGCTGAGTAATTAAAAGTGCTGAAGAAAGGCATGCAGTGGAAGCTTTTCTTACCGACACGTGAAACATTGAAATTTGGGGGTGAAAACATTACCAATCTCTTCTTCAACTGTTCATAGGGGTGTTCCTCATCTTACAGCTCATGCTACTCCTCCTTTCCAGAAAAGAGCCATGAGAACAGCTGATAGTCAGGTGTAATGGAAACCTCTTAGACAGAGAACAGCTCTAGTCAAGTGCATGCTCTAATTTAAAGCAGAGACATGAACTCAGTTACTGGGTGTTTGGTTCTGTCTTGACCACAAAGGTGAATTTTCTAAGACAGAGCATGCTTCCTCAGTCATTGGAAGGAATTGTTCTGCTTTGTGTAAATAATTAGATATTGAGCAGAGGCTTCAATTTATGTCTGCTGTATCCCATGAACTGCTAAGCTGTGGAATCAGTCTTTTGCTTTTCTTGCTTTCACTCTCAAAGTCTTTCTGGCCCAGTAAATTTGTGATTATTTATAGTTTAAGGAACTTGTTGGGACTTGGTTGAGAGCCAGTTCTTTAAGCTGCTTGGCAGCATCAGGATATTTTTGCTTTAAGGTGAAAATATAAGCAGCCAGGGAATTTTAGGTACTGACAATGTTAGACAGCAATTTAGGACTAAAGGGAATTCAGACAAATATAAGTGCAAAATTTAGTCATTATGATCTGGACCACAGAGACATTCAGATTAATTTTATTGATTTAAATGGAAACTTGGAGCTTAAATAACTTTGTGGAATTTGTCCAATATACTTAAAGAGATAATTGGGCACCAAAATCAGTCTTTAGCCCTAACCTTGAGTGACTTTCTCAAATTTGTGGAGTAAGCCTGTAATAAAGTTAAAACTGAATCTCAAATGTCACTTGTATCCAAAGTTCTTCATTCATAGAACCCTTTAGAAACATGCTTAGTATTGTCACCTGAAGTAGTAAGGTTTGGAAATTAAAGGTCTCTAGGGAGAGAGAGAAGAAAAAGTAGTGAAGCTACTGTTTGTGTGTGATCTGCAGTCTTTGAGAGAGAGTTAAAACCCAATTCTGTCATGAGCATGTGCAAATTATCTTAGTAATGTGTAAGTGTTCTCTCAGCACAGAGAGAACATTGTATTTTTTTGATAGCTATATAGAAACAGTATTCTTACAGTTTGGACCAGGACAAATAAGAGTAAATACTGACTGTGGCAATATACCACATTATTTGAGTTGCAGATATACCTACATATCATTCTGTGCACATTTTGTGGGTAATCTACACCTAAAAAAAGCTGTTACCTCAGCTAAAAACATATCTATAAAATGTTTTCCCAGGTCATATTTTCTGCTACAGAAGAAAAGGGTGTTGACAGTTTAGCTCATTTTTTTTTCCAGCTCATTGTGTGGCTTTTGGATGGTCAAAAAGTCTTATTCATCTCTAAAGGCACACCCACATTTAACTGAAGTTTTGTATTATAGTAAATTCCTGCTACTTTGGACCAATTTTATTCATTTCAGAATTATGAATACTACTTTGCTGAAATAAAAGATATGTATAAAAGCCAAGTATTCTGTCAGTCTAAATGGCATAATGGTATTTATGGTATTGCTTTACAGGACTGCCCAATTTCATGAGTTTTTGTAGGCCTTAGGAGGGTCTCTGATAGACTTTGTATGAGGCTATTTAGTAAATGATATAATGTCTGTTAATAGGTATAAGCTCTTCAGAGGGAAATTAATTGGGGTCTGTTGGTCTACTGGCTTTCAGTTCCGGTATCTTTCTCCAGATATTTTCTCCAGAATATGTTCCTGTTCTAATTAACACCATGAGAAACTGAGTACAGTGCATGATTCTGGTTTTATTTACACTAAAGTGAATCAAGAGAGCAACTGTTAATAGTAACACTTACAGATATTGCTAGATCTTACTGATATGCTTACTCTTCACATGGTTGGTTAAAGATGGAGTTTTGAAAGAGAATTATGGCTCATATTATGAAAATGTCTTGCCAATAGAGTGAGGCCATTGGAAGTGAAGTACTGATGTCAAGGAGGGAAGTGAATTTGTTTCTTCTCACAGTTGGCTTCAATTTACAAGTCGAAAATGTATTTATGTAAGGCATATGTGGGGAAACTGTTGTAATTTAACAGTGGGTAATGAATGAAGATGCTGAGTAGTTGGATAAATAGAACTGTCACATAAACCGCCAAAACCAAGCATAAAGAAATGGCAGAACACTACTTTGAAATATCTATGTTCCTGTGGATTTTGCTTCTCTTACGGCTCCAGGTTGCATGACCTCCTCTGACTCTCATTCCCTGCCAGCCAGCCAGCCAGCATCTTCAGCTGTCAACAGACACACTAAGAGGCTTGTCAGATAAGGGCAGCATGTTGAATTGGAACAATGTTTGATGGATTAAGACCCTGGCTGTTTCACCTGTGCAATTTCTGACTTGTATTACGAATGACATTTTCAAAGCCTTTGGGCAACATTGCCAAGCGTGCCCCTGGAGACCATATTACAATGTCAGAATAATGTCAATTCTAGTTAAATAATTTTTATAGAAAAATAATTAAAGTAACATCAAGCTTTTGACAGTATTTCCACAAAAACTCAGAAATCCTCAGAAAAGGCTCCCATAGCACTGCAACTTGACCTCCTTTTTTTTTTTTTTGAATTAATTAAAGAACCAGATTTTATTTTCACTTCTCTTTTTCTTTCTTCTTCTTTTTTTTTTTTTTTTGCATGCTGTAGCAGCCCTTCATTTACAGCCTTACAGTGTTCTCATGGGCACTATTAATTCTACATCTAAAATAGTGTTTGTCAAAAATTTTTTCGTACTATGCATTAGTACTGCATATGTATGTTTTAAAAACTCTGTCCCACCAAGAATACTTCTGCTGGCTTTGGATTACATCTAAAAGATTGTCTTCTTTTTAGCTACCCAAATACAGTGTATTTACAGTTTTATTGACTGAAAATTCAAAGTAGAAAAAAAAAATCCAACTCAAGCTACTAGCCTGTTTTCTTGTGAAAGCCTTGACACATTAATCAATAATATAGTGAGCTTCATGCAAACAAACATCTGGAACCTTGCTGATGGTTCATTCTGAAGGCTTTGTAATGATCACACTCCTTTTGTTTCTTCTTTTAAACATACATAGAATGAGCCTGTTTTATCCCTACTCTCTGCGAAGAAAGGGCTGTAGATTATTTCGGTGAGAGGAGGAATGAGCAATACACAGATCATTCTCAAATATGAAAAATAGTCAGAAAATCTATTTCAAGAAAAGTGATCCTGCCTCAGAGTTCTCCAGGAAAGGGAGAACTCTCAGATATGCCCAAGCCTGTGTGTCTAGCTATCTCACATAACAGACACTGGATCTCTGTGCACCACGTAAGAGGCTTGGGCAGCTGAGAAGGGAGATTTGAATGAAAGTGGATAAGTTTTGAAAACTGCCTGACAGGCAGCAGGCCAAAGGAACTCATTCAAAATTGAAATGCTCCCGTGGAATTTTCCAATTTTGACATATTGGTACATGCTGATGAGGGACCTTTTCATCTGATTTTTCTGATCATCTTCATTACTCAACCTGTGTTGATCTAGACTTCAGCTACTGTAAATTCTCTGCCAAACAGCCTACTTCAGCTGAGCCAGCTCTTCTACTGAGAAACAAGTCAGCAGGACTTCAGACCATCATAAAGGGTATCCCGACAGCAGGAGAGCTGGCATAAAGGAATAGATAGTGGCACTGATATCAGCTCTAGCTGAGCTTGAACCACTTTTCTAATTTTTGACAAGTAAATGATGTTGACATTTTCCTGTGTGGATACTTAGTGCTGGACAGCTGTAACTAGATTTGGTAAACACCTGTACTTCACATTACTTACACTTAATTTAATCCTTCTGCCTCAGCTTTCCAAGTATGGAAAATTAAAGATAATAAAATTATTATCTTCAGAGAGGAGTTATTATAATTAATGTTTCAAAAATCCTAAATGTAATTAAAGTACCCAGTAAACCTTCCAACTAAGGATAGATAAGGATGTATAAATCTTCTGCAATTTGGTATATTTATTGCTTTTCCTTACTTTCTGATTTATTTTTTTGCAGTAATGATATCATGTCAGTTCAAGTAAGGAAAGGGAATCAGAAGAAACCAGTGCTTGAGAAGCATATGAAATATGATCTTAGTCGTTACTCCTTTTATTACTTCCAAAGGATATGTTTTTCTTCCTCTCTTTATTATTAACTTTATTGACTATTTTTTGTCAGTTTATCTTTGGCTTCTATAGTCTGAGAAATTGACCTGATCTAAGTCAGCTGAGGCTTCTTTTTTAACATTTTCTTCTTTTGTGTACTTTCCTCTTTCTTTTTTTTTTTTCCTGCCTTCCATTGTTGTGTTTTCTTCTTTTTCCTTTTCCCTCAATCTTCTCATATCTAGTAACTTTTCAGCTTCCCTTGTCCCTTTCTTGCTCTGTTTCAAGACCCTTTACCTACTCCGTTCATGTTCTTCCATGGCATGAGGAGAAGAGGCCTGGCGAGGTGCCTGCTGTCAGGGTTAGCCCTCACCTTGGGAGAGAGAAACTGGTTGTGTTGAAACTCACTGCTGTCACCACTGCCTGCATTTATGCTGATTAAGACAGTTTTGACAAAAAAGATAAGTAGAGGTACAAAGTTCATATTTATCCATTCCCATTCTTGAGGCTATAAGGGATGAATTTGAGCCAGGACTTTTTACGTACATTGAAGTGCTCATCTTAATTATGAAAACCTGAAAGGAAGATCTTGCAGCTGAGGGTCCATAGATAGCAAGCTACTGCTTCTTCCATCCATCTCCTCTCCACTCCTTAAGTCTTGATTGTTCATTTCAAGGATCTGAAGCGATTTGAAGTGAGTAACACACTCCAACAGGGGGAATCTACAGCCTGTTGCAATAGCATTAAATGACTAGTTGTAGTCAATATGTTTGTTCTCCTCTCTGTCTTCTCTGCTCATTTCTGGTGGAAGGATAGATCCAGAAGTGTGTAGAAATAATATTATAGAATATGGGACCTTTTTAGTTTTTAAATTAAAACTTGGAATGCAAGGCAAGCTTGAAGATGCCATAGTTTATTATATGCAAATTGTACAATCATTCCCATATGTCAAATAATAAATCATGATGCAAACAACAGATAGCAGTAGAACAAGGTTACAAGAGGACCATGCTTCCAGTCATTTAGGGGGTAGGGGACATGCAGTAACTTTGTTGCCTATGGTAGTGTTGCTTCAAATTATACCAGTATAATTGAAATTAGGCTTGGTGCTCTGCTCTTGGGAGACTTGATTGTCAGCTGTATTTTTCTAACATCAGTTTTTTTCATGGAATTGCAATTACAATTTTGTATTGCCATCGCAGTACAGGCCAAATTTCACAGTTAGTCCCTGCAGCACAATTTTACCTCCTGACGAGTAGCTCTCTTGTCACTTTTCCATTTAATTCCTGCCTGTGCCAGGTAACCATTTGGAGATAATAATCTTTTTTTCTGGAGAGTCTCCCACTGGCAACATGAAGTCACCAGTCCTCTGAACTGTACGTGTGGTTTCTGTTTTTTTCAGCCAGACCCATACTTTATCCTGCTGAATATCAAGAACAGTGCAAACTCAGCACTTTTCGTTGTCCACTGACTTAAAATTTGTTTGTAAGATGTTTGGAGTAGAAATCAACTCAGTTTGCATAAGGCTGCTTCATAAGGTATTACTGAAGTCTCTATCACACAAATAAACATATCTCAGGACATGAGGAGAACTGTGCTTTTGAACTTTCAGAGTGACACATAGTAGGAGTCAGCCTTTATTTATTTGCCTAAACAGCGGAGATGATACTGGAAAAAAGATTCTTTTTTGTAGGAACGTCTTTACAAAGTCCTGTATTCTAGTGTTTGGTTGAAGAAGGAGGTTTCCCTATAGATGAGAATGCAGGAATGTTCCTTGCTCATGCTCCAGAAGTTTTCTGAAAGCACTATATCTTTGCTTCTCCCTTTGAAAATACACTGCTCCCCATGCAGATGCTCATGGAACAGTCTTGGCCTTTGCCCTGGTGGCTGGTAGAGCATCTACTGTCATAGGTGAGCACCATGGGTTTCTCCCAATAAAGGGCAGGGATCATACTGTTGGCCTCAATGTAATCAAAAGTAAAATTTGTCGATATCACATATTTGTCTAAAGGTAGCTTTTAGGAAAACAGAAACTATTAACTATTCATATTAAAAGATAATGAAATGTGGAAATCATAATCTAACAGCAGGATCACCTGTATAACAGGCAACTGTATTATTTTTAGGAATGGGAAATTCTGTGATGAGTCAAATTGCACTTTGTTGTATTCAAATTTTTCTTTTCCAGTCAGCAGCTGGCTTTAAGGCAGAGAATTCCTTGTGTTGACTGTCTTGAATGCAGACAGTAGTTGGCAACTGCTGTAAGAAATTTTCTGCAAGTGTGTGCTAACCCTCTTAGTGGATATCATTCTATTTTGAGCCTAATTGAAGACTCAAGATAGAAAACTCAGCAATTATTTTTCCCTGCAGTACGATATCTAATATTCTGATTTCATGGCTGTCTGACTACAGTGATCAGGAAGAACATTTTCTTATAGTATTTACAGTACCACAACAATGTTTCAGGAGCATCATGTATCAAGGGAAGGAACTATTAGAATATGTGCCACTTAAAAACACAGCCAATGAAAAAGTAGGATGCTGCTGTGTGTTATACTCGGTGTTGTCAATAATTGCTTTGTAAGCTTTTTCTTGTCTTTGGCTTTGAAAAAGCTATTAAGGATGAAGGAAACAGCCTTCAGCTAGAAAAGCTTTAATAGGAATGATCTGCAACAACAGAGATAATACCTCTGCAACAAAGGCATTTTGTGTTTAGAACTGTACTTCCATGTTAAGTCCAAGATGGTGTGGTTATTTTTGCTGGTAGAGTAATGGGAAATATGTGTGTAGTTGCTGATGATTGTATAGTTCTTTAACTGCAAAAAGCTACTCCATGGGACAAACACTTGTCTGATAACCTCTGTGTTAAGTGGGGCAGAGACCCCCAATATTTACACCAGAATATTGATTAGGAGTAGTAAACAAAACCAGAAACCTCTTCAAAATGTTCCATAATCTTGCATAGAATGTTAGAAGAAATACTATCAATTTAAAATGTTTGCTTCTTTTTTTTTTTCTTTTTACATCAGATAGTATTACTGAAGTCTTCACTAACATCTATGTGACCAGTTTTGGACCTGTTTCAGATACTGATATGGTGAGTTCCTGAATCTTTTGCATATATATGTAAATGTTGTAAGATATATGCTATTAAGTACCTTTCAGCTTGTATTCTGCTTTTACTTGCTGTGAAAAAATTTGAAACTATTTAATAGAAATCAGGAAGTGTCAAATCCCATTTAGCTCTGAAGCTGGCAATTGTTTTATAGATGTTACATGAGAAGTATGCTTGTATTAGCAGTTTAGTTTGGAGCAGTGAATCTGGTGAAACTGTCAGAATATCGCTCTGGATTACAGTTTTTCATGAAAACATTAATGGAAAAAACCTCTGAAGCAAAGAATTCTTTGTAGGTTTATGGCAAATCATACAGAGATTAGGGAGAACGTTTCACACTGAGAAGAAAGATCTGTTTTCTCTAAAAGGGAAGGGAAGGACAAACTGAAACTTAGTTTAACTACCTGTTATGCCCCGGTTTGCTCAGCAGGTTTAGGAGAAGGCTGTTTGATTCACTCTGGGCAGTGTGTGAGAAATAACAAAATTCTCAGGAGGTTCAGTAACAAACTTTTACTTGTTGCAAACTTTAGAATATTAAGTTGAATTAGACACATACTTGAATACTTGGCAAATTCTAAAACAACATTCAGACAAAGTAAGGCACTTCGCAAACTTCAGCTTAGCAAACTTAAACTTAGCCAACTTTAACTTACTCAGATTCAACAAGGCAGTTTACTAAGGCATGGACTGGAATATTTTAGTCTGGCTCAGAATATATTTTGAGAAGAGGAAATTAGGAGAAGAAATAGAGAAAGATATGAGAAGAAAGAGAGAAAAAGAAAGAGAAATAAAGGTTAAGGGTAGCAAGATATTACCACCTATGCATCCAGCGCTGAGACTTCATGGGTGTAATTTTGATGTCTGTTGGTTGAAGTGATGGTCGCAGTCTTGATCCACTGGGGGCGGAGGAAGCCGTGAAAACACAAAGTCCAATGGATTAGGTTTGGGTGGAATGCTCACGTACCTCCCCTGGGGTGTGGAGTTTTAGACTGTCTGTTGCAACACAGTGGATCTGTTGCAACACTGTGGATCATGTGCAGTTCTCTGGTGGAAGGCCACAGAAATGAGTCTGGGGGCACTTTGGGGGTCTTTGGTGATTTATGATGCCTTCTAAGACATCACAGTTGAGCCGATTATGCCCCAGCAGAAGGAATAAATACCTTCAGGCCTACATGTGAATGTTCCAATAACTCACCTGATGGATATTTTTACAAGTGAGCCAGTTATACCCCATCAGAAGGGATGAATAATGTCAACATACGGATACCTTCCCACGGGATGGGCAGTTTTACAGCTGAGCCAGTTGTGTAAGGGAGGACACTGGCATGATGAAAAGCTATCCCACTTCTCAGGATGAGCTTCTTATCAGCCTCTTCCCTTAGCTGACTTAGCTTCCTGCTAAACAAAGCTTGATTTGTCATGTTCATATTCTGATGCTTACATCCTCTGCACTTGGATTTTACCTTGCTCATCATCAGCAAAGCACCCATTGCTTTTGCAAGTGGCTGATTGAGCCTTTGCTATTAACATTTCAGTTTTTCACACTATCCTTCCCAAGAAATGACTTTTGAAGTGTTTTGATCATTCATTATTCTATGACATATAAAATACTACCTAAGTGTATGTGTAGGAATTAAAAATGAATTTTTTTTTTCATTTTTAATATTTTTTAATTTAGCTTGTTCTGTTGATAATTTTAATATTTCTTTTTCTATGCAAAACTTTCAGATTATGCATCATACAAAACAGGGAACATCTTGATGTTATGAACTAGTTTGCATGAAAATAAATTATTTACAGTACACTGTACATTTTAAAAGTTATTTGCTCACTGACTAACAGGTAATCGTAGCTCTAGGTTATATACTATGTGAGATTTTGTGTTTGTTTTTTGTGTGATAGGGTTCAGTCTCTGTTTTGATAGTAATGAATATGTTATTGAAGCTTCACAATAAAGACCATTTCATAGGAGAAATAGACATTTATTTTCTTCTTGTTACTGTATAAGTTGCTGACTCTCTTAAGGTGTTTTTTCCTGATGATTTTAAGTTTCTGAAATGGTTCTTATTTTATTGCTAATTAAAAAAAACCACCAAAAACCAAACCAGGTATCCACAGCTATATACAAAGATGATATGAACATCTTGACCTCACTGGTCTAATATCTCATGACTTCACAGTGTTACTTATGGTAGTCCTGTGTAACGGGGAGATGATATTAACCCACTTCTAAAGATTTGGTACTGAGGCACAAGGAGGCTTAACCAAGGCTGTGCAAGTCATCTGTGCTCAAATGGAAATGTAATGTAAACCTCGCTGAGCCTATTCCCTAACTCTCCAAACATTTTCGACATCAGTGGGTAAATGTGTGGAGAACTCTGGGTGTCCATTTGCACAGACATATATAACAGTTCAGTAAGGGATCAGATTGTTTGATGCTACAGATCTATGCAGAGGTGTTAATCAAAGCAGAGTGCAGTGCATCAGAACGGCAGCTGTTACTGTAATGGGTAGGTTTATTTGCAGATAAGTAAGAGCAGTTTAATTCTTATTACTACAAACTTCAGGGTTAATTTAGCTTGTTCAGTTGATAATTATAAAATCATTTTGAAACATGTGAGCAGTCAATCAGAAAATTTCAACATGTGAGCTTTAAAATAATATCTTCCAAACTATCACATATTCTGTCGAACATGAAGGTGACATCAGAGTTTTAACCATGAATACTCTTTCATTTAGGAACTGTATGACAGAACTGATAATGTAAACTGTTATGCAGAGTATTCGTTGATATTTTCTTCTATAAATGTGGGAAACTATTTTTTTTAATTTGCTTTTTAAAAGGCTTCATTTGAAAAATAGAGCTCTTGCCTGTGTCCTGAATTTTCAGAGAATCCCAAAATTAACATCAGATCTTTTCAGGAAGGTTGGATCACAGCCCCTGAGGTCCTCTGCCGTCACAATCTGAATGGTGAGACCTTCAGTCACATCAGGTTTTTAGGCTGAACACTGCTGTTGCCCAAAACTCTCATGGATATCACTGCCCCTAGGATTCTTTTCCCTGGGATTTCTCATAGCAATAAAAGGCATCAGATGTGTGACTGTATCCCTTTGCATGACCTATTTTCCATTTTGGGGTTTTTCCCCCTTGGTTAGGACCTTGTGAAGAATAATGGTGCATAGAAGAAAAGCCTTTTGAAAACAGGAAGGGGACTCTGCCTTGGGAGATGGCTAATTTGTGCTTTACAGTTTGGAAGAAGGACGTGGCACAAAGGCAGTGATGGGTGGATTGGAGCTAAGGACACAGTTCTCACATAGTAGTGTTGATTCATGGAGTTGATAAAATGTCATTCCAACCCTTGTTGCTTTTGAATTGGTAGCAATTTGTGAGGTTTCTGCTTTTCTCACTGTCTATTAATTCCCATTAATGATAATATAGTATTGTGTACAATCTGTGACTCTGTATGATTGATAGAATGTGGATTCTTATTCATATTCCCTGTATTTTTCCAGTATCGCAGTTTTGCACAAAAATAATTAAGTCCAGGGGAATTTGATTTTAAGCTAGCTGAAGCCACCATTGATAAGTGCAGGAGATAGAAGCTGAGGCTGAGATTTTTTTCCAAATATGTTAAGAGTCAAAAACATTTGGTCCTTATTGTGGATTAACATCTTCACTAAGTTAAAAAGATGTTACTCTCTGTTCTGACCAAAATAGTCAGCTACCAAATCTGTTCACTCTTGGCCAGGAGTCTGTTGCAAACTGTACTTTAAACGAACGGCTGTGACTAAAATATTTGGGTATCTATATCAGTTGTGTCAAAGAAAAGCTATTGTATGTCAAACACTCTATTTAATGCCAAATATACAATGCCAACATACAGGAAATTTCAACTTCGTTTTGCAAACTAGTGAGAATCAAGGAAGGCAAAGCAAAACATAGGAATAAACAGATTTTGCTTCCACTGTTCTGTCTTTTTGAGCTGTTATTTCTCAGAAATGTTTAAGTTCAGTATTATGATGCTATGCCTTATGGGCTCTCAACCTTATCAGTGATACAAATTTATTTTGACATTAGCCTAAGAGAAGAAAAGCTGCATTGTTTAGAAAAACAAACAAATGAAAAATTGAACAGAACAATTGAAAAACAAAGCATCTCTGAATTTTCTAGTTATAAGGTTAAATTATGATTAAAGAAGCTAATTAAAGCATTTATAATGAAATGAAAATATTTAATGTTTGAAAATTCAGAGGCAAAGGATAATTTTCACTGGATTATAATTTGTAGGATAAAAAAAGGATATAGTTTAATTTAAACATTAAACCTGATTATTTATTTGTTTTAAAAAATAAAAATTCATTATAAATCTGTCTGATGCTTACTCAGATTTCAGCACTGAAAGCAATGTACTTTTACTTTTTTTTTTTTTCCCACACTTGCTTCCTTTCCAGGCTCTCTCAACACTTTGGCTTCTAGAATTTCCCACATAGCCATAGACATAGTAAGTGTTGATGTCCATACTAGGAAAAGAGAATATATATAATAAATGAGAAAGTGATTTACTCCTTAAGCAGTAGTTACTGTGTGTAAGGTTATATAGGTACTGAAGTCTGCTGTGAGAAAAGCTTTGCCAAAATTTAGCCAGATTTTGCCTCAGAGCAGTCTTTCTGGCTGACACTGGGAACAGTCTTTCCTGCTTTCATATAACACACAGTAGGTGACAGGACTTGGATCCATTTAGCTTGGATCCATTAACAAGCTTTCTGAAACTTTTGCATTTCAACTTTCAACCTTACATTTTCACTGTCATTGGGGAATTTTGTTTATTGTGATTACATCTTTTGTCCCTATTTGTTTGTAAGCAACAATATTTCCTAGTTTCTTGATGAGAAACCTCCAGTTTATCACTTCAGAGTCAAGGAACAGGTTTCTCTGTAGAGCGGGTCATGCACAGCACACACACTTCTGTTCTGTCAGTTTTCAATTGAAATGTCAATAAACGTTTCTGATTCTTCAAATACAGCCAGAACAGAAGTTTTCAGTGAAGGCTGAAGTCAAATCCAGAAATGACCAGAAGGATTGTTACATTATTTCTCACCACAAATGAGGATGGTTCTTTAGAGAGAGTGACTGAACTGGGAACCCTGGGTTTTTTTCCTCATTCCAGTTTGTATTTCAGATTTTGTTTTATTTTTTCTATGAAGCTTATTTTTATCTGTTTCAAAGTCTATTAGCTAGAATTCCTTAACTGGAGAGAAGCTTTACAGGGGTGATATGATATGTGAGTCTGATCAGAATAAGGGAATGCATCAAGGTGATTTTTTTTTTCCACAAAGATTACTTTGCAATTACTTTAACGTAGCTATTATTTTACCTCAGTAAGAGAAAACCAAAAGTAAAAGAAATTATAGATACACTTAGCTTTTTTGGATATTGGGGAGCATCTTGGTTGAGGTTTTATAATTGTTATGTTTCTGAAAAGTCAGTAAATTTGTTGTTTTATTACCTTTTTTATTGGCTCAGATCATTGCCTTGGCAAGTTAAATCCATGGGCTGAAATTTTGATGAGAAAATCTCTCACAAACTCTTGCAGAGTTTCTGTCCTTTCATTCTGTTGGGAAGGCTTGTTCCTCTGTGCAACATCCTGCCAAGTGGATCGATATTGGAGACTGATTTGCCAGAGGCTGTGTCCAAGCCCTTCACCGACATTAGCTCTCTGTGTACCCCTTGTTTGGATTCCTGTTCCCGGCACCAGGCATCAACCGTGTTTCAGGATTGCTCTTCTTCCATGTCTGAATGAAAAAGGATAATAAGAAGTGTTTGTGTTTTCAGTCACAGCAATGTGAATAATGTCTTGTAGTCTCTTTTCTAAGTAATCCCTACTCATATCTTTCACATGCCTCTCTTATCCCTCTTCAGTGCTTCTTTTAGACTCAGAGTTCATTTTACATCAGGTCTACAGACAGAAAGAGAGAGCAAATTATTCAGAGAAGGCCCTTTTCATAAATGAATATGAATAGAAAGACATTCTCTTCCCTAGACGCTATCATTCAAACTGGTTAAACACATTTTTTTCCAGATTTTTTTTATTACTTCATGTTTAGATTCAATGCTTAGACAAAAATGACTGAAGTTGGCAGGTGAAGCAGAAATAAAAGGCTTGAAATGAGTTCTTCAAATACAGGAAAAACATGCTGCAATTCCCTAGAAATATTCCACATATTCTTGATAGTATTAAAGGTCATATATATCTGGAACACATTACTTATGTATTTAAAAATGAATACATGTTCCTTTGAAATGCAGTGATGGTATAGTGTTTCAGTTTTTAACAGGGCTGTTAAGGGTTTTGATAAAAAATAACCAACATTGCAGTTTCAAACCACAGCCCTCCTTCATCAAGGGTTCTATTCACCAACATGTAAGATCCGCACCCCAGAAAGACCTGAAAGGAATTTCTGGCCATTAGCTATTTCTTTCTATTTTCTGTGTTGTGCACACATCAGAAGGTAAGTTTTGGAGAAAAGCAAAAGGACTCAGCTTATTTATCTGTGCAGTGAGATTTGATGTTCGATGCACAAATGGAGAAGTATTTGTACAGACCCTGAGTAGTCAGTGCTTGTGACTGGAGCATTGAGAGGGTTTGGAGGAGAACTATTTCAGTCCTGATATTGTTAGACAATTATTTGTTTTTAAAGAAGAGATAAATAGAAAGTGAGAGCGATTGTTTGTCCAATCTGGTAGACAGGCCCAGGTAAAGCCAAACCATAAAACGATGAAGTAGGTTATGCAGAATGTTGTAATGAGTTAGCCCTTGTGTGTGCCTTCTGCACCATGCATAGATCTGTCCCACAGAGAATGAAGTTACCAAAACAACAAACTAATGATTTGATCCTCCCACTGTAAAGCTAATTTCAGCACTCATTCAAAATATTTGGTGTGGAAGTTTAATAAATTGATTTACAGAAGTTGCATCACAAACTTGCAGTCATCAAACCCACAAATATCACGTTATAACAAGAGTACATATACTGTGTAGATTAGTTTTCTTTGCATAAGTGCATTTTTTTGGGTCTAAAACTCCTTCCTGGTTTTCTGGAAAGTCGTTTTGATGCCTAGAAACATACCAACCATGTTAGTATTCAACAGTACCAGACACATGTTAATGTTGTTAATGTTTTTAAGCCAAACTGAAAGAAAAATTACACATTTCCTTAAGGTAGATATGATAACAATAATTTACTTTTTAATTATTAAAATTATGAAATTATACTAATGTCCAAATAAATATTAATATGAAGACCCTATATTAGCTAGGTGAGATTTAGGTTCATGAATCTGAAGTGTTTATCTCATCAATGTATCAACCACAGTATTTCTGACTGTCTTTAAGGAACCAGTGAAAAGATGTATGTGCCATTTTCTGTTTACTTGGTTTAAAATTTTTGTATTTGCCTTTTAGAAGTTTAATATTTTACAGTATTTAAAACCTGCTTTCGTGGTTATAAATGTGTGTCAGTTAGTGGCTTTAAGAGTGGTTAAGAAAAAGACAAACATACTTTAGAAAATTTAGTAAGAAAAATCTTTACAAGTAGGGAATGAGGAGCTCTGGCCTAAACTATTCATTAAACGAAATGTTCCAGAAGGTGATTAATAAAATGTTCCGTCTGCATCAGGACAATATGGATTGCTAATGGACACTACAACTTTTGAGATGTTTGGAACATGTCCATCTTTACTCCATATGCAAAAACTGACAAAATCTGCCAACCATTAGCTCAGAGGATGAGAGTACATTTTTTGTTGTCTGAACTTTTCCATACAAATCTGTCCTTAGCAAAAGAAAGAAGACTGCCACGTGGCAAGGAAGGATTGCTTATACTCAGATCAGTTAAAGCTTCTGGCAGAGATACTAATGTTTTTATGGTGCATACTGTTATGCACAACCACTGCATATTAAAAGAAGAATGAAGTTTCTTCACCATTTTATTCTTCTGACCATTGAACTGGCAGTGCTTCTTCATACTGTAGTAAGAACTCACTCTCTGTACCTAAAATTTCACATAGGCTGGTATAATAGATATTTGAAAGATTATATTTAATTGTACTGTGTTAGAATCTAGCTGTGAAAGCACATTTTAGACACAAATCAGTAGGAAGCATTTTATTGTTTAGCAATGGAGTTTAGCAGGAGTCCTTTGAAGACTGGAAGTATTCTCCTGTGATTTCATGGAGATACTGCACTCTATACTGGAGGGTAATTTGGTCATGTCCAAAGACAGCACAGGTTTTTTTACTTAGAAGAATATCTGCAGTTTGAATGAAACTTAAAAAATTAAATTGAGTGTCCTTTCTAGAGTCAAGATTTGAATTTCTCACAGAATGTGAAAAGTAAACACTACACAGCATTTACCACAAAGTGGTATGTATATAGAATAGGAATTAGTTACAAAAACTTTATGTAGCATATTTTGACAAATGCTGCCTTTTTATCATATTGAATATATTCAAAATACTTCAATAATTTCATATTGTTTTAATTTATTTTATATGGTAAACATCAACAGGGATATTCATGATCATAAGTATAATAGATTTGGCACAGGAGGGAACATAGGATCAGTGGATACAGCACTGGGATGCAAAGGCATGGGTTATGTTTTGCTTTTCATAATCACTCTAAATGGACCATGACAAATTAATTTCACCTCAGTGCCTTACTTTCCTTTCATATAAAGCTGAGATACCAATACTTCTTTTGAAAAAAATGCACAGAAAGATAAGTTATTTAAGAACTATGTGAGATTTTATTACTATTGTGGTAAATGGAAGAAGAAGGTGTTTGTCGTCATTCACACCAAACCTTTGTTTATTCCCCATTTCTATCTTCTAAATGGGATGTTCTGAAATAAAGATCTTGAGTGTGGATTGGATGGAGAGATTAGAATTACCTGTGGATCAGCCAGAGATTTATTAGTAGAATCTTTCAAGGCTTCAGCTCAGATTCTTTCCTACTCAATTCTACTTCCTAAGCTGTTGCCATGCAGCAGATGTGGGATTTTTTTGAAATATTGCTGTTTTGATTTAGTGGCATTTCATGTCTGCCTTTTTTTTTTTTCTGTTTTATGTCTCTTGTGATTCTTTTTATGTATGTTGGAAGACAGTGAAGAAGCAGGACCTTTGAAGTTCTTTATTGATGGAAACATTACAGAAAGTTCAGATTTATATTCTAATCATTTATGTGCAGGAATATTTGTCAAAAGAATCTGTAGGACTTATCACTCGTTTTGAATTTCGGTGAGATTTCAAAGTCTTACTCCCTCAGGCTCTTCTTCCTACTTCTTTATGCCTCAAACATCAATCTTATCATACATAGCAATGTCTTACTGGTAAAGCCCCTCAGATAAAAACCACAAGGAAGCTCTTAGGTGGTTGTTTTCCTTTAATTACACTGTATTTCTATCCAAATTTCATCTATTCCCCTTCTTCAAGAACACTGTTCCTGCTGCTCCTGATCCCACATGATACTAAGCATTTTGTCACTTTCCCTAGTCTACAACTGAACTGATAGGCAAACTCTTGTTTTTAAAAGGGATTTTAAGTCACATGATATTTAACAAATAAAACAACATATAAATCAGCAAGTAAAGAGTTAGTTGAATGTGGTCTATCATATAGGAATGAGCAAACTACTTGTCATGAGACTGTCTCTGGTAGTGATGAGAGACCATATATAAATCGAGTATAATAGCAAAGAAATACAAGTTTTAGAGGTTCATAGTTTTATATTTTACAGATATAGTTACTAAAATATTATCAGAGATAATAGCAACTGGCTTTAAAGAAAACCAAGCAAATTAATTTTCAGTGTATTGTAGTGTTAATTTGATATAATATAATTTTGAATATTTATTATTTTAATTAGAAAAATTACAAAATTTTACTGTATTTTATTGTAAGACCTCTTGGTATAGCTGAAAATTGAGCTGGTCCTTTTTGCCAGATTAGGTTATAAGTATCCATAATTTCCAAAACACTCACTTGTTACAGTTCCTAATGAGAACTGCTTTCTCTCCTGCCCCTACCATGTTCCTTCAGGTGACAAAACTCTCTTTCCTTTATTCCACATGCCCTCCTTAGCCTCTGGCCCTGACCTGGAAAAGGTCCTCACAGTTCCTTGGCTCACAGACCGAAGGAGCTGAAGAGGCTGTCACTTGTCGCTGTCTAATCAGCCCTCCTTTTGTACCACTGTATGATTGACAAAAAAGAACCTTAAGCCTTGTTAATCAGCACACAAGGGAGCCAGCAGAAAGTGATGGAGGCTGATAAGTTCCTTGAAGTCACTTCTGTATTGAAATCACTTGAATATTTTGTATCGGTTGAATTTTATCAGGACTTGTCAATTCAAAGATAATTTACTGGAAAATGGTTTATGTAAAATGGTTTATGCAGAGCAATTGCAATAGTACAAACTGTTGCAACATATTGATATTTTGAAGTCATGAGACCACTTTATACCTGTCCAACAAAACAGAAAGGTAGTATTTGCCAATACACAGAATGCAGTTTCCTTCCAACTAAGTTTTTATGCTCTTCCATTTCCAATTTATATGCTGTGCTGACAGTAGCAAAACATTAAATCAATTTCCAGATTCAAATTGAAGTTAGTGGATGAATTTACATTATCAATGTTTAATCAGTATCTTTTTTGTTTGTTTGTTGTTTAGAACAGCAACAAACCCCAGCAGATGGGATACCCAGCACTGGTTGACACAGGCATCTGGTCTAGGTCATCAGCCTGGTTTCGTTTGCATTCTTTTCCCAGACTATACTGCCTTCCCAAGTTTAAGCATCAGAGTAAAGTTCCATACACAGTGTGTGTCACCTGTCAATCATCACCAGTTGTTTCCTACCTGTGTATTTTTGTTCATAAAATCCATACCACTACAGAGCCTTACATTCCTCTTTAGAAAATCTTTTTATCATCCTGCTTGAATGTTATGTACCCTTTATGGGTTGCCTTGTTTCCTTACTTCTAGTCTCAGCCATTCTCTGTGCTCTTGAAATGCTGGATTACTCTACAGCAGTAGATGCCACAAGAACTATTTAATGTGTTTCTGTATATTTTTTCCTTACTTCTTAATGTAAAATAACTATGCTTACTGAAATTAGCCTTGTCACACACCCGCTGTTTATCAGGTACAGAAATTTAAATACTGGAAGGTTTCAATATACAAACAACATCTAGCAATCATGAAGGAGAATGTCATACCCTTAATACATTGAATTCCTGTTTATTATTCTCGGTATTATACAATTTATTGCGGTGATTGTTCTCCCTTGACATTTTTACCAAGGGAAGTCTGCAAAAGGACTTTTCTGTTTTGATTCTCAAAAAGCAGATTAATGTTTCATTGTGTCAAAAAAGGCATGTATTTATTCCATTACAGGAATACACAATAGATGTTTTCTTCCGTCAGAGATGGAAGGATGAGAGATTAAAGTTTAAGGGCCCAATGAACATTCTTCGATTGAACAACCTAATGGCCAGCAAAATCTGGACCCCAGATACATTTTTTCACAATGGGAAGAAGTCAGTGGCTCATAACATGACAATGCCAAACAAGCTCCTACGAATCCAAGATGATGGAACTCTGCTGTACACCATGAGGTAAGTCTGTTCATCAGTTCTCTTCTCAAGCTATTTCTTGATGTGATTTTTTTGAAGTAACAAGTAAGGTTCCAGGAGGACTCTCCTTTGTTGTATTTCTGTCCTAGCAGAAAGAAAGCAAAAAAAAATGTATGTTTGGTTTCCAGTTCTGTTAAATGTCTGTTGGCTGATAAAGATTTAGATCAGTTTTCCTACATGTGCCTTGGTTTTAATATCTCTGTAATGCATTAAAGTTATTGACCACCTACATAAAGTGCTTTGAGACCTTCAGACAGTGTTTACTCAGTCTTAGAATGATTAAAATAGTATATGAGTTTTGCCTGCACTGACTATGTGAGCCCTTAAGCAAATTTATTAAGATCAGTGGCAATAATAAAAATCAAAGAATAAAGAGTTAATAAGATCTCAAATTCTTTCCAGCAAGAGCTACAGAGAAAATATGTCTTAGTCTATAATAATAGTTTCTTTATATCTAATGAAAATATTTTACTTAGAGTTTTAATTTTTGCATTCTGTGCATCATTAGCAGCTACCGTAAATATTTAACTGGTAAAAAGCATTAAATTTACTTAGAAAATAATTTATGAAAAAATTATAAACATCATGTATACATAGTTATAAGCAACATTTTTATAAGACTGACCTGTTCTTTGATTACTATTTTAACAATAATGAGTTTTATGAAATTTGCAGAAGACCCTGCCTGACTTAGTTTTTTTCTTTTTCTTGGAGAATATTTAATAAATTGAAGTTCTTGATCCTGTAGACTTAAAATCTCCAACCTAAGTAAGATACAAAATGTGAGCTGCAAAGCAAACATGTACTGTGTGATTTTTTTCCATGCAGCCATACCAGCATCCCTTAAGCCCCATTTTACTATACAGCTCTGAAACCCTTACAATATTGAATGCTGATGGGTAGACTGCTGATGGTAATAGATGATGTGGTAGTTGGAGAGGTTCAGAAAAGTTTTCTGGAAGTCAATTGAGACGTCATTTGTATTATTTTTTTCTTGGGCTCAAATCAATATTTGAACCTAGTATCTGTATAACCTGACTGAAATTCTCTTCCACCAGAAGGTATTATAATCATATGCTATAAATAAAAAGAAATACTATTTGAAACCATTATGAAGCATAAGCTGGGTCATGTTAACTAAAATTAGTTAAGCATTGTCATGACTTGTAAGTATGTTGCTTCTCAGAGTATAAGTATAATGTGTAAACTGGTTTTATTGCCTAGATTTTAAACAGCCTCTTTTGTTTGTGTCTACATAAATGATTGCGTGATTTTTATCAGAGGCTCATGCAGTTCTTTCCTTTGCCTTCAGGTGTCTCCTGAATCTTGTCTGTCTCTCTCTGCCCCTTGATTCAGAAAAACATTCTTGGCGAGTGGGGGAATAGAAATATGGAACATGTTTGAGTGGAGGTGTGGGAGAAAGTAGCCCAAGAACAAAATGACTAGAAACCACTGGGAGTACAGAGGGATGTAGCTGATGTTTGAGGCTGGATGAAGAGGAACTAAGGCATCCAGAAAAAAAATTCTACCCAGAGGAAGCTTACAGGATAAGAAGGAGAAAGAGAGATTTTTTATGGCCCTCTTCTCTTTTTTTTAAATTAAAAATTATGAGGAAGTCTGTAAAAATTTTCTTCAAATTGGTTTAAATTACTTTTATTGCACTAATCCCCATATATGATACTGGGATATTGCTGGGGTTTTTTTCACAAAATCAGCAAAAGTGGATGTACTGTTAACACACTGTCACATTTATACATAAATCAAAAGAATAATCACAAGTAACATGGAGAATGAGTAGCAGCAATCTTTTGAAAAAACACAAATATCTTTACGTCTTCCGTTCAAACTAAAAAATTTAAATTCAGAAGACTCTGGAGTACAGTCCTTTGCCAAATTAACTGTATTTTATATGCTTTTATAATGAGCCTTTGAGAGCCATGTAAGCACACATGTATCTCAGAATATTATGAGAAGAAAATGACTGTTCTTAACAACCCGCAATTACATAATTTATATTTGTCTTTAAATGGCCTTTGCTCATAGTTTTATGGTCAGCTTTTTCGGGTTTTTGATGTGATAAGTCAATGCTTTCCAAAGGAACCCATAAAAGGGAAGAAGCAAGAGCTGATTTAAATTTTTGTTAGTTTAATATAAAATTTCAATTTAATCTCCTAAATCAGCAGGCACTCTCTTCAGTTCTCTGGAACTGAATTTCTTGTCCTGCTAAATGATTTAAATGCATCTCAATCTTTTGCCTTTTAGGCTTACAGTCCAAGCTGAATGTCCAATGCACTTGGAGGACTTCCCTATGGATGCGCACTCATGCCCTCTGAAATTTGGCAGCTGTGAGTATATAATGTGAAGTATAGCCTTTGGTTAGTGCTATCTAACATTACTCAGCATAATTTGGTTTCAGTAAATTCTTATATATATTAACCACGAGATGGTACTTTTAAAAACATTTGTAACCTGCCACATCAAAATTTCTTATCCCTGCTCAGTGTCGTGTCTTCTAGTGTATTTTAATGATTTCATGACTCCAGTTAACAATAAAAACTGCACCTAATCAACATTGCACTGGTCTAGTTTTATTGCAGCATGCAAACCATACCGATGAACACAGAACTGGACTCACGTAACCTGTGCAATATCAACAAAGAGCAGATCAAAGACTTCAATAAATGTTTGTTTTCATTTATTAAAACATTTAGTTTCTCTTTATTGTTAATGATATTTGGTTTTATGCTCTTATTCTATGAAGGCAATAACAAATGGCACCTTGTGATAAACATTTGCATGTTAGAGACAGGTGGAATTCGATCTGACTAGTGTTATTTTAACAGCAGCATTATTTAATTTACTTGTATTACAGCCTTTCTTCTTCTTCATTACACGTTTCCTGGATTTCATATACTAAAAGTTTTCTTTTCTTTCATTGGCTGAAACCTACATTCTCTGTTTGGCCCAGGAAAAGGATATTTTTTTTTTGAGGAATAATTGTAGCAACCACAGGTTAAAACCAGGGGATACGCTGCCACTAAAGACATCATTAACCAGATGATCATTTTAAGAGCACTGTACATACTCTCCCCATAGCACTGAGATAACTCTTTTCCTTGGAGTTTGGAGCAAATTAGACTGAGCCTATGATTTTGATGATGTTACCACACTAGAGCGAAATCTTATCTATAGAGATTAGAATTAATACTGTTTGTATCATGGAGCCTTTTTTGCCCCCTAAATATTATATTTTTAATACGTAATGCAGCCTAAATAACTAACACCAGAGATGTTAGCCAAAATTGGTTGCTGACTAATAATACTTACATACATGTGCAAGCAAGGTTTGTTTGATTTATAAGGTTTGGGAGGAAAAACTTGAAACAACTCAAAAAAAATCCCGTAATAATGAAACATACTGAGGCCAAGAGGCTACTTTCTTCATTTGTGTTTCTAAATTGATAACCCTTCTGACTAGGTATATTAGACTTTGTGTGAACAGGTGGGGTTTTTGTTTGGTTGGTTTTTTCTTACCAGTTTGTTCTTTGTTCTCTGCCAATGGTTTCTGGTTTTCTAATAACCCAGAGAATTCTAAATGTGAGCCATGTGATTTAAAAAAACCCCTCTCTTTCATGTCTCTCATAGTCATCTGTGCTGCAGCCTGTTGGCATATCCAGAGGACTCTTATTTCTGTTCATTTTGAGTGGCTTCACACACATTTTATTTCCTTACCTTTCATTTTTAGACAACTGTGCATTTTTCAGCTTTTATTCTGAGATAGAATCTGAATGACGAATAGTGGTGAAAAAAAGCAGCAATTCTGAGGATCTGGGTTTAACTGAGGCAAGTTTGCCAGTGGTATATATTTGTCACAGCTCTTCATATGCTGCTATTCTTACATTGCTGGGAGGATCATCAGCAATGTATGAATGTCTTTTTTTAAATGTAAGAGAAAAGCCAAACTGAATGTATTGGAGAAGCTGTAGTTTAATAGATCACCTTTCTTTATTATTTTCAAAAAGTCTAGCCAACCATGGGGAGGATGGGGACAAATCAACAATTGGCCATATTTATTTGGATTTAGTGCTGATTTGCATTAAAGCAGAGATATTCTTGTGGAAAGCTGGAAAGGTAGATGAGAAGTGTAAGAATCTCTACATGCTACCCACCTGCTAGATTTTGTTAGTTATGCAATTTATGTCTGGTTACATGAAGAAGCTTCTTTCTAGGACTCTAGAGATTTCTCAAGTATTTGCAGACCAACAGAAATGATGCTTTCCTCTGTCATTGCACTACAGTTATGGCGTAAGATTTAAAATACACTTGTCTTAGTCAATCAAAATGAACACACAACTTCTTCCATCAGTGGTTTACCCTTTTTCTTTCATACTCCATTTGTTAATAGGATATTAGGCTGGAAAACCCTTTCAGGACATACTCAATTTTTTTTCTTTCTTACTGTAGAGACATCATTGCTGTCTAAAATATAGTGTTGATTTGCTTTCATTCTAGTTTATTTTGACAGACCCCAAGCTAAATGTATATTTGATCATGAATGCGCTGAGAGAGCAGCTGCTTAATGTCAGTGTGTACCCAAAAATGATGGGAGGGATTGAGATTTAAAGAGTGTAGGCAGGGCAAGGCACAGAGCCACTACAAAGGCACTGTCATTGACCCTGGCTTCCCATATTTAAGTCTGAATTTCAGCTAATAATAAAATGCTTAGATATATCCCCAAAGTTGTAGTGGGGACAATGGAAGGTCAGAACAATATAAAAATGAATTTTCAAAAATCTTGTACATTCTAAATCTTGCAAATTGTTGTTCTTTTCATCTGCCTCACCAGAGTTATAGGATACATATAATACCTAATCTCTGACAAGTTTTTTAACGGTGTAGAAGAGATGCTGTTGGTAATTTCATAGAAATAACTTGTGGTTAATAAGATCACAAATGAGTGCTGTGTTTCCATGCTGCAATAGGTATTTACTTTACAGTAAAGCTGTTTAAACAGCCAAACATATCTTTTACTATATCATTTAAAACTTTGGGAGGTGAATTTTAATTTGAAAATTGACTTGGTATTGTAATTCTATGAGTTTTGATGGAAGCTGCTTAATTTAAATTGCTGACAAAATATTTTACCTTGTTTCTCACAGATGCATACACAACTTCAGAAGTGACATACATTTGGACTTATAATGCTTCAGATTCGGTACAGGTAGCACCAGACGGCTCAAGATTGAATCAGTATGATCTTTTGGGTCAAACAATTGGAAAAGAGACAGTTAAATCAAGCACAGGTTAGTAAACGATATTTTGAGGAAAAGGCAGTTACTTCAAAAGATATTTTGAAGAAAAAGGCTGTGAAGAATATATTTCTGGTGCTGTTAAAGGCTACTGAAGAAAATGGTGCAAAATGTGATCTATGAGCTATAGTCAATGTACAAGTAACACAGAAGAACTTTACCTATTCATTCGTATTAATAAGTGACTGGTGAGAAAAAAATGGAGCTTGTCTGCAGTGGCTATTTTTTAAATGCTGGCTGGAGTTCAGTGTTGAATCCTTATACTTGTACCCAAGATAGGGATGTTTGTTTAGTTTCATAGGGTAAGTGACGCTTTTTGTCTATTAAATGATAAAGCATACAGGTTTCCCTTCCATCATGTTTTTGGCATTAAATATTGGAATATTCTACCAGACTCTAAACTGTTTTCCTACATCTGCCATTCTGTGATGGGTCCCCACGACTGCTCTTGAACCATGATTAAGTTCTCAAGGAGTTGTTGTGTGAATGCAGACTTGCTTATGTGCAGAAGCCTTTAGGGTTCTCAGGGCATACAAGAGTTCCTGGAAGTTCCTTAACACTCATCTGTCGTGGAACTCAGTGGGAATAAGATATAGGTGTACTCAAAATGCTTTCTGTTACAGAATACTTTCAGTATAATATAACCCTAGCACACCTGGTTCACATAAATGTAGCAAACTTTCTCTTACCAAAGAAATGGACTTGCTTAGGATTTTGTTTCATTGTATTTTGTTTGTTTGTGGCACCTAGGTGAATACACAGTTATGACGGCTCATTTTCACCTGAAGAGAAAAATTGGTTATTTTGTCATTCAGACTTACCTCCCCTGTATCATGACTGTCATTCTCTCTCAAGTGTCATTCTGGCTGAACAGAGAATCTGTACCTGCCAGGACAGTCTTTGGTGAGTATACTGAGTAGCTTTAGCTGTATTTGCAACAGTTGAAGGTGCTAGGAAGTATTTTGGAAGTAAATGCCTTTTTTATTCAAGTTAAAGTGGTTGCAGAATGTGATATTATTTCCAGCCCAAACAGCTTTCAACTGCATCTTACATATCTCCTGAGAATCCCAATTAGTATACACTAATGGAAATTAGTATATACAAGAGAACTGCCCATATATATCCTTTATTCTTTTATGGAAAAAAAATTCACTACATAGAAAAAGACATTAACGTTTCTATTTTAAAAGTAAATTTAGTAAATATAGATGTTTTTCTGAAATATTTTACCTTGATATTACCCAAGTATTTTGGTACTTGATAAATAATCAGATTTCTAAATATATTTGTAAAGTAAGCAAATTAAATTTGAATTTGTTGAATTATTTGTGTTAAATTTTTTGAGCTGCAGTTCTTTTAAAGAAACCATTTGTGGGGGTCTGGGCAATACATTTTCACTAATTCAAGTTGGAGCATACTGTGAGGCAGTGAACAGCTTCAGCAGAAGCAGGAGCTTCTCTTACAATAAGGTTTGGCTCTCTATTTAAGCCAAATAAAAACCATCTTTCTTATTTGTGTAACTTAAAGTTCTTTTAATGTATTTGCTTTTAAAGAAAAAGAGATTAACACAATAAAAATGATGTCTCTGTGGAATCAGCCATGAGAAATACTGCATAAAATCATATGATTAGTCATTAGTAAACACCATGCACTCTTAAAAAATAGTCCAAACTCAAATGCATATTGAGTATGATGTACTACAAAGCATTTACTATCGCTCCTGGTAGAGAAAATACTACACAAAACATCCTGAAAATTTCAGGTTTGAATATGAACCTTACTGAAGTCAGATGAAATGGCTCAGTGGTTTCAGTGGGATCAGAATTCTACCATGGTTTCCCAGGCAGCTCTCAGGCAGATTTCTTTTCTTTCTTCAAAATCTTCTGTGAATTTAGATATTTCTGCTTACGAAAATGCACATTCCTGTTTTCTAGCCTTGCAAGTACACTGTCAAATCCTTCTGTATCTCTGTCTTTGCTCTTTTCTGTACCTATTCCTATATATTTAGGACAATGTAGCTAATTTCTCCAAAAAGAGTCTCATATCTGCTCTTCCTAAAATGCTCTTTCTGTTACTATGTCACTGGTAAAAAGGCACTACATCAGTAACAAGGCACTAGGATAATTTTCCTGAAATTTTTTGTGTCTCCTTGTACACCTCTTTCTTTTTCTTGATTTATTTTTTGTTTAATTTATGGGGGCTTTTTAGAAATAAGTAGCATCTGCATGGCAGCCTCTTGCTTTACTCTCCTGAGAGTTAGTATAATATGGGTGATGAAGAGTGGCCTGCTTCAGGATGGCTTGGGGGAGCTGTGTAGGATGGCTGCAAGAAGAGTCACAGCACTCAGTGACGTAAAACTTGAAATCTGTTCATTAAGCATGATGAGTATATGGAGGAGATAGAAATTTCTATGTTAGTATTTTATTCCTACCACACAGACATGGACCTCACTTGCCACTCAGGTCTCTGTCCCCTCCAGGTCAGCTTAGACTGGCACCCTGAGCCCAGGGAAACAAGACACAAGACAGGTTTCAGGCTCTACCTGATGGAGCAGCCTAACCCTGGCATGTAGCATTTCACCTCAGGCTTAGCCTTTTGCATTGGGTTGTGCTGGGTTAGATTTTCCCTGAGGAGCTATTTCTTAACATTCTTTTACACTCCAGATGAGATTGTCAGCTTAAGCTTACAATGGCTTAAGCCAATGGCCTTTCTAAATACATAACCTCAGGTGAATCTCCCAGTCTTTCTCTGTACCTGTTGGCAGCAGTTGTCACTGGGATTTCTGATACCCTCTGGTCTCTTGCCTAAATGTGTTACAAAAATGTGAAGTTAACCACAGTTTCATAACAAAGTTCATTTATTGCTTTTTACTGTTTTATGGCTGTACTGAATTATTCTGGACAGAGAATAATTGGGTGCAGGTGCTCTCAAGGTTTCATTTGGCTGGTACTTTCAGGTAGACTCCATCCAGTGACATAAGAAGTCCATACTACAGTTAAGTAAACAAAACATGCTACTTTAAATGGGTAATATAAAAGTTGTAGGAGATTTTTCCTTTACACTTTTATTGACTGTACTTAATTTTTAGTTTTTTATAAAGAGTGGTCTTTTGGTAGATACTCATCTTTGCATTATATATTAAATATATCAATATTAAAATATAATTAAACAGAAGCTATTGGTTTTGAGAATGTGATTTTGAAAATCAATGAGAATCAATGAGAAATTTATTTCAAGCACCTTCTTGAGAGCTAAGCACTAACTGTTGGAATACTGTTTCTCTCAAAGAAACATAACTTCTAGTTATTCAAAGCATCACTTAGCATTTATTATTTCATGTGTGAAAGAAGTTACTTTTCCCTTTCTATTCTCTTGCAATGTAGTTTCAAGTTTTAGGTAAACATTAAGAGCTTGGTATAATGAGGCTTATTTTATAGTTGAGCTCTTTAATCCCTTTTCTTTACGACATCTATTTAATATTGTTGACCTACCCTACCCCAAGTGAATTGTGGCCTGATGTTATATTGCTTCAACTTTGCTTTAAATTATTGGAAGAAGAAAGTTTTGTCAACATTGATTAAATAAGTCTTGAATGTGCTTTCTGAAGCATATAAATCTGAAAAGCTTTTGATTGTATTCTTAATGAAAGGGAACGAGCCTGGTTCATAAAGCCTTCACTTAGTGCAAGATTACAATCTGTTTCATTTAGTAATGTGTTTGTTGTTACGCATTTAGTGTCAACAATATTAGCAAAACTAATTTGTGCATCTTATTGAATTCTTTCTCCATTTTTAATGGGTCATAGCATTTAGAAGCATCACATGTGTTTGAATAGCAGCATTAGATGCAGGTGACAGAAGATCAGAAATTAGTTTTCTTAGTGCTACAGTTATTTGTGTTTTAACTCACGTGGAGTATCAGTAAGGACGTTAAAATAAATGTAGTTAGATATATAGTCTTTGTTAACTGAAGCCAACAAGAACAAAAATTAGTAGCTGTATTACTATTTAATATATTGTCCAAAATGCAGAATTCTAAATTTGCATAGCTATGTTCTTTTATCAACTCACTGTGATAATTTATTGTTATGCTGCGTTCCTGTCTCTGTGTTTTTGCTTCTTCTTGGTGTTGGCCCTTTCCATGGAGTGCAGTCCTTCAGGAACAGACTGTTCCAGCATGGGTCCCCTGTGGAGCCACAGGTCCTGCCAGCAGCCTGCTCCAGTGCAGGTTTTCCATCACCTCCTTCAGGCATCCACCTGTTCTCTTGTGGGCTCCTCCATGGGCTGCAGGTGGATCTCTGCACCCCATGGTTCTCCATGGACAGCCTGCCTCAGCACGGTCTTCTCCATGGGCTGGGAGGGAATTTCTGCTCTGGTGCACCAGAGCACCTCCTTCCACTCCTTTTGCGCTGACCTTGGTGTCTGCAGAGTTGTTTCTCTTACATATTCTTGCTCCTCTTCTCTGACTGCAATTGCTTCTGAGCAATAATGTTTTTTCTCTGTCTTCAATATGCCATCCCAGAGGCACTGCCACTATCACTGTTGGGCTTGGCCTTGGCAGCAGTGGCGGGTCCATTTTGGATTGGCTGATATTGGACCTCTCAAACACAGGCGAAATTTCTGGCAGCTTCTCACAAATGCCACCCCTGTAGCCCCCCACTATCAAAACCTTGCCATGCAAACATGGAGTAACTTTTTAATTGTACCTCTACAGAAAGAGCAACCCAGAGTTTAGATTTTTTCTTAGGTTATTTTTATATGGGAATTGAATAATAGAGATCAATCTTTTTGAGCAATTCTGTATATGCAAAGTACCTTTCCCATTTCGCTGAAAGAAATCTCAACAGTCTTTATTTATTTCTCCTTTCACAGGCTTTGTGAAAGGAGATTATCTTTTATGACTGTAGAGATAGTCCACCACTCACAACTTTCAGTTCATAATTTTTTAATTGGGAATTTCTGCTAGTCGTAGACTTAACACTACAGCGGTAGGCACTGGACACCGGAAAAGTGTAGCCCTGAGTGAGAGACTGAGCTGGCTGAAAACAAACTGATATTTCTTCCCAGCTCAGTTTTCTGTAGCGACATAATTACATGCAATTTTACTGGAGTTGGGGTAAATAGCAATTGCCATTCAACTTTGGGAATAAGCTCGTCTGTTGATCGATGGGGAACTTTGTTCCATTGCTCAGTATTGATACAGTGAAGCAACATGAGCACCAGCTTCACCATATCTATATGTATTTTAGCTGACTGACTGAATACAACTTTTCTGAAAATAGATTATGTTCCTTGCCTCCCATGCCATTTAAAGAGGCTGTTTCGTGTTGTTCTTTCAGTAAAAAGGGTAGACAGAGCACTTGAGCTATTTTCTGTAATCTTTCTCTCAGTAGTTATTCAGACTTATCTCCTGCTGTTTAAGCAAAATTGTTGTAGAGTCCTTTTGCATTGCCTTCTCTGGTAATACATATACATTGCGTAAATAAAAACCAAACAGGATGCTGTATAGCCAAATGTTATGGTGCAATACTTTAAAACTACTCTGTCTCCAAAATTTTTAAGCTTTTTTTTTTACACCTCTAACCATTTGCTTCTGGAGTGATAAAATGAGGTAGTAATCTATATCTCTAGAATGGACAACAGTCTTTTCTTTCTGCAGTTATTTGTATTTATGAATCTATTCAGGTTTTGGACCAGGTTGAGATATCTAATCACCAAAAAACATTTGCAATTACTATTAAAAAAAAAAAAGAGAGGAAGAGTAAAACAACAGAGCAATGAAATTAACTTACTAATTAAAAAAAAAGGCAGTTTTCAATCCTTCTGTGATATGTTCTTCGGCCATTATGTATATCTTTGCAAACTGCTGGGATGAAAGGGTTAAATAGTGGGAAGACTAGCCTGACATTATAAGAATTAGAGCTCATTTTAAACATTTTTTATAAATTGTTTACAGAGCTGAAGTACCACTTTAGTTACAGAAATCTCTTTTAGTAACTCATTAATTAGGCCTTTCACTTTCACTTTCAGAGGAGGTTTCCACATTCTAGCACAAGAAGGCTAGGACATGATTAGTGGACTAAAATCTCTTCAAATTAGAAAAATCAGTTGACACACAAAAGGTGAAATTAGGTTCCAAAAATCTGGTCCCTGCTGAGAAGTAGCCTGGTTTTTGCACGGAAATGTGGACATGAACTAGTCATCATGACAGATTTTAACTTTAATATATATGTGCTGGCTCTTCCAATTTCCACTGTATGTTTTTAATGATGCATTTCTACTTTTTGCGGTTATCTATGTTATAAACAGAGCTGGTATTTTCCACAGATATAAGTTTAGTGACAGTAAACTTGCAGCCCTGGAGATGAATTTTCTCTCTCTAGGAAGCAGATGCTGTTTCAAAAGCAACACCCTAAAAAAATCCCAGGCAATCTGATAGCTCCAGTCTTGGTCTGAATGGAAAAATCTGTGGTGATAGAAGATATTTAGCTTTTTTAGGCATGGACTGTTGAGAATAAAACTTGTAAGGATATTGGGATATGTTTACTGTCAACTATATAAACGCTTGGTCCTCCTCAGAGAAAGCAAATGTCAATAGTTTATTTTTTGGATTTTTTTTAAAGACTAACTGATTACTACTCATGGTTTCTTATAGAATTATACCTGTCTATTTCCTTCTGGCATCCATTCAGTGCCACATCTAATAGGTGTTGGGCTATAGAAGATAGTTCTTGACATATATAAACTGTGATCTTTCTACAACAGTGGGAAATATCACGTAGTTTTTCCATGGCCTCTTTTGAGTACTTCATTGTAGGGTATAATCTACTTGCTGTTTTTTATACCAATTTTAATTCACTGGTGTTATGAATTAGATAAGCAATGAAGGATTGTTTTGATCTGGTCAGTGTATGGTTTTGTGAGGTTTTAAGTTAAGTCTTTGTGAAATAAATGAATTTTGTTTACAAGTTGACCATATTTCTCTACATTAATAATTTTTCAGTCCTCTCAGGTTTAGAAGTGACAAGGAGGCAGGTTATTTCCATTCAGTCCTTTTTCATAAAGAAGATTTGATAATACTGATTTTTCAAATCAAATATAATGTGCAAAATCATATGTCTTTTGTCTGAAGAATAGCAGCAATGTAAAAAGACTAGAGAACTGTAGGTATCACAGATTAAATTTTCTGTCCAATTTTTTCACGCTCTACTCAGGTTAAATGACTGTGGAAGCTTGAACATCACTGGATTTATAGAGCTAAGGAATAAATGAAAGTATGTTGGCAATGGCCTGACAGTGTACTGCTTGATTAGCATTTGGGTCACAAAGTGGTGTGACTTGCCAAATTGTTTAGAGAAATTGTCAAGTGGTAGCAAGATACAAGATGTAACTTTGTGATGTTTTAATTGAGACTAGGAAAGATCAGCGGTAAATCTTTGTTTGATGCTAACTCAGATTTCTGAAGAAGTCAATGGGACTTCCAGAAGATTAGTTTATTCTGAAAGGTAGGACTTAAACAGAGCAGTGTCTTAGCAACTGTATATATTTACATGTGAATGAGGTCACCTTATATGTGAGAAACATACTTCCATATAATGGTTTATCTGCAGCTCAGGACTGGTGTTAAAATTTGCCTGTGATAACTTTAAATGTGAGATAGGCTGTCTTTTCTTTAGATGCTGAAAATAATTAAGCCATATGTTGTGTAAGTGTTAGGAGAGAACAAGTTCTTTAAAAAATATATTGTCTTCACTTTTTCATGTCACACACTATGAAAGCTGCTTCCTTTTCATTATATAGACTAGTAGATCCCAATAGTGTCATGGCTGATTCCAGGCCAAATCCACTTAAATTTATGGAGGCTGAAAAACAGCAATTTGGGATTTGTGTTTGCTAAGGTGTCTGGATACTGTGTGACTCAGCAGGATGCTCCCATGCCTTGTTTTCCCTGCTGCAAAGACCTTTGGAAGCTCATCAGGAGACAAGTAGCACTGAGGCTGAGTCTACTTAGCTTTGCTCTGCCACCCTTTGTAGCACTCTCAGAGATGGAGATTCTTTACTGGAGGGATGGAAATTGCAAAGCCTGAGGAGGTCTCAGTAGGTGTAATTGCTGCCTCTCTTCCCTTTCACACAGTGGTTAAAATTGCTTCTCTTGTAGTAGAAGGAAAGTCTGAGCTATGTCGATCCTTCAAAACCCAGGTGACAGCTTGCTGACAGCAGAGGATCTGACTTAGGAAGAGTGACTTTACTTTCTCTTGGGAAGCCTCTTACAACAATTTTATGAGAGTGTATTTGTTGAAGCTGTGATGTGCATATATTTCTGCCATGGCATTCTCCTTTGCCTGTCATAATGGAGTGTGGGCTTGCTGATCTGTGCTAAGCATATCACTTGATGTTGCTTTTAATTCTAGAGACGTATTTAATATGATGTGCCACAAAGGGAATAGTTTAGTTTGTCTAAGTGTGATTCAGCCTGAGGTGGGAGAACTGATTTACTTAAGGAATGGAGACTGCATTTGTGGTTATGGGTTTCTGCTTGCTATATTTGATTCAGAAAAATGTTCTTCTCTTCCTTTCCTCCCATGTATCTTTTTTTCTGATTTTTTTATTTTTAGTATAATTCCTGATTTCCTACTGGGTCCTTATTATGCAAAAAGTACTGTGAAATGCTTTTAGTAACTGCCACAGTGAATGAACAGTCTTCCTGGATCATCAAGTCTTGTTTTCTGTCACATAATGTAGTTATAATAATCTTCCATTTCAAATCAGTGCTGTTCTAGAAAACAATCCATGTTACCTGAATGAAAACTTACCTTGTTTATATCTTCAACTACGTCACTGGATGGTTTGAGAGACAGTTACTGGGAAAAAAAAAGAAAAAAAATATTTGTCATAACAAAGGTCAGTTTGTGTGGTAACATCGGGGAAGTTTAGACAAGAAAATTGGACTAGAATATTTCGGAGGAATAGCCAGATGCAACCTGTAATGTAGTTCTGGCAGTTTATCACCGACTTAGATAAGCAAATTTTCTTTTGTGTTTCAAAAACATACCGTAACAGTTTTTGGCTTGTGTTTTTCTTGACATTCAAAATCCAAGAAAGATTGTTGACGTTATGCTTTTTGTATCCTCTTGCAGGAGTAACAACTGTGTTGACAATGACAACACTAAGCATCAGTGCTCGAAATTCACTCCCCAAAGTAGCATATGCAACAGCTATGGATTGGTTTATTGCTGTTTGTTATGCATTTGTATTCTCTGCATTAATTGAATTTGCAACTGTAAATTATTTCACAAAACGAGGATGGGCCTGGGATGGAAAAAGTGTAGTGAATGATAAGGTAAGTCCTAAGGGAATAGTCTTATTTCCAGTCAATTGCACTAAACCAGCTGTAATACATTGTTTTGATAAAATAGGCTATATGAAAAAAAAAATACATCATGCTTTAAATCAAAAGAATGTGGATGTATTTTCTGTCCTGAACAAAAATATATCTGCCCTGATGTAGCTAATCCCATTTGGTCTCATTAATCCAGATGTAGTTATCAAGCACTTTTTTTTTTTTTTTATATTGGGAACTGTCTGCCTTGATTTTTGACTTCTCAGATACAACTTTATCTGGTCTTTCATAAAATTTAATACAAATTATGTTCGTTGACAACTTTTAAAAAAAATTTTTAATTCAATTGAGTTGGAAATAAGAAAAAGAATACAGAAAGAAAATTAATGTCTATATATGTAACAATGATGAATAACAACATCTAAAACTTTTGAACATTTCCAGTATTCTAAAAGTTATCCCTAATGATAGATAAATATTAATTTAAATGCTAATTTAAATAGCAGTTGTACAAAATTCTTCTTCACCTATGAGGTATTGATGCCCTGAGTGTGCAGAAACACAGTCATGCCTTAATTTTTTGGTTTTGATAGTGGTGTAGGTGTGATAGCATGAAGCTTTAACTTGGTAGAATTTCTTATTTCACTAACTGAATGAACCGGAGATAACACCTAAGTTTGTATATTTACGGATTAGAATTGTAGTAACACAGGACAAATATTAAAACTCACCTCTTTTGACTGACTTAATATATAATATAATTTTGTTCTATCCCAGTCGCTGATTTTACCAATGAAAACAGATTTCTTCTGACAAAGAATACACTGATTTCTGTAATTCTTCTTAAAATAGGATAGAATATTTTTTGCTTCCTAAATGATTATAGTAGATGTGAAGCAAAGTTTCATTAATTGATGATTTCTCACCACTTCTAATGCATTAAAAAGAAAAATGTTCAGATAATAATAAAGGAGAATTAGAGGAAATGGGCATCCTTTGTAAGTCTCTGTGACTTCCTAAGGGCATGAACTATCCATAACTTCAGGATCTGTTCCCTCTTGCTAGAGGTAGATACTGAATCACTAGAAGTTTATCAGCATCTCGTGAGTGAAGCTTTTCAGACTGGCACATTTTTCTGCCATTGTAGTAATGTAGGGAGCCCTTATAAACTCTCTGGTCATCCTTTAGCTGTTCCTTTAAAGTAGTACAGCAGTGTTGCCTCATAATCTTGGGAGCAGCAACTGTTTAACAGCTAGGTAATATTCCTTCCCTAGGAATGACAAAATTACCCATTACATTCCAAGATTTATATACCATTGACATGTCCAGTTCTCTGCTTTCTTCCAACTGACTTAACAAAAAGCTAAACTTTTAACACAGTAATTGTTTCTCATACGAAAATATGGTTCTTCTTTATTATGCAGGTTTCATTAATGGTAGTACAGATACCTTTTAAAAACACACTAATTGTGTCTGAAAGGAAGGAATTATAGATTAATTCATCTAGAGTGTTTATCTCATAATTTGATTTGGTAATTTGTTCTTATTTTTGCTGAATGCATCTGTACACCTAAAGCCAGGCTCACTCTTTACAGTTAAAGTTGAATATGTTTCCTCAGTGACAGTCTTCAGTGTTCACATTATATGGAAATTCTTGTCTAAGTGCTGTTGACATGGAATTTGTCTCACAGGAAAGCAGGTGCAGGAACAAGCTACATACTTGATCAACACTTTTTCATATTCTAGTCAATAGGGAACAATGCTAAATTCCCAACTAATTCCCAGATTCTCTTTTTATGTGACAACATCTCCTAAGACAAGGTATTTTGGGCACAACATCTAACCATGAGGCTCTTACCAAGATTTTTAGATGGCATGTATAAATATCAAATTGGACATAATTTAAAACCAAAATTTGGAAATTGGGTAGATGTCTCCCAGTGGAAGTAAGAAATTTAAATGGACCTGTATGAGAAATGTCACAAGAATTCCCTCACTTGTGCCACTTCCATTAGATTAAATATCAAAACAAGCCAATGCAACAGCTGATGATTTCTTACATGATCCAAAAGTTAACAGTTTCTTCATCTGTTTAATTCTGTATTTTGTGGAAGGGATGGAATGAATCTAATATTTATTTTCCGGTCTCTAAATAATATATGTATATATTTCATATTACATTATATTATTATATTTTATGTATAAATTATACGTTATATTTATATATATGTAAATAATATATGTTGCTTCCTGAGAAACTGCCTTCCATTCTTTCCTGTAGGATATTAGAAATTCCTTAGTTTGACATTGCTGCAAAACAGTGAATCAATCTATAACATTATGGTCTTATTGCAGAGCTTGTCTGTGTACCTATATGTATGTCTAAAACCTCAAGCCTGTATGCATTACCTACACATCCCTGTACCTATGTGTACACACAGACTCTCTACTGAACTGCTGTAGGATGAATTTTAGCCCTTTGAAAGCCTACACAATCCCATAAGAACATGGAATTGCTGAGGTTAGAATTGACCTCTGGAGATCATCAAATTTAACTCCCCTACTCTAAGCAGGCTCAGCTAGGGGTGGTTGTTAAGGGTCATGTCTGGATATTTGTTCAATATCTCCAAGAATGGAGATTCCTGAACCTCTCTGGGCAATCCGTACCAGTGCTCAGTCATGCTTGCAGTACATGACTTTTTTTTTTTTTTTGTTGTATGTTTAAGTGGTATATTCTGTATTTCAGTTTGTGCTTGTCCTTCCACTGGAAACCACTGGGAAGAGTCTGGTCTTCTTTACTCTCTCCCATCTGATGTTTATACATATTGTTAAGATTCCCCCTTGAGTCTTCTCTTTTCCAGGCATAACAGCCCCAGCTCTCTCAGCCTTTCATATTTCAGATACTTCAGGCTTTAGATCATCTTTGTGGTCTTTCACTGGGCTTGCTTTATTATGTCCATATCTCTCTTGAACTGGGAAAGCACAGAACTGTACCCAGGGCTCCAGATGTGCTTCACCAGGGCTGAGATGAGGGAAATGATCACTTCCCACGATCTGCTGGCAACGCTCTCTCTAATGCAGCCCAGGAGGCTGTTGGCCTTTTGTCTGTGAGGGCTCATTGCTGGCTTGTGTTCAACTTAGTGTCTACCAGGACCCCCTGGGCTTTCTCTGCAAAGCTGCTTTCCAGCCCATTAGCCCCAACCTGTGCTAATGCATAGGGTTATTTCTCCCCAGGTACAGGATTTAAATTTCTCTTTGCAGAGCTTCATTAAATTGTTTTAATTCCATCCCATTTTTGTTATCTTCTGCTATTTTTTAGGTTCTTATATATGTTCTCATCACTGCAACTCTATTGTATGGAGACTGATATAAAGCAACTAGAGAAAGTCCAACTCTCTTCCAGTTATCCTTAAAACCACAGTAACAGACCCTTCCTCATATAACTTCAGTAGGGCATTTGGTGGTGCAAGAGAAATTTTATGTCACCTCTACCTTATTTTTGGATAGACTGGAATATTTGAATGTATCAGTATGTTATTCCTGGTATTTATTTTAATATAGTCATTAATATACTCAGAACACATTTGTTTCTTTTATTTTTGAAATTATGTTTTCTTAAGTCTGTTCTGGCAAATACACATTAAATATTTAACTTCATGCTGTCTCCCAATAGAAAAAAGAAAAAGCGTCTGTCATTAAGAAAAACAATGCCTATGCAGTGGCTGTTGCCAACTATGCTCCAAATATTACCAAGGACTCAGTGCTACCAACCATCTCCAAGAGTGCTACAACCGCAGAACCCAACAAGGCAAAACCAGAAGCGAAGCCACAAGAAGCAAAGAAGACATTCAACAGTGTTAGCAAAATTGACAGAATGTCTAGAATAGTGTTTCCAGTATTATTTGGTACTTTTAATTTAGTGTATTGGGCTACATATTTGAACAGGGAGCCTGTCTTACTTGGCTTTGCGCCATCAACCTAAAAGCTGAATTGCACTGAGGACTTAACGCATCATTCTAATCAGATAGGTTGTTTGCTATGTACAGTCTGACTAATAACTGCTAATCTGTGAACCATTATGTACAGTGTGTATATAAATGTCTTGTCTGTGTATCTCCAAGGGAGGCACACAGTGTTAATTCATGGGTCTGTAAACAGATAGCACCCATGGCAAATACAGCCAGCTGTTTAAAAGTTAAACCCAGGGGACTTCGGTTAAACTAGCATTCAAATATACAGAATTATATTCTCTCCATACAATGAAATGAAGATATGATCCTACATAATTATTTAGGAACAGTATTTTTTTAATTTAAATTTAAAATATTTTTCTATAAAGTAACTAATTCTACTTTAATGGAAGAAAATGTCATTTAAAAAAGTGATTTTTTTTAAAAAGGTGTAATTGTTTGATACAATAGCAGTACCCATGTACATAACAGAGTACAGAGGTCGTACAGTTCTACTCTTCACAAACATTCTGGATACTAGTTAGACTGAAGAGGTAGGAAAGACTACTATATGGCAAAAGCCACAAGTTTCTTACTTCTGTCCTCTTTGAAGTTGTTAATAAATTCATCTAATTGATTTCAGGGAAAAGTGCTAATCAAATTTCCAATATCAACCAACTTCTGCTAGTGAGACTCTTATTCTTTTCACTGCTTTATTTATTTGATGTTGCTAAGCCGGGTTGTCTGGTTCAGCAGGGAATTTTTTTTTGCCTTTTGATTTTTTTCTTAATTGGATATTATCAGATTCATAAACGCACTCAGAAATTTTTCAGGGTTACGTATATCAGTAATATAATATACTTTATTTCCTTGCCTAATGTTTTCCTAAAGCCTGCCATTAAACTATTTACTTGTGTTTGTCCCAGGAAGCACTGTCTTCAAGGGAAACAAGAACCATGGTTTAAGTTCAGAAAATTGTCCATATAATAAAATTTACTGCTGCTTTTGTAAATTGCAACTTTACATTTCGCTGACATAACTTTACAACAACTTTGTATACTAGAAATGATTTTGCTAAGATTTGAATGTTATTTTTTTAATAAAAGGTCATGCATCATCAGTAGGTATCAACTGTATTTCATAAACACAAATATAACAAAATTCGAGCTGCCATTGGCAATTTTGTAAGAACATTTAATACTATCAGTAAAATTGTTTTTCATCTGAGCCTTTGCAAAGATTCTTTATGCCCCTAAAGGCCTGGTAAATCATAACATAAGAAATAATTGTGTACTGTATTTAGATTTTAGTATACTTGGCCAATCAAAAATATTTTGATTCACACATACATTAGCAGTTATTAGTTGACCTTTAAAAAAAAGATACACCTTTATGATGATGTCTTCTAGTAGAGACATTTGTAGTCGTATAGTGTCATTTATTGCAGTTTTGTACAGTACTTGAGTATAGTGCATAAAATAGATATGTTCAGAGTTAAAAAAAAAATTGTACAAATATTTCTAAAATCAAATAAAAGAGTATCTTAAGACATGGAAATGTGCTAAAAACAACAAAGAAACACTGCTTTCTTTTGCTGTTTTATTTTCTTGCTTTTTCTTTGCTTTTGATGTGATTTCTGTTTTGTACTTTCTGTGACAGTATACACGCCAAGGTCACAAATGCATATTATGAATAGAATTAATAGTTAAGACAGAGCTGAAATCAGTAAAATAAAGATGTTTTGTAGGTTATAAATGAAAGGGAGAAGCATGGACAAGGTGTGTATCCCTTGACTTCCCTCTAAGTAAACTGTCAGTCTAAACCTTTCTCATCAACAGTAGCTAAAAAATGAGCACTTTACTCAGAACATTAAAATAAAAATATCCTTATTTTCATATATATTTATATGTAAATGTAGATCTTCCATGTAACATGGAGATGTGTGCAATAGTGTGATTATGAGCTTAAGGCTGGAAGGCAAGCAATAAAAAAAGGTTTTTTCATGATATAACTATACATTTTTAAAATGTTTCATTTGTAAATTATAAATTTTCCCTTCAGCATCACATTGTCCAGGTATGAATAAGTATATAAATATGTACATATGTACAAATAATTGTAAATATTAGGACTATAGAAAAATCCCTTCAATTTTAACTCTGTTTTTGGCAAAGGGCTCTGACTGTATAGTTCAATAGAGGCCCATGCTAAACTGCTCTTGTGTTTTCTGTGACTGAGGTCTCCCTCCTGTGACCTGCTGGGAGTCCATACCTTCTGTTCACATCAAGACCTAGGGATTCTCCAAACCTCATTGGACTGGGATATGAGAAACAGAGGTTTGTGTTTCACCCTTTGCTACATCCCAGGTACTCAAAGCCTTCCCAGTGTTGACATGATGTTGTGTATTTCTCTTTGCACGACACTGTATAGTCAGAACTCTCACCACACCAAATATTAGTGTGCTCAGAGTCATGTGAAATTACCTGATAAGGAAGGATTTTGCATCCTTGTCTAAGAACGGGATCCCTCAAAGGTTTTTAACAGTACAAGTCTTCTCCAACAAGACTTCTTCTCTGGAAAATAACATCTGGATAAAGAGCTGCATGCGAAAAGTGTATCTTCAGTTTGCACAAGAAGCCAGTGATGTCTAAAGTTAGTCAGCTCTGATACTACTGCTTTTATTGGGTACAACTATTTTTTTATTCACTGACCTTTTTCTCTACCCTTGTGTTATGCTTAGAGTCAGTCAAAAAAGCGGGTGTTTATCACATGCTAAAGATCCACTTATTACACATTAATATAGAAAACTAGGCATACTATATAAATTCAGCAAAAAAGAATAAATTTTAAATATTTACATGAAGCTATTGTGGGCATCAGCAAGGCTTTTAAGTGGGTATGCTCCAGAAAAGTTTCACTTTTACATTTAGGTCAGTTGGTCTACATTAAAGCAAACTCCTTCTGTGGGAAGAAGGAGTCTACTTTATTGTTTTGCTACAGAAACATTTACAGTGGGCAAACTGAGTACACATAAGTTGCAAATTTGTAAGACTATCAACTGGATAAGTGAATTTAAATGTGAATTTAAGTGAGTGGAAGCACTGTGCAAGGAATGCCACAGTTAGCCTTCTTTTCATTTAGCAGTATAGAAGCTATGTCTGGGATTTTAAAGCTGGTGTCACAAAATGCAAATATCCAGAAGTTTCATTTCATTTGAGTAGGGAGAGAGACAATAAGTGAGAAAATGCGGGTCACTTCTCTCTCAAAGACTTGCACATGGAATCTACCAGTGAACGTTTTCGTTGACATGTTAATCTAATTTATTTTTCCTGTTACTTTGGGGAAATTAATACAAAGATATACTTACACTGTGGTAAACTTATATTGGAATTACAAGAGTTTCAAATGAGGTTTATGAAATCAGTTTCCAATGTTGTACTAGGGCACAGACTTCTGGATGTATGTGGTCAGTTAATTTAACAGTAATTTACAAATCAGCATGAAAACTATGGAGATCAGCAGGGTTTATCAGCCAGAGTTGTCTGCTGGACACTTCATGACAGATTGCTTTTAAAAGAGTGGCTTCCAAACTTCTCAATTATACTGTAGCCAATGAAATTACCTCTACCTTCTGTATCTGGGCTAATTCTACTTGTAAATGCTGCGTGGTTGAGCATCTTTTAAAAAAATTATTATGGTAGGTGTTCTGAGATACAAGCTTTAGTTTGGGAGACTAATCATACCAGTGAACATTATTCTAAATTAAGGAGCTAATTTGCCTGTATAGTCACAGGAGAGAGCCTTTAGACACCAAACAGGAGCTTTACTGAATCACCTTCCCTTCCCAGTTGTTATAGGTGGTGAGACTTTTCAAAAGTGGGGTGACCATAAACTGTCTGTACGAAATCAACCAGAAGCAGCTGGGAGAGGGTATGAGGGAGGAAAGGAAGAAGGAGAAAAAGCTTGTTACCATGTCAGTGGACTGTGAGGTAATTGATGAAGAATCTATTGAGGAATTAATGTGTGTTTTTGTTTCAGCTTCAGTTCTGAGCCTTCACTGCCGTATGTGAGTTGTGGGAAAGTAGCTCTTAGAGCATACGAAATTGAAATACTTCTTGTACAGTTCTGCTGAACTTGAGGGACATGAAGTTGTGCCTTTGAAAGTGAGAGGTTTCTACTGACTGCTTTGTGAAAACAGTCCATGGAATGCTGTGTACCTCCGGCCATTTGGGGCATCTGGGGTAGAGGGAGAAAAAAAGCTTCAGAAATTAAGTAAAACTTGGTTAATTCTACATTTTATTTTCTTAAAAGGTGTGACTTTCACTTCAGCTCAGACAGTCAGCATTCATCCTCCATACCTCCATACCTATTCTGAAAGCTTAGTGGTGCACAAGTTTTGCCTTGGCCTTTCACAAAATAGATGGTCTATGCTGCTGAACATTTCCATTCCTAACAAGTATGCACAGAAGATTATTTTGGCGTGGATATGAAGCTATCATCAGTCTATGCCCAGCTACGTGTAGACACACAATGCTAAAATTTATAAAGCAATGCAAAGAGTTTTAAAGTAGAGGAAGAAAACATTTTAAAATAAACCCAGTAAGTTAAATACCTTTATTTAAAAACCACATAAGATAAATGTACAAACATCCAAATATAATCTCTGAGTGTGGTATAATTTGATGTCACATGTAAAGTTTTTGTCTTCCAGACATTGAAACACAAAAGTAATTACGTGAATTTATATGAAATTCAGCTCACGCTTCAGCCTCAAGTAAAGACAATGGCTCTTTATAAAGGAGTATTAGGATTCCTTCCACCTCCTCCCAGTGACAGTGTACCTTCTTCTAGAATGCTCTTAGTGTATAACTTTGTTATATCCCTTTAACATCTTGATATTTTTCTCTTTCTAGTCAAGGAGACCTTCTCAGCCTCATTTCTGCAGATAACCCAAACTCCCTAACAACCACAACTTTTAATTATACTCTGAATCCAACTGTTAATTAGAGCCATCTGAGAATCCATGAGGGACTTCATCACTTCAGGCCTTTAGTAGTAGAAGTTAAAGAATCAAAACTTTGTTTCAGTGAATGGCAGATCTTCATCACATAAAATGTTTGTTTTCCTCTACTTTAAACCACTTAATTGTTGAGATTCACATCTCTAGGTGAATTGTTTCTGTTTTGGAATCTGTGATTATATCTTACTGGAAGAGGCTAAACTTTGAGGGCTTGTCATCTCTGATAGAGATCAGGGCAAAATTTGCGCTGAATTTAAAATAAGACTGATTCAAATCCTCAGGATATTCATCTACATCAATGAAGTCAGTAAGAATTTTTACAAAAGAGAAGCAGACCTAACAGTACACCTGGACTCTCCTTTGGATACAGGTTGTCAGTTCTTTAATCCACTAAAATAGACCCTTAAAAGAAGAGTCAACCATACTTAAATACAGGACTCGATGTCTTTTCTATTTCTGGTATATATTAATGCCCTTTAAGAATGTTTACAAAGAGCTATGAGTTAGATTAGGTGATAACACTAACAAAAAGGAATTTGGAGGATGTTTTAAAATATGCAAGATACTCTTCCTCTAGTGTTGAAGTCTACATAAATATGTATGATTATATTTTTATTAAAAGTTCTATTTTGCTTTTAAATTCTAATTCTTTTCATAATGTTGTGAATACTTCACTCAGTCAGGGGTTCTGGAATACGACCTTAAGCATTCAAGGTTTTTAATGATTGCAATGAGTGCTTTCAGTCATCTGACATTAAAAGATGCAAGCTCAAGCTTCAACAGGTTGAAGTGTTACATTTGTTTTCCAGTACTTAATCCATCTAATGATGCTGTTGAGGATGAATGAAAATAGAGAATGAAACAAGACCTTACTTTGATCAACTGATTTTGATATTCTTTATTAGATGTTCATTTTGGCTGAATTTATCAGTTTATAGGCTACTGTAGCTTAGCATTAGCACGGAATGCAATGTAGTACTTTACATCTATTAGAATACATATGCACCGTATCTATAAACTGTTAAAAAATCAGTTCCTAAACAGCACCCCTTCACCCTCTCCCCTCCAAATAGTCACTTTATTAGGAAACATTCGAAGGCACTTTAATTTTAATGGACGTGATTAGACTAAAATTTTTTATATTTAATTTTAAAAATTAGTTAAAATAAAGCAGAGTCTGATTCAGACATGGTTAGCAACTTCTCAGCTGGGCTGGAGTCAGAAAGCATTTATGCATTGTATGACAAATCTACTTTAGTGAGTCACTTAGGCATGAAAATGTATAGTACTTGGAAAATAAACGCTTCCAGCATACTAACAAGGAATAAGGAAACAGGAAGAATGAAACCAATAATTTTAAGGAAAATTAAACACCAATCAAATATGCACAGTAAGAAACTGCATGATAAATGTAAGTATACTTAACTTTGAACATCAACATCATACAAAATCTTCTGGGTGACAGTTCACTTATTTAGTAGGTTTCATAGTTATAAATAATTAAAGAGGATGATAATATTCTGTAATTTGTGACCTTGTTTTAACTGGGAAAATTGTTACTTTTCTAAAATGTAAAAGAAATAATTGGATTTATGTTTGAATGTGTCACTGCTTGCTGTTGAAGAATATTTATTAACCACATGCAAAATATTGCTTAACATTATCTTTTTGTACTTCTTATTAAAGTTAATTTAAATATAGGACATTTTGTATTTTTGTTTTTAATGCTTTGACAGCAGAAAATATTACAATCCCTTCATGGCTTTTCTCTTAGGACTTCTGTGTGGGTTTTTCATTTGCTTGCTTTTAAGCAACCCATTACAGCCTCTATGAAGGTGCTTTTTTATTAAAGACAGAATTTCCCAAAGGAAGGTAACAATATATTGGAAAAAAATATTCCTTATCTTGACGAGAGTTTAGAAGGTTTCCTATTTATATAATGAGATTGCCCTCATGTATTCATATTCACATGCCAATGTTTCATGTTTTCAGAAGGTTATAAGGCATATTATTGCTGCTGGGTATACACTAACAACCAGTTGATGTGAAACACAAGAAACCTCCTACTGGACACCTTGATTCATCAAATAACAAAGTTTACTTGGAAATAACCAAAAGACTAAAATGTTAGTAGGGTGTGGGTTTGGGGTTTTTTTTGGTTTCAAAATGAGTGTTCTGAGTTCCAAGTCTTTCAGTGCAAAAGCCATAAATATTTCAGGGATGGCCCTTTCTTTTCCTGGAAAGTTGCATCTTCTGATGAAAAATACATGAATGTTCTTCATGGAAGATGAAGAACATTACATCTTTATCTCCAAATTCGAGAGACGTGAATTTGAAGGGTGGACTATTTGAAGGGTGGGTAAGGAATTGGCTGAATGGACACAGAGAGTTGTGGTCAATGGCTCAATGTCCAAGTGGAGGCCAGTGAGAAGTGGTGTCCCTTAGGGCTCTGTCTTGGGATTGGTGCTCCTCAATGTCTTTATCAATTACACAGACAGTAAGATCTGGTTCACTCTCAGCAAATTTGCAGGTGGAATGAAACTGAGCATTTCAAGGGACACAACAGAAGGAAGGGATGCCATCCAGGGGAACCTGGATAAACTTGAGAAGTGGGTCCATGGGAACCTCATGAGGTTCATCAAGTCCAACGCAAGGTACTGCACCTGGATTGGGGCAATGCCAGACATGAGTCCACACTAGGAGAAGAAGTCATTGAGAGCAGCCCTGCAGAGAAGCACTTATGGGTCGGTGGATGAAAAGCTGGACATGACCCATCAAGGTGCGCTCACAGTCCCAGAAGGCCAACCATATCCTGGGCTTTATCAAAAGCGGAGTGGTCAGCAGGTTAAGGGAAGTGATTATCTCCCTCTGCTTTGCCTTCATGAAACTGCATCCAGGTTTGTGGTCCTCAGCACAAGAAAGAGATGGAGCAGCTGGAGTGGGTCCAGAGGAAGGCCCCAAAGATGATCACAGGGCTGGAACACCTCTCCTACAAAGACAGACTGTGAGAGCTGTGTTGTTCAGCCTGGAGAAGAGAAGGCTTCAGGGAGACCTTATTACAGCCTTCCGGTGCTTAAAGGGGGCTTATCAAAAAGAGGGAGAGGTACTTTTTGAATGGGCAGGTAATGAGAAGACCAAGGGCATTAGTTTTAAACTAAAAGACAAGAGATTTAAATTAGGTATTAGGAAGAAATTCTTTACTCTGAAGGTGGTGAGGAACTGACGCAAGTTGCCCAAAGAAGTTGCGGATGCTCCATTCCTGGAAGTATTCAAGGCCAGGTTGGATGGGATTTTGACTAACCTGGTCTAGTGGAAAGTGTCCCTGCCCATGGCAATTTATGGAATGCTGAGGGATTAAGAGCAATGCAGCAAATGGTCTATAACATAATATATATTTTTCAGGAAACTTTTAATCCAAAAATCAGTCTGTGATGAATAAGGATTTATTTTTAACAATATGCTTTATGTACAGATATGAAGAAATCAGGGGGCCTGAGCAATATTTGCAGAGCCCACAAATCATATGGGAGAAGAGAAACATTTAACTAGATTCAGAGTGGAAAACATTTTGAATAGTTGTCCTTTGCATTTATGGTGGATAGGAGTCACAGTAGAAGTGAAAAATAAATATTCATAACATTTTAAATATTGAAAAGCAACTCTGCTTTCAAGTTCTTTGCAGATCTTTAGAGACCCTGGTATAAATTATTAAAGAGGAAGGAATTCAATGTCTCTTCAACTTTCCAAATAGTAATAGCATTTTTTGCTAATGTTGGACATGAGTGGCAAATGCAAAGAATGTGACAAAGGTTTGTGAAGATTACTGTTTTGTGCAGAGCAACATATTTAACTGTTGGACTCCTCTACCTTCCCCGCAAAGCAGTTGTTAATATTGGAATTGGTAAGAAAGGGCGGTGAAAATGCTCTCAAGCTGTGGCTTGGCTTTTTGTCTTAAACCTTTCTGAGGAAACACATTTTCCTTCAAAACTCCTTTCTGTTACTTCTTTTTATCACAGCCACCTGACACTAAACAGATTAGTGTTTGCAGAAATGACAGTGATGGGAGTTCAGAGTCAAACCATGCTTCATGTTCCCTCATAGGTTGAGTTCAAATTTTTTACTGCAGGTTGTGTACAGTGGTCAATGTTTATATTTTTTAAAAAAGAATTCTGACAGCATTAATACGCTAGAACAAGTGTCCAGTAATAGTAAGGAGCCAGCAATCAGGTGGTACCGGTAATATCAAAGACTAGATCCATCTGGTAACCCTGCCATTTACCAATGGTGGGAGTACCTTCACACCTCAGACTAAGAGACAGTGTTAAAAAAACCACAACAAAATACTGGGGAAAACTACAGGCAAATACAGGAGGCTTCTGAAGTGCATTGATGACAACTTCCTGGCACAGCTGATGAAGGAGTCAAAAAGGGGTGGCGTAGCGCTGCAGCTCATACTAACAAACAAGGATTGACTGGTTGGGAATGTGCAAACCTTGGTACACTGACCTTGAGATGGTGTTGTTCAGGATCCTCAGAGCAGGAAATAAGGCAAAAACCAGGATTCCACCTGATATTAACGAACCATGCATTACAGAAATGTTCTGCATAAGCTGTGGGTCTAAGCCGCAGCCTTATGGCAACTATATTTGTGTTATAATTTGTGAATCACTTGCTTGAATCACATTTTAAAGTAACTAGAGCAGAATAGCTAATGTCTTATAGCAGAATAGCTAAGTGAAAGTGAGGAACTTTCCTACTTTAGTAGATATAATAGTGTAAAATGTTGAAACACTAATAGTGATGCTAAATGATGACTTATTTATTTATTTACTTATTTATGGCTGTATTAGCTCCTGAATTTGATCAGTTGAGCTGAAACAGAAAGCAAGCGCTAGTGAAATGGAAGGAATGGGCATGAGTATCCAGATGAGGGAAGGGCTTAGCATAGCTGTGAGGTCATATCTTTAAGCTTTGCCTGGTCTGCTGATTTTCCAATCCTTGGGTGAAATTCTGGCCTCATTCCTTTTAAAGCTACTTTTGGATCCCAAGTTTGTCTCGAACTTCTTACTAGCATATACTTTTGTTTGTAATTTAACTATTTCGTAAATGTCAAACTTTTATGATATTTTTCACAGGAGGCATCTTTCTTGCTTGTCACCACTTTCTTTATTAGCTGAGTTCTCTATATTCAGTGGCATGCTCCCACAGCCTACTTGGTTAGTCAGCCAGAAAAGCAGAGTTGGCTGTCTAAAATCCATAGCCCATGTCCATCTAGAGTGAGGACTAACTTCCCTTTTGTCTGCAGATCCATTGAACTCCATGGGCAATTTATGTGTGGGACATTAGATGTAAAAGTGCAGCATAAAGGAGTATAACTTTTCCAGCATTATCAGCATGTAGGACAACCTTACTGTTTGGGGTGCTAGGATTTTTATTAATTCTTCAGATACTTTTTTCTTACATTAAGGGAGATAAGAAAAATTAGCTGTATGTCTTGCATTCCCATAGCAGTCAGCACAGTAGATAGCCCATCACTATTGCCCTGTTTCTTACCTCGTATGCTGATATCTCATTTTGCCTTTGAGCAACAGTTTCTATTCCTTACAGTTACAAAGAAAGGTCCTGAATTATGCCCAACATCAGAAGACACAGCACTTCCTGAATCTGCAGACAATCTGACTCAACAGATCACTTCTGAGAAGTGTCATTTTAGTATGTTGTGGAAAAATCAGTTAATCATTTAATTGGTACTCTAGATATGACAATTTAAGTAATCTGAGCAAGGAAGAGGGTTTGTTTCCTCTGCTAGGCTAGAAATACTTAATTTTGACTATAGTTATTTGGATATGGGAAAGAGGAAATCGTAAAATAAGAGCAAACTGAGATTTATGCAGTGCTGCACTATTATGAATCGAACAGAACTAAGTTTTGCAGATTGTAAGGCAAGGAAGGATATTTAAAAGCACCTTCATAAGTTATAAAGCTATAGGTCTTATTAATGATAAAACCCCTGCCCTCTAACAAGGACTGTTTCCTGTGGTAGGACACAAGCTAGAATTGCAGCTACACCTCATTTTGCTACATCTTTCTTTACTGTTGATCTAGCACAGAAAAGCCAGTGTGTGAAAAGGCTTGTCCCATGTTTCATGTCTTTAGTTGTTTCTTCTCTATTGCATGACTGGACCTGTTGTTATACTTTGATATCTTATGTTTATGAGTCTAAACCCTCATGAAATAGTCCTTTTAACATTAAGATCCTGGGACTGAATGAACGTTTTGCCTGCTACCCATCCTCCATTTTCACAGTGAAAATTTTCAGATTGTCCATTCAGTTTTGAAGAGAATTAATGGTAATCAGATTATGTCTATTTATTCTGAGCTAATCACAATGCCATAAAGAGTTGACCACTTGAAATTGCTTTTCTCACTATTCTCACACCACACTTATTGCTGAAGCCTAAGTATTTATGTCCAAAGTGTGGTAGCTTTGTGCTAAGTTATAATAGTGGCAAAACTTTCAAGACCTTTGAGCATGATGCACATATCAATATTGTTTTAATTATTTCACTTTTGATGAAATAGTGATCATCAAAGCTAAAGGAATAACCATGATTAAATGAGAATCTGCTATGAGTGATACAGCAGTACATTTGGGTTATGACAAGCAGTACATATCAGCTTGACTTCCCTCACTAGCTCCCACTGCAGATCTTGTTCTTTTCTGTTCAGAGTTTGTACCTGGTTTTATTGACTGAATTTTTTTTTATAAAGGTGATTAAACTGTTCTCTTTCCATACAAGAATTACTTCTGACATTTATTTTTTTAATGTATGTTGGCATTTTATTTCTCACAGTAGTAATTGTTCCTGAATCCCTTACACCTACTCAAGCATCAATTGACTATTATATCGTTGCATTCAATTTCATTTTTCAGTAATGATCACTTTTTTTCATTGTGCTATGTGATGCAATCATAGATTGAATACTACTGTTCAGAATATTTGTAAGTCTTCTTCATCAGAATTTATCTTGATCAATGGCAAAGAAATCTTATAAGTTTTGAATCTCTAATTAATAGACGATAGATATAATATTCAGAGTGACTAAGGGTTTAATTTGCAAGTTCATTTATTGATTACAATTTCTGCAGATTTTTTCAGTGGGGTAATGGGTCACTGCATATCAGAATTGCATATCTGTATTAAAAGGAATTACCATTCAGATGATAAAGTCTTCTTCCTGTCTATTCCCTGAGGAAAATCATAGCATTTGATTTTTGAATTAATTAGAGCATTATACTGCAAACAACCGAGAAGACTGGAGTGGGCAAGTAGGCATTTTTGACCTGGCGAGCACTTGACTTTATGATCTATGTGATGTTCGCATTTGTAATTGTCTTCATGTTAGATTTCATTCAGTGAAAAGACCTGATCAACCATTATTAGGTACCAGTCCTTCACCTTGTGCCTTATTAGCTCAGACCTCTGCTTGAATTGCAGAGCAAGTCCTCCCACATTACAGCTGAAGGAGGCTGGCGTGGGCTGTATTCCCATCCTGGTGAATTTAGAGGCTCCCCGTCAATTTCAGACTCTGGCAACAGCGGCCACAATACTCCCCAGGGGAAGGCACGAGTTACACACACCTACATTTGAGTGAAACTTCTACTGACCCAAAGGCAGAACATGATTCTGTTGAGGCAAACCCCTTTGGTACTCATTTCAGGTCTGATTTACTCGCTTGCCCATATGATGGTTACTTTCCCCAAGTAATCCCATTTTAAATAACGGAGCTCCTCACAAAGCACTTTCTTGGCCAGGTGGGCTGTGAGGGCAGGTCTTCTCTATGCAGAACCCTGACGATCACCCTCTCAAGGTGCAGGTGCAGGAATGGAAGGTCCATGGTTGTCTCTCTGTCACCTGACCAGTTCATTCACAAGCTTAACTGCAGCCCCAAAGGAAGAAGGATGGAATGCAGCAAGGGTGAGGCCATCGCTCTGTTCTCCCATTGCAGTGGTCCATAACACGGCCTTGTTGCAGCAAAGACAATGAATTTTTTCATAGGATTTATACCAAGAATGGTTTTCAACCTACCTAATCCAGGAACAATGCTGACAGGTAAGCCTGAAGGCATTATTTAACATTCAAGGATCATTATTGCTTATATTTTTCCATTTTGCATAAAAGCTATTAAAATGGAAAGCAATACTGAGGCCATAAAATAATCTTGATGTTTGTTTAGCATCCCCTTGAAATGGTATCTCAGTGAATTCCCTTCCTCTACCTCCCCCCCCCAAAAAAAAACCCCAAAGTTTAATTGAAAGAGCAAGAAGATATGGAAACCACATCTGTTGTATGGCACAGTATCATAGGGAATCAAAGAAAATGAAAATATGCAAAGCATCTAAGAAAATAATTGCTTTAACTGCAAAGTAATTTGAAGGAGAGAAATCATCCAAGAAGAATACTTCAGGAGAACAACTCACACTATTTTCACGGCAAATTACCAAAAAAATTGCTTAGAAGTTGGAATTGGGTATATTATTTGTATGTTTAAATATTTGGAATGTATTTTAAGGATAAAATCTTAGAAAATGTTTTTGCTTCTGATCTGAACTGTCTCTTGGCCTGACGTACATTTAAAGAATTAGTGCTTATTATTTTCTTTTATCACTTCAGAAAATCTGGCTACATAAAGGAACATGACTTACTGATACATCTGTATTAAAAAGCAGTTCATCAAACAGCACAACAGACACGCTTCTTGCCAAGCCAGAAACATTTCAGTGAAGTGTTAAATTAGAGTTAAGAATGGTGATTGCACAAACCACATTGTATAGGCAAGCATGAAAACAAAGTTTCTCATTCATGGGAAGCACCTGTGACCAAAGTAAGTGAGAAAAGTCTTCCATGACAGAGATCACTGATTCTATAAGGATTGTTTTTAAAGTAATCATCTTTGATATTTAGAAAAATAATAAAAAAGAAAACCTGTATAAGTTTTCCATTTTACCTGCTCATGAGAGTCTTTAAAGCATAAAAATATTTAACAGACACTTGGATTTTTGTAAATTTTACCTGGGACCCCAGGATATATTTTCATTTCTTGGACAATTTCCCTCTTTGTGAACCAGAAATTCAGTCTAGGTAATTGCCATTAGTGAAAAAACTGGGGAGTAACTCAAAGGTTATTATTTCACACACAATGCAGCAGGATGTGAATATCAGTACCTGTATTATTTGTCAATAATTTATAATAAGTATACACGTATTTGGGAAAAATTATTGGTATTTTCTACGGCAACTCACATCCTGATGAAATCTCTGAATAAATGGGCCCTTGATTTAATTTCTCCCCCCAGGCAGCTGATGGTGCAGAGGTCTAGCTCTCACCTGGGCTGCTTCACTCTGATACAGGGATGCATGAAGAAGGAGAAATGCAGATTCTTTAAAATTAATGAAAATACACATCTCTGTTTTGGGAGTTGCTCTTCTTCTATGCCTTTTTCTTCCCAAAAAGATTAATACTTAGATGTGCTTTTTATTTGAAAGCCATGCTGCAGAGATTCTGGAAGAGGGGGCTGTAGTGGTTTAGACTTCACACTTGACAGGGAGCTCTTGTTGCAGGTGACTTTTAGAAAATCTTCCTCAAAGTGCCTCCCTTTCGCTCTTGCAGTCTTCTATCAGGTTACAAGAGACTATATAACAAAGGAGAGGTTATGTAATAATGAACTACTTCAACAAAAACGTATTTCATATTCATTCTTTAGTACTATATTTCACTTTCATAGTCATATTTCATAGTCACCATAAATAAATTCAGGGTTAGATTGTACCTCTCAAGGTGACTTGTTCAGGATAAAGGCAGTTGTTATTGTGTTTCAGCTCTTTGTAATGCATGTACAAGGCAAGGAGGGTTTGATCAAAAGAAAAACATTTCAGTTTCGTGCTTTTTTTCTCACAGCACAAAGTCAGACAAACAGAGAACTACTGAAATTGCACTTTCTCAAAGAAAACTTGCTGAGCAATTGAGGAGAAGTAGCTTTTTCCAAAACCAGTTTGTTTAAATTCCATTTGGTTAAGGGCTCTTTGTTTGCTTTTATTTTTTTTCCTAACACATTTCATCTAAGTGAATTTTTCCGTAGATTAGTTGAAAGAAATTTTTCCTTAGTGTCAGGCTTTTCCAGATATTTTCCAATTTTTCACAGCTTCAAGATTTTCCAAAATGGACTAGTTTAAATTCCATTAGTTTAGGAATTGGGGGTTTGTTTGTTTGTTTGTTTGTTTGTTTGTTTAGGGGTTTGGAGGTTGTTTTTAATTTGATTTTGCTTTTAGTTGCTTTCCTGATATGTTTCATTCTAGTGAATTCCTTCTTGGCTTAGAGAAATGAATTTTTCCTTGGCTTCAATACATAATATTTCTTTCTATAAAAGTGTGAGAGCTAACAAGAGCATTTCTGAGTCTCCTATCTCCCCTCAAACCTGAGGAGATTAGGTTCAATGCACCTCTTATTTCTGAGGCACAGAACTCTGAGGAGAAACATTTTTTGTTTACAGAAACTTCTGCATGCACTGGAGAGAAGTCAATAACAGGCAAACCTCAACTACATAATACCTTTTGCAGATAGTTTGAAGGTATGAAGGCGTAAGCATTTATAATATATGTAAAGCCATAATCCTTTCCTTAGCTTTTCTGAATCATCTGAGATATTCTGCCTGGTTCCCTTAGGCTGGCTCAGCCACTGGCTCAGGGAGGGGATAAATTAGGGGCTTTTGGAGCTGCAGGTGGGTGCAAACAGCACAGCAAGTCCCCTCTCCTGCAGGGCAGTAAGGGCAGGCAGGGTGCCACCGCTGCTCCTGTGGTGCCTGAGCATCCACGGTGTTTGCTATACCCTCCTTTTCCTTTGCAAACTGACTTAAGACAGGACAGGATACAGGTCTGTGTGTTCCATCCTTTTGCAGCAGAAGACAGGGGTTGAGTAAGACGAAACAGCAGCAACAAAAGTTATTCCAAAAGACCGTGGTGGAGAATTACAGTGAGTTTTTTGCAGACAGTGGGAGAACTTACCAAGACATAAAAGATAATATATGGTTAAATCAAATAGAGGATCCATATCATTAGATTCTTTTTTTATACATAAACTAAAATTTGTCCAGAAAGGGCCCAGAGATGATTCAAACCCTTATTAATTCCCAGCAAATTCCATGTTTGTATTCTATAATAGAAATGATCAAGTGAATTTGTAGTGTTAGTAAGATAGTCAGGTGCCTCAGAAGTGCCTTTGAGAATAAAATTCCCTCTACATATCTCAGATGTAAGCAATCACTTTATCTGGTGTATTTTGGCAAAGTAGCTTGCTGTATTTTTCCATTTAGAAGCAACTGGGATTGTTTAAGTATTGGAATAATGTGGGAGACAATTAGAAATTATAACAAGTGTTAAATACTCCTAAAGGAGCTTCTTGGCTCAATAAATTCACAATATTTTGAAAAGGGATATTTAAGTTAAGTTTATTTAAGATATGTTCCACCTCTTCCAACTTACGTGGTGTCTCAAGTTATTACTGAAATGTTGAGTGAGAGCGTATATTAATTCTTGCACATTGGACGCCAGGGAATTCTCTTAAAGCAGATTCACATTGTAGCTCTTGATAAAATACAGCTCAGACTTTTACAATTTTCTTTCCTTCAGCATTTTCCTTCCCAATTCAGTTAGTCTCGATGGCATAAAAGATAATTTTATTTTGCTTGTCCTTTAACTTGCCTCACAAGAATTCTTCTCACTTACTTTGCATGCACAAAGAACCCATCTCTACTTTCTTCTTTTTGCCTGAGCAGGAAGAGTGAAACAGTCCCATCATTTCTTTCTCTAGAAACAATAACAAAGAAAGGTCAACTTCAAAGTCTTGTTTCCTCAGGTATCTCTTCTTAAGTTCGATTCTGAAGTTTATGAGGCTTTTGCTAACCCATGAGGCTCTTCCCTCCAAAAGTCTAAGCCTCCTAGGAGCCTGCCTACAGGCAAAGCCCTGCTGATTGGATCGCAGCCATGGAAGAGTAATTGTTGGGGTATTGTGCCACAAAATATAATTCCTGGATTTTGCTACAGATTTTTATTACTGGTAAATTTACCTACACCGCTTTCTTGGATTATGATTGTGTTTTCATCAGCAGGAGCATTTTAGGTTTATTGGCAAAAGAACGTTTATAACTTATTATCTGTGAACAGTTAATAGTTTTGTTGGAATGTTAGAGCTGCTCCACAATATCCAGTCACCACAGCATCTTACAGATGCTGTGTTTAAAGCCCAACTGGTAAATGTGCAACGAATTTGAAGGGGGAATGGTTTGTTTTCCATTAAAAAGGCCTTCACACAGCAATAGGTACAGTTGGGAGAGGACAAAGCATTAGCCAGATTCAGCACCGTGTAATGTAAATGATGAAGTAGCACAAGCAGCCTTTTCTTCTCCCAGACACTTCCATTTAGCGTATGAAGAAAGACTTGAGACATATATTAATACCCAGGTAGTGACTTGTGCTCTGCAAGAGCTGTCTTTTAAAAGATCGTTTGTCTACCCTAGTATCCAACAGGTTTTTTTTTTTACTAAAATGAGTTTTCACACTAAGATGTCATTTCAGTCTTGAAAAACTACTACTTTAATCTGCTGAATGCTGGATGGTCCCTAAGGGATTTCAGGACACCACTTAAAGTCAGCTTTTATAGCTCTTTTATGCTTTATGACTAAGACAGGTATTTTGAAGCAGAAAGAATGTCTACAAAGTAGATACAGGGAAAAAGGAATTAAAAATTATGCTTGGGCAATTCAGAATAGGTAAAGGAACAAGCAAAAACATTAATAATTTGCTATATTTAATGACAAGCTACTGTATTACTCCTTTAAAGGGAAATTTCCTGACGATATTCTCCTTAAAGATTATTGATTTATGTTTGGCTGTGGATTATTTAGAACTTTGGTGAAGGAATCAGGCACATCAGGGAGATAAAAAGACACCTGGAAAGGACTTTTGAGGGGGTTATGTACTAAGGGGCTTAAATATGTAAAGATACATTATAAAAAAATGTGCTGTGGTATACAAACTGTTTGTTGTCCTTTAGTAACCATGTCTTGGTCTGACTGGCCATGATTTTTATCAAAATTCCACCAGCTCCTTTCACAAGCATTTATCACTGATTTATAAACACTTGTTTTCCCCAAAATGCCTCTACTAGTGAAAAATTACAATTATACCCAAACAAATATCAAATATATATAAAAAATTATTTGATGTGATTTCCTCATGTTTCAGAAATGTGATGGTACAGTTAACCTCTTTCTGTGTGACAAAGGGGATTCTTTCTCCTGTAATTTAGGAAGCACCACTCAGTGACTGCAGCTAGCTAATGCTGTTAAGGCTTGTGGACCTTCCTTGCTTTTTTCCAGAGCATCGGGGCCTTGTGGGCAGCCATGGCAGTGTTTTTCATCAAACTGCCACTATTGTGATTTTGATTGTTTCATTCAAAGTTAATGAAACACACCTACTCACTAGGCCCTCATATATGCACAGCTTATCATTAAAATAAAACCTATCCTATTAATTTGTCTATCATTACATTATAGATGTCTGTGTTAAGAAGCAAAAGAATAAATAATGCCTGAGATATCCTACATAGCTTTAAGCAGCAGTGCATCCAAATTACAATCACGGGTAAGGTATCAAAGCAAACGCACTATGCAGTGCTTGTGGGCTAAAGAAACACACCTTATACAAACTCAGGAATTTATTGTTAGTCCAATTAAGGTATTAGAAATTTAATCAAAATTGTATTACTAATTTAGCTACAAGGATGCTAACACATACAGTTGAAATTATCTAATTACAGCAAATTTTCATTTATAGTACAATTATTGAACACAGATTTCCTAGTATCTATCCCTGTCTCTTTTACACTCATCTTTGTAATTCTGGGTCAGTAGATCAATAGTGTTACTGTTCCTTAACCAGAATATAACAGGGGAGCAGAGTTGAACCATGGATACAGCATTTCAGGTGCTTCACTGCCAGGAAAATGGTGGTTTATAGTGAATTCTTCCTTCTCATATTTTTTTTTTCTGATTTCATTTGGTGTTATTTTTGTATGTTTACTAACAAACTTATTTGCTCTTTCTTCAATGGTTTGCAAAGTCCATGTTATCATTGGGTTTTAGTATATAGAGTGTATTTCCCATGTGTTAGATACTTACCTTTTGCTGTTTTTCTTTTCCTCACCACTGTATCCAGTACTACCCTGGTTCTATGGCTCTAAGGCCTCTGATGCCATCCTGCTCTTACACTTTCAAGGCCCATTCTGTATCTTGTGCTTGAATTTTTTGGAGAACCCTATTTTGCTTCAAATGCCTTGGAGCTCTTCTTTCCCAATAATGGAATTAGCATTATATTAGCACAATCCAGTCAAGCATGCAGTTTCATTCAAGGATAATTCAAGGGTTCATACCACAAAAAAAAGAATGCTCTACAAGAACATCTATTTGTATACTGATATATTTTGGTAACTACTTGCTATTAATACCTATTAGTTATGGCAGTATCACTGTTATCGAAATTGCTTTACTAGAGGAGGAATTTCAGTCACTAGAAACGGAGTAGCTATTTTAAAAAGTTTATAGAGTGTTTTTAACTTGTCAGTATGAGTTAGTAGCTGCTAGAGCTAAGAGCAGATTTGAATAGTTGAACTCAAATCCTTAGTGCACTTTGCACATTGTCAAAAGCTGTGTAGGATTAACTGTGGAGTAATTCTGTTTGAATGCATTGCATATACAAAATTCATTGCTAGGTAGTACTGGGATGCTATTCTTAACTCATTGATTTCAGCCTATTACTATTATAAATGTGATTTAATTCTGGTCACAAACTTAACTGTTTAAAATCCATTTATGTTTTGCAGAGATATTTACACCACCTTAAGCAGGTTGGTGACACAGAACGAGGGCAGTCCAAGTATCCATGCCTAGTATCAAGTCCTCTCCCATTCAAGATCAGACATTTTGACAGTTACATATTTGAGAAATGATTTGGAATTTCTTACTGAAAACTGTAGACTGACTCCATTAGAAGAAAGACTTCTAAAAATAAAACATCCCAGTTACAAGGAAAAATTCTGGAAAGGAGTAAAACTTCTTGCGGAGAAGAGGGAGAACTGGGAAACAAACTTCTAAGAGCTGTATTAGTGGAAGGTCTTCAGGTTAGAAGAGTTCGAGCTGATTTTGGAAAAGAGTATTTGAATAAATTTGATGAGGAGTTGAAAAAGATTAAGTGACAGATTTAAAGGCATTAAAAGGTACTAAAACTTACAGCATTTGATGGAAAAATAGTGTCTGAAGATGTGGTGGCAGAACACTCCCCTGGTATTTTGAGAAATCTGCTCAAAAACATCAACATTTCTTCAGACTTTCAGGCGCCAACCATTAGTTCTCTTAGTCAAGAAACCAAATATTCAGGGAGCTACTTAAATGTAAAATTCTGATTTAGAACCACATTGCAAATGGATCATTAAACCAATCTACCTCATCTCCTACCTCCTGTAGTTCTTTGTTGAGCAAGTGCTAAGTGTTCTTTGCTTTCAGCTTGTCTGTTTGACAAACACAACTATGGTGAATGCAAAGCAACTGCACTTGATCTCTGCTTTGCTTGGAATTTTTCTCATTTTTTTCAGACTAGGTGAAGACATCATGTACTTTCAAGCTTGTATGCTTTCTCCAGCTATCTTAGATGCTCTAACACACTATCCAAAATTTTTTTCTCTCAGAAAAGACAAAAATTGATAGAACAAAAATTGATTGTTCCTGCTATTCTGGGTGGCAGAACAATATGGGGATAAGGATGGAGAAACTACATGCAATTTAAGATACCAGGCTTGCAAGCCTAAGCAACAGTTGGGGCTCCCCCACAAAAGCAAGAATGTGAAATTTAAAACAAGACTAGAAGCTATTGGAAAGTCACAATATTTAGAGGGTTGAGGGCTGTGAATTCTTCTGTGGCCAAGGATAAAGGACTAAAACTGGAAACAGCAGAAGGAAATATAACTACGCTACTCAGCTTGTGCACACCTATCTCTGCTGTAGGAAACAGAGAGAATGTCATCCACTGTTCATCTACAGGTACTTGTTTCTGACAAAAAAGAGGAAAAGCACCTTGCAATGGGTAAAGAAGCACTCAGTCTGATGAAAACAAAGAATTGGACAGGCACTTTGTGATAAGAACAGAAAGCTTTCTGCAGACCCAACTTGGAAACAACTTCCAGACACCTAGACCTAAGATGTCACAGAGAAGGGTAGATGCTTCTTAGTTTCATGTTTTGGTTTAGTTCATCTATCTGATACTGTGAAAACATTCAGAGGGTAACACACTGTTACTGTGGTTATAGTTGTAGCTATTAAGGTGATTTTTTGAGTTGCTTCCAGAGACAAGGAAAAGCACCCACAGACATGCATATGATGAAAGTAGGAAAAGCCTAGTCACCTTCAGAGAAGTGATAGGCACAGTTAGTAGGGCACATTGGTTAGGGAGTGTTTTAATTGTCTAGGGTGGAATGATGGTGATGACAGACTTGAGTGTTTATGGGAAAGAATCAGGGGATGGCCAACAAGGCCAACAAAGGCCTGGTATCCTGGTGGGAGTCCATTATAAACCACCCAGGCAGGATGAAGAGGCAGGTGAAGTATTCTATAAGCAGCTGGCTGATGTTTCATTATTCTTCTTGTGGGAGACTTTAACTTGCTGGATGTCTTCTGGAAACTCAACACAGAGGAGAGGAGGCAGCCTAGGAGGTTCCTAGAGTGCGTGGAAGATAACTTCCTGACACAGCTCGTGGTGCAAGCTTAGCAGGGAAGGTGCCCTGCTAGACCTGCTGTTTACAGAGAAGGTCTGATGGGAGATGTGGTGGACAGTGGTTGTCTTGGGCACAGTGACCACAAAATGATAGACTTCTCAATTCTTGGTGAAGTAAGGGAGCAGGTCAACAAAACCTCTGCCTTGGACTTCCAGAAGGCAGTCAATGGCCTGTTCAGGACACTGATTCAGAGAGTCCCTTTGGAAACAGTCCTTAACAACAAAGGGGTTCAGGAAGGCTGAACATACTTTCAGAAGGAAATCTTAAAGGTACAGGAGAAGGCCATTCCCATATGCCAAAAGACTAACTGCCAGGGAATAAAACTGGCCTGGCTGAACAGAGAGCTTTCCCTTGAACTCAGGAAAAAAAAATAGAGTGTATGACCTTCAGAAAAGGGGGCAGGCAACTCAGGAAGAGTGCAAGGATGTTGTTAGGTCATGTAGAGAGAAAATTAGAAAGGCAAAAGCTCTGTTAGAACTCAATCTGGCTACTGCTGTGAAAGATAATAAAAAGTGTTTTTATAAATACATTAACAACAAAAGGAGGGCCAAGGAAAATCTCTATCCTCTATTGGATGTAGGGTGGAACATTGTCATCAAGGATGAGGAAAGGCGGAGGTACTTAATGCCTTCTTTGCTTCAGTCTTTAACAGAAAGACCAGTTATGCTCAGCACAACCAGCCCCCTAGGCTGGAAGACAGGGAAAAGGAGCAGAATAGACACCCTGCAATCCAGGAGGAAGTAGTCAGTGACCTGGTGTGCCACTCAGACACTCATAAGTCTATGAGCTGGATGGGATTCACCTGAGGGTACTGAGGGCACTGGTGGAAAAGCTTGCCAGGCCACTCTCCAACAATATTCATCAGTCCTGGCTAACAAGAGAGGTCCCAGGCAATTAGAGGTTAGCCAGGGTGATGCCAATCTACAAGAAGGGTCAGAAGGATATGGGGAACTACAGGTCTGTCAGTCTGATCTTGGTGCTAGGGAAGGTTATGGAACAGATCATCTTGAGTGCAATCACGTGGCATGTACAGAACAGTGAGGGTATCAGGCCCAGCCAGCATGGTTTTAAGAAAGGCAGGTCCTGCTTGACCAGCCCTACCTCTTTTTATGACCAGGTGATGCACCTAGTGGATGAGGAAAAGACTACATGCTGTGGAAAGAAAGAGCTGTGGAAGACGGATGTTGGAAATTCCTCAGCTACGGGAAACTGCAAAATTCAGCATGAATGGCAGCTTCTACTCTACACCTGCCATAAGCCTGTGGCACACTGAGACTGGCAGCTATTAACATACAGCAACCTTTGTGATACTTCCTAAAAAAGAAAGGTGAGCTTCTGGGTGGACAATGTTTTGCCAGGAGCTAATGAGTATTAAATGGCATAAAGGTATTAATAGTTTAGAAGAAATATTTTCAAGTCAATGAGATAGGAAACAAAATAGATTAGAAAATTAAATTACATTATATTTTATTAAATCAGATTAAATTATAATGATTTTTTTCCAGACTAAATAAAGAATCTGTTTTTCATGGTTAATACAGTGTGGCAACTGAGGTGAACCTTCACAAAAACATATAATGCTTTTAACAGCTATTAGGGAAACCAAAGACTGTGACATACAGGGTATCATTTGCAACACAGCTGAAGCACAAGATAATATGAGTACCACCAGTCTTGTCAGTGGTACTATTTTAGGAGATACTTTCAAGAATGGTTGAATTACTACACAGAAGGATCATTCTTAATTATAATAATAATCAGTTATACAAACCAAAGCAGCTGTTTCATCAGTCTCCAATCAAAAGGGTGAATTGGTATTGATAATCGTAACTGGCAATGGCCTTTCTGAGAGTGTATGATAAAACATAATTCTTCCACTTTCAAAAATAGTTGATTTCTATGCTATTCACCAGAATTATCTCTGCACAGCAACAAATTTTTTCATGCTAGAATGATGAATTTTCATTTTATGCAAATGCTAGAATATCCAAGTTGGTGATTAAAGACAACTGCAGAAGAGTTTGACTAGGAGCAACAGACCTAAGACTAAGGGTCTTCTAATACTACTTTCTGGTATTGTTTGAAAGAGAAAAATATTCTTCTCTGTTTCTCTTCTATGTTTAAAAATAGAAATCAAGCACTTTCATATTGATAATGCAATGAAGTAGTTTTGAAAACATACCAGTAAGTACATCTTTAAAATATTGGCAGACCTCTGCATTATAACACAATGGAACATGCCTATATTCTTAAACCTTCACGCTATTCCAGTGCTGCTAAATGTTGAAAAGTTTGATGTCATCAACAAAAGATTTTTGGTAATTAACAGCATTTTCTTTACACAATCTAGTGAGGACCTGTCGTAACAGACTACTTAGGAAGATAGTGTTTTTTTCCTTTTTCTCTCAATAACTGGAAGCAATGCTGGTTTTACATGAAGTATTTTGACGTACTCCTACCACTGCAAATAAATCTATTGACCTGACCTGCTGGGTTTACGCCAAGCTATATCGTAGGACAGTTCTATTTGATTATGTAGTGAATGTGCAATAACAATCTATTTTGAAGCTTAGCCAGATCTCTGCTTATTTCTCTAGTAAGCACAGGAGATACTGATGACAGTAATGTATTCAATATGGAAATTAAACATTTGTTTCCTAAATTGCTGTATAGTAACCAATAATTAGAAGATGGAAAAGGAACCTTAAGAAGAAAGAGGGAGATGCAAAAGTAAAGGACAAATTTAGCACAACTTCGGAGAATGTGTGCCCTCTATAAAAGGCAGCAAAATACAGTCTAATATACCAAAAAGCAATCTCTAAATATCTGAGGCTTTTGTTACAATTGAGAGTCTAGAAGTCAATTAATAATGATTATGGAAGTTCAGCAAGTGATATAATATATTGCAGAGAGAGTGTTAATGTTCTGGACAACATTATATCACCTTTGCTTTAGATTTGCTATGGGATTCTGTTACCAACAGTTTAAATTGGCATTTTGGAGAAAATCTTTTTCAATTATCAGACAGACCAGTCTTATGAAGAGACCTTTTTATCTCTTGTGCTTTGCAGATTAAAAAACTTCTTCTATTCTAAGGAGGACTGGCCAGGATAGGGTATACTGAAAGGCCACTTTCAACTTTGAACAAAGGCTGAGCCAAGTATCAACTGAATCTTTTTGAAACTGGAAAAAGTACAGACCACAGTCTTTGCCTGCCCCATTATTTTTCTTTTTCACATGTCTTTGTCCTCTTGATCTGGCTGGAACTGTAAGTGCTCACAGTAGTCGGGTAGAACAGCTACCTTGTTAGCCTCTAACAAAACAAGACCAGACACATAATCAAATAATGTTCTCTTGAGAGTATCCTATAAGCTCTGAAGTGATTCTTATTCTTGCCATTTGAAGGGAATTTTCATCCTACCTGAAGACAAAAGGAATCAGCAAAAAGAAAAGTTTTCTTTGCTGTATGATTTCAAAGTATGGGAGCACATAAATTGGCAGGCTGTTTTGCCACAATTCGTGCCAAGGTCCTAATCCTCTAAATAATCACTGTGGCTTTGGCTACACTGGCAAATACTGTGGTGAAATGGAAGCAGGTCTTCAAAGACAATCGGTTGGTACTGAGAACCCAGCACTCAGAGCAAGTGTGGTTTGGAGGGGATTTGCTTTAGGCTAGTACCAATCTAGTTCCATAGACTGAAGACCCATTAGTGCTGGAGCACAGCATGTTCCAACAGTGCTGGTAAGCACATCCAAAAAGATGCTGCAATCATCTTCATGTACTCCAAGGCTCACTTTTGAATTGAAGTTCCTCATTTGAACTGGAGTGCCAGTGTATGCCACGTAGTCTTTGTACATTTGTGCCACTGAGGTACACTGGGTTTAATCATGTCACTTCCTTGACAGGGGAACTAGAGCACAGACTGGAGAAGAGTTTGAATAGGCTCACCTCCTGCTCACGGCATTGGGGTAATCCAAGCTGGACTTAACGTCCTAAATGAACTAGAGTGCACCTTGGTGCCCCAGTCCCCTGTAAGACTCTTTGCCCTGTCTGCAGCACACTCATGCCTCACACTGGGAAGTGCTCCTCTTCTCGCTGGTCACCATATTTGTTAGGAAAGGCCATTGCCTTCAAAGACGTGTCTTGACAGAGGAAAATCCAGGCTTCTGAGAAATCCACGTCCTGGACTCTCTTCTCTTAGAAATTGTCTCTGACAGGTGAGGGAGAGGCAAAGATAAAATTGTGCTGTTAGGGAGAAGAAGTATTAGGGACTGTGGATTTATGCCCTGTAATACAGGAAAGATCAAAATGTATTTATTTGCTTTTTTCAGTTGAAAATACTTGAAGGTGTAGTGAAAAGCAATGACAATAGTAATAAATCAAGGGAATGTTTCTGATTTGAAATTGTCTTTCTGTACCTAAGCACTTCAGCCTAGTTACCATGTCTACACTTCGTTTTTCATTTCATCATAGATTAAATGGAGAAGAAGGGTAACATGCTAAATGTAAAGGAATATCATCTTATATGCTATAACAATCCCCCTTCCCCTGGATGCAAAGAGAGATGCAGTCTTCTTTCTTCATCCGTTGTCTCGAGATTACTTCTCTTGCTTAATTTTTAAGTGCAGCTAATGCCGTACTGTTAGTAATCATTTTAATGAGTAACATGAGTGAGCAGTTAAATCAATGTATCATAGATGAAATCTTAATTAAAATGGTATTTAGTTATGGGAAGTGAGAGTTTCATAATTTATTTTCTATTAAGATGTTGACTGTTTCACTGAAAGCAATTATTTTGTGGATTTAGTCACAATATAAAAGCTTCACTGAAGTTATATTTCTGCATCTTTCTGTTCTGCTTCTGTGGATATCCACTATCCTCAGATTTAAAGGCCATTCTAAAAGGCCAGTGCCAAAATATTTGCATTAATTTTCTTTCTTCTTGAGATGTTTTTTACATCTGCTGCAACAGGAGGCTACTATGCTATTTAAGATAGCTTTCTTGAATTTTATCAGAGTAAACATTCACATAGGATTTAGCATGATTATGCATTATTTAAAACCACTTTTTCTGAATTGCCCTAAGAAGAATGGAACTGTTTTCATTTGGACTGCAGGTTTTAAATACCGTGCATGTGACTCTGCACTTCTGTTTGTGCATACTCCAATGCATAAATGACACGTGCATACTTTTTGAAGCTGTTCCTGCCCATGGGAGAGGGAATGAACTAGATGACATTTAACAGTCCCTTCCAACCCAAACTATTCTATGATTCTATAAATCTAGGGGGTGAGGTAAATTGCTTTGTGAATGCACAGTTAAGGTCTACCTTTGCAATTTCATGAAAATATTGTTATGTAAATCTACCCTTTTGAAGATGTGATTGCAATGGTCCTTGAGCTCTTGCTGTTCTATACATTTTTTTTGGTGGAGGACAGAACACTACAATAATTTCTTCTTACCTCTCCACACACTGGATAACTTTACTCTCAGCAGGGTAAGTGCTCCCTACAGAACTGTGTGAGAGCCATCAACCTCCCTCAAGCACAGTGAATGAAGGTGGACCATCCACTAAGGCCAGCTTTTCAAAACTCTTATGCACTCAAAATGGTATGCAGGCACACAAACCGTACATCAAGTCGCATATGTCCCTGTCAGGGAAGTAGCTGTATTCAAGAGAAATAGAGAAGATGTAGGATGTCAGCTATGGAAAATTACATACGAGTGGTTTTGGGTTTCTCAGTGGTCTAGAACAATTAAATTTTGAAGACTCAAAATGCTCTTTGATACTAAGTGTGAAGGCTCCCAGATGAAAAATATAGTGATACTAGCTATTTATATATTAATGTGGGGATTTTTAACTCTTCCTTCTATTTGGTCTTCAGCTTTAAGTATAAAATTTTTTTCTCATATCCTTTTAGAAGAAGTACAGATTGTAGGTACCTTGAGATTGAATAGGTGGCTTCCAGACTGGAAGTCAAGAACTTATGTTAAGTGCCTTTGCTCCTTTTACAGTGCCTGAGGGTTAGGTGCATTTCTATGGAATTCAAATCAATAATTACACTTTTAAGAAGTTAGGGAACAGGTGATACACCCTGGCTGTGTTTTAGAGGTCTTTCAGATCAAATCAATCCTGTTATCTTGCACTCCTCAAACCTGGAGGTTAGAAAGATTTCTGGTGAGCTTGGGCAGAATTTAGGTGTTGAGCTGCTCAAACTAGTGCTCTTTTGGGTGTTTGTATGGGTGTTGCTCTACAGTTCTAAAGAAATTTGTTAAGTGTATATATGTTTCCTCTGGATCTTCCACTGTTAGGAAGCAGCAGAGCTGAAAGTTAAGATGTGATTTTACATTTAAATACTTAAAATCTTTACCAAATTCAAGCTTTGGATTATTTTTCTTTTTCCATTTCTCAGCATGCCATTGCTTCCCATTTTATAACTGATATTCTACACTGTGAGGAATTAATCAATATTCACTACTTTTTTCTATAGACTTAACCAAACTAAAACTTTCATCTGTAATTTTTTCTATTTCTTCTCTTTGAAACCATTACTTCAGTTAGGAATCAGTTAAATAAGATAAGCTCAAGAGCTGATTCATAAGAACTCAAGATTCATGTTTTCCACATGGAAAGTTAATCACTCTGACAGTAGTCTCAAGCAGTTTCTGAAAGATGGCATTACTTTCCTATTTACCCCAGAACTATGCAGCTCTTTTAACAAATAACTGATAGACTTAAAATGGTTTTGAAAGACAGTGAATTATGAAGCCCTGTTCTTCTATTCATATGCTCGTTAAATATGACTGAAGAAGATAGAGACAGTGGTTTTCCTTAGAGAAACCAAACTCAGTAATAATAGTGATTTGAATCCTACAGTTTTGCTTAACCTTGGTCACTTTGCTGTTTCTGAAGTGATGCCTAGCAGGTTTGAAATGATACTATTGACTCCTTTCTTCACTTCTGGAGCTTTTTTTTTTTTTTTAAATAGCCTTATTACTCTCAGCAGCAGAAGGTGTTTTTAACTGAGAATTTAAATACTGTTTTTAGGTTAGCTGTGTCAGTACTGTACTCAGCAAGCAGCTGAGAAACATCAGCAGGCCTTAATAACTAACTAACTAACTAACTCACTTTTCTTCATTGTGTTACCATGTGTGAGCATCTCCTTCTTCTGGACACCCAACTAGGTAATTTTCCCAACTTTTCTTTGATATTCTCTTTTCCATTTTGCAGTTTTTATTTATTGCTTCTTTTATTTTTCTTAGGAATACAGACAATGTGAGTTGACTGAGTTGACTTCTTTTCCTTCAAGTTTTCTTCCAGTAGTTAAGGATTTTTTAATTATTTTTTGTTCCCTGTTTTCTTTTCAAAACTTCTATACCTATTTTCCATCTAGTATTTTACTTTCTCATGGAATAATTGCTTCTAATTTTGAAAGGGATAGATCTCTATTCTTTACATTAAAGTACAAGGAAAATTCAGATTTGGAACTATCTGAAAACAGTTTGTCCTGATGTCATCCTTAGTCATTTGAGAAATGTCATTGGTGCTGTTTCCATTTTAATTTTATTTTAATAGTACTTTTATATGTCTTAGCATTCTAAACCCAGAAATCAAATGAAAAATTTCATTTTCTCACTATTCGTGCTATGTATTATTTTAGCTGTAATCTGCCATCTCTTTCAGCGGTAGCAAGCTGCTGTATCTACACAGGGGTAGTATTAAGTTTTTAAACAGATGCTCCAAACTGCTCACATAGAAAGAAGATGCCTTGGAGTCCTGTAAGTACACTTAAACTTCTTATGTCAAATTTTCTCAGTAGTCACTGTAATTGCATAATATCTTCTAGTGACAGGATGAAGTTTTATAGACTGATACAGAGTTTTAATGATTCTATAAGCATCAGATGCAAAGACATAAGAAGCATTCATCACATATTTTGTAAAATGTGGTCAGTTTGACAGATCGAATCATAATAAAGCTCAGAACCATGGCTACTTTCAGGGCAGAAGGACTTCCCAGAGAGAAAGGGACTTGGGGACAGGCTGTGCTTATAGTCTTGCTGAGGGGGGAGAGTAATCCTGCTCCTTGGAGCTAGTGCCACCAGCTGCAGCAGAGGAGCTGCTTCTGCACTTACTCTGTAATAAATGCATATGCTTTCCTCTGAGCTCATGCCTCTGCCATCATGCTAGGATGCTGCCTGCTGTGTTAATCCACCAGTAAAGAGACCTCAGGTCATACAATAATATGTGTCTTTACCGTCTGCCAGTACCCACAGGACTGGCTATTAATTTTCAAGTCGTTGAATTTTCACTTAATGTACTGCAGCTCTCTGAAGCGTGGTGAGTTTCTTTAACCATTAAAGCAGCTGTAAGCTGTACATATAAAATAATACTCAGATGATGATGTGTAAAGACAAAACACTGCCTTTCATCGGAATAACTACTGGATGGGGGGTTATTTACATTTCTGTGCAGTGACAACTTGACGCGAAGGAGTACGATGATGATGACTATAAAACGGTTTGAGCCTAACGCTGAGAACACGTTGTGCGGGTTACTCTAGAAGTGCCCCATAGACAGCTGCGAGCAGGGGCACCTCAGGGGTCGGGAATTTGGTTTGGGGAGAGATTCAGGGACCATCCGACCCTGAAGACGAGAGAAGAAATAACGTGTCATCTAAGTTCTGGTGCCGTAGGGACGTGACCGCCAGTCCCCACGGCCGGGGCAGAGGCTGCGAGCGCGCAACCTCCGCTCGCCTCCGCCACCGCGATGCTTTCCCTGCGGTGTTCGGGAGGGGACTAGCTGGCGGGATGTGTTTGGCTGCGTTCCCGCGTACATCTCCTGAGAGAAGCAGAAAGGGGGAGCACCCGAGGAGGACGCAAAGAGGAAAACAGAAGGGAAAAAAAAAATCCCAAACCGCGCGTTTTTCACGCCCTAGCGCACTTCAGAGCTTAGCACCGCACATCGCCCACCCCGCGCCTCGTCCCCTCCGGGCGCTCCGGAGCCGCCTGCAGCCGCCGAGCCTGCGCCCGTCGCGCCTTGGGAGTGCGCAATTCCCGCGGCTCCCAAGGCTCTTGCGCGCCTATCACGCCGCCTGCCTTCAGCATGGCTTTAGGCACCGCGGCTGGAGGGGTGTGCCCCTTCTCCCGGGGACGAACAAGAGGCTGGCGGACGTTTCCTTCCCCGCGTCTGGGATCTCGCCAACATCGCGGTCGTGCTGGACGCGGGGCCGTGCAGTCCCCGCGGGTGTCCGCGCACACCCCGCGGCGCTTCTGCTCCCCGCTGCGGGTCTCCGCTTGGCAGGTCCGAGAGGCCGACTCTCGGATTGCGAGCCGCCCTCCGAGTAGCTTTAAAAATGGGAAGATTTAAATATATATATATAGAGAGCTTTAAACGTATATTTAACGTTTCAGATATTCTGCATATTTATATATGCATATATACATATATACATATATGCATCTATCTATCTATATATATATGGTGTATTTCATTTCCCTCTTCGGAGAAAATACCAAATCAATGCCACCCTTTCTCCCAAGCATGTTTCCCTTCTAGTAAAGGAGGCTCCACCTCTGCTAGGGATTGATTCGCCCAGCAGTTTTTAGGATAATTTATGGAGCAACCTGATGAGCCTATTGGGTGAGTTGCTCGGTCCTTGCAGAGTGGGTTTCTACCTGTTTGGGTGTTTCACCCTTCCCGTCCCCTCCCTCTGCCTGCTGTGTGCCGGGGGGTGGTGGGATTAGTAGGGTCGCCGTTCCTCAGCCTCTCCGGAGAAAACCCGGGGAAGAGAGAGCTCCATCAGGCTCATGGATGCATGGGGGGGCCCCACGCCCCGCTGGAGCCGTCGCCGCGGGGCCCGGTTGCTGCTGCTGCTGCTGACCGTGCGGCTGGGGAGCGGGTGAGTACGGCGGGAACCCCCGCGCCTGCCCCCGGCCGGGGCTCGGCTACCTGCCCTTCGCGACCCGGGCTCAGCTCGGGGGACGCCGGGGGGGATTGGCGGCGGGGGCAGAGGCAGGGAAGGCGGCGTGTGCTGCGCCGCCAAACTTCAACGGGAAAAGGTGCCGGTGCTGCCGCTGTGGCTCCCACGGGCGGCTGAGGGGGGAGCCGGCACCGGCAAAGTAAAAGTTCAGCCGCATCCCACTTGTTCGCTGGGCTGGCTGGTGAGTCGAGGCTCGGCTCGGTGCTGGGAGAAGCGCGTCCCCGCCGTGCCTTGCCGTGCCGTGCCGGGTGCGGCCCGGGGCAGCGGGCGGGGGGAGCCCCGCGCCTGGAGCGCGGCGAGGTCCGCGCAGCGGGGCCGGCCGTGCCCGCCGGGGGTGCGGGCACACGGGGCGAGAGCGCGGCGGGCGAGCGGCCCCGGCGCTGCCCGCACCCTCCGCGGGCGGTGCGGGGGGCACTGCTCCCGGCGCTGGCATCTCCTCGGCGTGCTGCCCGCGCAGCGGGGCATCCCGCACGGCACCCGCTCCTGCCTCTGCACCTCTCGGGAGCGCGATCGGGCTCACGCGTGGGATGGGGCAAGGGCAGCTGCTCAAGTCCCAAAAGTTGGAAACGTAAATTTTAAGGGAGAAGTAGAATGTTGAGCTGAAGGGCCCTGAAGAAACAACAGTTTGGTACGGCTGTGTACGTCTCATTAGTAACCATAACAAGTTAACAAAAAGGAATCTGATCATTCAACTCAATTAATAATTCAGAACTAGTGTGAACCATTCCACAGGTTACACTCTCATAAAAATCACAAAGCAGTACTGAAAGGATATTTGACTGTTGGCCAGTGTTTTTTTCTTTTTAACCATAGAGCAAATTATCATTCTAAGAGGATATACAAATGTGTAATGTAAAGGCTTTAAAAAAAAAAGAAAAAAGGGAAAAGAATCTGTTAAACATTTTTTAAAGTCTGCCATACTCTAGACCCCTTCCCCACACTGAATGATGATTTATCAGTCTGTGTGTTGATCTCATGACATCTCTCATCTTCAGAAGGTTGTTGTGTTATCCTAGTCAAAATCACCACTTATTATTTTTTTTTCTATCTGTGTCTTTTAAAATCTTGGTATGTTATGGAAATATTTTTCAAAGGCACTGACGAAAATTATACCAGTGCAGCTGTGCATCTTCAAGATGTTTCTTAATGATCATAGTTTACCTCAGGTATGAAAGAAATTATCAAGTGGTTTCAGAGAAAAGAATATGCATGCTAATTTATCAGTTCAAAGACCTAGTTACGAAGGAGCAGGACTAGCTAAAAAAAAAATTCTTTGTTTGTCAAAGTGTGGTCTGGATTATAGGACTAGGGGTAGATTATTATGTATGCATCTCATTAACATGAGTATACATAACTTGATAAGAAATATTCAGTGAGAAAAAGAGGTAACATTAGTATTTATAAATTTCATAAGAAGTCTTCAGTGAGGAAGAGAGGTAACTTACATGCATTATTTTATTCTGTATTACAGGATATCTCAGATAAAATGGAACCTTTGGTGTAAATATCCATGTATCTGAATCAACTATTTTCAGCCTTACCATTCATTCAGAGACTACATGGAAAAATGGTGGTTGAAAGATTTGTCTTTCCTCTTCCCCCCCCCCCCCTTTTTTTTTTAAGTGGCAACAAATGGATATGTTTTGCAGATCATTATTCTCTGGTGTGTTGTGCATTGCAACTCAGGGTGTTTGCAGAGACCTCTGGTGCCCTTTAACAGTCTGCCACAAAGTAGGATGGAAATACTATTTTTCTGCTTTTTTGGATGCCTCTCTGTAGTTCCAGCCCAAGATTTTCCTTGAAGTTCAAACTAAAATTATTACAGTAGTAATGCCTTTCTCAAGAACAGACCAGGTTGCACCAGTTCTGTTTTTCTGAAAATATCTTGCAGGAGCAGGCCCACCTTTTCAACAAAAAGATTGCAAATTCCAGTGCTTTTAGTACGCATTTATATGCAAAGTACTTAGCTCTGAGTGTGAGTAAAGTTGTTTCAGCTGTTACAAGTGGAGCTAAAGCCTAAGCAAGGACGCTGGAACTTGAACCCAGCAAAGAGTTTATGATTTTAAGGTACTGCCCCAAAAGTGGTAGTATGACATTGCACCAAACTTTCCTCACCAAAGCGAACTCTGTAAAACAGTTGTTTATGTCCAGTTCTTCACCTGCGGCACAAACAGCCCAGAATGGCCAATGCACTTGATGCAACTTCATGAGTTATTATTTTGAAGGACTACTTTTGTCAGTAGCAGACATCTGTAGCAGAAATTGGGCCGTGAGCCTTTCTATAAGGTATGTGCAGGAAAAGAGTAGTTACCCAGCAGTCACTGCAGTTCTAAATGTTCGGCAAACCCATTATTCTTGTTGAACTCAAATAAACAGATAATTCATAGGCAGAGCATAAGAGCTGACAATATAATTATTTCCTTAGCTCCAGCCATACAGGTGCAGCATAACAGTAACGTTTCTTCTAATTCTTGCTGTTTTAAATAGTATGTGCTGGTCAGCATGCCTAACCGTATATTGTAAGTTTAACTTAATTTTGGCCATATCTTCGCCTTAGTTTTGTGATCTGATGTTCTAAAAGCAATTACAAATGCTCTGTTCAAATGCAACTGGGCGCACTGTCAGCAGGTACAAATGTCAACTAATATTTTCTTTTCTATTTCAAAGTATCTTCTAACATATAACACAGCGTATATTCTCATATAAATTCCTGGATCAGAGTTAAACTTGTCATAACAATGTTGGTTTCTTAGTGCTTGATAATAGTGATTTACCATTTCATTTGAATGTCTGTGATGTTTATTCATTGTTTTCCTCACTTTTATGTGCTTTGCTCATGATGTGACAGTGAAGAACTTGTTATTAAGCAGTCCCAGTGGTTTAAAATATAGTTTATTTTATTGAAAGTTTGTTAATAATTTCCTTTGGTAGTATAAAGTTTAAAGAGACATAAATATTGAGAAATATTGAGAAATTCTTTGCACATAATCTTCTTACAAGGTTTCAAGGAAACCTTCCAACTATGTCATTCCTTAAAAAAAAAAACACAACTGTTAGCAAATTGAACCACATTTTCAATTACTTTTAACTTCCTTTTTGTTAAATATGCCTAATGCTACAAAGAACACCATTGCTACCTATTCAAGCCTTTCTGAGCTGAACAGAAAAGGTTACAGGTGAGCACTTGTTGACCTTATTCAACTTTTTTTCTGAATACATAAGTCTGTCCACGGAGTTAATTACAAGGGGATTTGGGTAATATGTGTTTTTTCTTCGAAGTTGTAGAGGAATTACAATAATCTTGGTCAATTAGAACACCTAGTTTCTTTGGTCAGTAAGTAAGACAACTTACAGACTAGGCATATTGATTGTTTGAAAGTGAGTTGCTTTGGTTTAGGATATCATACATATCAACTAAAAAAGTCATGTATGTTGTACTCACAGAAAAACAAAGGTAAGCATCTCAAGGCCCATTGTTGTTGAACCATTTATGAGAGAAGAGTACTAGCATATTTTTAGTTACCTGCATAACACTTCCTTGCATGGCATACTGAACTGATCATGTACTTGAGCAAAATAATGTTATTACTTATTTGTTCAAGAGGATCAAACTGCTAATTATAAATGACTGTAATAAGCTGTCAGGAATCTTTCAAAGGGTTGTGGATGACAATGACACTAACTTTTATTTCTTAACAATTTCTCTGAATGGTAATAATTTGTACAGAGTAATTTAGATGCAATTGATTTAATCAGGACATGACACATGAGCCCTGATTTTGCATTTTCACACATGCAAACCTTTTTAATAAGACTAAAAATAGTGTGGTGAGTTCAGTGGCCTACATGCCTATGTAGAAACTTGATTCTATAGATCTAAACTTCAATCGGTAAATCATTCACCAACACTGAACTAATAGAGGTAACTAGAGAGACTAGAAAGGTTAACAGTAGTTCTTCAGTGCAGAACTTATTTCAAAGAGGAGGGAAATCTCAATGATATGGCAAAGATGGAAATAATTTCTAAAATATGCTTGAGTTGGTGTGTGTTCCAGCCAATAGGATCTGTTGAGACCATCCAGTCTTATATGGGAATAAACAAAACTGGAGAATTTACCCTGACTTCTGTATCAGGTTTGCTCCTTCAGTATAACTGTTCTAAGTCCCTGCATAAAGACATCATGAGGAGGAATCCAGTGAAGTACTGTACAGTGTTTCTAGACTGAGGTTTCTCTGGCTTCCAGCCAGTGGATCTCTTGCTTCCTTCTGCTAGCAAAAAAAGCCTTTTTTTTCCCCCCAGTGCCACCTGCTGCAGCTAGCTCAGCCACTGGATCCCTTTTCCATCTCTTTGTGGGGAAATTCAGGTCTTGGTTGACACTTTTGGTTCTGCAGGGTTGCCTCAGGCTGCAGCTGCTCTTCAGGAACAGAGCATGGTCTGCATCCATCTGCTCTTCAACTGGGAAACCACTCATGGAAGCTCATCCTGCATGTCTCTGCCTAGTTTTGCCTTGACAAGAACTCAGAGTACCACAAGTGAATCCTGAAAATTCTTAAAGGAATCAGCATTTTGGTCAGAAAACATCCTGGTGCCTTTCTCTTTCAAGTCTAGTCTTTCATAATGTGTTGTAGAGATCTCTTCACCTCTTGGAGATGGGAAGCTGCAGTGCAGTTAAATGCCTAGCAGTTGTTGCAGGATGAATGACCTAATCCAAAATGAAAGTTCTGTACAAATATGTCACAATTGGAGACACTCTATGCTGAATGGAAATTTCCGCTGAATTGGATTTACCCATGCTAAAATCAAATTAACTACTGTTCTTCAAACTACTATTTGAAGTATATACCTGGTATACACAGTTCAAGAGGCAACTTGGTAACTGCTTACATTTTCCTCTCAGATAAGGAAACTGAGCTACTCACATTTCTTCAGAAAATATTGATTTACTTAACCATTTTGTAAACCCTTTTCATTTTTCTTTGAAGAGCATACTTAAAAATGGGTAGATTATGTAATTATTAGCCTCATTAATGGTAGATACACATAGAATATTAGTTCACTACTACTACTTCATGCTGCTCAGGTACTCTGTTGCAGGATTAGCTTCAGTACGGCTCAGGTGTTCTCTTTGCTTTCTACCTTGATCCTCAAATACTTTTCTGTGTCACTGCATTAATTTCTAGTAAGGTGTGAATGGCTAATTCTGCATTTCCAAATTTATATGCAGTAATTTTTATTTGTTTTCAGGAAGAAAGACATAGTGAATAGGAAAAATCTGACATAACATGAGATATATGCCCTTTGGATTAAATTAATTTGTTAGTCCTTTAGTTTCATATGGTTTTCTTCTTGTTTAAGACAGTGTACCACGAGGGATTAAGTCTTATTGTTGTTAATATAATATTACTGTCCAATTTATCTTTCAGAATAAAGTTTATCTAGATGGAATTTATATTAGGAAAAAGGTATAGCATTAAGTGATCATTTAGGTGGTTAACTGTCACTATAAGTCATGACAATTTTTTTTTTTCATTGTCCAATGCCATATTTACATGACAAAATAAATTATGTAGATGTTTTTAAAAATAAAGTGCCCTAATTGTTTTCTCTGGAGAAGAACAGTACTTGATCTCATGACCATACAGCCACTGAATATGTACTGGTTTCTATCAGACCTGGTGCAGGTGAGCTATGGAGCTGCACCTTAGGTTCTTGGTTTGCCAATGAGGACCATCCAGTTTATGGCCTGCGGGTTTTGTCCAGAAGAGGACAAACCATAAATTTTAGTCACCATCTAACAAGAAATGTAATACTCCTGTTTTAAAAGATATATTTTATATTCAATACACAATAAATTACATCAGAGAAGACAAAATTTTGTTAATAGAGACAGCAAGCTTTTTATTATGTGGTTTAGATATTTCCATTAGTCCTTACACAGTATATTCACCTTTTTGAACAATTATTTGCTGACTTAATGTGCCTTTGGATTAGTCCATAATTGTCTTATGACAGTTACACTAAAATTTCAGTGGAAGCTATTCACTGCACTTCTCGTGGGGATATGTTGCCTAGTTATTGTAGTTGTGTGGTTTTTTTCTGTGATTTCAAGCCACATTTACCTATATGCCACAATTATGGTGCACAATTCAATGCAAGTCTTTGGTTCTGCTACTATTCAGTCCATACACATTTCTATGCCTCCTGTGGGAGGAGGCTCACATATATATGTCAGAAGTTGGAACTATTTCATATAAGCTTGTTTTTGTAAAGGGCTGTAGTAGATTTCTTGTTACCTGAAGATTTTGCAGAAAATATGCAGTGAATTGTGTTAGAACAAATGTTCACATGGATATGTTGAAATATCATCAGCTTAAATGACTGAAAATGCCTTATAAAGGAGAGCTCATTTGAAATATTCATTGAGATGCTGGTGATATTTTAAAGTAGAATCTAACAAAGTTGACTTTGCAATTTGGTGAATGTTATAGTGACTGTGGGATGGCATTTAATAAGGCTGACTGCTTTTTACTGAGGTTATGGTTCTCAGCATTCATTTATCATACATTTGTTCTAAGGCAAGTTTCAGTATGGAAAGTGTTTCTTGGATCAAGGTACTTAGCCCATCAACAGTGTATCAGTTCATTTTGAACTTGATGACAATTAACCTTTCATCCTCTTGGATGGTGTGCTGACATGTGGCACATCCATTTATATGTGTCTGTCGTTGTGTGAAGATCATAGTCTGAAGCTCCCAGGAGATCTGATACTGCCATAGTCAGTACATGTTTTACATATCCTGAGAGATGATGCCTTTTCATCACCCTGTCCTTCCTCAGCAATTTTGGGGGTATTTTGACCTTTATTTAGTACTGTTTGTCCCTCTTCAGTTATATCTACTTAGGCTCTATAATTTTCTATGGTTATCCTCTTCTGTTCTCAGAGTCTTCATTCATTCCCTGCTGGTTGGTCTGGACAAACAGCGGACTATGTCTGTTTACATTTCAGTTATTTGATTGCATGGTATGGCCAAAACTCCAAAAGAAGGTACAACTTAACAATCGAAAAAATAAGACTTACCAGCCTACATTTACAGGTTTCATTCAAGTCCAGCTGAAATAAATCTCCCTAAGAATTTTATCAGTCTTAGACTTCAGTTTCAGTCAAGGCAGTACAGCTTATGCTAAAGCCTGCTTTATCTTCCTAATAGGTTGTATTTTTGTTGCATGCAGTAGATGGAAGGCTTTACTTAGAAGACATTTTGTAGAGGAAGATGAGTGTATATTTGTCTACAAATTCTACATTAAAAAAATGCTCTTGATCTCTAAGATTAAAATATAGGTGGCATAAAGGCCTCTACTAAATTTTCAGCCCAAGATTTTCCTCGAAGTTCAAACTGGAACTATTACAGTAGTAATGTTTTTCTCAAGAATAGACCAAGTTGCACCTGATTTCTCGGAAAAAAAGGAAGAGGTGTACGTACTCTGTAAGCATAGGTGTTGTGATCAATATTTAAGCAGTTGTTGTGAGCCAGGATGAGGGGGAGTGTTGTTGTGCTGGAGGCTGGGAAGGCTCTGCAGAGGGAAAGGCTGGATTGATGGGCCAAGGACAAGGGTATGAGGTTCAACAAGGCCAAGTGCCGGGTCATGACAACCCCAGGCAGCGCTGCAGGCTGGGGACAGAGTGGCTGGAAAGCTGCCCAAGAGAAAAGGACCTGGGGGGTGCTGGTTAACAGACAGCTGAACATGAGCCAGCAGTGTGCCCAGGTGGCAGAGAAGGCCAGTGGCATCCTGGCTTGTATCAGAAATAGTGTTGCCAGCAGGAGCAGGGCCATGATTATTCCTGTACTAGGCACAGGTGAGGCCATACCTTGAGTACTGTGTCCAGTTCTGGGCCCCTCAGTACAACAAAGACATCGAGGTGCTGGAGTGACTCCAGATAAGGGCAATGGAGCTGTGAAGAGTCTGGAGAGTAAGTCTTAAAAGGAGTGGCTGAGGGTGTTGGGGTTGTTTATTCTGGAGAAAAGGAGGCTCGGGGCGATCTTATTGCACTCTACAGTTACCTCAAAGGAGGTTATAAAGCTGGGGGTCAGCCTCTTCTCCTAGGCAGCTAGAGTTGGGATAAGAAGAAATGGTCTCAAGCTACACCAGAGCAGGTTCAGACTGGACATCAGAAAGAATTTCTTCACTGAAAGGGTTTCAGGCATTGAAATGGGCTTCCTAGGGAGGTGTTGGAGTTGCCATCCCTGGAGGTGTTCAAGAGACGACTGGATGTGGCACTTAGTGTTCTGGTCTAGTTAACAAGGTTGGTGATCCATCGAAGGTTGGACTCAGTGATCTCAGAGGTCTTTTCCAACCTAAATGATTCTGTGATTCAGAGAAAACAAATCATACATCATGTTCTGCAAGTTTGTAATCAGAATGATTACAAATAATCAATGCAAGAAAAGAGAAGTGAGAAGTGTGTCGTATGTCCTTGTTTGTCTGGGTTGGAACAAGAACTGCTCAGAACATCAGGAATAAAGGTTTCCTGAAAATAATTTATTTTTTTCTATGTTGAAAGACTGTTTTTTTGCCAAGCCTATGTTTGCAGACAGGGCTGCTGTTTAAGAGGAGGAGAAGAGGCTAGGTAATGGATTCATGGGAACATTATAAAATTACCAAAAGTAAGTGCTAAACTTCTGCACCTGGGTGGCAAGTCCCCATCAACAGGACTGGAGCTAGCTGGTTGGGGAGCAGTTCTTCCAAAACGATCTCAAGTTCCTAGTGGAAAGCATGGCACTTTGGCAGCAAAAGAGACCCAGCAGCCTTCTGGGCTGTGGAAGCAGGTGCACATTCAGGAGGCTGAGAGAAGTGATTGTCTCCCTCTGGTCAACACTTGTGAAACCGCATTGAGATACTGCATCCAGTTTTGGGTTTAAACTGTAGGGAGCTCAGTAGAGGAGTACTGAGCTGGTCAGTCAGGAGCACCTGCCCTATGGGGAGAAGGCTGATCTGACTGGAGAAGAGATGGCTTTGTGGGAACTCATCATCAGCCCCCAGCAGTTACAGGGAGGTGATCAAGAAAACAGAGGTAGGCACTTCCTAGTGGTGCATGGTAAGAGTATGAGAAATAATGGTGATGAATTACAACACACAAAATCCCAACTAGGTATAAACAAGAAAATTCATTGGGAGGATAATTAAACACTGGAAGAAGTTGTCCAGTGAGGTTTTGGGATGTCTGTCAGTGGAATTTTCAAAGACCCAACTGGATTAGGCTGTAAGCATCCTGGTCTGAATTCAGTGGCCCTCCTTTGACTAGAAGTAAGCTTCCCAAGATCCCTTCTAAATTGTATGTGGAAATTAATAATTTCAGTGGAAAATTACAGGAATCATCTTGGGATGAGTTTTTTAATTTATTCTGTGGGTCTTTTTTTCCCCCCTTATTTCTTTGTTTAGCATGGTTTGCTACCTTACTTGTGCAAAGTTCATGCTCTCTACTGCATAGCACATGGAGTGTAGAAGCAGGTAGTTGTCTCTTCAGGACTGCAAAACTGGTGAGAATATTTATGTGATCATATATGGAGGTAAAGAGTTCTTTTAAGTAAGATGGTCAAAGTAACATTGCTACACTATTCAAGCTGAATACGTTTGAGAATGCAGCAGCTCCAAAATGGCGCAGAGAATTACCCTCTACTTGGATAGAGAGATGTGAGAAAAATTGTCAATTGATTTCTGGACCGCAAGTTGATAGGAGGAGAGGCAGCAGTTATACTGGTCTGACCATGTCTGTATTTGGATGAAATTTCAAAAAGAAAAAATAAACTTTATATTAGAGGACAAGACTGATGGATAAAGAATATCTGTGATGCTTTGAGTCCTTATGGTATTTTTTTGAGATCTATAAAAGCCATTTGAATTAATAAGATCTGACTAGTGTAATTTCAGATAGTATGCAGCATTGTATGAAAATTGACTTGGAGAAGAACAATTTGTGTGGATCTCAGAACAAAATTGTTCTTCTGGAAGGTATGTTTAATAATAACTGTTGTTAATGTTAAAGATTCACGTTTCTATAAATATCTTTTGCAGTTAGATTGTGCCTTTATTAAGTGTTTAGAGTTAAGACTAGTTGCATTGTTCAGTAATTCTGAATGTTTATACTATATTAGTATCACAAAAGATCTTGCTCATCTGATGCTTGTGATATGTATTAAGATATTGCGGGTTTTATAGTCTAAACACTCAGATATGTAGGCAAAACTTTTTGTTATAGGGAAGGAGCAGCAGAGTTACATGTCTTTATTCTGTTAGTGCTATGATTGTTCATTTCTTTACAGCAAAGCTTTAGTTCTTTAATACTATGTGAACTTCCTTATGTAGCTTATACTAAGTTCTAATATTTCTTTCTGTGTATGAATTTCTAATATTTTTTTTTTCACTTTTCCCTGATAATTAGAGTCCAGATTCATCCCTTCAGTAAAAACTCAGGAAGAAGAAAGGAAAGAGGAAACAGAGCAAGAAATTATAAATAGCCAGACAAATGTGACTTTAGAGAAGATGAAGAGAACAAGGCACTATGTGTATTCAGAAGAATCAACCTAATAGTATGTAGTAGGTGTACTGGAAAAAATGATGTAGGGAATAAGTAAAACATACTTCAGTGGGAGAGTGAAATACAATTTGACACACAAAAGAATATGCCAAAGTCTGGCAAGGCAGAAGGAGTGGGAAACAGACTGATGAAAGCATCTGAAATGGAATGGATGGGGGGAAAAGAGATTTTTGTCAAGAAAATGTCTAAACTAGTTTTGGAAGGATGAACATGAAGGAATACAACATCAGTGACTCTATATCCCACGGGATTAGGAAGAGCAAGTAATGCTTTTTGCAGATGTATTTTCAGTAGCTGTATTTCTTTGCTTGCAGTTATGTTTATTTTCCCAGAAATTTTCTGTGACACATAAAGCATATGAGTGAAGATGCTGCTGATGAAATGCAAAAGAGTTTGTTTCCACAGAAAGGTAGTAGGATTGATGAGTATGAAGTCAGCCATCAAGTTTGAAAGATAAATCTTGAGAGATGGTTAAACCATTCACTACTGACAGCTAGCAGTGATAGTGAGCTTTCAAGAAAATCTTCTGTAGAAAAATGTAATTGAGTTCTATTCCAGCAGTCATGACTGTGTGGTCCTGTTTATTGTTGCTACTGAAAAGAAGTAATATTTGTGTATGTACAGGAGTCCCAATCCTTTCGCAGTTTCTAAGGATATTATGAGTCTATCTGAAGCCCTTGGTTTATTTTTAGGAAGATCCAAGTAAATATGCAAATGTGTAATCAAAATTGCTGACATGAGAGTAATTACTCATTCCTACCATGGTGAAGTTGCATTTTGCTCTCTATTTAAGGAAGTTTCCCCTGTTTCAGGCACTTTTTGAACTTATCATCCCTCTAGAGTTCAGATTTTCATCTGTACTTGTTCCTATGCCTCGGTTGTTCACATGACAACTGCCTAAGTACTTAAATTTCTACCTTCTGATTTAGTCATCACCAGCCTCTGTACAAATGTCTGACTGACACTGGGGTGTCAGTGACCATGTTTAGTTTTTTAGCAATGCCTTAGGTCTTCTTTCATGTGTGGAATTTGGCTAGGTCAGACAAGCTCTGACCTCTTATTGATGGAGCCATTTCTTTACCATGTACAGACATATAGTGTTAGGTGTTTTGCAGTAAGCTAGTACCTGGTTAGATGTCTGATCTCTTGGAACACTTCCCTGGGAAACTTATCTGTCATAACTGACTTATTAGGAAGCCCTGTCTGGTTTAAATGCAGTATTTCGACAAACCTCTGAAACAGTATCGTTGCTAACAAAATAGTCTCCCATGTTTACACTTTAAGAAACATTACCATTTTTTCTGAAAGTTGAGAGAATTGCTTGTTTTCTTGTTTGTTAAGTAATGGAAAATAAAGGTTAAATTTTATTATACTTAGACAAAAGACATCTATATAATATGCTGGGAAGCACAACCAGTGAATAACAGCTGTCTTAAGGCATGTTTCATTATTTAGGTGAGTATCATTGTGCCCTACCCCTGTACTGGTAAAATTCCTGAAGCAACTGAAGACCCTCAGCTAAATGACGTAACACAACTAGTCTTACTGTTAACGTGCATAAGGTGACAAGGAAGAAGGTACATATACTTCCTCCATGTCTTTTAGCATAGAAATTATCTGAAACGCTGACTTTTCTCCTTATGTATTTATTAAATGGTTATCTGAATATTTCTTGTACGGAAGGATCACTATCTCCAAATAGACAAGGCCACTCTGCAGGTTGTCTAAACCTCGCCGATACCTAGGGCTTGATTGAATTGCTTGTGCACAGACACGAAGCATCAGTGGAGATAACTCATATTGCTTGCCAAGTCTCTACTGCTCTAGAAGTCTACAGGTTCCTCAACCCAGCTTGGAGGACTGGGTATCCTTGTGTGTGTTGGATGGGAATAGAAGCCTACGAATGGACAACTAAACTGATGCTTAGCCATGTCTAAATACTCCCACTTATGCTATATGTGTACTTCTGTGTGTAATTCTTAGACATGCATGATGTAACTAGCTGTAGGAACATTTTCACTATATCCATTTTTTTTCCAATTCATTACATAACTTGACAGATGTTAATTGCAACTCAAAGCTCATCTGATTGGTTTTTCTCATGTTTAAAGGAGAACAAAGACCTATGACATTAGTGTCTAAAGATGAGCATGTTGCCTGATGTTGAAAAGACTTATTTAGTCATTAGTCACTCGTGCTCAGAGATTTATTAGTCATGGTAATGTCTCCAATTAGTTGAAGGACAGAGAGCATAATTGGGGCACTTTTTGCCTAATTACTGTTAACCTTGTACGTGCAGTTTACTGTTGAGTTTATGAGACTAGCTGAAGTGTTACAACAACAAGCATCTTAAGAAGTTAAGTCTCTTTCTTATTTATGAAATCATTAAAATCAGGATTAGCACCTGCAGTAATAGATGTAGTGCTGTGTCATGAACAGGAACATTTTAATGTTTGATGTTGTATTTTTGTTCTAAGTCATAGTTTCTCCAGACATTCTGAAAAAGAGCTACTCTCTGAATTTGTTGGAAAAAATAAATTTTACAGTAAATGGAGAGAGGATCAAGTATTATCTTCTGCGTGTAGTGAAATAACCTTTAGATGAACTTGGAAAGGAAAAGAATTCCTCTTTAATTAAGTTTGCCTTTCTTCCTGAGGTTGTGAGAGAAAGGGGAAAGTGCTACTGTTACAAGGAGAACTGAGTTAATTGACATTAATCTTCATAGGTTTCTTAGATTTATTTTAACGGCAAAGAAGTAAAAAAGTGCTCAGCCAAAGTTAACTGCGGCTAAATAATTGAATGGCATACCTGAATTTAACATTTTCTTTTCCGGTTTGAAATGAAGTTTGCTGCCTTCTATCTTTCCTTCTGTCCCATTCCAAACCCTGGAGAAAGAGCTGGAGATATAAAATAACTTGGTAAAAGAGTAACAGTTTTGAAACATCTCATTTTCCAAAGTGAACGTTGCTTTAAAGAATATAATCCAGCAAGCTTGATTAGATGCTGGTAGTAACATCTCAGCTGTTCTGCTCACTGGGTGCAAGGGTTTCTATCTTTGAAGCAGACTGATTGAAATCTCTTTAGTATGACAAAGATTGGTATTTCAGATTACGGGAAATGAATATGTACACAGCGCCTGTCCTATTGCTTTCATGTGACTAGGTGGTCTTTTGGGGGAGCTTTATGCAACTTCCCCCAGAACACCTGGATTGAGAATCTAAGTTGGCAGGTGGTGTGCTTTGCTTCCCTGGAGGGCATACAGAAGACTTCCTCTATGATTGGGTCACTTCCTTTTTCCAGCCTGCAGCATTCCTTCTTACTGCAGTCCTGCTGTTGCACCTTGGTGGCAGTGCCTTAGGAATCAAAGGTGTAGAACTGGGTGCCATCAGTGTTGCAGGGACATTATACTCTTTATTACATGCTTGGTGATCTTGGGCGCATTTTAAAGAGATGGTGTTCTGGTTATGAGGTGGGTTAATCTCAGTCGCCTCTGAGAAGCCCAGTAAGATAGAAATAGAGAGAGTGAGAATAGCTGTTCTCACCATGTAGAACAGCAATCATCCAGTTCCTCCACATTTGGTTATATTATTATCTGATTTGTGTTGGTCTTTTTGCTGGTTTATCTAACGTGAATCACATGCTCTTGCTAGCCTTGTGTAATAGTATGGAAGTCTACTGTATTTCTTTTCTAGTGGTTGGCACTTTTTTCAGTGTACAATATTTTCTAGATAAAATCAGATAGTTCATTGTAAATAGTTGAAAATGCACATTTGAAGCCAAAACTTGTCAGACACTAAGTAAATAAATGTTGTCTCTAATCAAAGTGTCTTCTTAAATGGATTTATTTACTAGTGTCTAGAAAAGCCCTCAGATGTTGGGATGGAATTTTTCTCTCTCCCTCTGGAATTGCATTAATAGCTTTCTAAGCTGTCACTGTATACCTATTTACTGTTCAGAGTTTTAAAATTCAGAGAGGACCAGAGGGCCTCTAATCAAGCAAGACAGAAAGTGAAAATTTGAAATGGATTTGTATTTGCTTTTTTTAAAATTTATTCAAATATAATAAATAGTGGAAAAGAGACAGGTGGAGATCAGGTTGCTCAGAGAGGTTGCGCAGCTTCCATCCTTGGAGGTCTACAAAACCCAGCCTGAGCAAGCCATGAGCGAATTGCTCTGACCTCAGAGCCAGCCCTGCTTTGAGTAGGAATCTGGACTAGGGACACATCTTATGATCCTTTTCCCACCTGAGTTGTCCTGTGAATCTATAAATAAAATTAAGAACTCTTTGAAAGGTCGAGATAATCAAGTGGCTGTGAGTGGAGGCGTTGTGGATGTAATTCCTGTCGGCTTTTGGTAGCAATGGCATGACTTCTTGTACTTTTCATTTTGGCTAAATCTCTGCAGTTCTTAATAACATTGCAGAAAGAACATTAAAGAAAGACAGAATAGTGTCACAATCACTTCAAATTCTCTGCAAATAATTGGGCAGATCCAGTGAGTCAGGTGCCCTGGACCTGTACAGAGCTCTGGTTGTTTCACTGTACTTTCTGCTGTTTATGAGATGGAGGGCAAAAAGAGGAGGAAGAGAAAGGTCAGTTTTGCAGTGGGTATGTCTCTTTCCTTAGAGAGCTACTTATAAATTAACTTTTACTCCTCATCATCTTAATGCCCTTGGGAAAAGGCTGGGATTGCCTCTCTACTCTGAGCAACTGTAAGTCAATTTATATAGTAATTAGATGCCAAAAATTGCAAGCAGACCATAAATAGGCACATTAAAAAAAGCTGCGTGGTAACAAAACATGAAAGAGATGGCAATAGGTAGCTTTGAGGGAAAAAGAGTGTACATTTACAAAATTTAGCTTCCTACTTCTTTTAGTGCTCCCATTAGTGGGATCCTGCTAATGGGAAATGTTAAATATTTAATATCTGACATTTCTGTAATGTCTATGTAGTGCAGTAAAGATTAAGTATTTTATCGTGCATTTCAATTTAAAAGAATGAAAGTGCTTTTCAGACTGTTACAGGGAAGCTGTCATATTACTTTCAGCTTTAACAGATTCTTTCAACTCGTTTGCAGCAAGCTAGGTATGAAAGCCCTAATATCCGAACAGAATATCTGGGAACCTGTTGCGTTGGGGCACTGTTGAGTTGAGGTTTCTGTCGCATTTCCTAAATGAAGCAGGCATGCCAAAACCACCAAGCAGTTTGCACAGCCATGATAGTTGTGATTTTCAGTGAGACTTGCTAGTGTTTTCCAAGAGGTGATGCAAGGCCTTGTGGTTACAGACCAGTTTAAAGCATTCCCACAAAGGACTGCAGTAAAAACCAGGCTTGCCTACTCTTTCTCTGTCTTTTCCCATCTACTCTTCACGTGGAACGTACTAAAGGTTTTGTTTCCTGTAGGAAATTTACTGAAAAATGCCAGCCTTAATTTTGAGGGCAGAATGTGTCTGTGTAATTTAGAAGTTCTTTAAATCCCTTTCAAATAATAAACTAGTAACATTTTTAGTTTTGGTGTACCATACAAATTGGCACTAGGATAGTAATTTAATTTCTTCCTTTTACTGGAATATTGTACTTATGTTAACATTGGATCTGATTTATAGGGGTTGCATGTGTTCTGTAATTGCTAGGCAGTGCCCATTTGTGAAGATAGGTTGTGTGACTGTCAGAGTTACTGCTATCAGTCTAATGCACTTTGCTTGACCTCAAGCCCATAGCAGTTTCTTGAAATAAAGTAGGTGAGTAATATAGATTGCAGTTTTTAGCACTGGAGGAATACTGAAGTCCATACTCATTTGATTGAAATGGAAAGAAAACTACTTCCAGGCATTCTTTGACCTTTTGGTCTGAGTTAATTTTCAGATGCAATCAAGGTATTGCAATTCTTTTTAATGACTTAGTGATTAGCTATATATTGCTGGTTATCTAATTAAAAGATAGATGATAAATTAATGTGTATTTTCCTTGTACATTTGTTTCATCTTGATAAAATAGGTAGCTAACAAATGGTCTTAAAATGGTGCAACATTCCTTTCAGTTAACCATATATACATGCAGATACGTAGTTGACACTCCACTGCAGCTTCTGCTAATGTTTACTCATAGCACGTGGATGTAATGTTTGTTTGCTTACTTAAAATGTGAATGGAGTTGAATAAGTATACAAGTCTTATTTTTTTATATCACAGTTAGAAGAGAGGCTGCTAGGAAAGAGATTCTCTTAATGCTCTTGATACCAAGATCTATTATGATTAAGCATCTCTTAGAAATATATACCATGACTTGAAAAAGAAATACATGTAGGGAAAAGTTTTGGAATTACACTTTGTGTTTTAAAACAGGAAAAGGCTAAGAGTAAGATGATGCCTACTGTTGCTTTTGTGGGTTTGACTCATGGCTTGAGGTTTTCTGTACAGGTGATGTGTTAATGCCTCTATTCACATGTTTATTAGCTTACACTTTCTATCACTATAAAACAAAATGTTGGTATTTTAAATAAGGGCTTGCCTCATTCTGTTGGCACCAGAATGCATTTGGGTTTTTATGAAGTACTGTAAATAGTGTTCAATATTTAATTTCTTTCTTCTTTACCTCTTGTGTATTCAGTTTCACTGTTCCTTGGTTTTATGTTTTGTTTTTTTTTTTCCCACTCCACATAGAGCTGATAAAGCAGATGATGAGGACGATGAAGATCTAATGGTGAATAAAACATGGGTCCTTGCACCAAAGATTCACGGTGGGGATGTAACGCACATATTGGACTCCTTACTTCAAGGATATGACAATAAACTTCGGCCAGATATTGGCGGTAAGCTCATAAAATGATTCAGTATAATAGAAATTGTGAATAGAGGGGGTGTGCATTTTGACAAAGATGGCAAAAATCCACTTATTACAATTTCTAAAACTCAAGATAGCAACCTAAATATAACAGCAATTAAATGCAATGGTTTCCTGAAACTGATAAAAATAATGTTCTAGGCAAGAGTAGACTTTGTGTTCTATTTACCAGCTTTTTTTCTTATTGAAAATATTGGTTTTAGGGGACAGTGAGCAATCTACAATAGATCATTAAAAGGCAATTATAATTTGCTTTGTTTAACAAACATCTTCTGACAGAAAGAAATTCAGATATAAACCAACTATGGTTATTTAAAAAATTGATCTTGAGTCTGTAGGAATTTAATAAAGAATTATTCCTAGAGATTTTACTCTTACTGTAGAAAAATATAACAACCCAATTCTCTTCTCCCCTTAGCTCAGATTTTGAAAAACTTTATGAGAATCTAAAAATACAATTTATGACCTTATCTTTCCTAGCGGAATATGGGAAGGAAAATGCATTGCTATAGATCAAACTTTGCAGCTAGTAGGAAGGTAATTTTGTCTTTCAGTAGTCAAAGCATTAATGTACATATAATTATTAAGTTTAAATATTTGGAAGAATCTTGTTTTGAAAACATATAAAACATGAAAGCTTGGCAGCTCTTGTCTACCACATGCGTGCTGGATCTAATAAGAAAAATAATATATTTTCTCTGAGTTTGTTTCCTGAACTGTGAAGGGAGAGGTAGAGGATGTAATTGTTTGTTACATACCTGGCATTTCCTATCAAAGTCTGTAAGGTGCTTATGTCATAAATGAAATTAGCAGTTGTATTGTTTATGTCAGGGAAGAGAGAGATGCCATCTCAAACTATGCATTTTCTTTTGAAAGCTTTTGACAAATTGTTTTCTTTCCCCAATTTCTTAGTTTTGTTTTATTGTTGACTGTTATCCTGAAGCTGTTGAAAGACAATATTTCTCTTGCTGTCATAATACAATCACATGTGAATCTCATAAAGTTTGTTTTAAGTCTTTTTCTTCATGTTCATTTAATTGAATTGCTGTAAACATTTAGACAACAAGGGAGGTCTTCCAGCATGTTTTTCCTTAAATTCTCAATGTGTGACAGATGTATAGAATTACTGTTGGGCCTTTCCTCCCTGTTTGGTGTAACAGACAGCAAAGTGATTATGAGTGAATGAACTGTCTCCACTAGGATTCCTTCTAATTATTGGCTGGTAGGTGGGGTTGAAAGAGAAGAATTCTTTTTCTCTTCTATCTCCATAAAACAGAAATAAATGGAGAGAATACAAAGGAAGAGGAGTTTATTCTGGCATGTCAAATGGATTTAAATACACTGAGATTACCTCAGTTGATTGGAGCATAGTGCTAATCACACTAATGTGGGTTCGATCACCCTATGGGCCACTCTCTTAAGAGTTGGACTTGATGATTCTTGTGGGTCTCTTCCAACTCAGAATATTCTGTGATTCCTAGATGGTTATGGAAGAATTCTGATGTAATGCTTACTTTTACTTTTCTGGTTATATACTGAGTCTTGATAGGGAAAGAATTTTACCTTTTTGTGAGTAACTCGGTGTACAGCTTTTTGGATTCAAAATATCAATTCCTGAAAAAAGACACTTAGTTCTATCTTCTCTCACATAAAATTTCCCTTCCTCTTCTCAATACTTCTGTACCAATCCGACCTTTGCTGTCTGGGGCCTGCCTCCACCCACTACTAAAACATAAAGTTCATTCATAATCAGCCAGAGTGATGAGGAGGCATGTGGGAGTGTTCACTTTGTTTTCAGGAGAACAATGGTTAAGATTGATCCTCTTCTGGGTAGAGGGTAAGTTGCAGACTTCTGCCACAAAACAGAAATTCTGGATAACATCAGTTGAAATTTCTGACTTCAGGTGAAGGTACTGCATTTTGTCCAGTTGTTTGAGAACTGCAGCAGATATTTAACAGATAGAAAAAGAAAACCAGGCTATAGTTTGTTCGTCTTAATCTGCTTCAAAGATGTGGATAAAATCTGGTGTCAGATTCCATATCTTCAGAGTGTATGTCAGTACTTGTACAACAAGGTTATTGAACTGGAATTCTCATTATCTTTCAAAGCAATAATATCCCACTGAACATTCTTATGATTGAATTGCAAAGCTCATTTACAATAACAACATTTTTTGTTTTGAACTTGGACATTTTGGGTTTGAATCCCAGAGCAGAATTTTGTGTTCTTCCTGATGTTGACACAGAGTTTCAGCATCTCAGAGTGAGATAAGAGTTTCATTGTTAAGCATAAAGTTAGTTGAGGGACATGCTAAAGGAAGCCAAATGAAAACTGAAACTTCAGAGACAATACTGAAATTTAATAGGAGAAAACTGTTCTGTCATTTTCTGTTTGTCTCATTCAAACGTCCTTGAGTTGTAGTAATTTCTCAACTGCTACCCTCTGCTATGTTTATTAACCTTGTCTTTAACTCAGTTTATGTAGAATGCTTTAAGATGCTTGGAGCATAAAGGTTCTAGCATTGAAGGTCTAGTACTGAAGTACTGTCTGCTCAGTATGAGGTAACAGTAGTTACCAGATGAACTCTCCTATCTGTGGTATAAATAGCATTTGATTACAAATGCAACCTTGGTATGTTGATATGTTAATAAAGCGGTACTATTCTCATTGTAACATTACCTTTTGGCTGCCTGATTTTATAACCACATTGTTTAAACATCAGTTCTTCATCAAAGTAGCTATTATTTTTGAACTTTCCTTTTTAAATTCTAGCTGAATGTTGTTCCACCTCTCACATCTTAGGGACTGATATATTAATATTATCCTCTCAATGTACAGAGCATTTTTCCCAGCAGTGATGTGTGTATAGGTGAAACACAACTGATCAATCTGAAAATTTTCATTAAAGATAGGAAACAATCATCACATATCTGCAACTTATGCGGAGTGTTTCAATCAACAGTTTGAGGCACGTCATCATTGACAGAATTTTCAAGAATGGTCAGGGTAATTGCTCATGGACATACAAAAATTGGATAGCTAGAGAAATTTGGATGGTTGTTACTGCCCTATAAGCAGGGCCTGGGCAAGAAATTACTTGTCAGTGCACTAATGTGAAAAGTCCTGTTCTCTGTGCTACAAAGAATACATGGACAAAAACTGGATTTTCAAGGGATTAATGGAAGCACTAATTTTTTTTAAAAAAAGGTAGTAGAAAGATACTCTATTGAAGAGGTGATCTTAGTGTAGCATTGATGAATGTATGATATAGGCAGAAAAGTAATAAGTGCAAAGGAGTAGGAAAATATCAAGTAAAGGTAAAGAGGTATGTGTTTTGAAATGAAGAAATACAGGCTCAAGATGTAGAAGAGCATATTCAATGAAAGTTAAAGGTACTGGGTGTGTGCACTGCATAGGAAATGATGGAAATAATAAAAGTGGTGGGGTAGGAGTATTTGCTAAAGATGGGTTTCTTTTACATGAAAAGGTTCAAAAGTGTGGAGAACAGGGCTCTGCTTTCATCAAAATCACTTTGAAAACGTTCTTCAGAGATGCAGCTGGAAGCCTGCTATAGACACTTGAGGCCGAATTGTCAATATAAATAACCATAAAAATAATAATCTTAGCCAGTTATGAGAATTGTATTATTCCATTAAAAGCTATTACAGATTTAAGGCCTGTGTTATTTCTGAATGTGGTAGTCACCTAGTTTATTTGCTGAATAACTGCTTTATCACCTAGAGGGGATGTTTCTTTAGGCAATTAATGAGGAGTTATAGGAAACATGGTCAAAGAAAATAAGCCTGGATGAAATTATCAAAAGTGGTCTTAGTTAAAATTAAGTAGTATGATAAGTAATAAATAAAAAAAAGTGATATGTCTTAGACCTTCCTTAGAAAAAGAGGGAATTGTGGTAAACTATGCAAAGTGGTTAGTAAATTTAGATGGACTAACATGCTATTTGTTAATGAATTGAAGTAATAGATTGGAGTAATGAAAATAGAGCAGTATTAGGCAATAAAAAGTGCAATGTCCTCCACTTTTACATTAATGTTAATAATTTCTGTCAGGAGATGGGTGTTTATAGACTGATAATAATTGATAAGGAGAGCTTTTTAAGTGTAACAGGCAGAGATATTTCAAATATCAAAATCTGAAAATTTGGTCTGGAAAAATACAGTCTGTAAAAGAGGCCCTTTGGGTGGCAAGGCCAATTACTAAAATGATTTCTCAATGATAGAGGTAGATTTTTATCACTATGATTTGTCTAATCAGATCAACATTTTTAAAACCAGAAGGAGTTTAGTCTAGCGAAAAAAAGGTGTCAAAGCAGGAAATCAGAAAGTGAGTAGATCTCTCTAGACTGGGCTTACCAAACAGGTCCCCTGTGTTCTTTGGCTGTGTTAGGAGCTGGTGAACTATCCTTTGTGGACAGCTGCTCCTTGGTGCTCTTCTTTCTCTCCCTCCCTCCTGAATATGTAATCTGTTGTCCTCTTGCCTTCTTACTTTACTCTAGCCTGGGTTGTACTGTCTCTGAGTAAATCTTTGAAGTCTGCAAGCCCTTTCTCCCCTTGCTTGGAAGGTTCTGTAAGTTCACAGTGCTGTTTTGCACTTCATACAGGGTGTGTGAAATCACCTTCATCCTACTTGTAGTGTTTTCAGGGATGATATCAAATTTTTAAAGTAAAATAAGAAGCACTCACAGTAGAAAAATCTCCTCAAACCATCTTTCATTGTTAGCTCTTTGTGGAGAGGAAATGAACAATAGTAATTTTATGGATGTTAAATTATTATTGAGAATATATTTTCCTCCAGCATTTGTCATTTGCATGAACTCTTATCACTTCTGCTTCAAGAACATAAGAAAAATGAATTAGTTCTTCTAATTCAGAAGTACTTTGCTCTGTAGCATGCAGAAGAACCAATGCAACAAAACAGATTCTTCCAGTCTTCTTCAGTTGGATTCCTTTCTCTGGCTTATTTTGGTCAATTAAAATAATTTCAACAGAGGCAGATTTTCAAACTCTTCACTGGCTCTTAATACCATGAATAATCTTACTCAGAGCAATATGGAAAAGGAAAAATGAACTCTCATGCTCATTACAGGAGAGCCCTTGTGGCAGATGAAGTACTGCTTGCTGCAAGCTGGAATTCCATAAAATTGACATAGCCCCCATTAAAAACTGGATCATTGACAGATCTCAAAATTTAGTTGTTAATAAGTAATATCAGTGGTTGGGCTGTCTATATTGGAGTTTCATAGGAAAGTCTTGATCAAGAGTATTGGTGTTTTGAATGACTTCAGCAATTCATTTTTGTAGTAAAGTTGGCTGATGACACAAAGTCTGTTGGAAAGGGAGAGCTGCATCTGCAGAGTAATCAGCTCTGTCAGAATAACCAGAGATACGAAAATTGAGAGGGGAAAAAACAAGGAGGTGGAAGGGAAAGAAACCTGTGAGTTGGATTTCAAGGTGAGAGATTCCACATAGTAAAGTATTCAGCATTCCTGGAGCAATGGGTCAAGATACACTTTGATCCATCTCCTCGTGTTCTGGTCTAGCAGTGGGATTGCTTTATATAAAAAAATGGGGTGGTAAAATTAAAGAAAAAAATTATCTGTTTGTGAGATGTGGTGCGCGTTAAATAGATTGCATTGTGCGTATGAGGAGAGACCTCATTGCAGTGTACAACTTGCTCAGGCGGGGAAGAAGGAGGACAGGCTGTGATCTCTTCCCTGTGCTCACCAGTGACAGGACCTGAGGGAATGGGTTGAAGTTGTGTCAGGGGAGGTTTAGGTTGTAGATTAGGGAAAGGTTCTTTACCCAGAGCTGGAACAGGCTCCCCAGGGAAGTGGTCACAGCTGCAAGCCTGAGAGAGTTCAAGATGCCTTTGGACAACACTCGCAGGCACATGGTGTGACTCTTGGGGATGGTCCTGTGCAGAGCTAAGATTTGGACTTGATGATCCTTGTGGGTCACTTCTAACTCAGCATATTCTGTGATTTTGTGATACACACAGACACATTATAAACTTTTTTTTACTCTGATATTTCAGCTTGTGCATATGAGTTCTTGTGTTTCCCCCTTTCCATTATGAGCTTCGCAGAAACAAAAAACAGTCACAGCTCAATCACAGAATATTCTGAATTGGAAGGGACCCACAGGAGTCATCTCAGAAAATACTTATTTTTTTCCCTTAGGAAATAATTTAGTTTCCAGAATCTGTTTAAACTTTCTGTGAAGCATGCTGGGGACAGGATGGTCATAAAAAAATCCTTTGTGCAGCGTCACTGGTGCGTCTTTTTGTCAGGCTTAGATTCACACCAGTAACTGGATTTGGAATCGGGGGGGAATTTCCTCCCAAGTGATCTCAGCAGGGAAAAGGTATCTTTGGATGTTTAGGAAGTGTATCGTGTCTGTCATTGTAGCTGACAAGTATGTCAATGATACCCTTTTCTTTCTGTGTCTCTGTTCAAATTTTTAGAGATTTAAAAAAAACCTTCTTACTTAAGATTTTAGGTTTGTTATTGACCACTTGGGCAATCTCTAATGGTTTCCAGTACAAGGAAATTAAATCTGATGACCTAGGGTCCCTCTTCTATGAAATCAAAATGCCTTTTTGTTTGTATCTTACCCTTTTTTCATCTGCAGATGAACAAGATGCTTCATTTTATTGTGTCAAATCATGAAGGGACCAACAGAGCTCTATTATTAACCCTTTTCTTTCTGTTAGGTACTAGGACATATGTCCTTTGTGTCCACATTCTGGCTCTCCAGTACAAGCTAGAAAAAAATGCCTGGTAAACTGATGAAGTCAAAATGCTTTCTCACTTCTTCCGTTTGAGCCTTTTTTCCTGTATAAACCAATTAGGAGGAAAAAACGGAATTACCAGTGCCTCCTGTACTTCAGATGTGCCTTTCATAGGAAGTCACTTAGACTTTGTGTCCTTCTGTAAATGCACAAAATAAGAGAGCATGTTCTGTAAGAGAATATATTTTTAAAAGTTGGTTTTTTTTTCTTTATCTGCACAGTGAGAGTGGTTTCCTTGTTTTTAAAGCAAAATAAGTTTGATAATGTTTAACTTTTAAATGACTGTCACTTGAGGGGCTTTAAGTTTGGTATTTGAAATAGTGTATTAACCAAGCTGATGAAAGGACGTAAGTAATTCCTAGGTATTATCTCTTCACGAATTGGAGAACTCTGTGGTGAAAAGATATTTTATTTTTGTTACACATTCTCAGTAGAAATTGATAGAAAGCACTGCATATTGATTCCTTACAGATGATAAACACATTTACTCCCAGATCTCATGTTTTGTTGCATGAACAAATTTTTCTGAACTTTTTTTTCTGTTTATGATTGGATTATGTTGGAAGACAGTTTTCAGGAGGTTTCGTTTGTTTGTTTTTCCTTCCTTTACCTATTGTATCTATCTTACATTTGTTCACAAAGTACAGGTGGGTATTGCATTATGAACTAAAAAATTGAAGTTGATAATTTTAACAATTCATATGAAATAAGGGAGCCAAGTCATATATGATCCTCTAAAGTAATAACAGAGTGGAAATTTAATTATTCTGAAGCTAATAAAAGAATATCAGATATGTTGTTGTTTTAGTTGAATAGATTAAATTACACTAACAATGCACAGAGTTACTTAAATATGTAATTATTATGGTTGTTTTGTTTAGTGAGAACTACGGTAATTGAAACAGATGTCTATGTTAACAGCATCGGCCCAGTTGACCCAATCAATATGGTAAGTTCTGATTACTGACAGAAAACATGATCTGAATGTTGCTATGGGTTAATATTATGAAATAATTTTGATCTCATTCAAGTTTCTTTATTCTTTACTGTGTATTTTTATGCAGTTGGATATGATTGTGGTTATTGCAGAAACATATTTTGTCTCTCTATCTGAAATAGTTGTAATTTTAAGAATAAATTTCTTCTTTTAAAGAATGAGGCTACACAGAGTACATTGTATCAGATCCTTGTTTTAGTTGGTGTTGAATATTTCCACTATCTTTGTGTATACCTGGATTGTCTCTGGGCCAGTATAATTTCCTGGAGCTACTCTTCAGAGCTTAAGAAAAACAACAGTTGACACAGCAATTGTGAATAAAACTATTTCCAGTGCAGTGATTTATTGTTTGGGACTTTTTTTCAAATTCATAGAAAGAAAAATTTGAAATTAACTGTTTTGTTTTCCTTTTTCCATTTAATCTTCTGCGTCCACTTCTGTGCATGTGTGTGTGTGTGGTGTGGGTGTGTGTCTGTGTGCACAGGGCTGGTTTCTTCAGAAGTTAAGCAATGAATCCCATCTAGTTTCTGGTAGACCTGTTGAGATCTGACCTATCTATTTAGTAACAGCACTTCTGAGGAAGTTGAGTGTGCAGCACTAAATCACTTAGATCATACGTTGTATGAAATGATGGTGTTGGAGGCTTTAGAGAGGCCTTTTAGCATGACTTCTCCCGGGGATTGCTGCCCAGGACTCAGACAGGGACTCACCATCAGATGTGTTTGAGCTCACCCGTCTCCTGCCTTTTTCCTTTACCTTCTCCCTACAGAATTGCTGACAGTATTGAATTTGCATGGCAGAGAAGCGTTTTGTTAAGAGTCTGGAGTATGGCAGTGCAGGAGTCTGCCAAGCATTTGGTTGGAGCACTGTAATTCTCAGTTATTATTACAGATCTTGTGGTTGAGTTCTATGTCATCATGCATAGGTGGGGAATAGATAGGAAGCCAAGCGGGAAAAACCAGTGGTACTTAGATACTGTGGATAGAGATGCCAAAAGTAGATTATGCAGATCTGTGGCAAGGGATATTCATTCCAGCATAATGGTCTAATAAGCTTACGGTTGCCATTACCTGGGGCTGTGGCAGGGAAGTCCATGTCTCAGGCCAGGACTGTACATAATGAAATGCATGACAGAGCAGAAGAGTGATGGGATGAAGGAAATTTTCCAATTTCCATGTCCAGTATAAGTGATGTCTTTGTTTTCATCTGTCTACCTACTACAGCCTTTCTCTTCTTCTTCTCTCTGTCCAATTCTTTTCTGAAGAAACTTCCCATGCGAGCAAAATTTGAGGACAGGCTGTAAGGAGGATATAGCAAGTGGTAGAGGCTTCTTTTTCCAGTAACCAATGTAAGTCCTTCAGCCTGTGGCCAGTAAATATTGCATACACTGAAACTGAACATGAAAAATGCTTACAGCTTCAGTTTTCCAGTTTTAAAGAACCAGGATGATGCTGGCCTTGCAGGGTAGCACTGCCCCATATCCCATGCCCTTTTCTTGTCTCTGAAGCCACTGTGAAATCTTCCAGCGATGGTTCATACATATGGTTGTATGAGCATCTAACATCAGTACAAAAATCAAACATTTGCAAAAATAAATAACACATAGATATGTAAAGAATTTGATTAAGGTTTCAAAAAATGAGATGATTTATTCTGGGAAACAACATTCTCATCAAAATAAATAAGAAATTTGACTCTGTAAACTATGTGAGCTGTTGGTTTCATTAGGAAGGCATTTTCCCTGGAGTCAGTATTGTCTGGGATTATTAACCATTGCTTCCATTTCAAGGGCTGTTCTTAGCCCTTCATTTGATCACTTAATGTGAGAACACATTATCTGTGGTTCCCTTTGGATTACTCATTTGTCAGATACCTTAATTCACTGTGGCAAATGATGCCCTTTAACTGTTTAGTTAGGATACAATAAGGCATGATGCAGAGAGCATTTTTTCTGAAAATGATGTTAAACAGCACATCAGAGTATGTTTATCTGAAAGCTTCAGAAAATACCTCTTATGAGAGGAAACATTTATTTTTTAATTCAATCTATTTTCCTCTTGGTATTTGATAGACTTTTGTAAATGGGGTGTATATATGATGTTCATCAGAATTTGTTTTTGAAGATTGTTGTATTTTGGCTTTTACTATTTAGCAAAGATCTACTCAACATTCTAGGTGTTATATTCACCCCATTCTTAAGAGATGTGTTTCCACATCTCATGAACTCTTTGGGCATCTCCAACCTCAAGGAAACATTTCTAACAGTGTATCAATGGAGTATCAGTGGAGTTTTTAGGCTTCCAGTACTAACTAAATCTGTCTTTTACGGCTGACCTTTTAGAGCTATGTGTTGTGCAGTAATCACGTAAAATGCAGCTAAGTGTATTTTTATGGCCAAAGTCTTGATCCTCAGTGGCTCTGCAGTGCTCTAGGAAATTCTTAACAGAGTTTAGATATGGCAGTGGGTATTTAGAGCCTGTTTTTACTTTATGTTGAACACGTTATTTAGAAGTACTAGGCTTTTACTACCTTTCTCTTCCAAACTAGGGCCAAATGAAAAGCAACCACTGTTTGCTGTACAAGTATCAGAGTTTGATGCATGGTTCCAAGGTAAAAATGGGTGTTGATCCATGTTGCCCATTGGCCTCATTAGCTTTCTCTGTCCTGTATTCATCCCCAAACCATATGTATTCATAAATATGCAGTTTTGTGGTACTGATGCCCCAGAGGGTCCAGAGAAGAGCCATCCCAGCACCACAGCTTTTCTGGTTTGACAGGGCTATTAAAGTGTGCAATTCATGTGGCTGGGAGAGGCATGGCACCCCTCCAAGACAGTTTTACCTTCCTTTCACTAAGGGAATACCTGATCTTGTAATTTCCATTTGGTCAAAACTCTTATGATAAAAAAAGACTTCTGCCCTAAATGAGAGGAATTTTTTGAGAAGGAATGCAGGAGCAGTTCCTTAAGTCAGAAGCAGCATTGCATCATTGTGTCAAAAACGAAAAGCAAAGAGAAAAGTTTATACTTCCCTTGTCTTTGACATATATTTACTCAAGTTTCATCTAGTAAATAGTTAGAAAGAGGTAGATCATTTCTATAGAGATGCATAGACATTGTTATTGATAGACTAAAAGCTAGCCAAAAGAAAATGCTCTACCCAACTGTCTATATCGTCCTGTGTGTAAGTGTATACGTATATATCTGTAGGTTTGCAGGAAGAAAATAATGTTTTAAAATTTGTTTGCTTTTTAAAAGTGTTTGTAAGTCACAATTTAATAATTTGAAACGTTCTGCTATCATTTACATTTCAGTGTGTTTGGGGACTACTATTTTTTATTTCCTTTGCTGTGGATGTAAATGATGGTCTCTATTAATTTCTTGTATTTATTAATGGAATCTGCTATTAGAAGGCCCAGACTGAAAATTCCGGGGTTTATTTCTAGGACTGCACTTCACTAGTGCAATTCAGTTTCCTTGTTATTTTCCAACATTTCTGTCTCTTCTGTGGATCCTTTAGCTTTTGTCACATAATCTTTGCTTATTATCCATTGAAGTCTGTGATCACAAGCTGAAGCCATACTTTGAAGCCCATCACTCTTTCTTTTCACAAGAATGCTAAACCACTGAGCAAATCAGATACTCACAGAACACATAATGTGCTACTTTGGTGTACAGACTGCATGGCCTGGACACTGTTAGGAAACAATTTTTCATGTTGTAGTGTACCATTTATGACTTTGTGTAGAATGTGCTGATGGGGGATTTTAAGTATCCTTTGGCTTCTAAATTACATTTAATTCTCAGTTGCGCTAACTAACAGCAGATTTTTTTATTTTTATTTTTTGAAAGTATTCAAGTATCAGTGTGATCGGTATCCTAGTACAGATTGCTGTACTGCACTTGTGAGGGTACTTTGTGGCCAGGTGTGTCACTGCACTTACTCTACTGATCACGAAATTTGTATTGAAGGTTTGAGGGTTTTGTACTCTTATTTTACAGTGCCAGGTAATTTAAATTTAATACACTAGAATATAAATAATCGTGATCTGAAGATATGTTACCTGAAGCTACCCTGAAATCCAGTACTCAAATATACACACTTTGTGTGCATTATTCTGTAAATCAGTATAATTTTAACACTGGTTTTGAATTATATTAAATGTTATGTTGCTGAATGATATTGAATTAGCAAGGCCCTGATCCTGCTGTTGCCAAGGTATGTACTTCAGTTTACATGTGTGAACACTGACATTACATGTCAGATTTCTTACGGATTTAACAAACACAATAGAATAAAATTCAAAGTAAGAAATGTCTAAAAGGAAAAATATGAACTCTCTTCCTCCTTGTCTGTCTGTTACAGAGCTGTGTGTCTAAGTGAACATTGTTCCATATAAGAAATATGCATGTAATAAATCAGTGCTGTCCAAATGCTGCAATAATAGTAACATCGCAGGAATGGGTGAACACTGCTTGATAGGGCTTGTCATGGTTTGTGAACTGTACTTGAAGCTTTTCCTGGAGGTTGGATTTGCTTCTAAGTTTGAAGAAGACTGTTCTAAGGAGAACCATTGACTCTATGAACTTTGTGATGACAGACCGAAAGGAAGATCATAACAAATGCCCTTTGGCCCATATTTAAGAATTTATGAGATTTCCTAAAGGTTGTGTTGATTCAGTGTGCAAGCACTGGAAATTTTTGAATAGTCAAGTGTGTGCACTTTATGCAAATTGTTTTAATCCTCTTTCAAATGGCAGGAATATTTATTCCTGAAACAGGACAAAGTACCAACGAGTCTTTGAGTATTATCTGTTTCTTACTGTACAGCATCTTCTTTGGAATAAGTTAGAATATTTTTTCCCAACTTACTCTTTTATTTTAATGAGGAAAGATAAATTCCAATCCTTTTGATGCCCGTCAGCACTGCAAGTGATCATGGTTAATTGTCTTACTCAGATGAGTGTTTGAGATTGATGGACACAGTGTTCATTTACGGCAGCTGAGTGAATTGTCCTTCAGTAGGCTAGAGCATTGGTTTTTTTTTGTTATGGAATACATCAAATCCCATATTTCTGTTAACATTTCTTATGTTAACAGCTCTGGAAACTGAGTAACACATCAAAAATACAATTTCATAAATGTTCTTTTTCTTTCTTTTTTTCTGAAAAAAAATTCGCTTTAACTGATTAATCTGGTCTTGCAGTTTGGTTACTGCTATTGTAAGATAGCTCCAAGCTTGTCCTATTCAGTTTCAGGAGACCTGGCCAAACATTCTGACCAAGTATTGGTTGTATTCTGCTCCTACTGCCTCAGCACAGCAGTTCCTGTGTCGCTCCCAATTTCTGTGAATATTTTGAAGGGAATAGTGAGAGGTGAGGGAAAGGGCAGTCATTGTACGAATGCCAAATTTTGCAGTATTCTTCTGAAACCAAAGCAGAGAATAGATATCTTTTCAGCCTCCACTTTAAAGAGTATTCAGTACTTTTCCTGTTTTCAGCTGCAGTTTACCATTGTCCCATATTAGATATGATGTCAAGACAGGTAGTGAATGTTGCACACGAGTCACCAGGAAAATCTGTGCTCTTTGCTGTGAAATATGGCCTCATTTCTGTGTGCCAGATAATAGCAATGCTATTATGTAAGACTGCAGTCTTTTTGTGCTGTGGTTGATTCTTAAGTCTTATGTTAGGTAGTTCATGCTTTAGGAAATGCTGGTTTCATATGATATCGTTGTACCACTTAAGCCACAGTTGACATGTTTGTAGTAATAATAATAATCATCATCATCATTATAGTAGTAGTTTATAGTAATAATAGTAATAGTCATAATAGTAACAACAACTACAACAACACCACCACCACCATTTACTTTGAATTCACTCTCGTGACTTCAGTAGAGTGTGCCAGCATACTGCTTGGCAATCCAATTTATATAATTTCAGATCCTTAGCCTTCACAGCCAGAGCAAGAACTAAACTGCCTTTGAAGTATCTGAGATTTCAGATGTAAGTTCTCTGTATTTGCATAAGGTTAATCTGTGATTTTGTAATTTGTTAAAGAAGTGACAGAAGTGCTGAGCTGTGGACATGATTAGGGATAGATGACAATTTGGAAAAGCTGTTTCCTTTTGGTCACTCTGTCAGTGTGTTGTGAGGAATTCTCTTAGTTTCTTGTGTTCCTGACACCTGATTTATTTAAGTATTGATGTGAATGTATTTCTTAAAGCTCTTCTTTGGTGCTTCTGCACAGGATGTCTACCATGGTCACCTTCTGCCGATCTCAGTTTCTTCTTGATAGTTTCATGCACAAATTTAGCCACCTTTCTGTGTCTGCCTGCTATTCTATGTGTCTCCTTTTGTCCAGTCTAAAATACTGCTTTATGTCCCTCATATGTGTTAACACTTATTTATTTAGCTAAATCACAGCTTTAAATCTTCCAGGTTTCAGCCCCTTCCACACTCTGAATTGCTGTGAATAATCACTAATCTGTGTCATTGAGGACTAAAATCTAAAAATGTTCTGTGATGTGATGGATCTTAGAAACCAGGAGAAGAGTCTCAGTTTCAGTCCTGCAAATTCTGACTGCAAAGGAGTTTTATATTTATTTTTTAATCCACCACATGGAAACTCTTGTTCAGACTCCCATTGTTATGCTAACGTATTTCTGTAACCTTTCCAGTTGCAGCGTGGCTTTGCTTATGCCATCTAAAGGTGTTCTACAGAAAAAAAATTCTTCTCTTTCTCCAAGGTCATTTCTTGCTCAAATTCTTCTTCTGTCTCCTTCCTCTGTCTCCTCTTTCACTGTGTCTCACAGAGAAACAGTTCTCTTTCACTTTTAAGGCACTTCAAAGCCTCAGCCATTTTTATTTGGTTTGGGTTTTTTTTTGGTTTTGTTTTTTTTTTTTTTTTTCTCAAGGGGCCATTTAGTATCTCAGATCTCTCTAGTTTCTGCTCCCATACTTTCAACTTTTCATACCAATTTCACCCAAGCTGCCCTTCATGCTTTAAAGAAACTTTCTTTAAGTGTCTCCAAAGCCATTTAGTTGTTTCCCATCATGTTTCTGTTTAAACTTACTTTTCTTTTTTTTCTTCTTTCTTTTTTTTTCTTTCTGTGAAGAAAGAAAATATCACAAAGATATCACAAAACATCACAAAGACTTAAGCTTGTGTTGTGCTAAAATCACTACCTGTAATTATGCCCCTGTTAACTTCCCAAATCTTGTGCTTTATGTTAAATTCAAACCTCCTTGCTCCTTTCAGAGATTGTGTGTCCTGTAAAAGGAGTATTGAGTGCCTGCACAGTTCAGTTGTGATCTGAGATGACCTAAACCAAGAGTGATGTTAAGGTATTGACTAGTGGTAAAGATAACCTGAACAGCACCCAACTCCTCCTTTTCACCCCAAAACTGCACAGACTGCTTGGCTATTCTGTCGGACAGTTTATTGTTACTTCCTATATTCTCTCCAAATATTTTGTCTTCTGTCTTGTCTCCCTTGTGTCTGCAGTTGAGACAAACTGCATTTAGTTCTTTGTCTTGTACCTCTTATCTCTTTGTCAGCTAGAAGATGAATATTTTGAAGAACATTACACACCTGTTCTTTGTTATTAATTCCTTACCTGTCTGTCCATATGGAAATATGTCTTGCTGCATTCCAATTGTGGAAATAATTCTGCTGACCAAGATTTGAACTGGGTTTTGGAGAAAAAAGGCAGGGAACGTGCTTGGATTGTCGCAATTGTAACAGCTTATTGCAGTAGAGGCTGACTTTGACAATGGCTCTTACCACAGAGGTTTTCATGGCAGCCTGAGCTGCCGTGCACCAGAGGAAAGCTGCTGTCCTTCACTGGCCCCTACAAGGGCTGGTGCCAGGGTCTGTGCTGACACTACAAAACCTCATTCTCTTTTAAAAGCCAGGCAGCTACAGCAGGATTTTTCACGTTCCAGTGCATATTATAGGAGTTTCATTTTACTGATAGAGGAATGGTCTGGATGCCTTTTCCTGCAGCAGCACCTTCAAGCTCTTTACCAAGGAAGCAGACCTACTACTGGAAAAAGTGTCACCTCACTTTGTTGGCTGTAGGGGTGACAGTACTGACAAAAGAGCTATTAAGAAATGAAATATGCTTTCTCTAGTAAGTGAATGCAACTTCACTGCCTGTTAGTTTTGGCCTTAATTTTATTCTGTTGTTGCATGCTTTTAAATTTCATCAAGCCTCATGCATCTGATTGCTTATATTGACCACCGTGGAGAATGCACATTTAAAACACTTTTTTCTTGGACTGTTTTGCAGTTTGTCATTCATCAGCATACAGTAAGTGCTGATGGAGATTTCACCTTTTCATATAACAGTAATGTCTCTACTATAGAGAGTGATCCCCATAATAGGTTGTGCTCTTGCAGCCAATAAGCAAATAGAGGCTCTTCTTAGGAAGTTCTTGACATATGACTGTGCCCTTATATATTCAGTGTAGCAGATGATTGATATTTGGAGCAGATTACTGCCTCATCAACCAGAAAGCCAAAATGATAGGCTTGCTGTATTTCATGTAGGATCGTGTATCTTACAGGAGTTAGAGAGTAGAAGCCAAACCCAGTTAAGTCTCTTTGCCATCAGTGCTGGGATTTTGAACCATGGCAGGAAAACCATCTGAATTAAAGAGAAGACAAAACCAAACTAAAAGTAACTGTGCGATTAATCTTGCTTTGAAAATAGTTGCACCATACTGAATGGTGAAATATTGTGTTTGAAACTTTATAGTTAATTTATGAAGGGAAACTGAAGAAAGCCGTGTATGCTTGAGTAACGTACAGCTTTGTTGTTAAAGTTGTTAATGAGTCTAATTTTGACTACTCGAGTCTCTCTAAGTATAGGAAGCTAGATGTAGCTGCTGAATTTAGAAAGTACAGTTAATGGAGCTGGTAAATCACTATTGACAACCTCAAAGCCAAACCCTTAATCCCTACCAGTATTCACTCCTGGGTTTTTAATATATATATATATGTCTGTATATGTATGTCTACTTTTTTTGTGGGTTTTTGTTTTGTTCTGAGTTGTCTTCTCTGGTTCTTTCTGTAGTTTAATCTTTGATTATGAGAAGCAGTGGCTGAAAAATTGAATTTTCAATTTAAAAGCAAACCAAAACATTTTTTATAATTTTTACCATGAGAATATATGTGACATGAGATTATGCATATAACTTATCTGCTTACTCTCCTTATGCTTTCTTCAAATGGGCAAAATCTAAGCTGATGAAATAAAAGAGTAGATTTTTCTGAAGTGCTTTAGTTACTTTTCAAGCTCCTCTTTTCACTATTGACAAGATTTTAATTATAGTTTCTAATCCACAAAGCATTTAAATAAATCTTGCCTTTTATTCATATTGTTTGCATCTGTCACTTTGCATATTCAAAATAAGGACTAGATAAGCACAGATGCCAAATTATGATGTGAAGAGTGATAGATTTTTTTCTGTATTATGACTATGAGTGAGTACAGCAAGACTTACACCTTTTGTAGATATGATTTTCCATATTTCCACTTACCCTGTGCATATGTTCTCATAGCATTCTCCAATGTGATTATCTGCGCAGTCATGACAGTCTGATTGATTAAAAGACTCTGGAAACAGATGCTGTGCACTTCTGTTCACTGCATTTTCTGCAGCCCTCACCTCTTCTATGGCTGCAATATCATTAATGCAATATTACTGTTACATGTCACAATCATTGTGATTTGTTATATCTATTAGATCTTGCCCCAAGGTCACTAAGTTGAGATTGCTCTAGTGAGCAAACTAAAATGGTTTACCAAACCAAGAAATGTTACTTTTGCTTTGGTCTCAGCCATAGGGATCAATTTCTGAAACCATTGTTGACCCTGAAGCAGATCAAAAATCTCTTTAAAATAGCCCACCATTAAGAGTAGCCACATTTTATAAATTTCTTTTTAAGAGTAGTTATATATCAAAGATAGGTTAAGTATTTTAATAAATTTCTTAAAAGCCCCTCATTGATGTCCAGAGATATTTGAGTGAGGGGAAAAGGTAAAGGTTACGAGTATTTATTGGCAGCACACTGGCAAGATAAAGATAAATTGGTTAATGCTTGGTTCTTCTCGTACCATGTGCTTACCAGTTCTGTCTATGAATTTCTTTATTGTTAAAACTTCTTAATCAGCATACTAAACTGTGGTTTTGATATTAAATCACATCTATTGTTGAAACATATAGGTTGGTAGAATTCTTTCTTTAGTTTCCCCTTCTTCAATTTTTTTTTCTTAAAAGTTCCTTGCCTCACTGGCATTGAATTCCAGGTTAATGAATTAGAATACTGAACAGAGTGATAAAATAACTGACTAAAGTGAAGTCATGTCACATTTGGTAATTGAACTGTGTTGAGGGGCTCCATATGAAACAGATTTCTGAATTAGTATGTGACATTGCAGAAAACTGGAGGTGTCCATGTAAAATTTTGAATCTGAAAGAAAAGATGGGGTGGGTTTCTGAGAAAAAAATGAAAAGACAGAGGTATGTATTTATTAATTTTTCGCCAAAATTCACTGGTAATGAACTGTATTGAAGGTCTGTGGTTTGCAACAAATCTTTCCAGTTGTGAGCTTGGTTTGGGGACTCTTCCTTGTTTTTGTGTTTAGCACCACAAAACTAGGCTACCTCTTCCTGTTCTCAAAAAAATGTAATGCAGTTAACATAATCCAGCCAACAATTTAGCTACTTGTTACTTGACTTCTCTTGTCTTTTTTTTATCAAGAAGTCATCAGTTATCACCTGTGGGACTGTCAGGCAAAATATCCTAGAAATTTTTTTCTTGCGTTGTTAGATTTTTCCCATCCTTGTAGATTATTATGTTGGAGTTTGTGTGATGTGGTTTGTACTGATAAACAATCATGTTTGATGGTATCTGCCTTTTCTTTCACAGCTTTCCAGTAAAAAAAATAAAATCCACTGACCTGTTTAAGTCTGACTGTAATTGGACTGTGCATGACAATGAAACATGTCAAGGATTACATTTATTCCCCTACAGCAGCTGCTGCTTCTTTATTTGAAGTAATTGCTTTTACTTATTAAATGGCTTTCACTCAGACTACGAACCTGTTTGTCAATAGTCACAATTTGTTCACTGCCTGGCCCTTTCTTTAATGCTAATCTCTGATTAGTCACTCTGTTCCCAGCCTTTGGAGTTTGTTATGCTCTTTTATAGAGGAAAGAGATGGAGGAGGATTGCAGTGATCTGTAAATAATTAGGCAGGTGGGCACTTTATGCCAGCTGTGCAAAAAAGGTTTTCAGCATCTAATCAAATGCCAAACGTGAGCTAATGTGTGCCATTGTTCTTGAACCCTGTGAGGCTGCATACGAAGAAGGATGCATTTTGCTATGGCTGTAACTAACACAGCCATAGACTGATTCCATTTTTTCTGCATGGCTATTTTGTCATTTGTTTAATTTGAAAGAGGGAGTAGTAAACTAATTTTTATGGTTACACAGTGACATTAAATGGTGACTTTTATGAAAGACTATTAGAATTAGTGGTAAGAATGTTAATTTTAAATTTCGTAAGGAAAAAGGAAAACTAAGTAGTTAGTTAGAAAGATTTGTTGAACTAAAAGAACATTGTATAAATCTGGTTGCTTTTGTGCTTGCTTACACAGTTTTTATAAAAAAGATAGGGCTTTTATTCATCTCATTTTAGAAACAAAGCACCCCCAGAAAAGACAGTATTGAGATTTTTCTACTTAACTTTCAACAGATTTTAGGGACCCAGATTTCCCCTTCTTATAACGAAATATGAAATAGTTTTCAGGAGATGCAAATTTAAGGGAATTCAGTGTATGTATCCATAAAATCTGAAAATATCAGGCCTATTTCAAAAGTAGATTTTCGTAAAGAATCTATCTTTCTTAATAATTCTTCTAGCGTAGTTTCCCTTTCAGGTTACTGAACTCTGTACTGTCACAGCAATGTGCTGCCAGACTCTTAGTTTGATCATCCTTTATGTCTTTCCTGTGCTTGTTGACTGCTTGGAGATGTTTCCTGCAGGGAAAAATGTATTTGGAAAAGAGGCTAATAAGCACACGAGTCCCATTTTCATGTTTGGCACCTCTACAGTATGAGTACTTGTAGGTACTTGGACAGGATGCTAAAGCTCACTTGACTGAAAGATAGTATAGATATATTATGGGTTAAAAAGGTGATCCCATGTTAGATACATTGTGAGAAGAATATATGCCACCTCAGGATATATTATGGACCCTCAAAGACAGAGAGATTTCAGGGAGACGTAGGCTAAATAGATATGCTGAAGAAGTAGATGGTAAAGTCCACCAAGGCAGATGTTAGAAGCGGCATAAACGTTCTTGGGAGAAATCAGAGAGCACTGTCTCAGGGTCCTTGCTGAAGAGCGGGGTGAACTACTGCTGCCACCCACTGTGTGGCTGCATGTGCACATCTTTCAGATGGAATGAGTGGTAGGATTATGCCTGACTCCAGAGGGAGAAGGAGATGTCTCATTGCAGAAGTGTGAACTTAGGAATCAAGGACAAATCTCCTCAGATATGTCGCAGTAGGCTAGCACTTGGACATCTTATTATACATTCAGCAAGACACTTGAAAACAATTAGTAACTAATTTTATGATATTAAACTATTGGGTATTAGATTATTTTTTAACACTTGTATCGAGTAGACTTAAAGTTTGTTGTTGTTTCGTTTTTTTCCCCAAAGTTTCCTGAACAACTCCTCTATACATAGCATGCTGGTTTTAACTGGAATAGAGTTAATCTTTTTCTTAGTAGCTGGTGCAGTGCTGTGTTTTGGACCAAACAGGATAAAAACTTGCACCTTTAATACTGAAGGGTAAAAGACTACAAGCATCTGGGTCTGCTGATGCTATTCCTTTGGTTTGTGTGTTCAAAATAATCTCTAAGGTCCTCTTTCTTTTCTATCTTAATTTATTAGGATGGTTGGTATTCTATAACAACCTGTGTTTTCTTGCTCTGGGCAGATTTGACTGTAAGGACACTTTGATAATTTTCTTTTTCTGGAACAACACAGCGCTACTGTGAAGAGGCTGCTTAGAGTAGCACCTTCAAACTCAGTCTTCACTTTTCGTACATTTGGTTGTGTCTGTTGATTTCACTCACTGACTTCTTTTGATTCTCCTATTTGCACTGTAAAGGCAACACGTAAATCTTTATTCATTCTGTTCCATTTAAGCCCATTAAAACACTTCTCTGGTGCACTGCCTTGGGCTCTCCATTGTACTACAGCAAGGCAAGTTTTCTTTTCCATTGCAGTCGCTACAGATGAGCACAGAAAGATGAATTTTAAGGTTCAGCAGGTCCAGGGTTTTCACAGGTGTCTTGAATGCTGTTTACAGAAACAGGAAAAAAATCAAGGACTTGTTTTGACCTGCAGAATCTCCCCCTGACAGCAGTGACTCTCAAGAAATGTGCAGAGTTTTAGAGCAGTCACCTCTGAAATGCATTTTTAATTAGTTCTTTCATTCTCTCTGTCTCTCCACTTTTTGCCTCATACATTAGTTATTCATAACCACAGTCCAGGCGGTAATTCATCTGCTATGCATCACAGAGCGAGAGCTAGCTTCCCTCTAACATACACCTGCTCTTCACCCATCTGAAGAGGTGGGAAAATTAAGAGACATTAAGGTAGTCCTGGAATATCTGCCTTGGCACTTCTCGAAGACTAGCTGCCAAATTTCACAAACTTTCCTGGGACATGGGTGGTATCAGTTTCAGAAATTAGTGAGGAGTCTGTAACTTGTACAGTTGGCCACTGTGATTTTTCAAAAGAAAAATGAACACAACCCCCACTCCAACTAATGAAGCCATCTGCTTTTATTTGAAAACAGAATTATCTGACTGTACTATGCATTTTTATTGGCTCGAGCAAGAGTGTGAATGCTATCTCTTCCTCCCGCTCCCCTGTCCACTCATCCCATAACTGAGAGGTGAACAACCAACACAAAGTGTCTGAGTCTGGTCTTTAGCTCTTTTTCGCTGCAAGGGAGCTGCCGAGTTGCTGAATGAAGACCTCATGTGGCAGCTGTGCAGGAAAGGTCACATCTGCCACCAAGTAGAGAGACTGTTGCCCTTAAGGTTAGAGTCACGGTCTAGAGCTGAGAAAAATACAACAGAGAGATGCTGCTTTGCCCCTGTGTTTGAAGTGCAGAAAAAACTGGCTGGATTCTTTGAAAAAAGAAATAATTTTTTGCATCTATAGTGTTTATTTCACTCAAGTTTTACTGTGTCAAGAATTATTTTATTAAAAGCCTATGGGATTTCCTTTAATTAATAAATTAATTATTTTATTTAGTTATTTATTGCCTTTCTTTTCTGGCCATAAGTTAACTGGGGAATTTAGGGAGTTTTCTTGAGTCTTTAATAAGCAAAGTGGAACTTCTTTAGGGAAATTTCCTTCCTGATTATGATTATATATACTTTTATGTGTATGTTAGTAAATATACAAGGCAGATGGTAGAAGATGGTTCTGCAAACTGTGATGTTTACTTCCCACATATTCATGAATTCTTCATAATCTGAAATTTCTTGAAGGATCTTAAATTACATGTTGTAAAGTTTGGGGGAAAACACAGAAAGCTTGTTTGGTTTGCTTCTCCAGAGATGTAGAATTGCCGTCTTAACAAATACAGTCTAGCCCTGAAGTAGCAAGGTAGCCCCTAAATTCCTGTCCAGGGCCCTTGGAGGTGATTGCATTGTGTGGGAACGTTCACATTGCAGTAACCCCCCGTCACGGATCTTCTTCCTTAAGAAATCAATGCATGTCAGGGGAGAGGAGGCAGGAACAGAAGGCTGTGTGCATCGTTTGTCAACCTGTAGTTTCTCAGTCTGGTTTTACAGCCTGCTGTGTGCAAATGATAATACAAAAGAGAATAGAGGAACTGGCTTCAGATTTATATACAAAATATAAATAGTTGGCTTGCAGACTTTGGTAAACGTATACATAGATATGGTTGTTTCTCTGTTTTTAGGAATACACTATAGATATAATTTTTGCCCAGACTTGGTATGACAGTCGTCTAAAATTTAACAGCTCAATGAAGGTGCTTATGCTTAATAGCAATATGGTTGGAAAAATTTGGATTCCAGACACTTTCTTCCGGAACTCAAGGAAATCTGATGCTCACTGGATTACAACTCCAAATCGTTTGCTTCGAATCTGGAGTGATGGAAGAGTATTATACACTCTAAGGTGGGTTTTTATTGTCTGGGTAGAAAAAAAACCCCAAACTGTTATGACCAGGAATATGAAAATAATTAATATGAATCAAATTCCTGGCATCTCTTTTGTTATGGACCGGAACTCACAAGGAGTTAACTAAAGGAAAAAAAAAACCCAGATTATTTGCTCATGAAAAACATGATATTTATAGTAGTGAAATATATTGCCTAGATAATTGGGTAGAGACAATTAAAGAGGATAGCAAATTTTGATCTCACTTAGGTACAGACAGGATTTTTAAAAAGATGTTAAATAGCATATAGCACTGTGGTGGTCTGTCACTAATATATTGTGGATAAATAATAAATTGTTTTGCAGACTTTCTGGTCTAAATCATTTGTTATCTAATTTCCACCAAATTATATTCTGTAAGTAAAACATTAAATACTTTGGATAATAAAAAACATAAGAAGTTCAATTAAAGCTAAGGCCCCAATTCTGCATATAATTCTTAACGTTTTTACCTTTCCAAGCTATTAAAATCAACAGATTTGTTCATCCAAATTAGGCATAAGCAAACATGTTTGCGATAATTCTTCTTGGCAAACAGGAGATGCCTGTGCTGGTTGGTTTTAAGCTTACCATCTAGCTATCTGTACTGATCTTTGAGTCACTTTTCAAACAGTTCTTGAAAGGCTGTAGCCTACAAAAAGCATTTTAGGTTCCTCTCTCAGTCTAATTTTTTAAGTATGCCTAAAAAATCTTGCAATAAATCAGGAGCTGATCAAGAAATAGTCCATTCAGAGGATGCCATAAATATGATTCTGCTCTTAAGAGTCTATTTATTTATTGAAACAAAAAGTGACACCATTTAATTACTTTCTTCTCAATCATTTGTGCTGTGCTCATATGCAGGCTAGTTGTGTTGTATGAACAGTTTATAAAAGTCTTCTCCATGAGATGTAAGAAGAATTAGAGTGTTTTAAAAGGATTCTCTTAAATGATTTTTTTTCATGGTATGATTAATTTGGGGGTGTACAGACATCTCTGAAGGGCACTTTTTAAATGCTTTATTAGGCTGGCCTTTACAAAAGTCTCTAGAGAGCCTCTTCTGTTGACATGCTGTGTTTTTTTCCTTTTTCTAGGTGGCATATTTGGACTTTATCCTTCCATTGTCTATTTAGTTTCAATGTACAATTTCTTCTAAAGACATTCAAAGTAACACCAAGCAATAAATAAATGCAAGCAAAAAATTCCTGTGAGCCCTCACAGAGCAATAGGTTAGAATCACTGTGTTAGGGTATGAGCTACAAAGCGCAGTGAGCTCGTAACAAAACAGCAGAACAGGTTTTCACCTAGCACTGCAATGTGCAAACATCTGTATAGGTGAGGATATGCCCGGTATTTGGCCTAAGGCAGAACAAGACTGAGAGGTTCATATGTTGCTTATTGAAGGAACTTTAATATGATCTGACAGTGCTCCAGGTTTGTGGGCTCCCCTTTTTTAACTCATTGGTAATTCAGAGAGCAAACGTGGTGAATCTGTTAATCAGCCTTACTGAATCTCCTCTGAGGGTAGCCCTTGGTCTGTCCATTGCACCCATCAATGATTCCAGATTTGGCTGCGTTGCTTTTAATAGAAGGCTGGGCTTGTTTTCTTTTTGTTTGAGTGCTTGACGATCCAAAAGTTGAAAATGGAAAACAAATGCAATAAATGCATATATTATAGTTGGCAAATTTTAAAAGCATCTTCAAAGCAATGCAAGTATTTTGCTTAGAAGTGTAGGAGATAGTTTTTCTTCTTCTCCCCCTGCCCGGTGTATGTTAAGAAATACGCTTTCCACTACAAATCTCTTTTGGTCAGGTCCTAGTGGCACTTTCTGTAGAATAAATACTTTGTTCAGAGACTCAGAAAGCTTTCTGGCAGCATGTCATAGAATCTTCCTTTACCCATCCCTTCTTATCTAGTATATAAGCATTATGCTAATTTTTAAAGTTCATTTTAGAAGACATTCTGAATTTCTACATAGTATTGCCAACAAAGAAGGAGGTATTTTAAATGAAAATAAGTCAGTTTGGAGTCTAGCCCCTTACTTCAGCTTCCTAGTGAAAGGGAGCAGAGCTGGGGTTTGCATTGATTGTTTGGAAGTCCTGCAGAAATCCACGATAACATTTTCAAAAGCAGCAAGTGATTCAGTTGACACAATCATGAGTCCTAAAACACCTCTAAAATGTTTATAAGTTGTGAATTAATGTCTTAAGACATAAATGAGTAGAAACATCAAGTCTGCTCTTTCCTACCCATACTACTGTCTTCGCCTGAGCTGCTTCCATGAGTATAGAGCAAGCTCAAGAGTGTTCCCACTTTTTTTTTCTCTAATGTATAGCCACCAGGTACAACGATGCCAAATACAGTTTGACTCCATAAATGCATTCTACAGAAACTTCCCTTGTTTGCTATAAACTCCCCTCCTTCCCCTGTCTTCAGATCCTCCTTTGTATCCCCTGTTTCTGGTAGAGCTGAGAGCTGCCCCCAAATCAGTTGAAAACTTTGGAATGGCTTGAGATACCAGTTGAAACAATACAGATCCTTAGGTTGCATGTGATAATATTTCTTGTTATTTTGTTCTTTGGCGGTGATGCTGGATGTGTTTTTGTTGATACACAGTAAGCTATTCACAACATCCATTAATTGGCAAAATTTATTTCTGTTCATGTTCTTTACTATGTAGTCTGAAGTGTCTGAATTCTTGAATATAACTTTTTTTCTTTTTTTACTCCTTCCTTTTCTAACTAGGCTGACAATTAATGCTGAATGTTATCTTCAGCTTCATAATTTTCCTATGGATGAACACTCCTGTCCTCTGGAGTTTTCAAGCTGTAGGTGGTAAACCACTTTTTTCTCTTTACATTCAGGCTTTAAATTTCCCTAAATTCTGGCATCAGGAGAGCAAATATTTACTTTTTAAAGCCTTGTAGTGAAGGAAAGAACCGATCCATTCATGTTTTGGTTAGATTTATTCCATTATTTAATGCAAGAATGAAGAAGTTGAATTACAAGCATTTAATGCAATTCAAAAAATAATCTTATTGCTTAGGAGCCTGATATAATGCCCATTCCAATGAATGGAAAAGCGTTGCCCTGGAAGAACTTTATTTTTTTTTGCCTGCAAGATTTGACAGTGTCGAATTAGTTCCATGTGGTAGACTTAAAAGGAAAAATGTCTGCTTCAACCTGCTCCTGTAGATGCTTAATTAGTATAAGAAGTCCTTCTCTTTTCAGTGGGACTTACTTTACGTGAGCTAGAAACACAACTTTCAGGCTCCATTTTTGGGATATAAACTATATTTAAAAAAAAAATTCCTAAGGGAATTGTACTATTAAAATGATAGAATCCCTCAGGTTGGATAAGACCTCCAGGATCATCAAGCCCAACCTTTGACCAAACACCACCATGTCAACTAGACCACAGCACTAAGTGCCATGTCCAGTCATTTCTTGAACGCCTCCAGGGATGTGACTCTACTACCTCCCTGAGCAACCTCTTCCAGTGCTTAACCACCCTCTCAGTGAAGAAATTCTTCCTGATACCCAACTTGAACCTCCTCTGATGCAGCTTGAGGCCATTTCCTCTTTTCCCACACTAGTTGCCTGTGAGAAGGGGCTGACCTCCACCGTGCCACAACTTCTCTTCTGGAGGTCTTACCTGAGCCATCAATAGGAATTTTGTCAAATTAGGTACTAAAGTGTCTGTCCTTTTAAGCTCTTTCTGATCATTTAATGATAATGTAAATTGCATTAGTGTATCAATTTATAGTGATGATTCTGAGCCAAGTTTTCATATCTGAGTTTAAGAATATTGTGTAGATATTTCCAAAACACTTGTATTTACGTAGTGGGCTATCAATCTTACATTTAGCTAGGCTTAAAACTGAGGCCAGATATTTTGTGGTTAAATTTTAAGTGTATCAGGTGGACTACAAATTGGCTTTGTCTCTGATCCACTTTATGTATAGCCCTGGTTTAGTTTATAAGTAACTTCAGATATCACAAAACATGCTTTGGTATGTTCTGTGGCTTAATGTTTGATTTGTTTTGTTTTGTTCTAGATGGTTATCCCAGAAATGAAATTGAATACAAATGGAAGAAAACCTCTGTGGAAGTTGCAGATCCAAAATACTGGAGATTGTATCAGTTTGCATTTGTAGGGTTACGAAACACAACTGAAATTTCTCATACCTTGTCTGGTAAGGCAAAGTGTTAAGTTTTATTTTGTGCAAGATCAATACAGAACAAGACTAACAGATGAAGATACAACTGAAAACTATATTAAATATAAATAATTTTTATTTTTCATTTTAGGTGACTATATTATTATGACAATCTTCTTTGATCTTAGCAGACGTATGGGATATTTCACTATTCAGACATACATTCCTTGTATACTCACAGTTGTTCTTTCATGGGTGTCATTTTGGATCAATAAGGATGCAGTTCCTGCAAGGACTTCTCTGGGTAAGAATGTCTTTTTTTCAGCCTTGAAGGGTCTGGTACTCCCCGAAAATACAAATCTGCAGCGTGGAGTAAATCAGCCACTGTTTATTCCCCTTCAGATTGTGACTGTTGGTCACTCTTTTTCTTGAACTGCAAGATTGGAAGTAGAAGAATCCTGCTATGGCTGCACAACGGGGCTTAAGGAAGGAATGCTGAGCATGGAAATCCTGATCCAAACCCTGTGGATCTGCTGTTGTTCACACAAATATATTTTTTCTCCTTTATGCTCTTTTTGTCATCTCCGGGGACTGCAGTACGACAATTATTAGTCTGACAAGTATGACTAAACCTCACTTAGCATCATGGAACAAATTATGTCATTACTACAAGAATGTAATTGTGAAGATATGGTTTCAGTGGTTTTTTGTTTTTATGTTTTTATTTTTGGTTCGGGTTTTTCTGTGGTTGTTGTTGTTGATGGTGGTTTAATAACAGAAATGATTCAGTTATTCTTTTAAGCCCAAGATAGGACAGAAAATTTGCAACCAGACTTGCACATCAAGCACTTAAGCCTGTAACACATAAAAACTGACTCACTGTCCTGCTTTTACTACAGACAGTACTGAAGTGCGTTGCAAGTTCCAGTACAGAGACACTTCTGTGTTCCTGTCATCTTGGCTGACCTGCTTAGCATGGTGTCAGTCTCCTGAGTTTGACCATTTAGGATTCCTGTGCAGCCTTAGAGAAAAGTTTTAGTCCCCTCATAAATCACAATAGACGTAATGCGTGGAGTGCACAGGACATAGACTAGCAACTTTGAGCTTAAAAGTGACAGATGATTATAGTAAAAAGGGGTGACAACAGTATGACCTATTTTGGGAGAAAGATCAAGAGCTGAGAGTGTATCTTAGGAAGTGAGAGATGCGAGTTAATTTTTCATCATTGTTATACATTATATCATTATTCATTTAGCACTGTGAACACACCATTCACACCTTATAGAATCATTTTCTACTGCAAAGGTAGCACTGCAAAGTTTAGTGAAGAGATTCCAAAGTCTTAAATAAATAAGTGGAGCTAACTTTTGGTAGTTTTAGACCTTGATGTAGAAATCTCTTATCAGATTTCTTTGACTGGCTAATCATTGGACATCATTATGGGTTCTGACTAGTATAAGACACTAGATATAACAGGAAAAACTGTTGTACTAGTATCCTGCTAGTTCTGTATCCAGTTTGTTCTTTTTACAGAGTACTTTTTATATGCCGTGAACCTAGAAAATTTGCCTTTGGTGTCATGGTTAAGCTGAAGTTTTTAAGCTCTCACTTCAGCAGCCCTAACCTTCATCTACTTGAGATGAACTTCAAATGTTTGCAATGTCTTATTTACAGCTCCCTGCAGGTAACTCTGAGCTCCTTTTGTGTGAACACGCAGAAGCCACAGTTTGACAGATTGTAGGATGACTTTTCTCACGTGCAAATGTCCTGGTGAAGGAGGAAGAGAGTACTTGTCAAACAGACACAAATTTATAAAAAAAGACTGAGAAATTAAGGCAAGAAAAGCAAAACTCACCAAGGTCTATTGCGGCAAGTAACTGTTGTGCTATAGAATGTTTGCTCCCTGTGACAGCCCCCAAAAATGCCTTTCACATAGCAGAGAGGACTGGGAAAGTCCACATCTCTTTTTGTCCTCTCTGAAGAGAGGTTGGTACAGGGAACAGTGGGTGTGACTTCTACCCTGAAGGCTGTGCTGGGATCTGGCACACTGAAAAGGCTTGGGCCTTTTTCTTCCGTATATGTTGAAAGATTTTGGCAGATTGTGGTTTCCCAAACCTAAGGATTTGAGATGATTAAAGGTATTTAGATATTTAAGCATACAGAGAAATGCCTAATTGATTTCCAAAGGACCTAGTGGGAGTGAAGCACTTTTGAAGAACTCTGTTTGCCCTTTTAGGCATGTAATTTCACTGGAGAATCTCTTGCAAAATCACTACTGCCTTGCTGCTGCAGGAGTAGACCATAGCGACCACTGATTCCATGCTCTGATTTATAAGCCATAGACAGCCATAGTGTAATGCATTATTTTTTAATAATCCTGTGCATTTAAATAACAAATTTGTGTGTTCAAGTATTGCTCTCCAAAGGAAAGGTCACATCCTAATTTTGGACTATAATGAAAAAGGCTTTGCATTTGCCTGAAAAATCAAATATAAGAAGGCAGTGTTAACACCTCATAAATGCTAAACCAGTGAAGAGGGATATGGTTGAGATTTTGAACATATTGCTATTAAGGCCAGCTGGTTCTTTTAATTAACTTGTATGTAAGTGGATCAAGGAAAACATTTTCTATTACTTAGGGCAGAGTATTGAAAACGTATCTATTAACTTAGAGTATGAGACCAGAAAGGCCATGAAGGTCATCTAATTTATCTACTACGTGTCAGAAGCAAACAACTGGAAACATTTTTTCATTTTTCTTATGTTTACCAGAAGTTTGAAATCATTAAAAATTAATACAACTTTTTTTTTTCTGAAGGCATCCTTTTTTACCTTTCAGTCTTTCAAGAGCTAAAGTTCTTTCTTGTGTTTGTAAAATGTGTGCTTATTTGTACCTGTTTTTCTATTGTATTTGTTTTATGTGTACATTTTATGACAGATTTATAAAATTGCACAAACTTTCTCAGGGTCAGTGTTTACTCGGTGTGTGTCGAACACAGAACGGATTTAAAGGGAAGGTGAAATGTGCTGCCTGCTCTATGATCCCATGGTGGCTGCTGGATCCATAGGGATGGCTTCTTGCAATAGTATCGAGGCATGTGAGTGTAATCAGTGATGAACCCTGCTGTGGGTCAGTTCTGTATGCCTCATCAATGAATTAAGGGCTAATTTAATGATTGTTTTCTGACACTATGATTGGATTACTTATATATTTCCTCTTCCTGTCTCTTTTTTTCTCTCTTTCTTTCTCAAACAGGCATCACAACAGTGCTGACCATGACAACATTGAGTACAATTGCTAGGAAGTCACTCCCAAAGGTTTCCTACGTGACAGCAATGGACCTTTTTGTCTCAGTTTGTTTCATTTTTGTGTTTGCTGCCTTGATGGAATATGGCACCTTGCATTATTTTACCAGCAACAGAAAAGGGGACAAAGGAAAACAAAAGAAGGCAAAATCTAAGCCATCAGTAAGTTTAGTCAAAGAAGAAAAGAAAAAAAAAAAAGAAATACAGAATGTTTCTTATTGCAGCATTCATTTTGGAGAGACTGCTTCTTAAGTAGAAAAGCTAACGTTCAAAGATAATTAACACTAATATTTATTTTGTGATTTCTTTACAGTTGAGGGCTTGTACTTATTTTCTGTAAATATCACTAATGAGCAAAGGTTTCTAGATCATTTCAGTCTTAATGTGAATGAGAACACATCAGCCTAATGTGGAGAGTGGCTTGATATAACACTCCATGCCCTTGTTGCTTCTAGAGCTGTCCATGGAGCTTGTGCCCATGGAGATGGTTCTGGCTGGGCACAGTGCTTCTGAAAACAGCTCCAGGCAAAGAACCACAGATAAGCCTGTAGCAGTAAAGGTAATTTAAATGGACTGAAGGTGTGAGGATTTCTTTGGATCTACGTCACCTAACTTGGGTTTTAGAAAGGCTTAAGAAAGGAAAAAATGCTTATTACTGGTCAGTATTCTGACTTCTTCCACTAGAGAAATTCTACCTTAACTCTTTTTTAAAATTTGCTTCAAAGTTTTTTTCTGATTAAATGAACTTTCTGCTTTTACAAGTTGATGTTCATATGATGTAAATCCCCACATCTCAGGATCAAGCATTATTCAGTTTCAAGAGGCTTTCTGTTTCTGTAGTACTAATACTGGAATTTCCAAATTTTCTATTGTTGGGAGCCAATTAAAATATTTAAAGGTAGTTCTTAAACTAAGAAAACATGGAGATAAGTCCATTAAATAGTTTATTAATTTGAACATTAGTCTAAATATATGAGGATTGATTGTAGTTATCTTATGGAGAGAATAAAAACAAAGACAATGTTATAAAGCCCCCCCCAGATCATTCCCATCAAAGGAAGCTGAATCATAAGCCCAGTTGTCTTTTCTGGATGAAGGTTGAATACCACCTGTCTAAGATGAAACAGAAAATGATATGAAATTACAGAAGCCCGGATACAGAAATACAAACCTCCTATTATGCTATATCCATTCTGCAGCTCCTGTCAGGAAGAACTGGTGCACCCACTCTGAGCAGTACTGCTGTGGGAGACTGTCTTATATGGGTGCACTGAGGGGCTGCCAGGGCTTAATGCCAGGGAAATGAGAGCCCTTAGGTTTCATGTGGTGAGCTGATCCAAGTGGATTAGCTGTGTTTTTAGGACAAGGCTACTGGTGAACTGCCCTGTGCTTGGTCAGACACTGCTGTGATCCTCAGGGAATCCAGCACAGACAAGAGAAGCGGAAAATGGAAACCTCAAACCTCCTTCCTGTTAGTGGTAGGAACAAATGTCAGTACAATGGAAGGGGCAGAACAGAGGCTCTGGCAAGGGCCACAGCTGAGCCATGAGGGTAAAAGGTAACAGAGGCTGAAGAACGTGGGGGTTTCCCAGTGTTAGCACAGCAGATTCAATTTCAGGTTGCTGTTGCCATGAGGTCTCAACAACACTCAGTGAACACAGAGCTGAATAGGTCTACTTTCAGCATGCACAACAGAGAAGAGGAAGGTGGGAAGAAGGACTGATTTACTCAAACCAGGGAGATATTAAAGATCAGCTGCTGACAAATCAAAAGACGTCGAAGTAGTTTGCAAGTACACTCATTTGAATGGAGTAACGGCACTTTCCAGAATCTGTTCACACATCAGCCATTTGTGCAATAATCTGCCAAGTGCTTTGATATTTTCAGTGCATGTGAAAATTTAAAATGTAGAATTACGATGAGATAGAAACTATGAAATTTATTGAATAAATAGCTGGAATTTGCACTAAGATTGAAATTAGCGTATAATGCTCAAAATACTGTTCTATTGTGTTTTACTGGGTTCTTAAAGCGTGCTTTTTACTTCTAAGTAGCTATAAAAAAATCTTTTCACACAGAATACTTTAAACATGTTCCAGCACGTTATAGTTATAAGACCATATAGATACAGAGATTACCCTAAAAAAAGAGAAGAATTAATATACTTAGATGCAAGGATTCTAATTTGGTAAATAAGGAGTTTTGGTAATGTTTTATAAAAAGCCATACAATTTCTTGTTCCAAATAAATAAGCCATTTCATTAGTTAATGAGAAGTCATACACCTACGAATCCTTTACTTTTTTTTTTTCTTTTTATTTCCCCCTTTATTTTTGTCAAAGACTTCTGTTAAATCTTTTCTCTTGCAGTTTTGGGTATGTAACTGAAAAAACTAATTTAATTTAAAAAGTCATCTTAATTTCTTCTGAAAAGTTCTCATTTACAGGTGTTTTTTCCTTGGAAAACTTGCCTCATATAGATCTTCTGTTTCTACTGCAAAATGCAATACAAGCCTATTATTCCAGGAACTAATGCCAATAAGGCATAATAAATGATCTTGTGAAAAAAAAAAAGCAAGATTTTACAAATGATTACAGCAGTTTTATCTTAGAACATATGTTTTGGCATCATTCAAGAGAGGTAGTATGATTTGGCTTTTGCAAATCCACATAAGTAAAGATAATGAGTTTGGGCAGGAAAGATTAAATTTAATTAGTTGTGGATCTTGTTCTGATCATCATTTCAGCTGAAGTGAATGCATCACCTTAGCTGATCTCCACACACAATAGATTTCTTTTGTACATGTATTAGTGTTATTGCAGAATAATTGGGGTTTGATCCTATCAGAAAGGATTATAAATGCTTGCCAGGATGCATGAATTTTTATCTACAGTGTCAGTAGGCATGTACATAAAAAATCAGCATGTATTGCTGTATCTACATGTTGTGGGTGTTTTGTTGGATTTTTTTTTTTTTAGTCTCTGCCAATGGGTAAAAAGTCATTTTCTTGTGAAGTCTTTTTTCCTCTTTTCACTCACATTGCCTCTTCCTTATACACATTTTATATATTTCCTGTAGGTAGTTAAGCTTGTAACATGAGCATGTCTGCCACTCTCAAGCTGCCTCTTCAAACCTGTAATTCAGTAGACACCTTCAATCCATGCAGCTGACATGAACACTGAAAAGCAGTACTGTAATTTTTTCCTTCCTCCATGGTGTTTCTGTGTTGGGGATTCCTGTTTTACCCCAGCTGCAGAAACAACTCATGCCACGAATCTTACATGGGCAGAACCAACAGTCAGAAAACTCTTGTATTGCCAGAGTAGGTGTGAATCAGAAATAACCATCTTTCCCTATTTATCTTCAATAGAATAATAATTTTTTTCAGTTAAAAAAATTGAACTTACTTTTTATGTTTTATAAAAGTAAGCCCTATTTGCAATGCCTAAAATTAGGATAGAAGCACGTAATTCCTGTTTATTAGCATTGTCAGTATTTTATCATAACTCAAAAGAATAATGAGGTCCTTTAGGATGATAATTAGCTCCCTAGGTCATCATGTCTAATAAGTGTTGAAACAGCAGTCAGTGTGGAACTTTCTCTAGTAAAGACACTTAGTAAATAAAGCTGTTTGAAAACATGGTGGATAGTGCACTGCATTAACATCTTCCCTTGGGATATTGGGTAAAATGCCCATGCAGCAATAGAATGCCTGCTTAGCAGTGTATAGAGATCTGTGCACTGGCCAAAGCAATTCCCATGACATGGGACAGCAGATACGAAGTCTATCAAGAAGCTAAATTATGTGGCTTCCCATTTTTCATATTTTTTCATATGTTTGCATTGCCTGTCATGTATAATTGGTTAAGAGAACTTACTCTTTACACTTAAATACCCAGTTAGATCTTCTCACTACATCCTTTCCTGCTGTATTTATTCCTTATGTGACAAAATATGAAGATGGTAGAAAAGAGAAAGAAAGAGTAGGAGTAGTGTGAATGTAACCTCTCTCTTTGGTCTGAAGATTTTAGAAGTGATACCAAAGGTGAGGGGGGTGGAGGTGGAGGGAAGTTGAAAGGAAGAGGATTATGGAGTAGTTTGAAAAGGCCATGAGATTTAGAAAGAAGAAAAAAAAAGACAGAGAAAGAGAATGTCTTCTGAAACATTCAGGAAAACAAGGATGATGAGTAAAGAACTGCATAGAAACAAAATAATAAAAGAGGTAAAGGTGGATTGTGATAGTGGAAGTAAAAGGAAGATGAAAAGGCAAAAGTCACAAGAAAGGGAATAACAAACATTATATGATTTTACTGGTAGTAAATATTTTTAAATAGTAATATAAAGTAATAAAAATATAGTAAATATTTTTACTTATTACTAGGTAATAAGCCACCCAGACTTTTTTCTATGAGAATTATTAACATCTATTACACTGTTTTTGTCGGATTGCAAGAGAGTTGTTGTGCCCACAGGGAAATGAAAGTAAGAATTAAGAGCTGAACTAATCAGTTTCAGTGACTTGAGTGGCATTCTCCTAAGGACTTGTGTCTTGGATTGTAAAGGTGGGGGAATGTTGTTTAGGGATGTAACATCAGAGGGTTAGATGACATAGCCTTATGTGTTTCAGTCTGTTAAACTTTACCATCAATGTTGTACTAATCCCATTAGTTTTTGTCTGTTTGTGAAAATATAGTTTCCAGAAACTTATCTGGTCTCATTCCAAAGATTCCAAATGATGGGAGGACTATCATTACTTCGGTGGTGGTGATTATAGACTGCTTGTGGACTTGGTTGTGACTCTGTTGTCAAGCAGTGACTGACTTCAAAATGTTTGTCTGTGTTGTGTAGATAGGATCAGCTAACTCTATGTAACTAATTATCTACTATTCCCAAATTCCAGCACAACCCACTTTTCATGTGGGAGATGAAAATCATTCATGATCTTTGGCCTTCATGGTCTAATTATATACAGCAGTTCATAATTTGCTGTTTTCTTTAATAATAGAATTTCTTTATATTAGAATTTCTGTATACTGTGCTGCGTGTGATTATGATACTGTGGAAAGCCTATGGAATTATTCAATGTGAGGATAAAAATGCACAAAACTCTATTTTTTTTTTTTTCCTTAAGAAACCACCTGCAATCGCTGTTCGACCCGGATCAACACTAATTCCAATTAATAACATTAATCATCTCCCTGAACGTGATGATGATTATGGATATGAGTGCCTTGAAGGAAAAGACTGTGCTAGCTTCTTTTGTTGTTTTGAAGACTGCCGCACAGGATCTTGGCGAGAAGGAAGAATACACATCCGTATTGCAAAAATTGACTCCTATTCTCGAATATTCTTTCCCACTGCCTTTGCATTGTTCAATCTTGTTTATTGGATTGGCTATCTTTACCTATAAATTTCAGATTTGACAAACTCAGAAAAAAAATTCTAATTTGAATAGTCATTAATACTTTTAACCAAGCAATCAAAGATTAGAGCTGGTCCAAAATTACTCAAATTGTAATGCTTTAAAAATTTGAAATAATGAGAGGAAATATGGTGATGTAGTCTCCCTCTTGTGATCAACTATAGAACTGATACTAGTATTTTGAAGAGAAAATTTTAAACAAAATATCCCTAAGATTTATCTTTCCTTAACACACATGCACACGTTTTTTTCGAGCTCTAAGAAAATGCAGAGTCAAGAGGCTATGTTATTTAACTGGACAGTTCTACGGAAGCTTTCAGTTTTAATCCTTAATAATAATGCAGAAGGATTTTTGTAGCATCTCTTACACCTTTACAAAGAAAGCCTTAATAAAATGGAATTAGTCAGTCTCATCCATTTAATCCATAAGGTGATGATTTTATTAATCCCTGATTTTAAAAAGTGGAAATGTAACATTTCCCTTTTCAACCTTCGGTATTTCAAAAAAGCATGAGTAATTCATAATTAATCAATTCAGATTTATACAGAATGCAGATGTTAGAGCAGCAAGAAATGGATATATCAAAACACCCAAGGGTAATTCTAAACTTGTCTTATCCTGACGGTTGATGGAGGCTTTTGGCTTTCAGCCTTAGATTACATTTACGTCTGTGCTTTATCTCCTGTTAACTTCACTGTTGTGAGTTCCCCAAAGTTGTCCAAGAAGGCTTCAACTTTCAAAAGTTCTTACCCAGCTGCCGCTGCTTGCTCATTTAATGGAAAACAGACTGGTGCTGGCTGAGATTCTGGACATTAAACATAGTTCTTCGCATCCTCTCATTTATCTGACTTGTACTCAGTGCCAGAGAAAAAGTAATACCTCTACATTTGGTAGAATTTGTATCAGCAGAGTCTGGAAAACCTGTTAAGAGTGCTGTAGTCACTGTGCTCAAAGCCACTGTGTTAAATCTCCAGTCCTGAGTTTGTAGTGTGTGATCTGCTCCACTGTGCATATAGTATGATTTTGTAGATTCTGTTTGTCACTGCATATGCTGCTCACTGAGCCAAAGCCAAGTGGTATTAATTAACTGAGCCTGTGGTATGGATTGCTGGGTAATTACCTTCTTGATATTTGTTTGTTTCTAATGAAAAAGTGGTGTTATAGAGAGGGAGTTAAAAGATTCCTTATGCATTGCAGATCCTTCTCCAAGGATGCAACCCCCAGAAAAATCATAGGACCAGTTCTCCATCCTTTCTGTGGTCAGAGCTTTTGATCACTTTGGTAGCAATGCTGAAGTAGTAGCCTTTCTGGACTGCCTTCTCTGTGTTGACTGTTGCTGGCTGGCAGCATTTTGTATTTAATTTCCATTTCTGAATCCACTGTCTTTATTATAGAAAAGTGCAGTCTCTTCTCCATTCTTGAAAAGAACCCGGTCTCAAGTGAGCTTGCAAAAATCACTGTAAAACCAGGATATGCATTAAGTAAAAGTCAGCATTACACGGAAGACCTTACAGATCTTTAAAGAGGATTAATGGGATTAGCGTTTGGCTGTAGGTAAGGATGTTCAGTACTAAAGATAAAGACATGATTAATAGCTAAGGATAGAAAATGTTACATGAAAAGCCCCCTACCAATATTTCTGTTAAATGTGCTCCCTCCTCTAAATTTCTCAGAAAAGATTAATGTATATTTATATTCTAGTTTATACCAGGCATAATAAGATATGATATACAATAAGCAATTCAGAGGAAATGTTACTGTTGTGTTCAGCCCCAAAGTTTAATAGAGAATGCAAGACTTCTGCAGTCATATTGGAAGGAAGTGTGAAAGAAGATCGAAGTTTAATAAACACTTTATTTCAGTATTTATCTGATGAAATACAAGAATGATTGAGAGAATCTGAAGGCCCACTGTCAAGGATGGCTGACGTTGTTTGTTGTGTGACCTTTCCAAGTACCAACTTCTGACTGTTAGGCTAAGCGCAGAAATGTGGCATGATTATCAACACTGATTTGCTATAATTTATTGGGTTTTAGAGTCTCACTTTCAGAAAATGTTCAGTCCAATGGAAACATGTCACTTTTAATTCCATAATGTAGTTTGATGCTTTTTGACAGCACACTAAACACATCCTTCTGTAGGAGGGATGAAGGTGGCGTCAGCAGCATGTTGGATGTGTACTTGAAAAGCAGGCAGCTTTGCTGTACAATACAAGACACAGATTTTGTGAGCCCCTGAGTTTCATTAGTTCACCTTTAAACAAAAGAAACTTGAAAGAACTTGGCACCTCACAAGAGGAAATACAAATTTCACAGCCTGCTCTCCTCTGGCACATCTAGTTAGTTTTTACTATTCATGTGGTTGTCAGTTGCCAGTCAGCCTCCAGTGACTGAATTGGAAAACAGAAAACATCCAGAATTGGCAAGGGATGGATAAGAAGTCTTTCATCTCTAATTTCTATGAAACAATGTAATGGAGTATTAAACCTATTGAATGTTATGGCTGTTTGGCTTATGGATACACTTGCTTTTGTCTGTTGACAAACTTTTCTGTGTACTTCATTTGTTTCTGATGAAATAATTTGAGTTTCCCATAGTACTGTGAGTGCAAACAGAAATGGGAATGTAGTGAAATGTAACATGGCATGTAATAAATGTGTTGGTTTAGTCCTGTGTGTTTTCTTTCTAATCTGCACGTAAGCACTTGATTCCAAGAAATCTAAGTGATACTCAAAAAATGGCAAGGAACAAACAGTATAATTACTTGGACCTAGAGGCTACAATAATTTTTCAAATAATTGTATAAAAAGTTTGTTTACTGTTAGCTGGGATCACAGTATTTTGGAGTCATATTATTCCGACCATCATTGTGTAAGCACATGCTTAAACCTAGTCCTAGTCAGTAGTGTTATTAGACGGGAATTCAGAAAAGCAAGTGCTTATGTACTGTCATATAGAGTGATGCTATCATGAACTGAGGCCATTAACACATGCTTAATTTGCACTAATTTCAATAATGAGTGTTCAGTAGCCTAAATAATTGAACACTAAGGATGTGAGCCAGAGCCTTTTTCAGTAAGAGATTTTCTCACTGAAAGAGGGAGACTTATGAGGAGAAATTGCCATAAAGGTAGAGAGGGGGAAAATTCTGGGGAAGCTGTTTTATACTGCACCTATCTTAGGCATCTCTTGAAATGTATTTTTCAAAAAAGAGATTTTCCTTGATATTTCTATATTAGTGTTTACCACTTGTCTGTTTTAATAGTGAGTACAGATCAATGTGTTATTTTTTGGTAAGGTTCTGTCTATGATTGTACCTCATTGATCTTCAGTGCATGTCTTCCGTGTCTGAATGAATCTGTTTTATGTAGTGGCAGTGCAACCAAAGCATGAGCTCTGGGTAACGTATTTTATATTCACATGTTGATGTGCTTCAAAGACTTTAACCTCATCCAGTTTTCTGACATTCAGAGATATAGGATTGTGTAAGACTTTGAAGGAGAATCACCTCCAACATGATTTTTATAATTTTCTGTTGTTTATCTGGTATGGTAGTAAAACAGTTGTTTAAAATTGATGTATGAAGTGTGCTTTGTAATTTGTGAACACCTTTGATCTTACAGTTGAAAACCCAACAGGATGAGTCTGGATTTAAATATCTATCTCCATAAAGTAAAGCATATTTTGCTTAATTGTATCAGTCATCATTTCAGTTTACTGTTTGCAAAAAGCTGGGAACTAGTGCAAATACATTTTTTAAAAAAATGATTCTTAATGTAATTATTTTTTAAAATTCATTATAGTTTCAGTTATACATTAAATGTGATCTTTTATGTTTGTGAACTGTATTTTTTAGTCATTATAATAGATACCGAAAACAGAAACTAATGTAGAATTCCTCAGCTGAAAAACACAAAGCCAGGAATTAGAAAGAATTACTGTGCTTCCATTTCTCATAAAGCTCAGTGGGTGTCCACATGCCCCAATGAATGTGCTGGCAGGGGCAAGAGACTGATTTACAGGGAGAGGTAGAATAGTCTCCAGGCTGTAGAAAAGGCCTTTGCATTGGTTCATGCCATGGATTTACTACCCAAGTGGTTCAAATTGAGGAAAGGATTGGATCTGTCCTTTTGTTTTTTCAGTGATCTCTGGTTTCTGATTAATTTCTACCAGCAACAGTAGTTCTAATGCTGTGTTACCAGATGAAGCAAAACCTGAAAAATCATCTTTATTTTATTCTTTGGTGTTTCAGCCAGATGGGTGGGATCATGAAGGTGCAAGACTATGACCAAATTTTGCTCCAAGTCAGGTGATGGGAGCTTGCAGCTGGAGGCAGAAGGATGGCTTCTTATAATAGGCATATTTCATTCAGTTGAGAATCTACTCTGAAAACTGGTGAGGAGGAAAGGAAAAGATGAGATGAGGCAAAGGTTGATGGTGCCAGTGATCCCGGAATCAAATTACATGAATCTGAGTGAGTTATGTTTAGTTAGTAGATTTCTCACTGGAATCTGTGATAGTGCTCTTGATTTCCCTGCAACATAATTAAATACCTTTAATATTAAAAAAAGAGAAGAAAATACTGTGCATTTCATATACATTACTTACAGATTGAGCAATAAAAAGTTGTCTTGAGTGATCATTGTGGTGAAATGTCCGACAGAAAAACAGAGATCAGGTTAGATCTGAAAAAGATTATCTGGTTTTTTTTCTCCTTTTATTATTAATGATAAACTATTTTTAAAATTATGGAGTACTAATTCTGGGAAAGGCCTAGTACCCGTGTGACTACACTGTTGTAAGTCCCTTGGAGGGCTAAAATATTTGTCTCAGACTACTTTCAGTCATTGAATCAGAGAGTGGGTAAGGTGAATTGTAATCATGCCAGGCATGAACTAGGATAGCTGGTGTACTCCAGGGAGGTTGGTAATAGTTCCTGGTTAAAAGGGTGATTTCTGCCTGAAAGACTATAATTCGAAACACGGTACATACTTCCCTTCAGAAGACGTACCTGTGTTGTTACTTCCAGAATGGTGGAAAAGCATCCCTGCACTTCATGGTTATCTTTGCACAGGAACAGTTTCATTGAGATGACTGTCCTGCTGTGAAGCTCTGAGATATTCCCCATGTAGAGTGTAGGAGAAGAGTTTTGGTTGCTCTCCTGGGCAAGGTGTCTAAATCATGTCATAGGGCTCCGTATTGTGGTTCTTGAGCTGTCTTTTGGATCTGTTACAATGTTAGTGAAAAGTCAGTAAATAATAAACTTTTGATTTTACTTACTGGTAAATCTCACTGAGAAAGCCAGAGAATTAACAAAGGCTTTAGAGGAGATCTTAGTTGGCCTCTGGAGACAGGAGATTGGCTAAAACTGAAGCAATCCAAAGGATATAGCCCTTTTTATCACAGATGGGTCTTGTTCACTAGCAATATATTGTTTCTAAAGTGTAAAATCTTCATGGTATTTTAAGGAGGGGGAAAAAAATCTGTAAAATTCTCATTCCCCTCCCCACTGACAAAACTTGCTTTGCCTGCGATTTTGCTTATGGTACATCAACATCACTTGAGCTGTGTGAGGAGAGCCGTGGGGGATGTAAGAAGACCTGCAAACTGTTCTACCTTGTTCTTTCTCAGTTCCTTTTCTTAGTCAGAAGAGGTTCAGGAGAGTAGGCATATGGCATGTGTAAATGAGGACAATTTTGCTACTGACAACAGAGGTTGAGTCCCACTATCTGACAGCATCGAGAGGGACGAGCCTCTGCTTGCAGTAATAAGGCTTCTCTTTTGTAATTCTTCGTAGTAGCTACTTTTCCATACATCACTGCATGCCTACCTGAGGCTCAGAAATGTTTCAGGTTGGAAGCAATTCTTTTGTGAGTTTCTGGCTTCACAGAGTGATCTTTACCATCAGGGTTTGAGCCTTTCTGAATTCAAAAAGAAAGGTTTCCTCTTGAAGTTTCCTTGTCCAGGCATTCCAGATAGGAGATGTCTTGCTGCCAAACATTGGAAAAGTGATTTTCAGTTGATCCTGCTGAGAAGGCAGACTGGCTCTGTAGGGTGGCATTTGGATTCCTTTGTCATTTAGACTTCAGAAGGTTAAATTCTGTTAACAGCAATGACCAGTACTGCCTGAACAGGAGATATATTACTTTTGCCAATTAAATATTTATAAACAAACCCCAAAACTCTTACTGTGGGTGGGAAATGAGGATGTCATTATTTCACTTCAGATATATATTTCCCCTTGAATTGTTTTTCCTCTTAGGAAGACAGCATATAGGAGTCTTTAGGCTTGTGAAATACATAGAAAATAGGTGATGGTAATTTTAAACAGGTAAAGTCATGTTAGTCCCTCTGCCTCCTGATGAGATAGGAGCAGTAGCAAGGAAGGTACTTGTCCTAGTGCTCAGATTTTCCAAGACAGATAAATGTGGACCTTTGCATATTCATAGGCCCAGTATTAGTATACAACCTGTGTTCATGCTTTAGTCATTAAAAAAAAGGTAATGATTTGTGCACCTTCACAGTAAGTTTTATATTTCCCACTGTTGTCCATTGTGAATGCTTAGACTTTTTGTCTGAACATGAAAGGTTACGTCATTTTACCTATAAATACAATTTAAATTGCTATACAATATAAATACTTCCTTAAATGAAAATGAGGGATCAGAATCTGGCAACCTCATGGTGATTCCTATCTTGAAAAATCTAATGTTTATTTTTAATTACTATTTCAATTAAATAGTATTTGTATTCCCCTTCATTGATGTTTTAGAAACAATTACAATTTATGGTCTAAACACAAAATTTCAAGAAATAGCCTTCAAAAATAACACTTGTTGATTTATTATGTGTCTCAGTATTTATTATATTGAGATTACAGTATTTGAATGCAATCTTAATGCAAATCTCTGTCTTGATATCTACAGTTCACGTAGTGTTTCAGTGACTCAGACTTTGCTCCTTATTCGTACATCCTTTTTTTCATTCAGTATTTAAAAAAAGGACGGTATTTTTAACTGCCTAAGTGAACATTCATACAATTCATTTAATTTGATAGTGTTTTGGCACCAGTGGACAATGTTGCAATATTATGCATCAGTGTTCCTTTTGAAGTTATTTATTAATGCCCTTGTGGATAACTTAGTGCAAGAAATATGGAACATTAAGATAAGTTTTGTAACTCTCTCTGCAGCTTCTAAGGTTTATATATAAAATACATGATATTGATTCAAATTTATTCTTCCATTTCAGTTTTCCTTCCAGAAACCTCCTCAAGTGGGCTAATATTATTATTTTAAGTGTGCTGATATTTACAGTTCTACTTAGTTATTTGGTACATTTCCAATAGCCTTGGAATGTACTCATCCATTATTATATTCAATTGCCTAGAAACATCAAGGTATCCTCACAGGATTTTAATGCAATTAAGCCATGACTTCTTCAGCTTCTCCTAAAATACCGTAATCTTTTTGTGCAGTACCAAAACTAAAGCATTTTCAGGTATCAAATTGATTGTTACCTGCCTCTCAGTTTTGACAGTGTCTATCTGCTTGATTAGAGTGAAACACTGATATCAACGTTTTTGTATTTGACAACATTATTAACGAGCATGGCTGAACCAGAAGACTTCAGATATAATAAAAGGATGATGCTCTTGGCTAAATTCCATATATATAAAACTTTGTGAGTGTGGTAGAAATTATAATGACAATGATATATATAGACTGGAAAGCAAGATATGAAAACTTTTACATATACATCAGCTTCTGATTGCCATTTTAACAAGCTTCCAAATCCCCCCCCAAATTTGTGTTCTAAATGTGACCAAAATGGTCCAAAAAAAAGCATTTAAATTTGCACAGTTAGAATGTAGAAGTGATTCAGAGGCCTGAAATAATTATGGCTCCATTTGATGGGTCTTGTGGATTCATTTTTAATTTAACTCCTTTTTACTGAAAAAGAAAGAATACAAATGTTGTGGATGAGATGAGATAGACCATTGATATCAGTAAAGGTAAACAAGAAAATATCCTCCGTTGATTTATGTAGATACATATACATATACGTATGTATATATACCTATATGTAGGTAGAAGCTAATTTCTTTAGTGCTGAGGAAGTTGGTGTGATTGCATTTGCAGAGTAGATGGATTCTGCTATATATTTTCAGAACTGGGTTGGTACCATGGTAAAAAATTGACTCATAGTTTAACATTTCTTAGTATACTCTTAGTTTTTGGATGCCTCATTTTCTTTTGTGCAGTTTAAGACATGAATGAGAAAGACCTACTTTTCAAATGTTTAACCCTTTCTAAAAATTATCTCTTGAGCTTTCAGTTTAGAGAACTCCTACAGTGAGTAACTAGGCATCACTGATAGTGTTTTAAATAAACTAGATTGGAAAAGAATAGTGCAGAAAGTTCAAATATGATTCAAGGCTAGAAATTTGTAGCCTTTTGTGGGATTTTCCAATTTATTAAGTTTCTGAGAGCAAATTGAGGGATTTCACCCTCTGGTTATTTGTTTGTTTGTTTTAAATTTTGTTTTCAGCAGTATAACTCATGTAGAATAGTACATCAGCTGTTAAAAGGTGATTTTATTAGAGGTAAAATAAGGCTTTGAGACTGATAACAGAAATAATATTAAGAGGCTCAGAAAGGAAGTGCTTGTGGCACTCATTATCAGAAGGGGTTGCACAAGGCTTTGGAAACATATTTTCTGAAGCAAGATTATGGAAGAGAGCTGAATTATAAAGATTTCTAGAAAAAACCCAAAATCTCAGAAATCTCTTACCAGGAGACGATTGACAGTGGTTTGATGGGTAGGTTTTAGAGTTCATTACTCTAATGTGAATGTTAATGTCTATTGACTTTTCATGTAAATGTTGCACTAGTCCTTGTGCACTGAATGGAAATGTGCTTGCACCCTGGTGCATGGTTCTAAAAGATATTCCTGAAACGTAATCTGTATTCTTCTAAATGTAAAACTCTGAAAGCCATAGTCTTAAAAAAGAAAAGTAAATTAAAACCCCACCATTGAGTAACGTGTTCTGTGCAAAACGAAGTTTAGATGTTTGTGCTCTGATGTCTCTTAAGCTGATAAGAATCAAGAGAGTTTCAACACAACTTTGTAAAGCAGTTGTAACACATTGTTTTTACTGTATCTGCTGTGAAGTTGATTAGTAACACTAAAACAATAAATAGTGCCTGATTACTTACTTCCTTTTGTTATTCATTTCCTACATGCCATACGTTCTGTTCTCTTTAAGACAATGACGATAATGGTCATTCTGGTGAAAATAGGTCCATACACTACTTTGATAAAGAGCAATGCCCTTATTTGCTTTAATTTTCTTCCTTCCCCCCTTCTTTCCCTTACTCTTTCCTTCCTTTCTTAATAATGTAAATAGAACATAATTCATGTCATAGAAATAAAGCTCTGGAGCTAAAATTCCACTTTTATCAGCCATTTTGGATGGAACTAGTTTTATAGTGAATAGAAGATATCCTGCTTGTTACTGACAGGAGGGGCGGTCCTGGTCTCCCACACAACCCTTTCACTCCTGTCAGCTCTAGTGCTTGGCTAATCCCACTCTCTTTCTGCTTCCAGAATGCCTCACAGTCATGATGTGTGGCTCCCTCTTCTCTATCCTGTCATTTTAGAAAAAATTATAACATTCTATTTACTAGATGTGCCACAGGCAAAGGAGCAGGGCTCCTGCTGAAAGCAAATATCCAGGGGGAAATCACTCCTCATTATTTTCCTCGAATACTTTCTGTTCTTTGGCCTTACTGTCCCACTGGAGGATCTGCCTGTAAGTGTCACCTTCCTCATGGAGTCAGTCCCACAAAATGTTTTCAATCCATTCTAAACTGAGTGTGAAAAGATGATGAAGGAGGGATACAGTCAACATAAAAACCCTGGGAAAGGGGTCTAAGATGTTTTAAGCCTCTGATAGTTCTGGAAAATGCAACAGATTTCTGCAGTCTCTTACACATCCTTTTCAGATTAAAGTGAGGGATCCCAGCAATACCTACTTTCCCTGTGTATTATGACCTCAAAGTGTGCAAATGAAACCTGTGAATGTTAAAAAATCCTAGCCAAAAGAAGCAACTGCTACTTTTTAAACTAGAAGGTAAAGCTCCCTAAGGTTTCTTGTGAAGGAATAACCCCGTCCATGTGCCCTGAGACTGACAACAGAGCTTCCCTTGTTAAGCGTGGTCTGCGATGCTCCCACCTCTGTTGAGAAGGGGGCTGTGAGCACTAAGTCATTCCACAGAGGCCAGTGAGCAGCCAGCATATGGTAACAGCTTTCAGACCCAAACTAGGTAATGTTAGATACATACTGGCAACCGAAAATTCTCCTGATCAGTTGCCAGTCCCTGGGGGATTGTGTCAGCTCCAGTGCTGCTCTTCTCTTTTCTCATGTACTCCTTCCTGTGAGAAACACCACCTCAGGTTTCTTTACCTCTTGTCCTTTTTTCAAGCACTGGCTACCAGCTTCTCATAACTTTCCTCAGTAAATCTGGTTCTTGGTTCTTTTTCTTGCATTATAAATCACTATGTTTCCTAACCGTTCTCTGTACTGTCCATCTTTTTACCTATTTCTGAAACTTTGTTTTCTTACTTTCTGTGTAGTGCTGAGTTAATTCACACATTCACAGACAAGAATCACGGAAGGTGAGAAATGGTTGCTGTGAAAGTGATGCTGACATAAGAAATGAGGTGTTTCCTCCACACATAGCACGAGCAGTCTGATGATGCAGTAGATCAGCCTTCTCCTGTCTGAAGTAGCCATCAGAGACTCTTGTCATCATCATTTTTTTAGCTTCTGATAAGAAATGGTAAATAAGCAGTAGGTCTTTCTTAACACTCTCTTAAGGACATCATGAAACAAAAAGGACCGAACATCCTTCAGAATGATTTTTGTTTGGGTTGTTTGTTACGTGGCCCTGCTGTTGAGGTCAATGCGCTCTCATCAGCAGAGCCTTCAAAGCTGAAGGCATTTTCCCTATGATACATTTTAGATGGATAACCTGGCAAAAGTTCAGATACTTTACTAAGCTTCCTACCACCAATAGGTAAAAAATAAGGACACTGATGCCTCAACAATGACCTTATTTCTCTGCTCCTAACTTTTATTTATCATAGAGACCACTACAAGAAGCTCTGACTTAAAATTGATGCTAGTTGGATATGAGCCTTGAGACTTGGCATTTACGTTCTGCTTTTCCTTTTGTTCTCCTTTTCCTATACTGACACTGAATCTGCATGACTCAAATATTTTTGGTCTTATTTAAGTTGTTTCCCTGTGCCTCAGTTTCTGTCCATAAGATGTTAATAATGTTACTCATGAAGCTGTTAAAATTAACACTGAATTAATGAAGGCAAAGCACTCAGCTTTTCTTGTAAAGAAAGACCTGTTAATGAACTGAAACAAATTATGGTTTTGACCTTCAATTCTGAGAAGGAAATATATGCATCTCTTTTTTCAGAACTATATTGATTGATTAAGGACAGGTGATAATTCTGTGCCTGGAACTTCTCTACTAATACAAATATTTTTTAAGGAAATATTAAAAGGTAAATAAAATAGTCATTAATGAAGACAGATCCTCATAACTTAGCAATCAAGCTTCACCTCAGGAAGTAACAGAGGAGCAGAGCTATCTGGCCAGTAAATTCTAAACCTGAATTCTCTCCGGAAAAAGGTATGAAACTAGGAACTGTCATATCTTTTAGCTGTTACTTATGATAATGTACAATAGCAATTTTATCCTGCTTATCTGTTGACTGTTTTGGGTCTACTGCTGATAACAAAGCATGCTGTATTAATACTGGTTTTATTTGTAGTTTGTCCTACAGGCAGTACTGGAAGATTCTAAGACCTTCATAGTTGCAGTAAATTAAGTTGTAGTCACAAGTACAGTTCAGCACTGCCTAAAGTCTGAATGAGTGAGGAAAAAAAAAAAGTCAGAGAATAAATGAAGTTAATAACAAAGTTTAATCTGTGTACTAAGACTTCTGATCTAATTTTATTTAAAAGTTGACAGGACCAGAGTCTCACTGTAAGGCAGTATTGCTCCTCTGCATTCTATAGAACTGTTTTGCAGCTCAATGACCAAAATTATTTTATAACTAAGAGCTGCATATATTACCACCAGTGTTTTGCACCAAAGAAGTACTGGATTTAGAATTACAGCCTTCTCATCACATAGTAAAGTCATAGTGAGATCCCACAGTCATCTTTCAGACCATCAGTGAGTGTCCAGCACTGCTCTCATCAGGAGCCACTACTTGTTCTATGCAGTCAGTTGCACTGCGTATGTACATCTGTGGCTTAACAACAGAGTCATCTCTACTTAGACTTCAGTTTGATTCCCTATATTTGAAATTTCTACAGCAACGTGCAAAAGGGCTTTGAAATAATATTTGGGAAAATACCATCATTCATGTAGCCTTTGTTAGATTAGAGATTTCTTGCTGCCTTCTGATAACCCAGAGTACTTTAAAATCCTAACATAATTATTTAACTAAATGGGAAAATCTTGTTACAGACAACCTTCACATTTCCCAGCAGCAACAATGAAGATAAATGTGTGTGTGTTATCGTCACAGCATTCCAAAAAACACATTAAGGGAAGTGATACATCAAAGCTGACGTGTCCTACAGACTGCTGGGGATTAGTGGTCAATAACTGGGCAGCAGGGCCAGAATTGTGCAGGCAGCTATGACTGGTGCCCTCGCTGTCAGACAGTGCCCTTTAACAAAGGCAGGAATCAGGAACTTGCAAAAACTTGGTTGTTGAGAAGATAAGCAGAAATTGGACTGTTCCCATGCATGGTCATGAGCCCTGACCTGCCTGTGGGCCCCACTGCAAGCCCATGTGCTGTCATGTCTCTCAGAGATGTCTCTCCCTTCCCTGTGATGGAAGGGTGACCCTGGGCACCCATGGAGACTTTCCCTGCCCACTGCCCCAGGCAAGTGACTGTTCTCTACTGGATATCCTGAGTCATCCTTCGGCCCTTTGGTGAAGCAATCTGATCCTCTGTGCACCCTGGAGTGAGAGGGTACACTGAACCTCCCACCAGTTAAATTATACTGGAGTGTTGCCGTTGGCGACCTCCCCTCGCTTGTTAGTTTTGGGCATTGGCTGTAATTGTGAATTTGCGTTTGTTCTCTGAGTGAGGTTGTTTTCATGTACCTCTGTGACAACTCTGCAGCCTTTATGTCCTGGAGCATTTCAGTTTGCTCCTCTCCAGGAGCAAACTTAATATCTCTGTTAGCATGGAACCAGTACCATCCTATCACTGCCTTAGGAAAAAGGACAGGAGCTACTTTGTCAGACAAAGGAAATATACAACAGAAACATCCTTGGCTACCTTCTTTAGATTAGAAGATAGGTTTCCTAACACTGAATCATATTTTCCCATGAAGTCTGCACTAGAGACATGTTTATTCTGTTACAAGCACTGTTTAGAGAATGATATTTATACCACTGTATTGAACAGATTGTCTTTGTCAACTTGAATAGTACCCTTTTTCTGTGCAACTATCAGTGTTAACAACTAGCTAGTTAAACAACCAGAAGTCATAAATACTTAATGAGTTTAAAAGAAATGCAAGTGAATGCCAGTCCGCTACTGTAGAATAACCTAGATGCCTAAATACAACAGCTGAAAAATGAGGGGCACTTCCTACAATTCAATTTCTGATTCTTAGTTAAAATTTAGCAAAAGTTCGCAATGTTTTCACATTTTTTTCCGTAGGTTTTTTGCTCCACTGCTTTTTATTTTGACTATGTAAATGTTTTTCTTACCTTCAGTCCATTATGCCAGTAGGATCTAGCATCTGGTGATATCATTGCTTCCCATATCTCACTTGCATTAGAGATTTTCAAGATTTTGTTAATTTTTGTCTCCTCTGCCCTTCCCTACCACCACTTTCTCCTTGGGGAAACTCAGGTGCAGCAGCTGAACTAATACTCAAAAAACCTCATCAACATATACAGTGTTGCTTGCACGGTATTTTGAGCTATCAGGCAGGTAGATAAACAGCTCAACATTTCAGGCACAAAAATAACATTCAAAGGTAGATAAACAGGCAGGACTGGACCAAGAAATTATGGCCTACCACTAAAATCAAATTAAAATCTTGGAATTCTTGTTTTGTAACAAACTAAAAAGGCAGCTGAATAATTTCCTTTGATCTTTGCTTCACAAAGCGTAACGGTGACAGACAGAATTGATAGGGGTTAGAGGAAGTGATGTGGGCTCCTCAGGACTCCTTGGCATTATGAAGAGGGCTATGCCATGCTCTGCTGAGATGTGCTTTCCTGAGGGTCATGATTCTTGGTGCAGCTATTCTAGTACTTCATACCCAGAGCTGGGTGTAGTTGCATCGTGACTCAGTTCTGTGATCAGACAGGCAAGGGAGACTGGGATAGGACCCAAATAAACTCTGCTGCTCATCTGGTGGTTTCTGTGGGTAGGAGACTTAGGTGGAACATCTACCTGGCAGTCCTCCAGAGGTCCAGCCCAAGGCTGCTGGTGTGCTGCAGGCACATCTGCCCCATGTTGCACACACAGGCACAGTGATAATTGTTCTAGTCTTTCTAACATTTCTGCTTAACACAGTAGGGAAACAGAAAGCTTTAAAACCCAACAGGCAGACTTCCCATTATTGCTCCAGTCTCCTGCCTTCTGTGGGACAGGCAGTGGTGCTGTCTGCTTAGAGGCTAGTAGCTCACAGGGAAGAAGGAGACTGTTATCTTTCTTCCCCCACACCAGTCACACAGTCCATATTGGCTTCTTTTCAGGGCGAGTTGATGCTGTATTTCAGGATGAAACCATAAATCAATATTTGAGAAAATATCTATATTCTTCTTGCTTGATGAAAAATATCAAAGCAACTTGATTTGTAGAATTAATCCTGCAGAATATCTCCTGGCCCATGCAAACCTAAAATTATGTGTTTCATCTTTCTCCAGGGTAAGTGAGAAACTTCTCATGAGTTTCCCTCAGTCTTACCAGCAATGTTGTTTCTCTGCCTTTCTGTTTTATCTTGCCTGTCACCATTTCACTTTCAGAGTGCTGTTCTTAAAATACCAATCAGATAGGTTTGCAACTGTACATTTTAAATGTATTACAGCAGAAGAGTAAATGAAAATCTCTGTGTTCAAGGCCTTTCCAATCCCTTGAGGCTCTGGACTGCATAGAGACGAGAGAAAGCTTGCACCAAGCTGAGATTAACCTTTCTTTGCTTTGTGTTTCTAAACTTTTTGTGCTCTCAATTAAAAATATTCCCTTTGAAGGCTTTCCCTCATGAAAGGGATTATTGCTTGCCTAAGAAATAATAATTAGCTGATAATTTAGGCTGAAAATAAACCACTAGTTCATGATTCGTAATCCAGCAGGGAAATGATAGTTTTCTGTGTGGTAATCCATTCTAATAGCCATCTTCCCCTTGGGAAAGGCTATATGAAGGCGATGTTTTACCTGGAGACCCTTTCACTGGGAGACAGAAGCTAAGGGTTCCTCCTTACTTCCTTTTTCTACACAGATAAAGCTTTCCAAGAATAGTGTCTTCACAGTTTCCTTCTTTAGGGGCATTTCCCCAAAAAGAGGAAGCAGTAGAAAGCAGAAAGATCCAAGCAGTAAAGGAGATAAACAAAACTTTGAGTGTTCGTGGAAGACATTATACCTTTTGGGGCATCCCCAAAAGATGCACCACCCAGAGCTGTGGTGAATGAAGTTAAATCCTGTTGGTGGTGGGTCACCAGTGGTGTTCACCAGGGCTCCACAGAGGGATCTGGATGGGCTGGATTGATGGACTGAAGCCAATTGCATGAGGTTAAAGAAGGCCAGGTGCCTGGTCCTGCAGTTGGTGTACAACCACCCCATACAGCGCTACAGCGCTGGGGGCAGAATGGCTGGAAAGCTGCCTGGTGGAAAAGGACCTGGGGAGGCTGCTCGACAGCTGGCTGAACGTGAGCCAGCAGCATGCCCAGATGGCTGAGAAAGCCAATGGCATCCTGGCCTGTATCAGAAATAGTGTGGGTAGCAGGACTAGGGAAGTGATTCTTCTCCTGTACCTGGCACTGGTGAGGCAGCAACTCAGATTCTGTGTTCACTTCTAGGTACCTCAGTACCAAAAAGACACTGAGGTACTTGAGCATGTCCAGAGAGGGGCAGCAGAGCTGATGAAGGGATTAGAGCACAAGTCTTTTGAGGAGTGGCTGAGAGAGCTGGGGTCGTTTAGTCTGGAGAAAAGGAGGCTCAGAGGGAATCTCTCTCTCTCTGCAACTACCTGAAAAGACGTTGTAACAAGGTGGGGGCTGGTCTCTTCTCACAAGTAGCAAGTGAGATGACAAGAGAAATGGCCTTAAGTTGCACCAGGGGAAGTTTAGATCTGATATTAGGAAAAATTTCTTCATGGAAAGGTTTGTTAAGCACTGGAACAAGCTGTCCAGGGAAGAGCTTGAGTCACCATTCCCAGGGGTATTTAAAAGACGTGTAAATGTGGCACATGAAGACATGGTTTAATGGTGAACATGATGGTGATGTTAGACTGAGTGTTGGACTTGCTCTTAAAGGTCTTTTCCAACCTTTAATGATTCTATGAATCTATGATTCAGTGGGTTTTTTTGGAATACTGTATTCATATCTGTGGTTGACCACAAGGGAAAAAGACAACACTTTCACTCTAGTAAGTGTTAAGGAAGCTTCCCTGTCTGACCATTCAGGGGACACTGTAGCAGTCACAATTCCACCATCAGAGACTTTAACTGCTGAAAATGAGGTTCCTACTGCAGCAGGCAGCTCCAGTGAGGCAACGGGTACCTCACTTAACTTCCTACACACATTCACACCACACAGTCAGACAGGGTTTCCTTACCAGCTCAAACCCAGGTGTCCCATAGCAGAGTCTAAGACCTCCTGATCCTTAAAGCAATTTATTCATGGCACAGTAACACAGGAACAGCTCTAGCTGGGGCTCATGAGAAGGGACCCCGAGTAAAGGAATCCCTGGACTTTTATACCCTCAAAATCTATTTGTGTGAAAGTCTGGTGTCTTCCAGCTGAGTCCTCAGCTCCTGCCTGGTCAGGTCAGCATCACAGGTCCCAGTGGCCTTTTGTGTGCAGAGGATTGGCAATTCATGGCCTCTTGCCTGGGACTCGCACCACCCAGAGCTCATCCTGCAGCTGTCACTGCAGCTGCACACTGAACTACCCGCACTGAATGTATTCCTCAACAGTAGGTTTTCTTATAGAATGTCCAAAGCTTGATATCAACCTTGTTAGTAATCATATGCTCTTTAATTTTTAGTTTTGAATGCTACTGAAATGAAAGAAATAACTGTCAGAATCTACCTGGAGTTCCAACTTGCCATTTTATGTCTCTTACAGCTGCCTTTCTTTAAACCATTTTTCATCCTGTTCTGTAGGAACAATTTTCTTGTTCTGAGCCATAATTTCAGTATTTGAACTTTTAACTTTGCTTGTCAGTGATTCAGTATCTCCTTGCTATGAATATGAAATAATTTTTTTTAAATGGACTGAATGTTCTTCATTTTTTGATGACTTGTAGTAACCTATAAACTTACTTTATTATATGGAATAAGTTATCACATCATTCTGCCCATAGTCCAGAAACCTCTTCTTCTCAACAGACAACATACTTTTGACAGGGCATTTCACATCTCGGGGGGGATCTTATTATTTTTCACAACTACTGAAAGGACGTTCTTGCGAGGTCTCTCCTAGCAGGCAGATGACAGAACAAGAAGAAATGGCCTCAAGCCGTACAAGGAAAGGTTCAGACTGGACATCAGGAAGAATTTCTTCACTGAAGGGGTGGTTAGGCATTGAAACTGGCTGCCCAGGGAAGTGGTGGAGTCACCATCCCTGGAAGTGTTCAAGAAATGGATGGATGTGGCACTTAGTGCTATAGTTTAGTTGATATCGTGGTGTTTGGTCAAAGTTTGGGCTCGATGATCTTGGAGGTCTTTCCTAACTTTAACGATTCCATGATTCTGTGATTGTTTCAATTTTTAGGAGCTTCTGTCATGAGTAGGTGCATAAGTGATTTGTCTTTGCTAATAATTCCTTCTTGAGGCAGAGCTGCTGGCTCGAAACACTCATGGTGTTTGGCCTAGAAATACAACTATTCCTGCATTGCTCTGTGTGTGTACCTCTTTTAGGGCTGAGGTGGATGTGAAAAGGACAAATCAAAGATTTATCAGAGATTTCTCCTTAGTAGGAAGTTCTTAAAGCCTGACAAATCTTACTGCTGTGTAGATAGCTGATAAAAGTTGTGTTAATGTCTTTTAGTGATATTTCTACGTGAAATGTGGGGTTCTCAACAGAGTTTTTCACAAATGTTTTCAAAATTTGAGAGGCAAGAGATCTGTCTTCGTGGATCATAATGTAGAAGTTACAACAGGGATAAGTTGGAAAGGATTTAGGTGAATCAGCTTTAAGTACTGACAATACTGTCCTCCATGTCTTGCCTCCAAACAGCAAAGCCTTGGAGGATATATACTGTTGGCTGCTCAGAAATGCCTTGTGCCTCTGTCAAACACTAAGCTCATCCAGAGTTACTGCACTTCCAGACACTGATTTAGCCTAAGTCTAGTGCAGGAACACCTGTAGAACTAATTAGAAAGCAAGAACCACTTCTGCATGAAACCATCAGCTGGGTTAAAACTATGGCTTGAACAGAAGATGTGAAAAAATGGAGTCAGGGAGAACTATTTTGGACCTTACAGTTTACTTTGAACTTAAATTGAATTGCTTTGTAGGCTCTATATTTTTTTATTTTTTATTTTTTTTAAATTCTGCAGTTCACAGACTTACAAATGAAAATATGGAAATTGAATATAATTATTAAGGGAGTGTTCCTTTTCAGTTGAAACTGTTGCTTTGGATAATTTCATGTACAATCCTTCCGGATATTACCAAGCAGGTTTAAATTGAGTCTTGATGATATTAAAGATTTTTTCTGATTGTTTAAACCTTTGGGAAAGTAAAGAAGTTCATTAAACAGAGACCTGAAGGGAAAGAATCTCAACTGCTATTGAGGCTTCTCTTTGGCAAGATAGTATAAGAAATTGTACTGAAAATTCCTTCTTAATATTTTTTTTTTCATTCCAGTAGTAGATGACCCGTTTGTCAAGTAGGTTACAGCTGTTTGGAAGTGCCTCTACTTAGCAGACAGGATGGCTGAGTCATACTTTTACGGAATTATCCTCTGGTCAGCAGAAGAAGTTTCTAAGCCAGAGTGCCATCCAGAGGGAATTTGGTATGTGTACTAGCTTTTCTTTCTGTGCTAGTATAACAGTCTTGTTCCTTCTGAGGTAGAAAGAAGAACATGCTGTACATCTAGAAACTGGAACTTAAGCGAGTTGCTTCAATCTTATTACGGAGACATCTGACATTAGCAAATTGTTCCCATATTTCTTTCAGGAGTTTTTATGAGACTGAAGCAAAGAAAAAGAACAAAGCACAGAAAGTTAGGCATTGTAACATTTATGCAAGTGAGTCAATCTGTGAGTATATAGTTTTGGAAAACACCAGCTCTTGTCATTGCAGCATGGCCAGACTTTGATACTGATCTGCAGAACTGGCTTCCTGACATGATTTCTTTTTACCTGTATAGTGGAAAAGCTAGTAAAGTCCTTCGAAATGTTTTTCTTTTGTTGTGCTGAAATATCTGGTTATTCTTGGATGACAGATAAAATCCTCACCTCTGTTTCTAGTGCCTCTGGAAAAAATATTTGTGTCTGTGATGGGTTAGCCTTGAGTGATGGGTCAGCCAGCAGAGGGGAGACAAAATTGGAAGAAAAGGGATGAGGAACCTCATGGGCGAAGATCCCTTTCCAGTTACCATCACAAGCAAAACAGACTAGACCTGGGGAAAATTAATTTATTGCAAAGTAGAATAAATATTGAATTACTGATTTGGGTAGGAGGACACAACACCAAACATTAAATCAGCACCTTTCCTTTCCCTTTTCCCAGGCTCAATCTCACTCCATCACTTCAGAATCCTTTATCCCCCCATCAGGTGGTGCAGAAGGGTAGGGAGTGGGTGTTTACATTAGGACACAGTGGTTCCTCTCTGCCTCTCTTTCCTTCTCGCATTTGTCCTCTGCTCTGACTTAGTCTCTCCAAGGGCTGCAGTTCTTCAGGAGTGTCTGCTTCACCACAGAGCACCTTCTCCTTCTGTTCTGGTCTTGGTGTTACCACTGCTGTGTCTCACTCTTTTGTACCCTCCTCTGTCCTTTTGAAAATACGTTTTTACAGAGACGCCACCAGCTTGTCTTACGGTCTGTGGCGGGGCTATTGAACCCTGTTCTCTTGTGAGTGGGCAATCTTTCACAAATTCTTTAGCCGTGCCTGAAAATTACTTTGAGAGGTAAATTTTGTGAAAGTGTTTTGAAACATTTTATTTTATATTATGAAAGAGTCATGACTGTACTGAAAAGACCATTCTCTGTTTTGAAGTCCTCTGGGATCCAAGGATGCATGTAGAAATCATACATTCCTTATCATAAGAGGTTAAAATTCAGTCATTCATCTCAATGAATGAAAGTTCCAGTCTAAAACATAGTTGTTAATCACAATACAGCTCATCTTCACTGAGTCTTGGTGAATTAAACCACTTATTTAAATCAGTGATGAATTAAAAATTCTGCAAGTAAACCTCAGAGTTTAGAGGTAATTTCTGACAGTCAGTAAGCTACATTCCTGTGTCCAATTTATATATGTTTTTCATACTGTTAGATCATTCTAACTGGTGGACTAATGTTAAAAACAGACATAAATGTAAAGCTACTGCTAATGAAACACTGCAGTGGAATCCAGTATCTAACTAAATTTTCCTTTGTCAAGAAGGATATGATTTATATCGCCTGATTTATATCGCCAGTTTTTCAGACCACATTGTTTTGATTTGTCCCTGTAGATGCATGGTGCTCATCCTGTTTTATCCAAGGATAATGTCTTCCATGAGACCAAATATTTACCATTTCAAAGTCCTATCCCCCTCGATAATGTTTGCTAGTATTATTAAAACGTAAATGCAAAATTGCTGCTGTTCAGAGTACACCAGTGGGGAAAGGCCAGACTGTTGATCAGCCTGATGCAGAGACATGCTGACAACAGAATATTTATTTACCATTTCTAATTCCTAGGCTGCCTCAAAAAGTATCATTTGTTTTTAGCAGTGATTCAAGCTGACATTTGCATCACATTGTATTACATTAAGCAGCATTATGATCTAGAGGAGTACTAAACTATGTAGGTAGACAACTTAAAACAGAAGCTCCAAATGAAAGACATGGCTAAGAAAAGGCCCTTGAGGTTTAGCACAGCTGCTACAGGAGGGTTGAACAGATTTTGGTCTGTAAAGACTGAAATACACCATTTCAGAAAGATAAGTGGTCTCATCAACTCAACCAAGGCCCAGAGCTACTTCTTGAGGTGCTCAAGTTGATTAAATCTGCCTGAGAGCTTTTTGCATGCATGCAAAATGGTTATTTCCTAACCCCTTACTACTGCAGTTATAAAAAAAGGTCTCAAATGAACCAGTACCATTTTTTTTGTAGTTACTTTACCTTTTTCTCAGCTATAAATCAGATCAGACTCAAAAATACTATCCACTAAACTCCCAGCTGACCTCTAGCCAAACTTCCATATTCTGCTTTGCATTAATCTTAACAGTCTAAGAGAAGGTGAAAATCTTTATTTTTTCTTCCAATGTTTTTTTTTCCTTTCTTTCCAGGGAAGCTTGCCATCTTCCAGCTGGCTTTATAACGAGCAAGTCTCCTTTTTTTTTTTATTTTTTTTTTTTTTATTTGCCCCTGTGTTTACTTTTGGAAAAATATTTAAGAAGCTTTGGCATAAGCTGTAAGGACTCCAATGCAGTGCTGTGTAGCAGCCCATGTTACACAGTGGTAAAAACATACTTAAAAGCTCAGAAATATATGTAAGTTTGGTGAGCTGTCCTAGGAAACAGAGCCAGCTTAGCTCAATAGAAAAATGTTAATATTCAGCAACAGTTTAAAGATGGGCTAAATCTGCCTGTTTAGAGGTCTGTATTTAGGATTATGTCAGATAAGCAAGATCTAAACCTGCACATATCCAGACTTGTGACAAACTGAGGAATAAATATTAGACTTTCTACTTCTTGTAGATCTTCAGTTGATGATGATCCTACACAGATGGGTGAGCTGAAGGTGGTAAGTTTTGCCTTTCTAGCTGCTACTCTCACCATCTCTGATCATTATATGACCAGTAGGTCTTTGTCAGCCTCATTCAAATGTGCTGACCAGAGTAAGTCAGAGTGATATTACTACAGCTGAACTTAACACAGGGTTTGAATATGTAATATGAATTCCTTCTTTTCTCTTTCTCTCTTGTTTCTCCTTTTCCTTCCCCAGACACATTTATTTTCTGTCTCCATCTCCATTTGCATTCTGCTGACTACTTGGCTGGCAGACTAAGACAGAGTTTCTTTAACAAAAATGATTTACTCTTTTGATTAGAAAGGTGGCAAAAAGGACAGTCTCTCACTGGCACAAGTTTGCCAGGTCTTGGCAAGGCTTATAGGGTCAGGGACCAGACACTGCAGAAGATTAAGATTCCTAAAGCAGGATTCATGCAGACATTTAGTTCTGAAATCCAAAATTGTGACCTCAGATTGTGTCTTAATCTTGAAGCTGTCTGAAATCACCAAGACTTAATTTCTGTCAGTACAAAATCTATTCACAGACTGATGATATATGTATGTAGCTCCATCAGTTTTGTTCCCAGATATATTTTCAAAAACCAGGATGTCAGAGCACCACAGTATTTCATCACAGAAGAAAGGTGCCTTTTTTGTTTTTCAGATCTGGTTCTGTTGTGCGGACCTGTTTATGAAGTGCCGTCAGATAATACTGGCCAGTCAGGGGAGACTTGATGATACTCGAGAGTCCTAAAACTGTATTTATTTTTCAGAAGGTTTAATTTAGGTTGATTTGAGAGTCCTAGGGATTAAAGATAGCAAGAATAAAGGAAGGACTCTGAAAAGCAGTGAAAAAAGTGTTCTCTTCAGCCCATTGAAAGTGGGCTTGGCCCAGGTCAGCATACTGAGCTGCAAAGACCAATTGCTTCCTCAGAGAGTTGTCTATGTACTAGCATACAGATTAACTGAGAGAAAAAAGATAAGAGATGCCATTTAAATGCATATTTCTGTGTGCTTGCTTGTTTTCAGTGGTTAAAAATAATGATCAGAAGATGATAAATGCTAGAATGACAATGATATAATACTCCCAGTGGTCTCAAAGGAGTAAATTTCCTCTTATGTCAATTAGGTACCATGAAAAAAAATGGAAAATAAGCATGTTTAACGGTGATGCAAATACAAAAAATTACTTCTTAGACACTGTTAGCTCAGACTAAAACCTGACTGAAAGAGGAAAAAAGATGTTTATTTGGCAAATGACAGTAGAAAATAATTAATTAACATTAAAGAAGAAACCGCAGTTAAAACTCAGACTTTTATTTCACATATTCTGAGAAATTATTTTGAGCAGTTCATAGTAGACATAGTCAGTGGTAAAGTGCTAATGAAAACTTGAAAAACACCATATTAATTAGAAAATTTGAGAAAAGCAGGGAAAAGTTTTAAATTTCAAACTATTATAGTTCAGATTAAAGGAAATAGATTACTGTGTGTTCAGGGTGGGGGGTGGGGGTTGTAAGTTTTTTTGTTTTGTTTTTTTACTAAACCAATGTTTCCTGCAAAAAAACCTCAAGCTTTGTGCAAATTTTGTACCACACATTGAAAGCATTTTTTCACCAATTGAGTCAGTATTTCAGACCCCTGCTGAAATGATCAACACTTTGATCATTGATGGTATTAAATTCAGTATATGGGCAGTAAAGATCATCTCTTCGCTGAATCTGATGAGGGGGGACAGGACTGTTCAAAGCTGATTGGGGATCTGGCCAGCTGACTCTGTCCTGTAGTAAATAATGTGATTGTCATTCCTTCCTGTGACTATCAGTGCTTCTGTTCGGAAGGTCTTCATCAGAGAGGTATACGACTTTCTACACTATAGTTTTGAGTTCTCTCTAGTAAGTGCCTTTATATTGGTACCTATTTAATACCTCTCCTCTGTAGTTTGTATACGTGTAATAAAGTGGCAAGAGGGGGAGGGAAAGAAAGAATAAGAAGTCCTATAAAATTGTGTATGCTTCGTTGGTAGCTGTAGAAGAAAGAAATAAAACCAAAAGAAGAATTTTTGATTTTTACTATCTAGCATAAAAATGTGTGTTCTAAATTTACTTTAAAACAAGAACAGAGCCTTTGCTTTTTAGAAAGGCAAATGCTTTGTCTGCAAATGTTTCTAAGTTGAGTACCTTAAATTTTTTCTCCATATCATTTACAGAGAGCAAATGGTAGACTTAGTAATAAACTCTAATAATTCATCATAGTTGAAATTACATGATTTGACATCTTGGCACTAAGAAATTAGTAAAAAAAGGAAAAAAACTTTTCTAGTGCTGCTCAGAATGAGCAAAATGCATTGGGTATGTGGCAAGTATTAGGCTATGGTACTTACACTGTGAAATTGAATCAGCTCTTATTCTACTGCAGAATCTTACTTGAATTTCAGATGCTTAGCAAGATGATCAGGAGAACCAGAGTAGCACAGCTTTGTACCTGTCACTTCATGTGTGTTCCACAAGTAGTGGTTATTGGGCAGTGAGCAGTAGAGTAAAATCACTTTCTTCAGAAATCCCTGTAGGTAGGATGCTTTTAAGTCTCTATCCATATTACTGCAAGAACGGTGAAACTGAAAACTCTCCTTAGATGTTATTAATAGCATTTTAGAAAGTGGACACTTGAGTGGAAAAAGCTCCTCAGCCACCCTAGCAAACTGTTGTGATAGGTGTAAATAAGATAATGTTGGGAACAGAGAGACAGAGGTTACCCTGATGAGTCTTCAGGACAGGCTTGTCACCACAACAGGCATCAGCATGCAGTAACTTGAATTCAACAGTGACCATAGAATGCTGTCGTGGTTTAGGAATGGTATTCTGCAATTTAGTATTCCTGCTAAAACCAAGCACTACTTCCCCTCCTCCCTCACTCCATTTGGAGGTGCAAAAGGATTGGAATAAAATAAATAAATGAAATAAATAAATCATGGATTGGAATAAGAACAGTTTACTGGAAACATCAATGAGATAAGAAAACAAACAGTAACAGCAACAATATTAATGACAAAAGATACTTTGCGCTCTGGGTAAATAATTTCTTCCTAACATCTAATCTAAATCTCTTGCTTTTTAGTTTAAATCTGTTGTCCTATCATTATCTACCCAAGTAAAAGTCAATGTTCCTCCTTTTCATAAGCCCCCTTTAAGTACTGGAGGGCTGTAGTGAGCTCTCCCTGGAGCCTTCTCTTCTCCATGCTGAACAACCTCAGGTATTGCAGCCTGACTTCATAAAAGAGGTGCGCCATCCCTCTGAATGTTCAAGATTATTTAATGCGTTTAACAAGAAAATGTTAGGAACTTTCCAAAATTATTATGAACACTGCAAACTGCTATTTTACAGTGCTATTTACTGCTATTTTACATGTCCTTGTTTCGAGATGATGGGGAAAGTCCAAAAGATAATATAACTAATAAAAGTAAAATTTTTAAAAATTCAAGTCACACAGTTTAACCTGCTTCCTGCACAATCTTTTTTTTTTTCCTTTTGTTTGATTACTTCTGCACTGATAGCTTTTATTAACTAAATTTTAATCTTTGGCATTGTTTCAGAGTACTATTGCCCATGAAATGATTGATGTATTGCTTAAAGAAAGTGCTGTGGCTTGGGGTGGAGGGGGCAAAAGGTATATTGTTCAGGTTCTGCACAGGAAAAACAGTGACCGGGTACTGTGCTTCCAATGTGTAGCCTCCCAGATGTGAAATTGGTGTTGGTTTTCTCTGTTCGTTTTCAACATTTATATACAGACACTAGCTGAGATGAATAGATTGCGCAAGCTGGGTGACACATCTTGTTCTGCATCACGTGTGACTCCACACTTGTTGGCAAAATGGCCTAGAGCACGTAAAAAGTCAGCTCATGGGTGAACGACAGCTGGCTAAAGCTGAACCCAGATGAGTTTGGATTTGTTGTGAATTCATACCCTATTTTATTTTCTGCTTGGATTTTTCATCAATACTAAGCTTTCCCTCAGCAAATACTGGAGTAATGCTCAGTTCTCCTTGTTCTTATCAGGAAAGCACTCAGCTGTTTATACATGTGACTGCTGCTGGTTGGACTGCAACAATAAGCTGTGTCTGAAGTCCTGGCTGCTGACAAAATTCTAGTGCAGAGCACTGAAATGAATATTCTCAGAAACAGAAGACCTAGACTATTTTTCCACAATACTTCCTGTATTTCTCATCTATTGACAAAACATTTTGTCAGGCACAAAGGCCAATGTCAAATCTAGTCTGTTTGCAATTAGATGGACTCTTCTAAGAAGTGATGGAACAGAAAGGAAATGGAAAAGGAAGGCTCTTTATGGAGGGAATAGGCAATTGCAGAGACCATACATAATTTTAGATCAAGGTGAGTATTGTGATCAAAACAAAGTTGAAAATAGGCAAATATAATTTGGTTTGCAGGTCTGTTAAGGTAAATTAAAAATCACCATTTTACTGTGCATAATCTTTACAAATACATTACTTTCTGAAAACTCACTGAAAAGAAACATGGAATTTAATAAAATCAGAAGAAGCAATTAGTTGAAGTTTAGAAAAATTAGCATGCCATGAAAAAAAAAAGATAAAAACTACCTTTTTCAGAAGCAAGAAATTTTTGTCTACAATTAAAGATTAATGAAAATTATGTATATTTTAACAAAATACATTAATCCTCTGAAAGACATAAGAACAGACAAAATATCTGGTATCTCATTATCCTACAGAGTTGTTGTTAATGAGTCTGTACACCAGAAAGAGACACTGTGTTTTCTATCTCTGCTGTTCTTTTCTCTCCCCTCCTGTCTTGAATATTTTTGTCTTTTTTTTATTTTCTTTTTTTATCTTCAGGAAAGTATGAAAATATACTCTCATAATTCTTTCAACCACTAATTCCACAGAATGACAGAATCACTGAATCATTAGGGCTGTGTGGGACCTCTGGAAATCATTTGGTCCAACTACTGTGCCAAGGCAGGATCTCCTAGAACTGGTTAAAAGAACGGGTCCAAGTGGGTTTTGAATTTGTCCAGAGAAGGAGACTCCACGACCTCCCTGGACAGCCTGTTCCAGTGGTCTGCCACCCTCAATGTAAAAAAAGTTCTTCCTCAAGTTGAGGTGAAAATTCAAAATTCCTGTGTTTTAGTTTACAGTCATTGCTCCTTGTCCTGTCACTGGACACTACAAGAGTCTGGCACCATCCTCTTGACACCTGCCTTTGAGATATCTGTACGTATTGATGAGATCCCCTCCCACTCTTCTCCAGACTAAACAGGCCCTGCTCCCACAGTCTCTCTTCGTAAGAGAGATACTCCAGACCCCTAATCATCTTGTGCCCCCTGCTGGACTCTCTCCCATAGCTTCTTATCTTTCTTGAACCGTGGAGACTAGAATTGAACACAATACGCCAGATGTGGCTTCACTGTGGCTGCGTAGAGGTGCAGGGCCACCTCCCTCAACTTGCTGGACATGCTGCTCCCAATGAACATCCCGGTTACCATTGGCCCTCTGGGCTGGCTGCAAGAGCACACGGCCAGCTCATGGTCAGCTCATCATTCAGCAAGATTCCCAGGTCCTTCTCTGCAGAACTGCTCTCTAGTAGTCAACTCCCAAACTGTGTTGGTACTTGTGGTTATTCCTTCTCAGGCGCAGGACCCTTGCCCTTGATGAACTTCATTAGGTTTCTCTTGGCCCAGTTCTGCAGCCTACCAAGGTCCCACTGAATGTCAGCACAGCCTTCAGGTGTATCAGCCACTCCTCCAATTTCATATCATCAGCAAACTTGCTGAGGGTACAGTCTATCCCTTCATCCAGGTTGTTGATAAACAAACTGAATAAGACTGGATCCAGTACTGATCTCTGGGGAACACCAAGGACTATAGGCCACCAACTGGGTTGTACTCCACTGATCACAACCCTTGGAGCTCTACCATTCAGCCAGTTCTTGATCCATCTCACTGTCTATTCATCTAGCCCACATTTTCTGAGTTTGCTTATGAGGATGTTAGAGAAGACAGTGTCAAAAGCCTTGCTGAAGTGGAGGTAGATAAAATCCACTGCTCTCTGTGCATCAGCCCATCCTGGCCTGTCCCTTTTTCCACATCCCATGATTTTCTTTCTTCCATTTCAGATTTTCCAGAAGCTTCTTGTTCATCCATGCAAATTTCCTGCTCTGTTTGCTTGATTGCTTACTCATGGGGTCTTGCTCAGCTGGTCTCGAGCTTGAACAAGACTATTCCTTGAACGAGAGTGGTTATTACCATCTTCAGTGCTCTCCACAAAAATATCCTCAAACACAAGAAGAAAGAGTTCTGAAGAGATAATTGTAAAAGTTATACATGCCTCATCTTTTTTTTCTCCCTGTTGTACATGTAACAAAGAGAAGTGTCTTTAATAATTTATTAATGATTATTAAACACAGATTCTATGGTTCTATGTAGTTCTTCATGTGGAGCAAAAGTACCTCTGTGGAGTGAGAAGTTTATTTGACTTCCAGTTTCTACCTATCAGATGACATTATAAACATACAGTCACTTAGGCAATAACTGTAGTAGTCTTCCCTTGCAACATTGTAGCAAGTCACATCTGCATGTGTAATTATAATTATTCTGCAAAAAGGTTAACTATCCAACTCCAATTACACTACACAACTGTGTATGTATTTACGTTTGTGAAACTGCAAATGAATCATTGCAATCAAGGTATTTTGTGTCTTCTTACATTAGTCTGTTCTGATTGTCTGAAATGTTGGGACTATAGCTTTATGACACAAATGGTCCTCTACTTTGCCTTGGCAGCCCCAATTCATTAAAACAAATGTCATAGTCATGTTCTATTTGAGTCAATAAGCCTTGGTAACAGTAAAACACAGTATTCATCTCTTACCTTCAGCAGTGCTGCAATGTTTATTTATGAATAATTAGGCTGCTGGGCAGAAGGCATAGTCATGACAATTACATGCAAGAAATGCTTACTTAAAATTTTCTCTATAAATATTAGCCTGATTGAAGTTAGCTTGCTAGCAGCCACATAGTCAGGGGCATGCCAAGACCTATGTAAGTCTTGGAAGGTGCCTGAAACATATTAGTCTATGACTCAGTTTGCATTAAGTCACTCTCCGTGCCATAAATTCAAAGAGAAAAGGTAGGTCTAAAATAGTTTATATGCAGTAAACAGAATTTTAAAGTATTTGTAGGTAGTGCAGCATAATCTCTTGCTTTCTTGGAGTTTGTTGCTAGTTCTCCTGGATTTCCCTTTAATGGCATTTGTGAAGGTAGGCTAGTCCAGTTTCACGTTGTTAAGTAAGTGCTATAAGTGATACATTGAGACAAATTTTGTACTTTATTAAGGATAAAAAGCCATTTAAAAAAAGTTCTTACTGTTTTAGACTTAGATATTTAAATACAGCTCATATAGCTAATGGTGTAGTTCAGCCTGGTAAGTTCAGAAGAACCTCAGGTGAGATAATTTGCCTTTGTTAAGTGAGCACATCCCATTGATTGCACACCAACATTTATGTAATACAAGCAGGGACAATTAAACCAGGTAGATTTAAACTATTTTATTATATTAAATTATATTATGTGTTTTTCGGAAAGAACATGACACATTCAGTGTAGTAATAATAATTTTCCAACACACAAGTCATTTAAATGGAGATAGATATAATAATAATCACCAAAAGTGGCTTTCTTAAAACTCATACTCCATTTCCCTTTCACTGCCTGGAGCTTATGAGGGATGACATTTCAACATCCTTTTTCATGGCCTTTTCAGGAATAAAGTGGCATCTCATTAAGACAAGTAGAATATTCTGCAATGAGTAAATCATGGTCATTTCTGGGATGCTGCGGGTATGGAGAAGATTCTAACCTTTTCTACGCTTCTTACTATTGAGAAATTGAAAAGAGTGGAACTTGGCTTTTTTTTTTTTTTCCATTTCATGTCCACTTTGACAAAAAAGCACACCTATCTTCATCATGTGCAAACATTAAAGGCAACTTTTTAATGTTTTGAATAATAGTTTACAAGAACAGGAAAAAAACAAAGAAAAATCATGAAGACAGCTGAAGGAATTAGATATCTGAAAACCACACAGGGAGCCAGATGTTCACTGCTTTTCATCATGAGGTTTTGAATAGCACTTCTGCCAGGTTATTTCTATGACATTTTTTGGATGACAAAGGAAAAGAACTAGAGTGATGTGCTGGTATGATGTCCTGATATCCTAGTTTCAGCCAGGACAGGATTAAATTTTTACACTAGCCAGAAAGAGTCATGGCAAGGATCCTGATGTTATTCAATACCATCTCATGTCATTGCCAGTGGCAGGGGAAAGGTAATCTCTCTTCCTTTTGAGGAAAAGGGTGTTCCTTCTAGTGGAAAAAATGTGGCAGCAGAGAGATGATCGGTATATATTTATTTTCACGGCCTTTCCATGTAAATAATTTCTTTGCCCTGTACCTTTGGTTATTAATATTATTGCTGTTACTGCTTGCTTTCTCATCTCATTGTTATTTCCAACAAATTATTCTTATCCCACCCAATGACCTTTGCCAGCTGGAAGGGAAGGGGAAGCGAGCACCAGTGTGGTTTTAGTGGTAGTACTAAATTGGAGAATACCGTTCCTAAACCACGACATCTGGCCACTGAAAATCTGTAGAAATGTGAAGCTGAGAGTAAACAGGTTTGAACTTTTAAGGAATGAGCATCTGTATTCCAGAGTATCAAAGTCACAGTTGTGTTTAGACCTACTTGACTTGTGAGCAGTGTGGTAATTGTTTGAAGTATGTTATTTTTTAAAAAGGGAAACAGAAGCTGGATTCGTTTTTCATGCAGCACAAAAATGGGCCATGGAGGAATTGTTTCCTACTGCCCTCACTTTGAGGCTTACAAAGGAGGGGACACTAGCAAATAATAAATCGGAATTCCTTTTATCCTTTTATAGGGAGAAACCAAGAATTTCTGAATTCTTGCTGTTTGGTACCTGCAGAGACACCAAACTGTATTGTTCAAGTTATTGTAGCAAGAATATGGATTGTCATTACACATAAAATATAAACCACTTTTTCATCCTTATCCTCTCCCTTCACAAATCTATGGATATACATATTTCAATATTATGCATTCACAAGATGTCTTTAAGAGATGTCTTGAACAGAAATCACAGATAAAGCAAAACCTCTTTATAAAGGCAAATGCATATTTTTCTTCATAATACTTGAGAAGTGTTCTTCTCTTGTTGAAAGATCTAAGGCCCGCAAATACAAAATGACCTTTCCCTTATGAACCTCTACAATGGGAATTTGAAACCTAAGATTGAAACGTTTCATTCAGATTCTTTGTGTTAGAGCTAATCTTCATAAACATAGTTTACTTTTTGTTTCCAAGATAGAAGCTGTACACTTTCCCTTAGAAAAAAAAAACACAAAAAAAAAGCATCCACTTAGTAGTTTCCATTTATTCCACTCTAGAAATATGAATCTTTCTCAAATAGATGCAGAATTTTGTTAGACTATGATTATGTCTTGTCTAGAATACTGTAAAAATTAAATAGGCAGAGAATGTAATTTTTTGAAATAAATGTGTCTGTATAATCATTTATGTCAAGAAGTCATACAGAAAAGAAAATGATAAAATTGTTTTCACTCATGAGTTCAAAGCAAATGTATCAGTATTTTTCTTTAAAGATTTTTTTTTTATTTTTGCTGCATGAAAACACATTCCATGCTGAAGGTAGACGTACCTGATTTACCCCTTTAAGTTGAAAAAGTGAGGTGAAACACTGCAGCAGAAGAGAATAGGTTTGTACCTACCAGCAGAAGACTGGAATTCAGCTTGCAAACATTTTTTATGCACCTTTACCTAAATTTGTAATTATTAAAACATACAAGCAGTTGCAAAAACCATCTAGCCAGTGGAAATTTTGTCTACAAATTTTTACAAATTACCATAGTATCAGAAACACTTTTTCTTGGCCCTGGCAAGTGCTTTAATAGTAGCTGTAGTTCTTAGTATCAGGCAGAACAGGTGCTGGTTCAGTTCAAGGGAATTATGCAGATAAAAGATCTCACCTCAGGATACACTAATGCATATAGGAGAAAAGGCTCTATCTCCATTAGCAAGTAGTGCAGGTTAATAGAAGTGGTCTGCATAGAGAAACAGCTGGCTCTGAGGACCTCTCAGCCCTGTTATAATCATCTTAGAGGTGATAAAAAGTAGCATTGTCTGATATGCACCTGGACTCTATTTTCCAGTTTAGCTTTGTACAGAAGAAGCATGTTGAGGGCACTTCCAGGACACTCCACAATGCCAACAAAAGTGCAGCAGGTGGTGATAAGCACAAAGTTTAATTCCACAATGCAGTCCTCAGATTTTCTGAAATGCTAGTATAGATGCACTTTGTTTCAGTTTTTAGTGTGTGCTGGCTAGATCTGGTTAATGATGCTCTGTAAAACTGGGATATGCGGGTGTTAATTTACAAGAAAAAACCACTTCTGCTAATCCTTTTATAACTTTATGAGATGGCAAAGAAAACCAATAAAATTAAACGTTCAGTTTTTCTCTAGAAAAGGTGAATTTATTGGGTAACTACCAAAGATATAAAATAAACTGCTTCTTAGTATACCTGGGAACACTTGTACATAGGGGTATACACTTATATTTTGCAAATCTAGTGAACTTCTCACTGGCAATCGAAAAGAATCTATAATCCGTTGCTAACGTGAACCACACAGTTTGTGAATCTGTGTTTGTGGACGATCCTATTGAACTCGACCAGACTTATTGCATAGCAACAGCGAACTGTGCTATTTATGAAAGAGACCAGACTTTCAGTGTAATCCACACTATTTGTGCATCTGAGATCTTACAGAATGTGACTAGAGTATACAGTGCTGCATTGTTTCTAATCAGGTACCTGCATCCAGGCCTTCTGAACTCTGAGGACCAGCTGGAAAGCAAGAGGGTCAGTTTTCTGCCAAATTTCTGTACTCTTAAAAGTAAGCTTAGGCATCTGGACTCTCAGGATGTCCTAAAACTGTTAAAGGTGTTCTACAGATAAGATATATACATTTTAAAGGTTGATTTTGGCTCTTTTCTTCTACTACTAGAAAGCCCCCTAAAAACCTGGGTCTTGAATTTTCTACTTTAAGCTAGGCAAAGTAGCATGCGCTCTTAAAGCCTCAGGCAAATGCCAAAAGCTGGTTCTTAGATGTGGGATTCTGAATGCAGAAGTTCTCAAAATGAAAGTCTTCTGATTTCTTAGAAAGAGCTAGGTCTTTCCAAATGAAATACAAACCTTGGGCTCGGCATGCTTGAGTCAGTGCCAGACCCGTTTACTATGGTGTCTCCAGAGGCCTTGTCTATACCCAGAAAGATCAGCTAGCAAATAAAAGCCAACAAACAAAACTGCCCAAACCAAGACTACACATTTCATATTCAGAGTATGAAAACAATTATATATAAGATCAAATCTTTAGCTGAAAACTGTTTTAAACTTAATTTTTTCACAGATGCTCTCTTGGCAAGTAGACTCAGTGAAAGGAATGTTAATGAGGTATGTTTACTGTTTTCAAGCACAAGACCAAAGGAATATGGTATTGTATCTACAAAACTGATATTGTTTTCTTATTGCTAACTTAGTGAAATATTCTCAACAAAGATATATGCTGCTTGTCAACAGAGTTGTTCCTGTGAGTGAAGACTGGCAGCTGTCTCAGCCACAGCAATCATGGAGTGATCAAGTCTTAAATGCCTGTTGCCAGCAAAACTTCAACTCTGGACATAAGAAGAGCAGACTCCAGGCTGCTCAGGAAATTAGTAAGTTTTTGCAGATGCTGGGGTCCATCAGTGCTGGTCACTTTTCAAATATTACCTCCACTTCAGGCCCTGTGCTGTTCAACATCATCATAAATGACTTGGATGCCGGAGTGGAAGGGATACTAAGCATGTGTGCAGGACACAAAACCAGGAGGACTAGTTGACTCCCTCAAAGGTAGGGAGGCCCTGCAGAGAGACATCAACAAATTAGAGGACTGAGTAATCACCAACCATATGAAGTTCAGTAAGGGAAAGTACCAGATTCTGCACCTGGGATGGGGTAACCCCAGCTGCATGTCCAGACTGGGGAATGAGATGCTGGAAAGCAGTGCTGTGGAGAGGGACCTGGGAGTCCTGGTTGATGACAAGTTAAATATGAGTCAGCAGTGCCCTGGCAGCCAGGAGGGCCAACTGTGTCCTGGGAGGCATCAGGCAAAGCATCGCCAGACAGTCGAGGGAGGGGATTGTCCCATTCTTCTCTGCACTGGGGAGGCCTCACCTTGAATATTGTGTGCAGTTTTTGGCACCACAATATAAGAAAGATACTAAGTTCTTAGAGAGTATCCAAAGGAGGGCAATAAAGATGGTGCAGGGCCTTGAGGGAAAGCCTTGTGAGGAGTGGCTGAGTTCACTTGGTCTGGAGAAGAGGAGACTGAGGGAAGACCTCACTGCACTCTACAACTTCCATGTGAGTGGAAGAGGAGGGGCAGACACTGATCTCTTCTCTGTGGGGACCAGTGACAGAACTCAAGGTAACATCATGAACCTGTCAGGCAAGGTTTAGGTTGGATATTAGGAAAAGGTTTTTCACCCAGGGAGTGGTTGGCCACTGGAAAAGGCTGCCCAGGGAAGTGGTCACAGCACCAAGCCTGTTGGAGTTCAAGAGCAGTTGGAGCATACCCTCAGGCACATGGTGTGACTCCTGGGGCTATCCTGTGCAGGGATAAGACTTGGACTCGATGATCCTTGTGAATCCCTTCCAACTCAGCATATTCTATGATTCTGTGACTCTGAGAAATAGAAAATAAGAGCTTCATAAATATTTATGTGGAATCTTGGTGCAGTATTACAGTTTAAATGGTAATATTAGTATATACTTTTTCTATTGTTTCCTACTGACTGTATTAAAACAAGACTACTATATATTAAAAATGAGACAATATTGTTATGATAAACTAGACATTTATTCAAAAGAAAGCTAAAATTGGTATATTTCCAATTTATGCTGAATTCCAGCAAGGTAGCTAAGCTGGCTCATTTACTTTGTGGGATGTGGAAATTGTAAGGTTCATGTCTTTGGACTATGGCTGATGTCATTAGGGACTTAGGAGGAGAGACTGAGAGAGCTGGGACTGCTTAGCCATGACAGAGGGATTGAAACTAGAATATCTTAAGATACCTTCCAGTTCCAGCCATTCTATGGTTCTGTGATTCTATGACGTGTAAGAGCTGGTAACTTCCCAAGAACATGGTTGATATGCAAGGGTTTTTTGCTGCCCCTATGTCGCTGATTGTGACACAGTAGATCTTCCTACATGCTCAAGCAGAAACTCCTGCCTGTGGCTTAAGAAACTGTCACCAGAATGCCAGCACAGATATGAAGAGCTCTCTGAAGGGGATCATTTTCCTGTTACTGCATAAGGACACTTTCAACCATGACCGCTCTCCTGTCTTCTATGGTTGCCCTATTGCCTGGAATGATCCTCATTTTGGGCTTGATTGCTGTGTTCTGCATCCTGCTTTTCGACACAAGACCTCATGGGGGAACAAAGATAGTCAGGAAGTGCAATAAATCAGGAAAGACTGAATATTACATCTATAATGTAGTCACCAACCCAAATGTAACACAAGAAGGCACTGAATTTGATACAGCTGATTTACTAGTCAAGCTGGCCAAGGAGATCGGTCCTGATTCCAATGTGGTGGGTACCAGGATTTTTATTATTACTGTTATTATTACTGTTTCATCTTCACCATCATAATTATCAATTTTTGTTTTGTTGTTGTTCCATGGTCAATTTCAAGTGGAAAATTAAAAATCTATTTTTTGAATAATAATTTTGATAATCATATAATATATCATATATTTTGAATAATAATTTTGATAATATTTTTTGAATTAAAAATCTATTTTTAATTCATCTTGATAGGTAAGACAAAGGGATAGCTCTACTGAAAGCAGTGGTAATTAAGAATATTGATATATTGTTGTTTGTAATGCTTATAAGCTGAGTTCTGCAAGTACTTAAAAATGTCATATATTGATTATAGATCAAACCTTTGCAAATAGTTCATCAGCTTCGAGAAGAAAGTGAGTTGGAAGATTTCAGACATACCTCTTGAAAGGCATTAATAAATTTTAAGTTATGTAATAGATGTTTTATGGTTTTTTGAAGTTGAAAGTGTCGAAAGATGGTAAAACCCTCCAAAACTATGGGCAACATGAATTTTCACTTAAAAGTCCTTTTTTGTTACTCTCTGCTGTTTTGCTATTTTTGTTCTTTTTTTTTTTTTTTTAAATTTTAATGATGTAATTTATTGTTTGGGTGTGTTTTTTGTTTTGTTTTTTTTTTTTTTTAATTTTATGACTCTGTAAATAGGAGGTCTGAGGTATTCTACAGGCGTTTGAGATGGTATTAACTTGAAAACTATGCATACCTTTGTAGAAATGGGTGATTTCCCCATCAGTGTTTCTCCCTTTAGTGAAAATCAGAAAGGAAATAATTTTGAAAATTATAAAATTGTTTTGTTTGGGAGTTGTAATTGAGTTCTGTTCCAAAAAGGAGGAGTTTAGGGCTTGCCTATGCATTACATAAAATAATTTGAATAGTAAAATTTGTATTTAAATTTGGTATTTTTCTGTCTCTGAATATGAAGGCAGGCCTGACGAGGTAGAGTTAGTTTGTACATTTAACGGATTTGTAATGGATGAAAATACTCTGTGTTAATCTCATGTATTTTTTACATGTATACATACTTATACTTACAAATGTATATCATGTATGTGTATATTTACCCTGGAACACAGCTTTTTTTTTGGATGACAGGCTAATCTATTCAGCTCTAGAACTTAATTATTTTTTTTCTTTTTGTTTATTTCCCCCTGCTAATAATCCTTCCCTAAATCTGCTGCATTTTAATTCCTTTCATTTTGGTTGTTCTCTACATATTACTAGTTTCTGGCCAAAAAAAGGTGGTGATGTTTGTATTGTCAACTTTATGATTACCACGAAAAAAATGGTACTGTTTACGTTTATTGAAAACTTAAAAGTCTTCAGTTCTTTGTGCTACAAATTCATTTGGATTTCATCTACCGGGCTTCATCTTTTAATCTGGTCCCTTCCTGCTCAGAGCTACAGACCAGGGAAAGAATGCAAATCTGTAAATATATATACACATATATATGCACACGTGTACATATATACATATATATATATTTATATATTGCAGGTGCTGGAGTCTGTCAGTGCTGGTCACTTTTTAAACATAATCTCCTAAGGGCACAGTAGCAGGCAACTCCTAAGTGTCAGAAGTCAAGCAGATGAAGCAGAAGGCTGGTTTGACTGAACAGGGATCTTTCCCTTGGAAATAAGGCAAAAAAGGAAGGTGTATGCCCAGCAGAAGTAAGGTCAAGTGACATGGGGAGAAGTCAGAGATGCTGCTTGCCACTGTAGGGAGAAAATTCATGTGGCCAAAGCTCACCTGGAGTTGAAGTTGGCCAGAAATATAGGGGACAATAAAAAGAGGTTTATCAAACATGTTAATGGCAATAAGCCTTATAGAAATATCATCAGACCATTACAGGATGAGGATGTTCACCTCACAAACAGAGACAGAGACAAGGCAGAGTTGTTTAATGCTATCTTTGCCTCTGCAACCCCAGATGCATGTCCAGACTGGGGAATAAGATGCTGGAAAGCAGTGCTGCAGAAAGGGACCTGGGGGTCCTGATTGATGGCAAGTTGAATACGAATCAGCAATGCCCTGGCAGCCAGGAGGGCCAATTGTGTCCTGGGAGGCATCAGGCAAAGTATCGCCAGCCAGTTGAGGGAGGGGATTGTCCCACTCTGCTCTGACCTAGGGCGGCCTCCCCTGGAATGTTGTGTGCAGTTTTGGACAGCCCAATATAAGAAAGATATAAAGCTCTTAGAGAGCATCCAAAGGAGGGCAACAAAGATAGTGAAGGGCCTTGAGGGGAAGCTGTATGAGGAGTGGCTGAGATCGCTTGGTCTGTTCAGCCTGGAGAAGAGGAGACTGAGGGGAGATCTCATTGCAGTCACAACTCCCTTGTGAGGGGAAGAGAAGGGGCAGGCACTGATCTGTGGTGACCATTGACAGGATCTGAGGGAATGGCCTGAAGTTGTGTCAAGGGAGGTTTAGGCTGGATATTAGAAAAAAATTTTTTACCCAGAGAGTGTTTGGGTGTTGGAACAGGCTCCCCATGGAAGTGGTCACAGTAAGAAGCCTAGGAGAGTTCAAGAAGCATTTGGATGATACCCTCAGGCACATGGTGTGACTCTTGGGAATGGTCCTGTGCAGGGCCAGGTGCTGGACTTGCTGATCCTTGTGTGTCCCTTCCAATGATATCAAAGCATTTAACTCAAAACAACACAATGAGGAAATCCAAGTACAAAATATTTATTGCAAAGCTATCTAATAATACTGTAAATAAACCAAATTTTCACCAGAATGATATAGTATAAGGCTACTTCTTCTACTGAGAAACCTCTAAAATGTTCTTCTTTCTATTTAACATAGGCATATATTTTTATTTTTATCTCATTTTCTCTATGGTATCTACTGATTCAGGACATAATAACACAGAACATAACTTATTGCAAGAAGCCACTATTTTGTACTGGGTTCTGGAGATGGTAGTTGCACTCCATGCACATAATAAAGCTGTCTTTTCTCAAAGGTCTTGCAGTGTGCAAACTTTGAATAGCCAGCATTATTAGGTACTGATATTTTCTATAATGATGCATTGTGAAAAATAATGAAGTTAAATCTTTTCACTCTTAGAACCATTAGTGGTACTATAAGTCTCTTAGACAACAACAGAAATACTGTTTCTGGTCCATTTAAAACTGCTGAGTACATTATGAAAATGAATAGGAGAAAATTAATCTGCAACAGTAGGTGGTAACTTTGCGAAGTAATCTCACTTCTCTGTGTTTCTCTTGCACAGAACTCTATAGATAAAAGAAAGAAGGAGAAAATAGCTTGTTATTATATAAGTGGGAATAATTTGTTTGTTTGCTGCTATATATCCAAATATTAACCTTAGAACCGCAGAGACTGCAAGAGCTCTTTCTGGTCTTTATAGTTTTTTGTATGTGCAAAACCAGATATGACAGAAACCAGTTGTGGATTGGATTTTCAGATGCTAGCACAGTGTTAAATAGAGTAGGTAGAATAACCATGAGCTAGTGATCAATCTGGCATCTTTTAGGTGAAAATAACTGAGGTGGGGAATATAACTTCTGATACGAGTACTTACCAGACCGTTTTCCACCCTCATAGAAATGGATGCTAATACTTCCTTTTGATTAGAATGGTAAACATGGCTATGTTTTGAGAATAGATAATGAATTTTTCTAGGACAGGTAAATGCTCTTCTCCTGGGTCATTACCACCATTCAGAATACTGAACCTGTTCTTTATCAAGACTTCAGACTTAATTAACTTAAATTCATTTGTTTTCACTTACAAAGTATCTGAAGATCTCTCCAAAAAAGCGGATCTTGCCTGGCACCTCATCAGAAGAGGATCCTAGCCACAATACATGGCAAGTTCAAATGAAAACTAATGCCCTGGAGGACAGCAGTTCAGATGAGGAAAGTTACGTTTTGACTTGTGAAAAGGTGAATGACAATTGCATCTTAATGACATACACTGAGCAAAATGAACCAACTGTCCAGAACTTGCAGGACATTTTATGGTTCCTCCTGGAGACATTTTGTGGCACTTCCCAGAAGACAGATTATGTGAGATCCACCAACGTCAGTCGGAACAGAAGGACTAAGAGGGCGGCAAAAGCCAAGCCAAGAAGGCTGCAAAAGAGAAGCCAAAGAGAGTGAGCCTATCCTGTTATCAGCTTGGCAACGTGCCCTTCCACAGCATTCAGTGCAAGAAACCTACTCTTCTTCGTCACCTAAGAGCTAAGCTTTCTGGTGTCTTTCTTATTGCTTCATTAAAAATTCACTATGTTTAACACTCAAGGAGTTTATTTATAGCTTTTTATGTTTAAAAATAATACACTCTCATTGTAATTGACAACCAAATTCATTGTTTTAACTACAGTGAAGAGGAAGCTATGTGTAAGTAAATGTTTTTATTTTCAATTTTCCTTTTGAGAAGTAGAAATACTGATGGAAAGAAGGATTTAACAAATCTTTACTTTTAACAAATTTAAGTCTCTTCTACTAATTGATACCTGGACAAACATTCCCACTGCCACCTCTCAAAATAGAGAACATTAAGTAACAGGTGTCTTAGGGAAATAGCTGACAATTAGCTTTAAGCCTATGTTTACTGTTCTAACATTAAGATAACATGCACTTTTTACTTTCTACTTGGATAAACTATTGCTATGTCTGAGGGCAAACTTATTTTTTGTACATTCTAATTTAGCTATGGAGAAGCTGTGTTGTGGGTAAGTGGTTAGGCCACTTAAAGAATCACCATTAAAAGTGAGCTTCCATAGGGTTCAGTGGCAAGGCTGATTCTGTTACTTACTGCCTAGATGAAGTATACATAAGAAAATCAGATTAGAATCAGTTTAAGAAGATTTACATGGAAACTGGTTGTGGCAGGATGGCCTACCCCAATAAGGCCTAGAATCCAATCAGAGAATGCATACAATACAAGCTATCATGCAAGTTATCTGTGGTGAGCTACAGCTGCCTCCAGGGTGATGTTTTGGTGTTGAATTTTGCTAAAACCAGCCTAGTTCACCAAACTTCAAACACACATCCTGCTTTTTGATGCAGGTTTTGACAGATAAGCTGTTCACTGGCCTGTAAAACTATGACTACCAGCCCATCACTGGTAGTCATATATAAAGACTCATCTGACTTTCATATGGCAGATTCTTCCACATACTTCCTTGAAGTGTAGAGCTTCTCCCATGAAACAGGGATGTCTCTTCATGGTTATTTCTCAGCAGATAAGAGAAAGAGAAATTTGCCTGCTATCTTGTGTGGCATCTCTCTGTATCTCTATTTAATGATTTTTTCTTTCACTAGCTTTGACGAAATTGCCTTAATAGAATAGCTTTGATACAGTGCGCTATGCTACTTAGTGTTGCATTATACTCTACTAGTAGGTTTTTAGCTTTTACACTGTGTAATAAATAATTCTGATTAAGATGTTTTGTCTGTTCACTTTTCTGTTTGTCTGTTCATTTGTCATAATAAATAACTAATGTTATATAAATGGATCCTATTTGCCATCATTAAAACCTGTGAGACAATGTGATTTAATTATGCCTCTATAATTCCTTGAATTTAAACCCTTGATAGGATTCAGCCACACCTGGACCCTTTTCTGAGAGGGAGTTCAGAAAGCAAGAAAGTCCTTTCTGCACCTTGTCACTCAACAGGGAGGGCTTCTTTAGTAACTTTGTCTAAGCTTTCCCCTCCTGTCTGCAGCACTGGTGATGCAAGAGGGTAAGGCTACAAAGGATATGGATAAAAAATAGCAAGGGAGCAAATGGATTTAGCAGCATTTAAGCGATGACTAATTTAACACAGGGTTATTCAACAGAATTTGCTACAATTATAACAGTGACTTAATTATAGATTTCTGATAACCTTCATACTGTAAAAAATTGACATACACACATACAGGCAAAAAGATGTATACATCTATATCTATGTGTGTAAAGATACCTATCAAAATTTCCTCTTGTGTTCAGTGAAATACACCAAACCCCTTAGCATTTCTCAACAGCCATGGGTTGCACCTTGAAAAGTGTGTGTGTGTGCATTGTATCCGCCTAGGCCTCATCATCAACAACAATCTTTCAAGCATGGTAACTTGAGGGTCCACCAGCTCTGAGAGGTATCCCATTCAGAGGGAGTTGCTGCTGCAGCCCATTTTTCCAGGAGAACTCAAAGGGCCTTACTTAGGACTGCTGTCCACAGGGTCACAAGATGACTGGCTTCAGTCATCAATAAGTTTCCATCCAGGCCATAACCCAAGTTGGCAGCTACTGTAGTTTCCAAGACATTTGGAAATAATGTCCAAAACTCCAGCAACAATGTACTGTTCCACTTGAACTATGATTCAGGTAGGCAGTGTTCCAAGGCTGTTAGGGCGTGGCTGATTATCTTTTGTTCTCCACCTTGGCTGGGCAGCTGATGTTCCTATTACAGTTAATGTTCCCACCTGTATCACATAAGACCAGCTGGTGTGGTCAGAAACGCTTCATCACCCAACTGGTACAGTAAAGGGATAGTTTAACACTCATCTGGTTCAGTCAAGGCTGAGATCAAACAACAGGCTTGAGGGTAGGGGGGATGCACCACCACAAGCTTAAGAGACAAAGCGGCAAATAGTCCAGTTTACATTTTGGAAGAGGGATATGCAGGGGCTGAACTGCATTCCTGTGAATTGCAGATGGCTTGGTGTGAGATCTAACTTTGCTGATTGTCCAAAGTCTAGTTTTAGGCATAAGCATATAAATTTCATTTATTCATTTCACTGTTTAGAATATTTCAGCAAATCAGGGAATTATGGGCCAGATCTGCAGGTGGTGGGAAATAGACACATTCCATTAACTTCAGTGAAGAGGCATTTGTCTGTATTGACTCAAGCTGTGTTACAATACATTTATAAGCACAAATAGACAAAGGCCTGAAATGAAGTTGAAGAAGAAATACCAAAATTTTCATGGTCCTACTTTTCAATTTACCTATATGAAATTGCCATTCAAACACCCTGTTAAGTAACTGAGTGTTAATTTGAAATTTTAAATATCTTGTCAAATGTATAAGTACAGATTTAATGTTTTAACTTCATAAATTAGGGCTTGTGTTACATTTTTCATTTTAGTTGTGTACAGAATGGAATTGGAATAGAGAAAACTACTAAACAGTGTTTGTGGTGAACTAAAGACAGATAACAGGAGATCGATGTCTACATTAGAGGCTTGCTTGGACATAGACTTGTGTGGAGGAGTCACTATTTCCCTAATACATGTGCAATCGAAATTTTTGTAGGCATGCTTGATTAATTCACACTTCATTCCTTCATTCAAAGTAGGACTTTTTCCCTCCAAAAAGCCATTTTCTTTCTTTGAATCCTATGAAAAATGTGAGATTCCACAGTAAGTTTCAGAGCAGTATGCTTTTGATGTAGCAGTTTTACCATCCAACCAACTTCAATTTTGAAATACCTTCTGAATTTCAGGAGTAGTCTAAAGTTTGTGAAATGACAATTTGCTGTTTCTGTGCCTTAAGACTGTATTTGGCAATACAACGGTGCCTCCCATTAACTCAAATATTCATGATGAGGAGATAGCCTTTCAGTGCACAGAATCTGATGTTAGGTGAGTCTTCAGCAGTGTTTGTTTGTCTTCTTCCTGGCTGGGATTTTAGTTGTTAAATATCTTTTGAATAATTCCCTCTTCAGAATCCAGGGCTACACACACATAGTCTAGAGTTGAAAAAAAGAAGTTCCAGACAATAAAGGAGATACTCCTGAGGGCACAGAAATATGGCCAAGGACTGTCACAGTCTGACATATATTCAGTGCAGTAGAGTTTGCACTCTGTAAGCAACACTGCATGTGGAAATTCAGAAATATCAGCTGGAAGCTTTCCTGTTGGCTGAGCTCTCAACCTTCCTTTACATTTAACATGTTCTTGGGCACTTCCTAGTTCTAAGATACTACAACATGGCTCACTGATAAAATTGAACATCTTTTTTTTAAAGACATATGTTTCCTTATTGGAGACTAACTTCATCAGCTTTTTCACCCTAAATACTTTATCATGAGAATGTATATTGCCCTTAAATTCATGAAGAACTCCTGGAGTTTCATCAGCCTTGTGACTGGTCATTAGAGAAGTTCTGCAAGGCTCCATTTTAGGTCCAGTGCTCTTCAATATCCTCCTAAATTAGCTGGATGCAGGATGCACAGGTATAGTAAGTAAATTTGTCAATGATATGAAACTGGGAGGAGCTGTTGAGTCCTTCAAGGGCAGTGAGGCCCTGCAGAGACATTTTGACAAATTCGAAGTCTAGAAAATCACCAGTTAAATGAAGTTTAACAAGGTCAGGTGCTGGATTCTGCACCTGGGACAGGGCAATCCTGGTTGTGTGTCTAAATGAGGGAAAAAGATGCTGGAGAGCAGCACTGTGGAAAGGGACCTGGGGGTCCTGGTTGACAGCAGTTCCAGTGTCCCCAGAGAAGTGATCACAGTACCACTCCTGCCAGAAGCATTTGGACAATGTACTCAGGCATATGGTGTGATTCTTGGGGCTATCCTGCGCAGGGCCAGGAGTTGGCTTTTGATGATCCTTGTGGATCTCTTTCAACTCAGGATATTCTATGAGACTCTAATGCATGTGAGATATACTTATGTTAGCTGTAGGTTCTTCTCACTGTAGCATGATTACATTTGTTTCATGATAGAGGTCCAAGGAGGGTATGAATGTTGTCTGCTCTGGAGTGGCACTATCTTGCTTCCATTCTATTACCAGGACCTGCCAAATATTTATATACCTTTTAATTTTAAAAAAATGTGAATTTTTTTCTTTAAATGCTATTTGTCTTTTTTTGACCCTCTAAGTATTATTGAAGATTTTTTGGATCATTTAGAAGACTTGTATGAACTTTCAGATTCCAATCTCTGTGAAAAGAAAATACGTGCCAGAAAAACTAAAGGATTGTTGAATAAAAATCTCATTTTAACATTAAAGTTCTTCTCAGATTTCTGGGAAAGATGCTATTCCACTTCTTTTTGTTTGCAGTAATCCCTGGGAAAATGATAGTTTAGCTTGATTGCTAAGTTATTTAAATTCCTGAGCAATTAAATTAGTGTAGAATAGACGCTTCTCTGCAATTACATTCACGTTTGTTTCCCTTTAATTTTAAAACATTTTCTAATATTAAGATGAATTACTTTGTTCCTTTAGAGAAATTTTGAAACTCAGGGAAGACTATATATACAAAAGGTTTAACAAGTACTTAAACCCATTAAAGATGAGTACACACCATTTTTTTTAATGATTTGGTTCACTGTCAGGGTGAAATTATGAAATGAGAAATCTCACATTGCATTCTTTCATATTTATGGTTGATCTAACCTACTAAGCATTCTCAGGCCTGTGTTGACTACCTTCTCAACACTTTACCATCTCAGTTTTCTGTATCTATAGAAATACTGCTTTGCATGTCTTCCCCACAATACCCTAACCTACTCACTCTCAGCCTATCACGTCTCTTCCAGCAACCTTTAGATAGCTGACTTGGTGTCTTGGTATCTCATTATCTTTAGATTCCTCATTTTGCATTTCCTCCTTTACAATTCCTCCTCTTTGCCAGAAACTGTCAAGGAAAATTAAGTGTTTGATCACAGAATCATAAAATCATTAAAGCTGGAATGACCTCTAAGATGATTGAGTACAACCATTAACCTCACACTGCCTGGTACACCACTAAACCATGACCCTAAGCACGTTATTAGTGTCATGAGAGTTATGCACTCAGCATGCGGCAAAAGCTCAAGAATTATTAGTTTTTTCGGGGTTGATGGTTTGTTTGTTTTACTTGTGATGTTTTGACTTTTTTTCCGTAAGATATCTTTACGTAGGTATGCAAAATGTCTGTTTTGAAACTTTCTCAGCTGTGAATAGACTTCAGTACAATGCTTGTCTCAGAAGTATACAGTACAGCAGGTGTAACAGCTTCTTACATCTCTTTATGTGAAGAAATTAATCCCATGCTGACTCCATAATTGCTTTTGTAAACTTAAAAAGTATTTTTGGGGAGAGGTGGGTGGAAATGTGAAGAGCTGAGAGGTTGTTGTCAGTGCTGGCAATGAATGATCAAAACCCCTGTTCCACTGAAAGATAAGGAAGAGGTGATACAGTCTCCTCAATGTGCTGTCTGACATACTAACCTGGTTTGCTCCTGACTGATACTTACTGCAGCAGCAGAAAATGAAACACTCTTGGCTGAATATCTTGCTCATTCATCAGGATGTGGTATGCAGAGATAGCCATTCTGGACTGTTCACTACCTATGAATAACACACTAATAAGCTCTTAGGAAAAAAAAAAAGTAACTTACTTCTACTCCAATAATAGTATAGTTGCCCATTATTTAAAAAAAAAATCATAACTGTTGGTTAGCCACACTTGGAAACGGCCCCAAGGAAAATGAAGCCTGGCTCTTAATAACTGCTCTTCTTTCAAGAACAAAGACTACCTGCTTTCTTAGAGCAACCTACTGGTAGTATGTCAATGTTTCCTTCAGTGATTTCAGGCTTCATGTTGATTTCCTTCTCATTTGTTCAATACATGTAGGCATGAACATATAATGTATCTCATAAAAAGCCCCTTTCACAAGAATCTGAAAAGACCTTGATATGGGTCATTATAATAATTTTATGATAGTTATACCTTCTTCCTCAGTAATTATTTTTGTCATTATGATAGATTAAAAGACTGAGGAGGTTAATTTAATGAAAGGAAAAGTTGTTTACTGAAAGAATAATTGAAACCTATATGGGATCTGATACTTTTGATAACAGAGGACTAATTCATAATGTCTAAGATCAACACTCGTAACAGAAAGAGCAGGGACTGAATAAAAACTAACCTGTGGTATGACGGCAAAACTGTTGGTATTGCTTTACCAACTTCTCAGAACTGGCACATCCAAATTTAACCTCATTTGCAATATCTGATCCACAGAAAGAGATTCCTAATCACATCTGTATTTTTCAGAGTTAAGTTTCAGAGAAGTTTTGAGTTTTGCCAGTTTGCAGAATGTAGGGCTTAGACTTTTCCTCATGTCACAGACTATAAAGCCTTAGCTCTGACTGGCTCAGTCATATACAGTGCAAAAACTGTGATCTTTCCTCACTGTCCCTTCTTCACTGCCTTCAGGCTTGATAATTGATACTTTGATAGGATACTAATAATCCATGCAGCTCTAAAGGGAATAGTAAGATTATGTCCAGCCTAAATGTCAAGCTTGACCAGGACAAAGCCACTATTAGGGCTGTTAGGACTTGTAATCTTTGGTTGTCCTGCAAGGTACGTATCTCATTCTGTTACAGAGGACTTTCTGCTTATCCTTTTCTGATTAATATTTTGTCTAATTCTCAAAGAGTGTAAAAATGGAGCAAAGGTGGGGTTTTATTTTTTTAATTGTTTTTTAATCTTTACTCTTTTTATTATTTGCAATTGAGATTTTTTAGTTTGCTTTCTTAGAGGAAAAAAGCCCCTTCTTTGAGAACTTTTTAACTTTGACTTTTATAATTTATTCTCGAGGCTTAAAGATGTCACAGAAAGGTAGATGTCAGACAGATTAACCCCTAGTACAGTGCACTATCTCTTCTATTAGATAGCTGAAGGATGACTCAGTGAATTTATCTTGCAGCAATTATTCAGTCACCATTTGGACAGTTAAAGCATTTTAGGAGGACTTCATGGACTTTTTCTCATAGTGCATCTACATTTTCGCACGATTCATGACATATCACGTAATTTCTCTCTTTTATGGACAAATAGTTTTACCTGAATATTCATTTATTAATGTGTTGCCTGTCAAAAGAGGTGAAAAAGGTGCAGAATCTTATTGTGTAATCTCTGACATTTGCACATGTCTAATGGATATTAAAGGTGCTACTGAACACCTGTATAATGCAGCAACGCTACTGATCACACTGTTATCACTTTGTCTTACATTTGATCATTATTCCATTTCTCTACATCTTTCCATGAATCTGAGAGGGTAAGATGGTAGAAGGTCTAACCTCCAGCATGTACATCTCTGAAACATTCAGCCAGTCAGTCTTCTCTCCCACCATGGCACTTCTGGACTAAACAAGGTGACTTTATGGCTTCTTAATTCTATTAGTACACTTAATTCTAGCGTGATTTGGTAGATGTACTACTCTTCTATCCCAAGTACCTTTCTGTGTTTCATTTTCTTTTCCTTATATATCTTGAATAAACTTGAGCTTAATGTATTATCTGAAAAGACTGAAAAAAATTCTCAGTTTTGAGGTTCTCATTTAGGAAAAAAAGCAGGTGCTGTGTTCTGCTGTCATTTGGAGACCACAGAGCTAATCTAAAACACTGGAGTTGTTTTGCCTTCAATAATTTCCCTAATTCTAAAAGTTTACAGCAAAGACAATCTTTGGGTCTTATTCTCTAAAGATAGCTGTAGAAAATACTTCAAAAGTCATCTTCTTTCACCTGTTTCTGAATAGGGAGCTGATTACCTGAAACGTGTTTCCCCCTGAGTTCACTGTAGAATTTCACTGGTGAATTTGAAAGTCTCTGCAACTCTACACAATGTAAGAATTGAGTGGGAAAACTGGCTGTTAAAATAGGTTTCCTTCTTGACAGACAGAGCTGACTTTCCACAACAGATGTTGCAGGTTAACCACAGTGGGCAGCTCAGCCCTGCACAGCTGTTTGCCCCAGTGCAGTGGGGAAGAGAATGAGAAGTGTAAAAGTGAGAAAACCTGTGGGCTGACATAAAGGCAGTCTGATAGACAAGCAAAAGCTGCTTGTTCAAGCATGACTCTGAACTCCTCCTTTCTCCCAGATTGAATTGCTGAGCACAACCTCATGCAGTGTGAGATTTGGTCAGCTGAGGTCAGCTGCCCTGGCTTGTGTTTCCTCCCAGCTTGTGCCCTCCAAACTACGCTTGTGGTGGGGCAGCATAAAAGCCCCACAGGCACTGCTCCACAAGAGCTAAAACATCAGTGTGTTATCAACACTGTTTTGATCACACATCTGAAACATGTCTCCATACCAGCTACTATGAAGGAAATTAACTGTCCCAGCCAAAACCAGTAAAACAACGTAGTAATTATTTTACCTCAAACATCTACTGTTCTTGTGAGTACCTGATGTGAAACAGAATTCAGATGTGACTTTAGACTGGATAAAGCAAAGCTATAGAAGAAACCTGGAATGAAGATTGTCACTGAAGTTATTATTTGATTGTTGTTGGGATCCCTGTGCAAAAGTGGACAGGGCAGGAAGGATACTGGTAATCCTGAACGATCCTGGTAGCCTTCAGGATTCTGGGACTTCCTGCCCAATAGCACAAATGCATGACTGGACATACAGGAAAGTAATACCACACAGAAATTTTGTTGTTACAATGCTCCTAATAGAGATTGTCAGTTAAAACGTTGGTGTCATAAACTACCCTGAAAAAAAACTTTGGGCTGTAGAAAGAGTGACATCTTGAACGGGGTATTGTTCCCAGGTGTTGGTGTCAGAGTTGCTCGTGTGCTGAGAGCACTGATAGGATTGAAAGAAAATAGTTATTCCATTTAGTTTGTTCATTCTGGAGGGAAACATCCAGAGCTGTAAACTGTAATTTCACTTAGAAATTTAAGTGTCAAAGTTTGAGCTGTAAATTTTTTGTTTGTGCTAACTAAGGTTGGTAAATTGCACGCTAATTTATCATTTGCTGTTACTTACACATTAGGTGATAATCAGATCATCTTAATCTTCAACAAAATCTGTAATAAAATAACTTTCTCATGTTTCAATTTTAAAAAAACAGTAAAAAGTTGTAATAAAAGTCACGTAAAAGAAAATTTCCCTATTGTTACTTGAATTTTTTGAGTGGAATTATCCTTTCTTTGAAAAAAAATAGTTTGGATGGAAAGTATGCTGCAGCTCTTCCTATGGAAATGCTTTTGGCCAGTGGCTTCTCTTCTTCAATTATGCATCAGAGTCTGCCTCAGGGTTGGAGAAACAGTGACTTGTAAGAGTCTGCAAGGTGAAAAGAAGATTCTTTCACTTACTGAGCCTAATGGAAACCTATTGCCCAGAGTTAGAGAATTTCTTTTTTAAAACACCTTTTCTTCTTTAGACTTTTAATTGTTTCTGTCCACAACCAAAATCTGGCTGAAAGACACAAATTATGCAGTAAGGCCTCACTGTGTAGCTTTATGGTTCTTTACAGTGTTATTTTTAAATAATAATTCAAACTAATAGTGGAGTTGTTTTTATTCAAATATCTTCCTTTGGTGTGTCACACTATTATAAGTAACATTAATATTCAAACATAATACATTATATTTAATTTTGTTACAAGGATAAGTCATCATAAAGACTGAGTTCCTTAAAAGGGTTGCCACTTGTCCTGCTCAATGCTACCATAGTGCTTTTGCAGCTATATAGCTGTAAAGTAACCCACGCAGTGTTTACAGGTTTTCCAGTCAGGGGAAATTATCTTTACATTGTAATTGGGGAAACTGAGCTAAAAAGCATTGTGACACAATGAATAAGGAAGAGCAGAATTCAATTTTTTTCTAACCTTTGTTATATTCACATTCAAACCCAAAAAAAATAGAAAGAAAATAATGCTCTCAAAACCACCATGAGCTGTCCTCATCAGAATAGGACTGACTGTGAACACTGTCTGCCACCATGGGCAACAACTGAAAGCAGACATTTCAATAGGATACGAGAAGAGCTGTGCTTAAAACTAGAAGTAGTTTTGGACTACAGTCTCATCTGGCTTGATTTTGGACACATTTTTGAGAGAAAGGAAAGGTTATTTTGTTAAGCTTGGCAGCTGTCATCGAGCTCATATGTGACTGCTGCATATCATTAGGAATGGCAGTGAGTGTATAAAGTCTGGCTTCTGGCTGCTTAAGATTTGAGACAGAATTGTAAGACATCAGAGAAAACATACTTTATCACCTTTATTATTTTTTTTTTTTTTCATAAAGTAAGTATAAGCAAACAGTTCATTGTTAGGCACAAGCCAGTTCAGGACTTGAAATTTTTAAACTGATAGGACTGAGTGATAAAAACAAGTTAAATTAAGCAGAAAATGCTGCTGATAATTGGGGCCACGTAGACTTGACAAAATTAAATAAAGCTGAGATAATCTGAAAGCCTTTAGATTCTGAGCAAAAGCTTTATTTTCCCCACGAGAAGCTAGTATTTCCTTTAAATGTAATTTGTCTTATCAGGTAACTTGTAGTTTCAGTGCATTTATACCACTAACATTAACTTGCGAACATCTGGAACAATTATTCTTTCATCTTGGCTGAGCAGTGGGTAGCACAAACCTCAGGGTGGTATTACTAAAGACACCAAGCAGTATTGATTATATACTCTACATATGTGAAGAAGCGTGTGGGAGGACTTCATTGCCATAGTGCTCTACTGAAATAAGCAAACAGAATTTAGATTTCATTGCTGGCAAGGGAATTAGATGGAAATTTAAAACCTACTAGGCTGTAGGCTGGCTACTAGTAATCTGAAGTGAAATCTTGGTATTAATTTAATTAAAATATTTTATCCTACTCTTCAGATCCAGAGAACTCCTATGTCTTGGATGAAGTGCATTGTTCTGAACATCTGTCTCTCTCACATTCCTCCCTTCTCAAAAAGACTATGGAAAAGATAGAAGAAGTTCAGAGAGGGATGAAAAAAATTCAGGGCATGATCAAATATATGAAATATTGTTTTAGAATCAATAAGTGGGAAAACTAGGACTCCTTGCTTAGAAAAGAAATAGTGGAGGAAACAAGGTAATAACCTCTAAAAACATCTTCGAAAAGACGCAGCTCACTATTTCTTCTAGTAAAAGAGCAAGGAGCCAGATGAAACTATTGATAGACTTATGCAAAAGAAGTAAAGGAATGGTATCTACCCATGATAGATATTTGAGCTATGAAGCTCCATAACATGACATGCTGTGATTGTTAAAAGTTTACATGAGTTCAAAAAACCATTATGCAAATCAATGAAATCCAGAAAGACTATAGTCAGTAAGTCCTTGAGCTGTAAAATATCGGATTCTGGGAGTGTTTTGGGAAAGCATTGCTGCCCACTTGGTCTGTTCTAGTATTTTTCCCCAGCATCTGCTCTTGACCACCATGGAGGGTAAGAAATGTTAAACAAAGGGACCTTGGTTTGGATCCAGGACAGACATTCCTATTTAAAGTGGTTAATCCTGTTGCAAGAAGACTTTTTGGGATTAGAAAACTATAAAAAATACTAGAGTCATAGAATATCATGAGTTGGAAGGGACCCACAAGGATTATCAGAGTCCAAGTCTTATCCCTGCACAGGATAGCCCCAGGAGTCACACCATGTGCCTGAGAGAGTTGTCCAAATGTTTCTTGAACTTTGACAGACTTGGTGCTGTGGCTGCTTCCCTGGGCAGCCTTTTCTGGTGCCCACCGCTCTCTGGGTGAAAAAACTTTTTCTAATATCCAACCTAAATCTCTTGCGACACAGTTTCATGAAGTTCCCTTGGGTCCTGTCACTGGTGACTACAGAGAAGAGATCAGTGTCTGCCCCTCCTCTTCCCCTTACAAGGAAGTTGTAGACTGTAATGAGGTCTCCCCTCCATCTCCTCCAGGCTGAACAGAACAAGTGACCTCAGCCACTCCTCACAAGGCTTCCCCTCAAGGCCCTGCACCATCTTTATTGCCCTCCTTTGGACACTCTCTAAGAGCTTAATATCTTTCTTATATTGTGGTGCCCAAAACTGCACACAATATTCAAGGGGAGGCCACCCCAGTGCAGAGCAGAGCAGGACAATCCTCTCCCTCGACCGGCTGGCGATGCTTTGCCTGATGCCCCCCAGGACATGGTTGGCCCTCCTGGCTGCCAGGGCACTGCTGACTCATATTCAACTTGC
>JAWMRA010000130.1:47724496-47745311 GCA_035584735.1 Pseudotriccus pelzelni
ATGCTTTGCCTGATGCCCCCCAGGACATGGTTGGCCCTCCTGGCTGCCAGGGCACTGCTGACTCATATTCAACTTGCTGTCAGTGAGGACCTCCAGGTCCTTTTCCAGGACCAGGAAAAAAGAAGCCATGAGAATATTGCTTCTGTATCCCTATTAGGTTGCCAAGTTACTATGCACTTCATTATCTACCTACAGAGACACTTGTACTTCTGAAAGGAAGGAGAAAATAGGCCATTAGGCTAGAAATGCTAATCCAACAGCTATCCTAAATTCCTAATTACAATTGAGGAGCAATTATTAATAATTTAGTACTTCAGGTAAATTATAGGACTGTGAACTGAATGTCATGCAATTTTTGTGGTTTATTAGTAGTGAGGAGCACTTTTAAGTTAAATGTATAAGGCTAAAATATGTCATTTTCTGAGATATATCTGCTTAGGACATGACTGAAAAAAGAATGGTGAGGGAAGTTGTCTATCAATTATTACTGAAGAACCTAAATCTGTGTTTCCTATAACCACATGGTACTTTTCCCCTACCTCTTCCATATGCAGTTTTTGAGTGTTTAAAAGGCAAATTTTCTTTTCAGAAAGCTCTCTGACCCAGAGACAGCCTGCTAGGTCGTATAAGCAGCCTGGGTAATATGCTGAAAGAGGAGTGCTTTTTTTTCCTTTTAAAGCTTCACAACATTTCAGAACATAAAGCATGATTCATTCTTCACTGCAAATTTCAGTTAGATAGACCCTTGCTATCTAATGATGAGGATTACCCTTCCTGCTACAATTCATCCTTGCTAATGCCTCACATTCATGGAAACCTAGAAAGGATTAGAACCCTTCTGTGTTTCACATCTGGTTGTTTGTCATGGTGTAACCCCCAGCTTGCAACTAAGCACCACACAGCTGCTCACCACACCCCACTTCCCGGCTGGAATGGGGAGTAGAATTGGAAAGAAGGTACAACTCATAGGTTAAGAACAGTTTAATCCTTGAGATAAAATAAATTAAAATAAAAATAACAACAGCAAATTTAATTTAAAGGGAAACAACAACAACAAAGAGATAAATAAAATCCAAGGAAGACTAGCAATGCACAATACAATCATCACCCACTGATCAGTGCCTGGTCCATCCCCAAGCAGTGACCAGTGGTTCCTAGCCATTCAGTGGTGTGGAACATCCCTTTGGCCTGTTCAGGTGAGCTGTGATGTTCATGCTTCCTCACAGCCTCTTGTGCACCTGTTAACTGGCAGAGCATGGGAAAGTGGAATGTTCTTGACTAAGAGTAAGCATTGCTTAGCAACAACCAAAGCATCAATGTGTTACCGATATTATTGTCACACTGAATCCAAAACACAGCCATGAACCAAAATTAACTCTAACCCAGGTGAAACCAGGACATTTACTCAAAGTAACAAGTAAAATATTCATCTCTGGATGTAATTTGAAATTCTGAAAATTTGGACAAATTTAGAAGCAACGTCATGTCAAATAAGAGCATACAGATCAACGTCTTGTTACATCACAAAGATCTCTTCTTGAGAACGTCGAGTTGATTTCAGAAATGAAGATTTTGGCATTAAGAGGAAGCTATTAATTTCAGGCTGACTACAATAAATTGGTTCAGAATGAGCATTTATTACTTCTGGGAATAGGAAGCACTTTATTTTATGTAAGGCCTGAATGACTGCTTCTCCCTTCCTGAAGATACACAGCACCAAATGAAAAAAAAATTAAAAGTGTTTAAAGACAAAAATCTCACTGTTCTTTTTTCTTGCTAAGGGTTATGGACTGATTAGAAGTAATACCTTGTTTCCAATTCTCTTGCACCTCAGAATGCCTTCCAGGATGAAGCAGGTAAGTGCAAGGAGAATGACAAAGTGTATAATATGCCAATCATTCTGGATGACACAGCAGCTTTATGGGAACTTGCTTCTCCCACTGTATTTCTCATTATAGGTATCTCTAATAATGTTTCTATGGTAATGGTTTAAGCATTGAATTTGCTTTTATCTTACACATGCTAATTCAGAAGTCAGCAGGGATATCTCTAAGCTTATGAAGTTTACTAAACCTCAGACCTGGACCTATATGTTTGACAGAATTAAAACACATGACAATAGCAACCATGGTGGGTGGGTCACTATATTTTCTTCTACCTTTTCTTTCCTTCATCCCTTTACAGATTTCATGGAAAGATTTACCTTGTAGTAGCCTTATAAGGCTAGTACACTTAGAGTTATCACGTAAAAAATCTGTGATGTATAAATTAGCCTGAATAGCAGCTATATAATTCAAAGTATCCCAGCCCCCTTCAAAGAAAATTCTGAATTTAGATCAGAAGTCTTATATATAATGAATTAGAATTGCATTCAGTTTCCTTAACCTGGAAAGCAATGTTACAACACTGTTAACAATGAAATTCTGGAGTTTATTGATTTTGTTAATACATCTGATTACACATACATTTTATCTCTAATAAATATTCCTAAACACTAATAGTAATTCAAGTAAGATGCAGAGATCTCTAGTCTAAGATGTAAAACTCATTGCACAAACTTTGAAATGTTTTGATAAAATTTACCAAATGTTCTGCACACTTTTGGAGAATAAAAAATCCAATTTCACATCTTCAGCCAGCAGTACTGACCCCTGGGGTACACTACTAGTTACAGGCCTCCAGCTAGACACTGAATGGCTGAATGCAGCCCTTTGGGACCTGCCATTCTGCCAGTTCTCAACCCACCTCGCTGTCCACCTATTCAGCCTGCATTTCCTAAGTTTGTCTATGAGTATATTATGGGACACACTGTCAAAAGCCTTGCTAAAGTCATGGTAAACACTCACTGCTCTCTTCTCATCTACCCAAAAGTCATTTCTGGCTATCAGATAGGTCTAACATGACTTCCCCTTGGTGAAGTCACATTGACTACTCTTGTTAACCTTCTTTTCCTCCACATGCTCAATGAGATTCAGAATGAGTTGTCCCATCCCCTTTCCAGGGATTGAGATGAGGCTGACTGGCCTATATTTCCCTGGGTCCTCCTTTCTGCCCTTTTTGAAGATTGAAGTGACATTGGCTTTCCTTCGGTTCTTGGGCAGCTCTGCAGTTCTCCAGGACTTTTCAAACAAGATGGAGAGTGTCTTCTTAACAGCATCTGCCAGTTCCCTCAGCACTCACCTGTGCATTCCATCGGGGCCCATGGATGTGTGGTTGTCAGGTTTGCCTAACTGATCCCTAACACGATCATACTCAACCAAGGCAAAGTCCTCCCTTCCCCAGAGCTTCCTGGTCTCCTCGGTCAGGGATTTCTTAGGCCTGGCCTTAGTGGTAAAGGCTTTAAACTAGGGAGGCATTCAGTAACTTCACCTTCTCTGTATCTTTTGTCACTTGAAAAGTCTTTCTGGTTGTCCTTGACATCCCTTGACAAATTTCATTCCAAATGGATCTTAACCTTCATTGTCACATCCCTGCATATTCTGACAACATTCCTATATTCCTTTGAAGCGGTCTGTCCCTTTTTTTGCATTCTGTAAACTTTCTTCTTCTTCTGTTTGAGTTTTTCCAGAAGCTTCTTGCATGCAGGTCTCCTGCCCACTTTGTTTGAATTGTTACTCGAAGCAATACATAGATATGGAGCTTGGAGGAAGTGAAGCCTGAATATTAACTAGCTCTCTTGGACCCCACTACTTCTAGAGCCCTAACCCCTGGGATTTCTTCAAGTAAGACCTTCAAGACAACAAAGTTAGCTCTCTTGAAATCCAGGGTTGTAATCCTGCTTATTGTACTGCTTCTTCCACATAGGATCCTGAACTCCACCATCAAATGGTCACTGCAACCAAGGCTGCTCCCAACCTTAATATCCACAACCAGTCCTTCTTTCTTAGTACAAGGTCCACATTGAGTTCAGTTGACCATTAAAAAAGTCTGACAAAATACAGTATTGTTTAGTGTATATACTTGTCAGGAACTACAGGTGTCTTTTTCTGATAACTGCCCCTGTGGCTAGGACTAGAGATCAACCAGAAACCTGCAGGGGTTTCTTAGACAGTAATTTGCTCCACTGAGATTTTCTGCCTTTGAGTATTTCTACATATTGATTTTGAGTAACTGCTGCTTTCTTTGCCATGGCCAAGGTCAAGACTTTGATTGTTTTGTCTGAGTATGACAAGAAAGTGGTTATTCTGTGAAGATAAGAATGTGAGTATAAATTTCAAAGGTGCCCAGGTGACTTACAGTTTGTGTTCACAGACCAGTTAATCCACAGAAAAGGAAGAAATAATTTATAGCACCACTTCCTTTTGCTCAGCTACTAGACATCACTCAAGCACTTGTAGACTGAAGTCAAAAAGGTTAACTTTAGCCTAGCAAGGTTAATCTCACAAGGATCTTTTAAACTTTAAGAAAGGAGATAACTTCAGATAAAGTGGGACTCAGAGTGGGGCCCCTCATCACAGAGTGACGTGTTCCAGGCATGGAGTTAGCATGAGGAAATGTTGTGGTGTAATTATGTTACACTAACTCTTCCATGCAGACAAGCCTTTACAAACCTATGCTTTATTTTCATCCCAAAATGCAAATTTTGATTTAAAACTCTCTGTTGAAATTCAAGTTAACGTATTTTTCACTGATTATGGCAGCCATTTCTGTATGTTGTTTTGATGAAAAACTCTGACAAGTAATATGCAACTATCACCTTTCTCTTTGGATTATTTGTAAAATACAGTTCACTTCAGTTTCCACTCTTCAGTACTGTATCGCTTATTCCAGGAGGAATGTACCACTCCTACTATACCAAGTTCAATTGTTACTTTTCTGTGTAAGAGACTGAAATGTTATTGGTTAAAGGCTCTGACAATCAGCTGTTTGCAAAAGCAACGGGTACTTTGCTGATGATATCCAAGGTAACAGCCCAGGTGAGAGGACGTGAGCACCAGAGGACAACCAGGACAAATCAACCTTTGCTTAGCAAGAGGCTGGGTTTTGAGTCAGATAAGGGAAAAGGCTGATAGGAAGCAGATCCTGGAAGGTGGGACAGTGCTTTTTATCATGACAAAACTGCCCATTCACTGAGAAGGTATCCAGATGTTCACATTATTCATCCCTTCTGATGGGGTATAACTGGCTCACTTTTAAAAATCCCCCCTGCGGGAGATCTTGGGACATTCACAAGTAGGCCTGAAGGTATTTATCCCTTCTGATGGGGCATAATTGGCTCAATTACGCTGATGGGAGAGGCAACTGACATATCTTAGGAGGTGTCATAAACCACCAAAGACCCCCAAAGTGCCCCCAGACTCATTTCTGTGGCCTTCCACTAGAGGACTGTGCATAATCCACGGCGTTGAGACAGAGCGACAGTGTTACAACAGACAGTGTAAAACTCCCCCTCCAGGGGAGGAACATGAGTGTTCCCACCTGAACCTAAAAATATAGTAACCCACTGAATTTTGTGTTTCCGGGGCTTCCCCCTCCCCCGACGGATCAAGACTGTGACCATCACTTCAACAAATGGGCATCAAAATTGCAACTATCAAGTCTCATTGCTGGATCTATGGGTGGTAATATCTTTCTACTCTTTTCTGTTCTTTCTTTCTTTTCCTTATACATTTTTTAAGTGTTATTTTTATGCTTTTTATTGTTATATTACTACAGATAGTAACCAAATACCAGCTTCCTATTGCAAGCAAATTCTTCTAAAATAACCCCTACACATATATATACATATTACAGACAGTGATCATTCAGTGTCATTTCACACTAATCCACCCTAAAGGATCTATTAATAGGAAAGTGAGCTACCTTCACATTCAGGGCTGGGTTGTAATAGACAGAAATAAACAGAAAGAAATGTAGGTATCATTGTGTGAAAAAGAGGGAGTTACCTATTTCATCTGTAAAAACAGAAATCTTGCTGCTTGGAAATATACAGAGGAATGAATTACTGGGGATAATTACATTACCAGCAGCTGAATTTATTGTGAACTCTGTTGGCTAAAATGTCATTCATGTATCAAAAGGCATAGTCAATTTAATCAGTTATAAAATATGTAGAAACTGTTAAAATGCTTCATTTTGAACATTTTGTGTTAAGTACTGTTATAATGGTTGTTGACGATTAATCTCCAATACAAGGGTAGATGCCTTCTATCACTAATTCTGCTATGAAAGTTTCTTTTTTCTTTCTTTGAAAATGTCTTTCCATACAGTTCTATAATGCACAATTTAGTAGTGTGATCAGTAAACAAAATGTTTTTGAGACCTTTATGTTCTTTCTGACAGAATGAATGGCTGCAGCTCTGTTTACACATAATATAAAGAAAAATGGTGGCAAAACCACATTCACATATCTCTTCTCAAATGAAGCTTATCTAAAGAAATGGGCCCAGAAATTTTTATATCCTAAGTAAGCTCAAGATGGATGACAGTTATCAGTTTGATAAACTGCACAGAGAACAACAGAGATACAATTTCATTATCTACAATCTGTATGAAAAAAACACAGCTATGTGATTAGAGGTTATAACAACAAGTATCTGCGGTCATTTGACATTGAGAGACACTTAACAAACACTTGACAGCATATTAAAGCTGCTTAGCTAAAATGGATAAAGGTGAAGGCATTCATAATTAAAGCAACTGTTGTCTTTAAATATCTGCTAGCTGCCTGTATGCTAGATACCCTGAGGGACAAGAATCTGGAGACGGGTCATGTCCAACATGCATATCACTCAGAAGAATACACACTTCCTGTAATTCGTGTGTTCCATGCCTTTGTACAAATTAAAGACTATTCCAGTCTGGGCTAACTCTACAAAACGGATATATAGGCACAACTTTGGCTCTTTTTGCAATGAGGTAAAGTACAGGTTAGTAAGAAATAAACTTCTCCCTCTATTGTCAAGTCATGTGGAGACTTCTGCATCTAAAGCAGTGGTCCCACCTTAAACAGAATAACTTTCCCTAAACTGTCATTATTTTCAAAGTGGATCTGATTTTCTTGTCAAACACAAGATCATTACAGCTTGATGACATTTGAAATACAAATGGAAGAAAGATGCTTTGTCTGTTCTTGGGACAAATTAACCCCCCTATCACCCACTCCCAAAGACCTAGTGAATGCCCTCTAAACATGCTCTGCTAATCCTTGCAATTTGAGATGCATTCAGGCATTTAAAATGCTTAAATTTAGGAGGATCAGGAAATAGTTATGCAGCTGATTTCTGGCTATCCCTTTCCTGTGCCCATTAACTGGTTTGGCTACCATTTAACTTCTAGAAAGCCAGTCTTAATAGAAAAAAATCAAGAGAGAGAAAAAAAATCTATCACTTCCTCTGATAATTGTTTTTCCACTCATTAGTCAGTATTATGTGTGTGTTTTCATATTGGATTTGTCTGGTTTCAGCTTCCAGACATTGGGTTGTGTCTGTCTTTTCTCTTAGAGCTTACCAATTGCCTTAACAGAGATTTTCTCTCCAGGACACTGTGAAGCCACTGTTATTACTTTCTTTTGCATAAACTGTAGTGATTGATTCTTTGTGTCTCCCTCAGGATGTCATTTTCTCTAGTCTTTGAATACTTTTCTGCACTCTTTGTGATTTCTCAGTACTGTTTTTGTGTAGTGTGAACCCCTATTGCTACCCATTATACTTGTGTTGGTCTTTTCATTATATAAGGAGAAGTGAAAATCACTTCGCTGCTGTTGCTCAGTAATCCCAGTTATAATTCTTCTTTCAAAAGTATTTAATGATGTGTTGAAAGCATATGCTTTTGACATTTTTTGAGCACATATTCATCACTTCATACTGTTTATGTGTAGTTTTGTCTGCACATGAAAAAACTACATTCAGCATGATTGAACCCTGTTTAGCACTATAGGAATCTTGTCCGGTCTTTTGTACTTTCTCTATCACTATTTATGATGCTAACACTCTTTGTTTTACCTGCAAAGTTCATATGTAATAATTGTTCAGTTTATTCAGTGAAATGCTGAATATACTTTAAATGCAGTAGAATACCTTTGGGTTGTGCTTTTCTGCCTCACTCTTAATGAATATTTCTCAACAACTACCAGGTGCACCTTTCCTAATCATCTGATGTGTTCTCACAAAGCTGTGCAGCTCTAACATTTTAGTTGAAGCACTGAATGATGAGATTCATACTTGAAAAAGGTGAAGCATTCACAACAGACAAAAGAATTTGTTTGGAAGTTTGTGTTTTCAGGAATTCTCAGGCTTTGCTCTTCCCCCAGTGACATCTCTTAACCATCTCTTTCTTTCTCTATCTCTTCCTGTGCCTGTTTTGTCTTACTGCAGCAGTACAAACTCACATAGGTGCTAGATTAATGATACCAACAGCTTGATAAGAGCCATTCTACATCTATCAAACACAAGTGCTCTTCCATCCCGCTAGTCTGATTCACTTTTTTTAATACATAAAGACATAAAGAAAATAGTCCCTGCTTTCCAAGCTTGGTCTAATCATGCTTGCTTTCTTGTAAGACCAGATTAAAGGAGGTCAGCCCTCTGCCTTTCTTCTTCTCTGCCCCTAGGCTGTCTCCAACAGACTTCTGTCCTCTTCATGAGCTTCAAAGCTGCTTCTCTTTCTCTTTCTCCTTGAACTGCTTTCTCTCAACCTTTTAATTTTCTCTTTCCACAGCTCTCTTACCATCTCTCTTCTTTCATGTCTTCTGTTATCACTTTTTTTTTGTTCCCTAAGACTTCTCAGTAGGCTAGACATAAGTGCTTCCTCCATCTGCATTTGCAGTAGGTGCTGCCCCCTGTGCCCATGCATTCCAAGCTCTCAGTTACTGCTTTAATACTGTTTCTTACCAATGTGAGATTAATTAGTTCATTATAGTGATCTACAGATGTTCCAGTAGAGGAAGGACACATTTTTTTGCTATTTTCGAGCTGCTGAAGAAGGTGATTTCTAACATGTCTCCTTCCTTCTCTGTCCTTCTTCTTCTCTGCTCCTCAGCTGGTTCGTTTCTTCTTTCAGATTGGAAAAGCTAAAGTGGGAAAAGAGGGAGGGAGAAGGCTGTTTAGGAAACTCTGGATCTGAAAATGCAAGAACACATGAAAGAATTTTCCGTGTCTGCAAAATTTTTTCTTCATTTCCTTCTGAATATTGTTTTTTGTTTGTTTGGTTGGTTTTTTTTTTATTATTTTTTTTTTTTTTAATTTGCTATTCTTTCCAATCTATAAGGTAAGAGAGTCCTTTTCTGGAGTAAATAAAGATTCCTGCATGCAGGCAGGAACAACTTAAGAATTTTTGCTTATTTGGATGTGTAATGCATTTAAATTAATCTCCAATTGCCTGCATTTCAGTCATTTGGGCACATATGTAAAAATTAAATTAAAGCCAGTATTGTCTTGTACAGTCCAGCATAATAAAAAGCAGTACTTAAGTTCACAGATATTAGCTGCTTGATATGAAACTTAGATTTATTTTTTTCTGCTTTTGCTCAAACTTAACATCTTGAGACTTTAGGCACGTGCCACCAAACCTTAGATGTGCCTTTCCATACGTTTTTCCTCCACAGGTGTTATTCTGGTATCTGGGGATATTTCTGTTCATTTCCAGAACTCTTCCATTTTGACACCAATGCTGTTTTCATCTCCCAGTTTTATGGACAGTAGTTTTTTTTTCTGCAGGAAAATAAGTAAGAAGAGAGTTTACAAGGTGGATTTTTTCTGAATCACCATTTAGATAAGTGCCTAGAATATCATTTTCTGAGAAGTATAGATTTTCCTTCTAATGCTGACTTCAGTTACCGTTAACTTATTTATTATTAGATTTCATATCTCTAGCTCTAAAATGTAAACACTTGTGCAATATGAAAGAAAATAGCCTTCATCTGAAGCTTTGCTTTACCAGAATAAATGTTTAGAAAACCATTTGCAATCTTTTAAAAAGAGAAAATGTTCTGACACTGCATTTGAGATAGTATTGGAAATAATATGTTCCAGACACTTTAAGACATTTAAGAAAACCAGGTTAAAATCAGTATTATACCACTAATATAAAATTCTTCCAGTATGCACCATCATTTTAATAAAACTCCATGTATAATACTCAGGAACAATCCATGTTCAGTCTTTGGTCTTCCTTATTCAAGACTGAAAATAATATCCTGTAAAGTTCTTGTGGGTTGGTTTTGTTTGTTTGTTTCTTGTTTTGGATTTTGGTTTTTTTTTGTTCACTTGGTTCTTTGGGGTTTTTTTTTGGTTTTTGGTGGTTTTTTTTGGCCAAAGACTGCAGCTGGATTTGATTAAAGTGATTTTGTTTCCTTAGACTGAGGTAGTAAGTCAGGTATCTTGACCCGGTTATGGGAGAGGGGTAGAAGTCCGAGACCAGCTGGGGTCCTTTCCTGAGTTGCGGTTCCACGTGTTTAGTCCCAGAAGAACAGGACACAGACACAGCGTGCAGGGTGAAGGTCAAAACTGATCTGGTTTACTGGTACAACATGGTGGGTTTATAAGGGCAAAAGAAAGGAAGTCTGGGATAGGGAGATACCTGGACCTAGGATTGGTCAGGTAACATGACCACAGGGGAAGAGGAGGGTGGTTCAAAGCCCGGACACAGGGGATTGGCCAAGGCGGTTATTTCCCAGGTAGCCTGCCCTGCAAGGGCTGCCAGCATCTCTCCAGATAGAGATGTCCTTGTCTCCAACAGTATCTGAAAGCTGTTATATACCCATGAAAGATATCTCTTCTGATTTTTTGCACTTTATCACAATTTGTTTTAGGGGATGTATTTATGACCACAGTACGTCTCTTCATTTCTGGGCTGTAATCTGCCATTTTATAAATGCATTCTTGTCCTAAATTTCATACTGAGAAAGATCAGATTATCAGAGTTATGAAATTATGGCAAAAAAATACTCGCCTTCAGAACCTGAAAGTTACCATCCTTCATATTCATCCTTCCTTTAAAAAATTTACAAAATTCTACTTAGACTCACTTGATGTTCAAAGTACTTTCTAATACCTGGAAAGCATTTTAATGTTCTTTAATGACAAAGTGCTAGCCTGATAGATGACTCATTCGGTGCTAGCAGAAATGAAATATTTTCTGGAATTCTGAAATTCTGATGACTGAGAAAAGCTATGGCATAACAGAAGATTCAGTTTTCAAGAGCAAATTTTAACTTATGTACAATGTACTTTGTTGTCTTGAGCACATCATTACTTCGACAATTAACTAGAAACAAAGTCATTCTCCTTTGGCATTGATTTGTGGGTAAAACATGTAGTTCACCTCATTTGCAACCCATGACATATTGCCAGATTTCAAGCCATTTATTTTTAACACAACTTCTCTTAAAGCAATGACTATGTCGCTATTTTTAAAGTAATCAACCAGTAATAAGAAGTAATATTATTACTTGTTCAGCTGTATTGGATTAACACATGTTGGAAATATTGTAATACTTTGTCTTAAGACAGTAGTAATCATAGGAAAATAAATTCTTAATAATTTGAAATTATTCTCTCTGCTGATAGGGTGTTGTTTCAAGATACATAGCTAAAAATAGGGAGATCCAAATGTAAAGAGAAAAAAAATACGATCTTATTTCCCCTACCAAAGAAGAACTGAATTACCATTAACACATTAATGGTAACTGAGTTATCATTAACAAGCTTTGAATTCTCTGGGCTCTGCGACAGCACACCAAGTTATAGGAGAAAAGGCTTGAGATCCATGCAACAGGCCTAGTTTCTGGGGAAAGTCTCACTAAAATTACTTAACAAGGAAGAGTAGGGAAGAGATTTCTCCACAGATCACTATTATATACTGTTTTTTTATTAAAAGCAGTATTGTGGATCAACAGTTACTAGTGCTATTTGACCTTATTCTTGACACTGAAAGTGTCCGATGATCATCATACTTTATTTGCTACATAGGGAATTGCTCTGCACAAGACCCTAACTCCCAGTAGCAGTATATTTTGTTAAGTGATTTTAGTTGTGCAAGATAGAATCTTCTGCAGCACTCAGAATTCTGGCATCCAGGGCAGAACCAGGGCAATATTATTTTTTTTTTTTAGAAAGCTCAATAACATTCTAATGAGATTCATGGACAGTGCTGCCATATGTCTTACGGAAGCTAGATAGTGACTCACTGCAAAACCTAAAAAAATGTCAAAACAATTCTCTGAAGCTCATTTGCTTTTCCCAGAAGACTGAGAACCTGTTCTATATGGGTTCTTTACATCACTTCAAGAATTTGAAAATTTTCCAGTGGTGTATTTATCTCCATAACTAATATCTGTCTCATAGCATTTTTTCCTTTTTTTCCTTATCCTCTCTAGAAGAAGGGAAACAGTGTGGTTAATGAACTACTTCTGGGTGGCTGATTTTTTTCCTCTTAGTCTAAAGTACCTGTTTTCTGTTTCACATTTCTACATTACTGGAGGCAAGGACAAAACTATCTTTGAATTATTTAAATGAATTTTTTGAAGATTGAAAACGGTGGTGTATTTTTGTTTGATATGTGATCTTTTTCTACAGTCTTGGAAAGTCTCCCAAGGAATGAGTTTCCATAGTTATAGGTATACTGTATTATTCAATATGCTTGACATCTCATGACCTTTGATATGTCAGAACTTTAAGCAATCCTAGACTTATAGGTCATCCTTTCAATCTCATGGTCTTAGATGATTAAATACCTTGTTTTGGTTTTTTTTTTTGGGGGGGGTTGACTCGTTGACTTATTTCATGTTAATTATGTTAGGTGTATGGCAAGTTTGAAATTTTGGGGGGAAAAAGGGAAAAGAATTCACCCAATGTTTACAGTCTCATTTAAACACTACTGTTGTCCCCTGCAGCACACTCAGCATTTCCCTGATTTCAGCCAGCGCTATAGTTAGTTCTGAAGTGCTGTTGACTCAGTGTAAGCAGAAGTAGTTCAGTGTTGATAACTGTCTGGGAAAACAAAAAAGAGTTTTAGAAATAGAAGTTTATTTTGCTGTTACTTCTTATCTTTCAAGTCCTGCAATCACTAAATTACATATGACTTGCCTTAAGTAATGTTCAGTCATTCAACTGAGATCCAAGATAGGAAGAGTTTAATGGGAAATGTAATGTTCAATAAGGATAAAAAGAGGGTAAAGCATCACTGTTCTTGTAATTCCTGTTTACTGACTCTTATTTTCATTTTTCTCATAAAACTCAAGCAATTCTTATGGAAAAATCTAACCTTTTAAAGTATTGAATTTTGTGAATTTCTGCTCTTAATTTCAGTTGACATCATATATGGGAATTTTAAGGAAGTGCTTTAACACTCTGCTTGACTGGAAATACCAGAATGAACTGTGTTCTCGGATGATTTATGGCAGAATGTTTCAAACAGCTCAATTAACCAAACTTTTGTATAAGATTCATGTCCAAGCACTCCATGTCCTCACACAGGCAAACTTTCATTATGATCAATCACTGGAAGTGACATACCTGTGAATGTCTTTCTTCAAGTCCAGGATAGCCAGGAGAGACTCAGTGCCACCAGGGATTTAACTTTCTCAAGAAATATGTTCCTGTGCTGTATCATATACTAGATGATTCCTCTACCCTGATACTACCCAGAGTTGACAAAAAAAACTAATGAAGTCTAATTGGAACTAAAACACCAGAAACTCAAGCATACTTTATAAGGCTATCACATATAGTAAAACTCTGAAGAAATCTGAGAAAATCAAATTCTAAATCTGTTTGGAATGACTCCACTAATTAAAATATGTTAGAACTTCAATACAAAAGTCCTCTTTCTTCCTAACTGTAGATTGATCAGTAGGCTGTTCAGAAGGGTCTCTCAGATTGAAATCATTACAACTGTAGAAATTCTTTGCTTCAGCTCTTGCTCCCATACAGTGTTATTTTTGTCTTTTTCTTGGTTAGCTTTTATCTTTGTTTTCTACAAAGCCGTTTTGCAGAGCCAGAATTAGGTTAAACACCATTAATGACTATGTATCTAGAGCACTTAGCCAACTGGAATGAGTTCAGTGTTGGAACGCTCTGTATTTTACAATTGTTAAGAGCTGGCATGCAAGGAATTATTCTCCACGGAACTGAGTTTCTCTTGGCAGCTTGCCTAGGTACTCCAGCACCTCACAGCAGAACGAAGCCATCTCAGCTCTACGTGGATGCTTCCTGTGCACATTGTGGGCATGACACTGACCAAAATGGCATTGTGTGCATATACATAATTTTTGAGATTTTTTTTTTTACAGATATTTCTAATGCTAGTTAACCTATCACACTCCCGGGAGAGAAATACTTTTCTGTTATTCGGTTACCTTGAAATGACTCTTAATTCAAACTATCTTTGAATTAAAATGCATCATAAAAGTACTAAGCTTACAATAGTTGAATGGTCACAATTGCTACAAACATTTATAAAAGTCAGAGGTGATGGAATGAAAATTCTCACTGCTTTATCCATGTGACTTCATGAAGTCTTTTCTGACCTCCATTTCATCAAGAATTCTTTCTTTCTGCAAGCCTTAGATCTCTGATTGTGTCCGATAAAGAACTTCTCAAAGTGGGCCAGCTCTTTCTTTTAAAAAATCAACTTTTTATTTGCACCACAATAAAATCTCATTCTTGAAATCCATTCAGGCAAGTTTAATCTTTCTCCTTGAAACTTTTTAATTTCTTTCCAATTCACAAGGCAGTTTGATTGTTCCTCTCAATCAGTTCAGTTCCTTTCCTCATAGACTTTAGTATTTTTGTAAAGCCAAATGTCATTTCCTATGTGTGACTGATCAATTAATAGCCTTTTCTCTCAGGAGGGATCAGACCCCTTCTTTGATAACTCAAGATGCATCTTCCAGTGAGAAGTGTATTTTCTAATGAATCTTATATTTTAAAACAATCTCTACTTTATTGAAAATACTTAACACTAAAGTCTAAAGGGGTGAAAGGCTGTAGCTCGCTAATAGATTTTAATTAAAAACAGGCCTTATGGTAGGCAACCTCTTCAGAATGACAATGGGCTTGAGGTGATTAATCTGGAAAATTTTGTTCTAAAGCTAATGTAAAAGGCCTTTAATCTTTTTATGCCATTCCCTCTTTCCACTTATACTGGCTAGTACTGTGCTTCTGAAAAGAACATCAGGAATTCCACATAAAAAACCTTAAAATAAGAGATACCTGGAGTTTTGGAGGAATGGGCTTTTAATTTTGGGTAAGGAACCTTAGGTAAAAAAGGCATCTCCCTATGAGCAAGTGTTTTCTCTAAGGGTCCTGCCTTACTTTGTACTTCTCTGAGGTGATTCCGCATTGAGTTTTGAGGGTTTGAACATCTAAATCATAATCACTGAAACCACATTGAGTATTAGCTCAATCAGCATAGACTGGAGATTAGTTTTCACTGTGCTGCATTCTATGATGCAAAATCATAGAAACCCACCTGCAAGTTATTACTTTGGAACTGATACACTATTGTTGGCCAAGCTCTTGTTATAGAGAAGCGACCACCCCTCTGATTCTTTGTGCTTTGGAGGTGACCAGTCAAAAAGGTCTACTCTGAGCCTCCTTTTGTTCACAACTGAGAGAATTTATGGGTGAGCCCAATATTCATCAGAATAAGGCTCTCACACTTTGTAACTGGATATTTATAATTCAATTGTGAATATTTACTTGACCAAGTATTTGATGTCTTGATTGGTATTTTGAATTTTGTCTTTTCCTCATTTCTCATGCATGACTAACTATAAACCCTGATTTTACACATTGTTGATTAGGGTTTTTTTGTGAGATTCTTTTTCTCTCTAGCTTAAAAAGTTGTAGTTAAATTGCTTTTTGGTCAGAATTCTCGTATGATCCTGGGTGCTTGAAAAATAAGCCTCCTGCAAAGGATTTTGTTTAAGTCAAGAATTAAGTTTAAATCAGATTTAGTTTAAGTCAGAGACAAGAATACTGAGGAGAAGAGTTCCACTGGTTAGACTTGTGCAGACATCAACCTGCTTGTGTCCAGAAGTCATCTCTGTCCTGAATAAGCCTGTGTCCTGATCACAGATGACTTCGGAAAGAGGTGACTGGATTTCAGTTTGCTATTTTATATGGTTTTCAAATATATTGAAAGAAACTGATCCATACTATGGGTAAAAAACCCAGTTTGGCTGTTCTTGGCGCTTAGAGAGGATTTTTCACAATAGATTAACAATTAACACGAAATGGTACAATTGAAGTCTATTTTTAAATCAATAGCAATATGTACCTCTATGTTTGATGTTTTTATAAAAGAATGTCAAGAATTATTTAGTATTTTATTGGTTTTATTTCCTTGGGTAGGTGAAACACCTAGAGATTTTTGTAAATTTCTGAAGTGTCAGGCCCTCTGCTTCTGTTTCTTTAGCTTTTAAAAATCAGTTTTGATGTATTTTATCCCTTTGCTTAGCTCCTTTTTCTACGTGTTTTACCTTGGTACATGTGTCTGAAATATTTTTTTCTGTTTGCTGTTCTCTTACTTGGTATTAAATATTGCATATTTCATTGTACTATTTTCTTTTCCACTTTAATGTGGCAGCAGACAGCAAGCTGGAGCGAGTTAAGGTGGTCTATGACTTTGTAAGAGACTGAGATGTTAATTGTAAATGGCTCAAACACTGTTAAGATCACCAAAGTACTTTGTCCACTGTAGTAAACAGTGCAAAGAAGCAACTGCTGTATTACTATAGATAATAATAACCAAAAAGGCTACATACTTACCTTCCATTGCAACCAAATTGTTGTAAAATAAACCCTACATATATAAATATGTATATATATATATTTATAAACACCATCTGACCCAAGGGACCAGTTAACCAGAACCTGGGCTACCCTTGCATTCTGGGGCAGGTCATAACACACTTGTGCTGGGATAGCAGCCTGAGGAAGGGGGAAATTGCATTCAATGAAAGATGCTATTTCTCTTACTGATGAAGGCACGTCTTAATGGGACTATCCATCAGTGATCACTCAACTCTAACACTCAAGTAACTCTAAACACTAAATTGTCTTTGAGTAACTTGGCCTCCTGAAAAATGGATGAATAAAGCTCTGGCTCTTGCTCTCTTCCCAGGTGTGGCAGGTTGATCCTGGCTGGATGTCAGGTGCCCACAGCCATTCTATCACTCTCCCTTCTCATCTGGACAGGGGAGAGAAAATAAGATGGAAAAAACCTCATAGATCTAGACAAGGCAGTTTACTAGAACAAAAAAGAAAGGTTGCACAGGCACATGCAAGTGGAAAAAAAATAAATTTATTTTCTATTTCCCATCAGAAAGCAGTTCCCAGGAAGCAGGACTTCAGCATACATAGCAGTTGCTCTGGAAGGCAAATGTTGTAAATAACAAATGCCCTCACTTCCTCTTCCCTTTCTTAGCTGTTATATCTGAGCAGTCATCATATGTTATGGAAGAACTCTTTGGTCAGTTTGGGTCAGCTGTCCTGGTTGTGTCCCCTCCCAAGATTCTGCCCACCCCCAGCCTACTGATGGGTGGGCGAAACGTTGAAGAAGGAGTGTTGATGTTGTGGCAGCACTGCTCAGCAATAACCAAAATATGGGGTGTTATCAACACCTTTATAGCTACCAATGCAAAGCATAGCTCTGTGAGGGCTGCTCTGGGGAAAACTAACTCCATCATCTCAGCTAGACCCAATACTCCAGGGTACAGAAACTCTGCTCCAGTCCAGTCATGGACAAGGCTGGCCAGCTTCCCGCTCTTATACTCAGTCATCAACCTTGGCATTGGCTGTGTTTCTTTCACAGGGCAGAATCTGCATCACTTCTGATTGGAAGTGGTGTTCCCAACTTCTGAAACCTTTTATCTTGCAGCTCTGGAGGGAAGGGAATGCTATTGCTCAGATAGTACAATATTACATTATACTTTGTCTGATTTACTTACTTGCATAAAGGTTTTGTTTTTAAAAGAGATCCATATTTACGGTAGTCTTTTAATTATTTTACACCATACATATCTTTTTCTAAATTCACATAATTAATTGTATCCTGTTACCAATTGTTTGGTAAATAAACTTGTAAAATACTGTCATGTAGCTGATGCATGCACACATTTCCCATTTTGAAACATTTCCCTGTCTTGATTTGTTGGTAGAGGACTAACTCCCTATGCAGCCAGGAAACACAAGGAGAGAGGATTATTCTTTCCACTTGAAAACAGTAAGTTCTGATACAGTTGCTGGAGCTAGGAGGCTTCTTAATTTTCTTCATCACTGCTCTTTATGTCCCACATCATAACCATAATCTGTTTATCTAAGGGCTAATTGGTTTTCAGTAACAACTCCAGCATATCACTTTCTCAGCAGCAACGTATGCATTCAACACATAGACCATCTTCTACATAAATTACTTTAGCAATATTATATTTTGCTGAGTTACACCATAGTTACATGCCTAGGTAAATTGATACTCCAAGGAAGACAAATGTATACTTCATCTAGGCATTTTAATCAACTTTCTTTATAGCTGGAAACTGAAAATTGTAACTGTTTGCTAGGTTTCATTTGTATCTCTGTGTATGTGTTTTATCTAGGACGGCATACACATACAACACACACAGAGCTGCAAAATTGAGATTAAGTTAATACTGGTAAAAACTGCAAAGTGTTAAAGCACAGGAATCCCAAAGACTAGGACAAAGGATTTTTCTGAATTTGTACCTGGGACCTGGATAACAGTGAAACTGTGCCGTGTTAAACAGATCTTTTGCACCACAAACACAACCCCTTCCTTAGGTTGCATCCTTGGAACTATATAGGAAATGATAGTAACTGATGAGATGGTCGTTGCACTGTAATGACGAGATGTAGAGCTGAACAAAAGAAGCAAGCAGGGAGAGTAGAAGAAGCATTCTGTGCTCTGAGCTTTCTAGCAGAATTTGAACTCTTCTGGGAGTAAAGACAGGAAATTACACTTTGAGAGGCAGTGACACAGTAGACTTCCTCAAGTGTTTTGGGAATTGCCAGGAAAAGAGTTATTGAAGGTGTAGGAAGTTTCAAGTGAAAGGAAATGTTGTTGTAGATTGAAAACTTCATCAGAGATAGCATCAAATATGTAGCACAAGCAGGCAGCAGTACCAAAACAAGAAAAAACTTTGTTTTTTTTTTAAAAAGGAAAAAAACCCAAGAAACTGAAAGATCAAAAAAGGAAGGATTTGAGTTAGCGGTGGGACTTATTTTCTGATACTGAACTGTATATTTGTGAAGATGCACCTTCAAAAAATGCTGCACGAGTTCGAATGCCTGGTTGTCTAATACACTGAAAGAAAAACACATCATGTCCAGCAGCAATTATATGTTCATAACAGCACTCCTAAGGTTATCAAAGCATTTTGTTTTCACAGAATCCCTAAAATGAAGTTAATATTTTTTTGAGGGAAGGAACTTAAGCTGGATGACAGCCTTCTTGGCAGACACTCCTAAGACAAAGAGTGACCTGGGGTTAATGAGAAATCTCTAAAAGTTCCTGTTGATGATATTGTCTAAAGATGTGTGTGTATAATACCAAAAGGATAATGTCTCAAGATTTATGTGGAGTTGTATTATACCATTTCTCAACAACAAAATGAAATATACCACCACTGCACTCACAGCCAAAGAAGAATGTAAATTTGCATGGAAAGATAGGTAGAAGAATGGGATTTATCTGCATGGCACTAAAGATTTGGGCTCAAAGGTCTGATTGATAGTAATATTTTATGGATTTAATTTTCAGTAAATCATTCTGCTTATTGCTGTGACTTTGTTTTCTGCCAGGTGGTAGCTTTCTTAGTATGTTTGAAGAGTGAAAATAAAATTGGAAAAAATACCTACTATATAAAAAGAAGGAACAGATAACACAGGAATAAAAATAAGAAAAATTGAATATTAAATCTAAAATACAATTATACATTCACCAATATATTTAAAGTAGTGAAAGTGAACATAATCTGGTTTAACAAAACAAAAGAACCTGCAAAAATGATACAATTAAGCCTTTGTCTTGACTCCTGTTCAGCTATGATTTCTAGTTGAAAAAAAAAAAGAAGCAAAAAAATAAATAGAGGTATTAGCATGAGTCAAGGTTCTTACACACATTATTCTGTTTATGAGGAGTTTGTGAATATCAATCTGTTATTCCATAATTAAATAGTTCTGTCTTTTTAATGCTCTATTACATTTCATTATTATTTAATTTTGTTACTTCTTTTGGACTAAATTATTTTTCCTCCAGTGATCAGTAAAAATATATCTGGATTATTCATGGATTTTATTAATTTTTAAAAAACTTTTCTGTTTTAGCTCTTATTTGCACACAAAAATGCTAAAGGTTTTGTCTGGGCTACGGCAATGAATTTTAAATGCTAGTTTTGCAAAGTTGTGGCCTGTCATGGGTTTGTCTAGGGACAATTTTTACCACACCCCCCACAAATTGCTCTAAGGTGAGAGAAGGTTTATGGAAGCAAAGAGATCGACTGGGGAGAAAATAATATTAGGATTTATTACTAACAATAATAAAAACTAAACAACTACATCTACAACAATTCTAAATAAGCAAAAGCACTATGTATTTACAGAAACATCCCTCCCCCTTTGTATCAGTCCAGGAGGAGAAGGAGGTATTTTCCACTTTTAAATCTTCAAGTCTTCTGAGCAGCTCTGCAGCCCGTTGCAAGTTCTTCTCTGTTATCTCTAGGACAGCAACTCTGTCTTGTTGCAGCTGGAACTGTTTGCTCTCTGTCTCTTTCTCCATGTATCGACCTCAGGGCTGGGCCTACCTCCCTCCTGGGATAAGGCTGGGGTTACCCAGGTCCTGTAAGGTCTCCCAT
>JAWMRA010000130.1:47745411-47774631 GCA_035584735.1 Pseudotriccus pelzelni
GCCGGGGGAGGAGAGAGGCCTGGCCCCCCCCCGGGGCCTGCCACGTCCTCCCTTCTCCATGGCTGCCAAATTTCTTCTGCACAACAACCTTCTCTTCCGTTTTTTCTTGAAGATGTAATTAGCAAAGGCATCACCTAAACTCCTGATTGGTTTTTGTCAGGAAATTACCTGGACAAACCAATTCCAATCCCCAAGAAGGGGGGACCTTTTGCAAACCCATGACATGGTCTTACCAAATTTAATTACATTTGTTAAATGATTGCAATCTCTAGTACTGCTCCAAAGTATTTTGTTAAGACTACTTCATCTTCCATTCATTTTCCTGTTGTTTTTACACCAGAAAAGGAACATTCATGAAAAGCCATGTTTACTTGTGGAGAAAAAGAATAATGCAGCTTCCTGCTGTTACTTGGTAAATGTGGAAGGAAAACCATCTTTGAAAGACTATGCTGGAAATTTATCTTTCTACTTATTATAGGTGTTGTTTTCACTGCCATCACCACCTCTGCAGTCATGCTATAGATTTATTTATATATATATAATATTTTATTTATATATTTTATACATATTTATTTATATATCTATATTATATATATTTAGCTATATATATGCTAAATACTCCTTTTCTTTCAAATACACAAAATTATAAGTTCAGAAGATGGCAAGTTCATTTTCATAATTATGACTGGCAATCCAGGTTTTTACTGGAGGCAGTTAACTCTGCGGTGATACAATTGCCAAACTGCGTCTTTTCCCAGATGCTGCCAGTAAACTACTCCACACTACAGTACAGTGTCCATGCTGTCTTTATTCAGCTCCTCAGGAAGGTCTTTCTCCTCACACCCTTCACCCAAGGAGTGGAAGTCTCCTCTTTCACGTCAAGTTAGGTTGGAAGAGTTATACAAATATTATTACAATTCTGGTTCCTGCCCAGTGAACAAAAACTACTAAAAAGTAACTTTCATGTTTCAATTGCTAGATAAAAATAGAAGGAATTTTTTGAACTGTAAAGCAAGAGGAGACCATGTGCCAAGCACCAAGATTCACATCAGAGAATTTTTTGTCTCTGTCTCTTCACAAGAATTTAAGCAAATTGATAGCACTAATAACACATGTAAATAACTTACCTTGATTCTCCCTTGCTGAAGTTTCTGGAATGGGCAAAATTTCCATGAGTCTTGGGTTTACATATTGCAAGTTGCCATCTGCGGTTTTCTTCTGAATGTAAGAAACAGAAGACGGCAAAGATGCAAATATTTGTCAAAAGTAGCCCTACTTTCAATCAATGCCTCAAGGCCATCTACTAGGAGAAGAACTGTGACAAAAAGTGAAGACTGATTATTGTCATTTTTTCCACTGTTACTTTAGGCTTGATACTAGTGTGATGTTACATTTAATGTATTTCAGAGCTGTGATATTAGGTAGCTCGTCCTCACATCCATCTTATCCATACCACCCCAAGTTATTTGTTGATGATGCCTCTTGACAACATGCCTCACCCTTCTGGTGATATAAACTTTCCCTGAAAGTTTTTCCTGCTGAATGACTGTTCCAGGTGCACTATGCTGCTCATGTTCTATTTGTTAAATAACCTTTTGGTTATTTATTAATTGGTTATTGGTGATTATCACCTTTTGGTACTGATTGTTGTTCACAGCTGTAGTGCTTAATTATAGTCTATGCTGATATAGGTTGAAAGCTGAGAACAGCAGAGGCTAGATTATCTGGTAGATATTTTGGGTAGCTGATAAATGTGTAGCTGAATTAAATTATTCCAACAAAACCAAATAAATAAACAAATAGTCTAACAAAACCCATCAACTGTAATAATGATGTTAAAACGGGAACTGTAGGCAGCTTAATTAGCTTCAATATTATAACCATGAGGCTGGACTGGACCACATTAATTATTCATATATAAATCTTTCAACTGCAGTATACGAAGGCAAATATTACCATTCTGATTTAGAAGAAGAATTCAGACAAGAAGTGTTTAACACAAAGCCCCACGGAAAAGAGCTTCAGTTTTCACAGAGTTCTTGACTTTATCTAGAACACTTGTATTCAAACTAGTGGAAGAAAAATCGTAATTGTTCTCTAATGTCTCCCTGGAAATAATGTTTTGAATCCCCATTCTGGCTATTAACTTACAGAATAGTATTGTACTAGCCCCATATAGCAATGCATAGTTGTTGTTAAAAAATGTTTACTATTTTGAACAAGAAGTAACTTCTTGCACATTTTAGCATTGAGCGTTATGCCCTGTCAGAGATCTAGTAAAATTCCTCTGTTTGGTTATCAGGCAGATTGTTGTGCTGCCTCCCCTAATCCACTGCTGAAGTGCAATAGATATTTTCTGCAAACTAGAAGCACCTTTACAAAATTTGAAGCATGAGACTATTGTATGCACTTAGAGATTGACTTGCAAGGGAATGGTAAAAAAAAAAAAGGCTGGCAATATGTTGCTGTTACAAAAAAGGCTTATTCAGATAATCGCAGTTTCCGTGAAAGATCTGTGCCTGCATAAGTTACAATGATTTATGGGAGCAGTGTATAGGAAGATGGTAGAGGCTGAGTTCTTTGCAGGAGTTTTATTCAGCAGCCATAAATTATACTTTGCCTTTGTAGCATACTACCTCCTTGATTATAAAAGACCACCCCTGCCTTCTCCTATGAAAGGTCCCCAGGTTTCTCCATAAAGTTTCTCTGTCTGGGTCCTGTTGAACTTTTTTTTCCCCACTCATTTTTTTGCTCTATGTAATCACTACCTTATATTTCTTCCCTTTCCGTCAAGACAAAAAGGGGATAGTTATTTTCCCATCTCTAATGTAGCCCCAAGCAGAGCGATTATTGAGCATAACTGGAATGTTAACGTCTTTGCTCTGTGGAGAGGTTACGACAGATGTTTAGATGCTTTTTCAGAAAAAGAGCACTCATTTGCATGTAGACATGCATGATAATTTCAGTGTAACAGCTTCATGATATTCATGAGAATTTGTAAGTTTTGCACCTGTTCCCCAAGTCTTTCCTAGACTTCTGTACAAATGTTTGCTGCTTGATACACAAATGCTTGATGTTGTTTGGTGCTTGGTGTAAGCTCATGCTTAAATGTATTTCCTGTTTAGGTCCTTAGTTAAGATACAGCAGGATGAGGAGTTTTAATCATTTACTGATTGTATGAAATTTGAGCTATTTTTAATTGCAATTACATGTGCATAAAGCTTGTGTTTAGTAAAAAAAGATTCTCCTGACACAGAAATCATTAATTGTTAGCTAAACAGTACTTGCAAACTCTTTAAAATTTACTTGTTGGAGAATATTTTTCCATTAAATATTTCTTAATATGTGTGTTTTTTAAAGAGTCATTATTCTGGCTTTTGTTGTTTGCTTTCTTAAAAAAATTATATTTATTTAATTACATTAAATTAAAATTCATTTCATAAGTATAAAAACATCTCATACTTTGGCTGCCTACAAATAATATTATTTAAGTATAATTAGAAATTATTGATATTCCAACAGGATGATTTACTTGGAACTTGAATACCTTCTAAACTCAGTAGTATGTTTTGTGTAATGTCATTATCTACATTAAGTTTTGATATTTAACATGTAAATAAAATCTCAGTTATTCTCTATAGGCACCTCTGAAATGAACGGTTTGCTTCATGTTACCAAGGAAACAGATCTTTGCAAAGATATAAGGCCACTTTGATATCATTGTAAACCACTAAAGTGGAAATCTTTAGCGTTTGTCAGCCTCTTGAGAGTAAGCAGTTTGCTCTAATCAAAATGAATATAAAATTATTCTGAGCATGTAGAAATGCAGTATTCTTGAAGCAAGCATGCTCACTGGTAACCACACATCTTTTTTTTTTTACAATGATTCGGGACCAAAAGAAATCTGATTACACTTTATTGAAAGATATGTGGATATCTAACCCTGCATATTCCTGAGCATTCTGTTCCTGAAAATTTAAATTGGCACACGTATAACAAGTTGAAAACTGTATATTATTCAATTCAGCTGCACACTGTGAATTGCTCAAGGGAATAAAACATGTTTATTTTTGAAGCAGTCTAAGAATAAGGTGATTGGAACATAGGAGGAGAAAAAAAGCCCAACCAATAAATACTGCTGTTCAGGGCTACTCTGTAAATCTGGAGAACAAGCTAAGTCCCTTTGTATGCAATGGCCTCACAGGCATTTGTAGGCAGTGAAATGATTGAGTAAATCTGAAAAATAGTAGAAAAGATCTACAGGGAAAAAATAAATCTCATTTGAAATATAAAGCCACGTTCCTGTGAATATGGAAGGTCAATTTCTGCTTATCTTTCCTTCAGGAGTTCAATACAATAATAATAAAATACTACACTAAGACAGCTAGCTCTTTAATGTTTCTAAAAATAATTCTCTGGCTACAGGGACTAGAAAGAAGTACACATATGTTAAGGCAACATTTTGTCATTGGAAATGCAGACTATAAAAATTAAAAAAAATGTGAAAAATTAGCATCATACACTGACATCTCATCAAGCCTCAGGACCTTTTGCTTGACTCTGCTCTCAATGGAACCTGCCGGATCTTGATGAGGGGGGACAAAAACAACAAGGTGGAAAAGTACTTTCAGGGAATGGGTGAGGGAAAAGCAAAATAAGGGAAAGAAAATGGAAACCATTTGCAAGGAAGAGCAGTGGAAACAATGAGGCTTTTAAAGACATAACCTGAAATGATCAGCTACAGAAAGCTGGGAGACAGGGGGTGTGTCCACAGAGGAGCTGCAAATAAGAACCAAGCAGTACTAGAAGTGAAGTAAATAAAAGATACTGAGAACTGATGGCAGTAGAGAGCCCTTGAGTGCCAAGACAGCATGGCTGATAGCATGTGGTTGATTTTTCTGTAGTCATGTGTTCCCTTCACTTTCCAGCCTCCTTGTTTCTCTTTTGGAACATAATGTAAAGATAGGACAGTTAAACACTTATAACTTTTTAAATTACATTCTGCTAAATCAGCACCCAAATACCTGAGTATGTCTGTGTATGTTTTTGATTGTATTTCATCTCTTCAGTGCCATCAGCAGGAATAGGGTCATTGCACATATTATTATCACAGTCCAACATTACATATAGACTAATGCTAGTATCAATACTGCTTAACTTCCTTAACTTTTTATAAGATCACTTACTACTAAAAGTATTTATTACCTTATTTACATATACATATACTCCCAAAGCACAAGAATGTTATTCACATGCCCTCATCTTAAGGATAAATCATTTATAATGATTTATATTATAAATATTATATTTATATGTTTGCTTTATACTCTTGCATCTATTGTAGCTTCCTGACCAGTCCAAGTAAATTACTTGTTCATACCTTGTTAAGTTCTTTTTGTCAGCTCAAATAGCTATTATTGTCTAGAGCCATAGTATAAGTAAAAAAGCCATGAACCTACACAACAGGTCCGTAAATTGCATTTTAGCTGTATATCATTTCAGCTGTACGCAGTATTTCTTTGAGATGGAGAAAAATACTACTGCCACTCTGCTTGGCACTGATAAAATAGCATTTAAAATAGCATTTTAAATACCGTGTGTATGACAACTCCAGTTCAGGAAGTACAGAAAGCCTATGTTAGTATTGGAAGATCTCAGTTTTGTTAGCCAATAAAAACCAGTGCTCCAAAGATATATATTTATTCTTGATAGAAAAAGTAAGAATGAGAGATAAATGACAAAGTAGGAGACTAAATATTCTCTAGGTCACTGGTGATATAAGAACAGGAAAGAATTATTGATTAAAAGAATCTTAAGCTGTAAATTGAAAGAATATTCCAATTATGAAAGGAAAAAAGTTCTAAGATGAATTTTACAGTGTGTCTTGGTAGGTTTCTTAACCGGATTGTGCACAATTGAAAGAAATGCTCTTTGATCTGTGAAATCACTTTCAGTCTTTTATTCCTATTTATTATAAGAATCTGACTGGAAGGTGTGCCAGAAAATTGATGGGTGATGGATATAACCCATGTAAGAAACACAGGCTTTTTAAATGCACACACACAGAGTCTGCAATATCTGCTGCCTATGCAGCAGGCATACATACGCTGAGCTGTATGCACAAAAAGATAAATTCCATCTCGTATAATTCACATCTTGAGATTAATAAGTACTGAGTTTTAAATACATATGTATACATATGGCTTACCCCAGCTTTAGGTGTTTAAAAATTAGGTATCTGGGCTAAGTTGTGGCTCCTTCTGGGCTCAGTGCAGTCAGCAATGGCAACATATTCATCCCACCTGCCTTATACACCTACTGTACAGTGAGGTTAATTGTTTTCTCTTTATCCTAGCCACTGCCTTAACTGGCTGGTTTAAATTGAACATGTAATTTTAATTACTGTTGTAAATCAATAATTTCCCTCTGTAAACTGTAAAAGGAACTTTTGAAAATCCAACGTAACATTTAGTGGCAGTAGTTTATTTTTAGTAATGGTTATTCTGCAAGGTGTTCAGTTAATATCCACAGTGAGACACAACAAACTACAGTCAAAAAAGCTCTGCAATGAATTAGAGATGTCAGCTTTGTGGGCTAATGAGGAGACTGACTTACGAGGCCACACTACCTGGTGCAGGCAGCATGTTGGCACAATCCAGAGATCAGCTGAATACTTCCTGCTAATAGAGATGCAGCCCGGCATAAATCCCTAAATAGCTTCCCTCAAGTCAGCAGGCAGTTGACCACGTACTTTAATGAGCAGCGTCTCTTGTGACATGAAGTGTATCTGTGCTAATGAGAAGTGGTTGGAAGAAGCCCCTATAAGAATGACAACTATGTAAGCTACATGTCCAAAGCTCACATTTCCACCTATTACTGGGGGAAGGAGGGCATAGTGCTAGGATCAATTATTACAGCTCTCCTTCTATTCTAACAACAAAAGTGCTGCCAGCCAGATGATGCATGTGCAGAAGACTACGATACAGGGTATTTCATAGTGATGTATACAGACACTTCTCTTGGCTAATACAGTATATTCTATAGGGTGAGTAGAGGTGATAATAAAGGGAAGACAATATTTGGCATGGCTTGTTTGCAGAGGAATTCCAGTCATATCATGTGTCAGTCACCAGCCAGTATTTTTTGCTAAATATATATTGCAGGCAGCATTCATCTTGGAGCTTGGACAGAGGTAGGTCTTAGCTCTGCAACATAATTGACAGCAGTGAAATTCCAGAATTCAATAGTATTTCTTAACCATCAACACCTAAGTCTGTGCATTTTAACTTCAGAAAACAATGATAAGTGCTTTATTCAAATTTGCTAGAATCATAGAACAGTTTGGGTTGGAAAGGCCCTTAAAGATCATCTATTTCCAATCCCCTCACTGTGTGAAGGGACACCTTCCATTAGATCGTGTTACTCAAAGCCCAATCCAACCCGGCCTTGAACACTTCCAGGGATGGGACATTGACTAGTCTGAAGTGGAACATCATGTTCAAAGTGCTAAAATAAAAACAATAAATAAAATAAAATAATAAAGAAATAAATAAAACCAATAAAATAAAAACTAAAACCTTCCTCCTTATAGTGTAACAAACTGCAATTTCAAAGAGACAAGATCATCATCTGTTAGCTGTAATTCAGTCCCAGCTCTGCCACACCATCAACAACAATAATGTTCCAGAAATCACTAGTATATTTTAACCACCAACACTTAAGTCTGTGTTATTTTAACTTCAGAAGACACTGACAAGTGCTGAGGTACCTGCAGATTTAATGGTTCCATTATTCTCTGCCTAGTACTGTACTTTGCTTCTAATGTTATTGGGGTATGAAATACTTTTAACAGATAAGTTACTCCCCAAGACAGACTTCTCTGCTGGAAAAATACAAAGCAGAGAATCTCAGTAATACACCAGCAGGGCACCATGCCAGTATTTTTGATTCTTTCAGGGGACAAAAAAAAGAAGAAAAAAAAAAGAAAGAAAAAGAAAAAAGAAAGGGAAGAATGGGAAAATTATAGTGGAAGTATGAAGTAATATCTATATTATTAACCAAACAAACTTTGTGCTGAAAGGTAAGCGTACAGAATGCCATGCAGAAAAGAAAACACGTGACACTAAGAAATGGAATAACAAAAATAAGGTAAATTTTAATAAAACATTACTAGTACTAGGAAATTTGAATAAATTAATAAAGAAAATGAAGTGCCTTTTGCATGAAGAATTTCTGAATATAAACTTCATCATATGGAAACCTCATATGGATATAACATAAAAGAGGAAATTTCATGTGATTAGTGACAAAGTCAAAGCTACTGGTACAGTGTGCACCAGCAAAGGATGTAATCATAGCGATCCAGTGAGACACACTGCAAACAGAGAAGCAGAAATGGAAATAAACTGTCCAAAAATAAAGATAAGCCAAAAATACCCAAAACATTCTTAAGACAGTTAAACAGGTTCATCATCTTCCATGGCAGAAGTAGAAGGAATTAAGAATGAAAAAAACCAACCAAACAAGAAGATTGGTTTTAAGGTTAAGCTGTGTAAATAAGTAATTTTATAGATCAGCATTCTGGGGAAACAAGTTACTAGATTTAAGGATTAAGGAGATCCCTTCCAGTCATATATTTGTATTTTGAGGAAGTTGGAAATTAGATTCTGGTATGTCAAAAATGACTGAATATTTTTTCAGCAATATGTGCAATGCACCTGGAGAATGTTATGAATATTTTAAGGTACTCGAGAATGAATCAAAGACAATTCATGTATCTTGTTATTCAGAACGAGATAATAGAAGCCTTGGTAACAAATTGCAACAATTATTTTTGAAACTATTCCTATGACATGGTCTATTTCTGCTGTAGTATATGAAACAACAGATTTCTACAACAAAAAACCAGCTCTGTTCAGTCAGAAGTCTTCTAATCCAACCATCAATCTAACACCACCATAACCACCCATAAACTATATCCCCTTGAATGCTTGGTGGGACAATCCTGGCTCAAATGCAAACACTTGAATCTGTTGAACTACAATTTAGAGGTTTTACCAGAAATGTCAAGCTCAAGACGTAATTCCCATAAGTCATGGCTTATTTTGAAGCCTTTCAGAATTGTAAGTAATGCTTTGGTTTAGTTTAAGTAATGTCATAAATAGTTTGGGATTGGGGTTAAATTTGTATGCTTTAAATGAAAGATAGTTCTGGACTCTTCTGGAGTCTTTCAGTTATTTTGCTTACTTAATTTGTCTTTAGAAGTGTAATTATTTTTGTTTGCTTGCACCTATGATTTATCTTTGGCTTCTACAAATATTGAACCAGTGCCATCCTCAGTGCCATCCTTGGTGCCATAGCAAAATATTATTTCAGATTTAAAACTCTCCTGTCAACTGCATCAACTGTAACATTTATAAATTTTCTCTATTTCTACCATAATGCTCTCAAGCCTGCTAGTGAAGGGTATATGAAATGAGTTAAGAGTACCTGTGTCATGAATTTGAGACCACACATCTAAAAGTCTGAAGATTTTACAGAATTCTCTACCTTTAATGACATCACTGGAAAGGTTTCACTGGCTCATCAGATTTTTTGCATTGGATATTGAGAAATCCTTTAAAAAATACATGAGTTAAACTAAAGACTTTGGGCAAGTACATTTTCTGGGCATTTGTCCTGGCAGAAAGTGTGGTGGCAGTTTGTTTCCACTTATTGCTCACCAAACCTCATGTTTCTAGCAAGAAGACAAGAGAGTTGTGATGGATTTATAGATCTTTAGAGAGGCTTAAAGGTACAACCTTTATTTTCTTTTCATCTTCCGTTATTGTCTTACCACTTTGAAATGGTTACTGCTGCTGCCTAACAGATTTTAGAGAAATTTGCTGACTCCCTGTCTAAGACCATAGCTCTTTGCAGCGCATTGTTTGAAGTACACTGTTTCCATGTCCATGTCAAACTGTTATCTGCTATTAGAGTAATAGGAGGAAATGGAAAACAGTATTTGCAAATTTTGGAAGCTGTCACATTCATGTCATCATTAATTTTGATTTATTTACTTTTATTCTGGAAGCATTTCTGTAAAGGGTAGGAAGTAGAAGTCAGAAAAATGTCAAGTCCTATCAAAAAAAGAGAAGATTATTAAACAGGAGGAAGGAGATGAAAACAGCAATTTAAATGCCAGTACCAATGACAAGCTTGTTAACCTGCACAGTCTGTGAAAAATGAGAACAATTGGGATGGAGGTAGCTGTGGAGGTGGGAAAAACTCAATCGAGTTTTAAGCAAAAATACAGAGAATAAATGTTTACATCTGCAAGTAATACAGGAGCTCTTCTGTGCTCTGTCTACAAATGGGACTGCAATTCACATATTCACCCTTGGGTGAAGCACTGCAGACAGCAGTGTTTAGTGGTAGTCTAATCCAGCTTCTTTGGGAATACCTTGCTTTATCTGTGTTTAAATAGCTGTACTCCTAACAATGTTAGCTGGTTTAAAAGTAGTTTCAGGTATGACTACCGAACTCTTGTGACAGAAAAAACTTCAGTGTAGGCTTTCCCTATGGTTGAGAGCCCTTTTTCTTTACTATAGATTCCCATTAACAACATTCTCAAAGAAATTTCCTTTTAAACTTTCAAAGTATCAGAAAAATATTAACATTGCTTGTAAACAAAGTAGTGCACCAGTGTGAGGAAAAAGCAGAATACCTTCCTCCATGTCACTAGCAGAGGAAAGTTAGAAGTGTACGTTTTTTACTGTCTGCCTTTTCCAAGTGTAAGTGAGCAGAAGAAGCATTATCAGTCTCTGTGAACTGTAAGGCCAAAATTATAAGAACTATTTAACATTTCATATGAAAGTCAAGCATTTAAAAAAGGTAAAATGCACCTATATGATGGTTCAATAGGAATGTGCTAAGGAAGACTGCTGAATTTGCCTATTACAAAGAAAATAAAAGTTCTAGAGCTAGTACAGTCCCCAACACAATTGCCTCCGTAAGAGCCTTTCCATTAATTTCAATAAGGATTGGATTGGATCTATCCTTCTAATCTCTAGGCTAAGCAATGATACCAGTCAGTTTTTAAAACCATGATTTATTTTAAATGCGGCCTGCAGAATGTCACCAGTGGAGCATTCCTTTGTGTTTAAAATAGTGTGACTTTTCAGACTGAAAATTCAGAAATCACAGTCAGAAGCAGCACTGGAATCATGCTTGTGTTATTGCTCTTCACTTCTAAAAATGTCAGCTTTTAATTGTCAGAGCATGCTACTGAAGCCAGACTCCCTGGTTGTAAGTTAGGATAACATCTGTCTTTTCAACTCACTTTGGCAAAGGAAGCATGCACAATTTTTTGTTATTCCAAAAGCCCTTGAAGCATGAAGAACATGAAGTTCCAATGAAGTGGAACTTCCTTGTTCCAGTGATGTTGTGAAAAGTTGATTTCTTTTCTTATCCTTTTTTTTCCTCCATCTATCCTCTTCCCCCCCCACCCCCACCCCGTCTTTGGAAATTTTGCTGAACCTTTTAAAGCTATTTTGAGATAATCTTAGTTGATACACTGGATAGAATTCCTTCCTTCTCACATTATTTAAATTCTTAAAATTAAATCTTTAATAAAATTGAAAATACTATTTTCTCTCCAAATGATGCTGGCATGCATGTACGGCATACTGAAATTAGCATTCAAACAAGCTGTTGATAAAATTTTTTTCTGTGTGTGAGGCTTTAAAAACACATGCTATTATCTGGCTTCTAATATTTAAAGCTAAATACAAATATCCTTCCTAAAGTGAGGAAAGGTACCTAATACAAAAGCAGAATGAACGTGTTTCTTCAGCAAAGACCAGACTAACTTTGTGGAGTTTTTATAACATAAGATAAACTGGAATGTTGAAAAAAGCAGAGGAGGAGGAGGTAAGATGGTCAGATGTGCAATGAACCTGAAGAAAGGCAACTGTAAGGGAGCAAGGAAAAGAGCAATTAGTTTCACTCAGACAGAAGTAATACCACCCAAGCTTCTGGAAGTCCAGACTACTTCCAAAAGATATTTTGGAATGTTCTTTAGAACATTCTTTATCATCCTTCCAACTGCAACATTGGGCTGGTCTCAACATTGGCTGCCTGCATTGTCAAGGAGCAGTGTCTGTTCTAAACCTGGAGAACAAGAACAAACCCCAGGGTGAACAGGGATGGCGAGCAGGTTTTATTTTACCTCCCCTGCACCTTTCTTCTAGTGTAATTTGGGTCAGTTAGCCAGAGCTTGTGAAGGTAATTTTCTGTACGCTGTTTTTCACTGAAGGACTAAAGGTGGGAACAAACACCATGTACCTCCAGCTGAGGCTGAGATGAAGCATTTCAGGTACTGCAATACCTTTGAAATGTAGACCTCCAGAAATAACCAAGGACAGTGTTCTCTATGGTATAATGTTATTACATGTGACACTTCAGTGACAGACCTCTTTTATGTGCTTTTAGCCTATGGCAATATGTTATGGAGAGAAGAATTCACTGACATAGCCAGGAAAAGAAACACAATGCATAAAAATTTGAAATGACAAGGTTGACAAGGTTATTTTGTAGCTTTTGTTGCATTATGATAATAACTAACAAAATGTTTCGCTGAGCCCAAAACTTCTTAGGATAAGTAATGCCTTTTTCTCTCATATTCTCTTCAGTACATTTCAATATTTGCTTTAGAATAATTTTTCTTTTCCCCCAGTAGAATAAAATTAAACATTTTGTAGTTTGTTCACTAAATACCCCTCTGTGCAGTGCTGTATTTTGGATCCTCTGTGGGTGTTGGTGTGCTTTTTTGTTTGATTTGGTTCTTTGATTGCTTGTTTGTTTACGTTATCATCCTGCCTTCCAAATCCAGGAAGGAATAGTACCACACCATCAACTTGCAAGGCTATTTCTCTGTCAAGAAAGGTTCTTTCTTCTTCTGTGTATCTACACACTTCCCCTCCACCAAGCAACTGCAGTTACTACCGTGCTTCTTCTACCTTCCCACTTCAGAGAGCTCTGCCTTTTTAGCCTTTCCTGGAAAAATACTTCACAAAAGTGGAGGCATACATGACTGGATCCTTTCATAGATAGGTTTAATAAATGAAGATGGTTTTTGACCCTTGAAGATGTAGGCTATTGATATTATTAGGTCTTTGCTTTTTTATTCTTAATAAGAAATTCTTGTTTGTTTGAGTGTTTGTTTGTTTTTAATAGACTATATTAAACCTTAAAATGGAGCAGCATAGATAAAATCCCCATGAATGGATTTTATTCACTGAATTCTACAGGCCATTTAAAATTAGTTTGCCTAACATCTTGCTAAAAATTTAAAGAATAATATTACTAGGAAAAAAAAATCTCTGAAATCACATGCACAGAACCATAGGCTCTGGAGATCTAGAGGGTCTTTTCTTTTTTTTTTTAAAATAATATAAAAAACCTGTTCCATGCAACATAATATGGAACCAACTCATAACAAGCTTTTGAAGTGCTAACACATATGCCATATCTGCCTTGTGCCTGTAACATTTTGTAAACAACTGTGTTAGATGTTTACTGTTGCTTCTTTGATCTTGTAAAATCCACCACAGAGATATGTTCAACAAAAGCTGAAAATATTTCTTTTCTGGTTACAGCAATCACATTGTACCATTAGCAAAATTTTTCCCTAGTAATGATGCATCATTTCAAGTCCTACATTCTTGATAAGGGAATCATATTCACTTATGTCAGATTTTGCAGTTAAGATGTAAGATCAATAATTTCTAAAAGCATAAGGAAGCATCTGTACAATGCAACTGCACACACACACACACAAAGAAAACAAACTGGAAGAATTATCTGAAAAAAAAAAAATAAAAAAAGTCTTGACCATTGTCAGAAAAGTCTATATGTCTCTGAACAGCCTCCTGTTCTTTTTCTGTGAAAGGTGCACAGACAATGCATCTGTATTAAAATATTTGATAGTTAAAAATATTTCATACTCACTTTTTGTACTCAGAAATAGTATTAGCTTTAACTTGTATTTCAGTCAATGAAAGACTTTTTTTTATAACTATAAGATGGCTTTCTAATCTAAATGTATTAGTTTATCTGTTTTCAAAACATCCACAACTGGTATAAATGGTAATGCTAGTAAAGACATCTATAAATTTGCCTTTCTGCTGTGCATACAACTGCATGAATAGATAATACTCTCAAGGTAGAAGAAAACATGCTGGCTGTTGAAATTATGATTAGATTGACAGCATCTTAATTTATCCAGGTATTCCTTTCTCTTACTTCTATTTCCATGTGATGAAGTTTTCTTTGATGTGGGAGTTGAGCAGACAATCCATTTCAAATTAACTGAAGCAGCAGTAGATAGTCCAGGATTGTAGTGAGTTGACCTTGGCCAGATGCCAGGTCCCCATTAAAGCCACTCTCTCACTCTCCCTATGCAACTGGACAGAGGAGAAAAAAACCAAACAGCTAAGGATTCATGGGTTCAGATAAAAGTTGGGAGAGGTCAGTTACTGATTACCTTCATGGGCAAAACAGATTCAAATTTATTACTAACAGGATAAGAGCCAAAGAGTGAGAAATAAAACAATCGTAAAACACTTTCCCCTCACCCCTCCTTCCTTCCATGTTCTCCCTCCTCCCCCCAGCAGTGCAGGGGGATGGGGAATGGGGGTTATGGTCAGTTGTTGTTTCTGCCACTGCTCAGAGAGAGGAGTACTTCCCCTGCTCCTGTGGGGTCCCTCCCATGGCAGACAGTCCTTGATGGACCTTTCCAGTGTGATTCCATTCCACAGGCAACAATTCTTCCTAAACTGCTGTCCCGTGGGTCATTTCTCCATAGGGTGCAGTCCTTCACAAATGAGCTGTACAGATGTGGGTCATCCTCAGGGGCCACTGGTCCTACCCAGGAAAAACCTGCTCCAGCGTGGGCTTCCCTGGCATTGGCTCCATGGGACAAGGGTATCTTCTAGCAATTTCTAACAGAATCTACCCCAGTAGACTACTGCCCTCCCTGCTGCACCCCCTACCAAAACCTAGCCACAGAAACCCACTACAAGGATTTAATGAGCTGTATGAAAGCACGGTAGCCAAACTTTTAAAAGTCATCCCTGCATTCTTTTTTGATTACTGACTCCTTAAAAAACAGCTGGGTAATTCAATCAAGGCAGTTCAAGTCTTAACTTGTTTCTTAAATGAGGTCTTGTGAATGTTTTCAGTTTTATTTTCAGTGGACATTAATGCACATCCTCTGGAAAGCTACTGCCTCATATAGTTTAGCACTTGAACATGAGTGGCAACCATCTGTTCAACAGAGCAGTTTTCATCTGAAGACTATATTGTGTGGGGTTTCCCTCCTTTCATAAAGGCTAGAATCAGAGGTATACCTTTTGAATTAAAAGCAGTTACTTTGATTCTTTCAATTTTTGTCACCTGTAATTTTTGAAGATACAGATCTATGACCTTAAAAAACCAAATTAAAAACCCCATAGCAACCTTTTTAAAAAGAACAATTGACTTAGTAATAACTGCTGTATGCTTAAGTACATGATGTTATTCTCTTAACATGTTTTCATATCTCTAAAATTGTGACTGGCAGATTCTGGGACAAACTTTGGAGGACAGAAGATTCCTAGAGCAAGTTCTTACCCTGGCTAGCATGCTCAATTTTGTTAGTTTCATTTGTGATAAATCTGGGAAACAGTTTAGATCACTAAATCCCTCCATCCCACACTGCATTCTGTGATGTCACGTCAGAGCTGTCCAGAAATGCTATGCTAGTTCTACTTTCGTTGCCTGTTGATTGCAAGCGAGTCAACAGAAAAACTGCTATAGAGTCACATTCAATAATGTGAAGAGCTGGACTGGTAACAAATCACCACCGCAGTGTCCTCTGGGAGTATGTCACTAGCCAGTCAGATGAAAATGAACACTGTGATGATGGTTGCTAAAACCTGGGAAGGTTTCATAGTAGGTTGCATAGGATACAAGGTGAGATAGTTGCCCCAGGGACAAGGGGGCTTGCAGGGGTGTTGCCAGTGGCCACTGGGAGCTCTTACCAACCTTTGTACACATTCATGCTCTCCTAAGTATGTCATTACCTTGGGCTGCTATCCTGCAGTGTGTGTGTGGGAATAACTTCGTGCTCTATTAAAGCAAGGAACACTACAGAAACAGCAGAGATATTTGGCAAAGCTGTGCTGGAACATCCAAAGGGTGCAAAGCTAAAAAAATTTGACATGTTTGCTAAATAGATCTCCTCTTGTCCTAGTCAGTTAGAAAACCTGCCAGCTACCACAGCATATATGGCACAGAGACTTCAAAGGCATCAATACTGCTAATCTCTCACTAAGCATGGAGACACCTATAATTTTCCCAAACAAAAATGATGGTAGGAAAATGTTTAGCCTTCATCTGTTGTACAATATCAACTTGGGATCTGCTTTGATTTAGCAATGATCTAGCTTAATGCTTCCTAAGTTGGTGGTATCTAAACCTTACACATAGGCTTTTGATTATCTTGAGGTAATTTTCCTTCACACTCGCAATATAAAAAAAAAGTGGGTTTACAAATGCAAGAGAGTGTCTGCAGAAGCTTGGATAACCTTCATATGATTGCCTTAAGAGCATTTAGAATGACAAGCAGATTTTAAACGTAGTGAAATTACAATGCTTTATCTTTAACTGAACAAAGGATATTTAGTTCATATTAATGCAATACAAATATTTTTTCAGTATATTGGTTAATATGGCATATATGTAGACAAAATATTAAGCATGTTTTGTTATTTTGAATGAAACACTGTGAGATGAAGCTACATGGAGACCACATATGTTGTGAAATGTGAAAAGTTAATATTTGACAAACAGGGTCACCTCTAGCACTTGAATGTTAGCACGGAAATGCTTACCAAGAACAATTACAGAGAAATCCCCCAGCACCTGGAACTTATCACACTGGGATGCCTTTCTAAAGTGCCTGTACCCAAATACAGGCAATATGGGGAATAAACACACTGAGTTAGAGATCTACATGCAGGTACAGGGCTACAGTTTTGTTGGGATCACAGAGGTATGGTGGGATGACTCTCTTGACTGGAGTGTTTCAATTTGATAAACTTCTAGAATGAAATGGCTCAATTGGTAAATGAGGGGGCAGCAATGGATATTGACTACCTGGACTTCAGTAAAGCCTTTGACACTGTCCCTCACAGACAAGCTGTTAAAGCATGGGCTGCATAAGGAGAAAGTGAGGTGAACTGAAAACTATCTGAATGTCTGGGTCTAGAGGAGGTGGCACAAAGACTAACTGGAGGCCAGCGACACCCAGATACACCCCGGGTGTATCCCAGGGGTCATTGTTGGGTTCAGTCCTGTTTAATATCTGCATTATGGGCATGCTGATGACACAGAGCTGGAATTAAAGGATGATAAGTCAAAAGGTCATGCTGCCATCCAGAGGGATGTCAACAACCTAGAGAAATGGGCTGAAAGTGACATCATGTACTTCAACCAGGAGAAGAGAGAAGTTCTGCACCTGTGGAGAAGAAACCCCAGGCACCAACAAATTCTGGAGGCCATGCAGCTGGAAATTAGCTTGAGACAAAAGGTACTCGGGGTCCTGGTAGACACCAGGTTGCACATCAGCCAGCAATGTACTCTTATCATAAAGGTGAAAGACATCCTGGGCTGCATTAAAGAAAGCCTTGCCGGCAGGCTGAGAGGGGTGATCCTTTCCCTCTAGCTGGCACTGATGAGGCCACACCTGGAATTCTGTGTCCAGTTCTTGGCTTTCCAGTACATACTGGAGAGGCTCCAACAAAGGGCCACAAAGATGATGAAGGAGCTGGAGCACCTTTGCTGTGAGAAAAGACTGAGAGAGCTGGGTTTAGACTGCAGAAGAGAAGCCTCAGAGGGGACCTTATTAATATACATAAATAACCTGACGGAAGGGTGCAAAAAGGACGAAGCTAAGGTCTTTTCAGTGCTGCCCAGTGACAGGGCAACAGGCAATGGGCACAAACTAATACACAGGATGTTCCCTCTGAACATCAGTAAACACTTTTTTACTGTGAGAATGATTGAGCACTCGCACAGACTGCCCAGGAGGGTGTGGAGTCTCTGTCCTTGGAGATCTTCTAAAGCAATCTGTAACATGATCCTGGGCAATCATATCTACATGGCCCTGCTTGAGCAAGGGGGTTTGACCAGGACTCCAGAGGTCCCTTACAACCTCAGCCAGTCTTTGATTCTGCAATAATATTGCATCATCACAATTTCTATGATAGTGTGTGAGTTTAATGAGAGTACAATATCTGCAAATAAAATGGGATCATTCAAATAGATTATAATGAACCAGTGATTAAGATGATTATAAATAGCATACTGGGGAGATACAGTAGTTTTCCTGTAAATGAGGTCTCTCAGGAATTTTGATGTTGCCAAGACAGATTTGTTGTATGCATCATAAATACTCAAGCTCTAGCTTGTAAGAAACTAACAGATTTTTGTAACAAGAACCGTTAAAAATGTGGCTTGTTCTTTATGTCATGAAGGATGCAGTATTTTATCTACCATTTTATTATTTTCTGTATTATTTGGAGCGACAAAACCTTTTACAAAACATATTCAACTGCTCTCTCTTTATCTGGCAGTCACTTAAAGAAAAAAATTAGTCCTTCACACTCAGTGTAGGTAAGTAAACCTCTACTCATCATAAGCTTTCATTCAAATACCGGAGTTTTATATATTAGAGTTATACTCACTTCATAAATGCATTGATATACAGAGAAATACTTAACTACTGGCGTCTGAGCAACTATTCTCTGATATGATCAAACTCTAGGTTTCTTTTATGCTGAGACCACCATCTCCATGACAGCATGAAGTGGACATTTATATTCATTTTTGAGCTTCTCATTACTGCCAAGTTGTTGTAAATTTGCCTTAGTTTTGATCTGCACTCAGGAGTCCTGTCAGGCATATAAAATACTAAATGGGAATCAATAATAGTTCAGATACCAGTTGTGAATATTAGGCTGAAATTTTAAGAAAAAAAAATATTGCCAGTCTAAGTGGACTTCCTTATGAACCACCTTACATGAAGGATGAAGTACATATATTGTGATAGCAAGTTTGGGTGGGTGCTGCACAATGTAGTCTTGAGGGTTTTGTTTTACTTCTGAAGTTCTATTCTCTGTAAAATACCTTAAAAAAATACTGAAGAAAAACAGGTAAACATCAAACTATGCAGTCAGGGCACACTTGTAACACTGTATGTGCTGTGTAGAAAGATATGGCTGTATTATTTTGGTCTTTTAAATATATTTTATTAAATACTTGCTATTAGAAGAAAATATCCCTAGGGAGTTTGTCTTCCTTAAAAAACAAATTTCAATACATTACGTAGAACAGTAGGGCTCAGGCTTATTACTGAACCATATAAACATACATAGATGTAATGACATAAAACAGGGAACAGTTTGTCTGAATACTTGCACACAAATAGGCATGGTATAAAGCATGTTTTATACTCCTCAAGTTGGAAGAAAATCCACATTACAGATTGGAAAAAGTAGGTTTGCTTAGAAAATATAGTAATATTATAGAAGCTGGGTATTTTTTCTTTCTTTCTTTTTTTTTTTTTAAAGTGTAATTTTTCCAGCCATCACTTTCCTATGTAAGACCTTGCAGGTCTATGAACTTTCATGATAGTTATAAGCTGAACACCAGTAAACAAATGTGGATGCAAGGAATCTAATTCTCATAACAATTTAATTCAGTAAAACATAAGGGGTAGTGGATAGAACAGGAAGAATTTTATATCATCTCATTAAGTATTTAATCAAACTTGGATGCCGGTCTCAGTAACAAAACCAAAAATATTCTAAACAGGAAAACAACAAGCAACCCATATGATTTTTTTCTTAGTCCTTCAGAGCTTTTTCCACATTCCATAGCTTTCAATCATAACATATTACTTTCACTGCTATAGGAGTCTGTATTCCCATTCATAATGAGATTTTAGCTTATGCAAACATTCTGATATTGCTAGACTTTTTCAGCTGTTTTTTATTATCTGTTCAGCTACATCAATTTCTGCTTCAAAGCAAATATACTTTATGCTCTCTCAATAACTTTCTTTAGCATGTAGAAGAAATACATGTGAATGATTGATCATTTCGTATCAAGTATATGCCTCATCGCATGATTTCTGACCAGTTTTTAAGAGACTGAGTGCTTTTTGATGTTTGTGTTACTTAGAGCTCTGGGCAACACCCGTCACTGTTGTTCACAAGATGGATCGTTGTAACTGCTATTATGTCAGCTGCGTGCAGTTTCAGAGAGCCACTAATATAAATGTTGTATGGTTTATTGCTTCACAGAAAAATGAGCCTCTTAATGCAGCATGGCTCTGGTTATTCTTCATTACCTGAAATACTGTGGAAGAGCTTGTACGTCTAATGAGAATTATAGATTCAGTGCAGAGTGTACAAAATATAATTATCACTGTTTCCAGACTTAAAAGGGTCTTATTCATCATGTGCAAAAATATTCAAGCAACATTAAGAAACTTTGTTCTTACTTATTACACCGACTGCATAGAAAAATACATGATATTAATGAAGGAAACATAAATCTTCCCATTTCCATAGGTCTTTTTTGAAACGTTTGATTTTCAATCAGGTGAAGCTCTGTAGGGCAGAACCTTCTGTCTATACACAACTATTTTCTATTTTCCTCCTGTTTCAGTGCATAGACATGTAAGATTGATGAGAACAAATACAACCTTGTGTTGCATTTTCCCGTAATGTGGTGAAAGAATACTGTAGATAAGAATCTAAATATCTCATAAATGCATAGAGGATGAAGAACACTAGGAAAAATTAGATAATCCCGGTCCACTGTTTAAGTGGAATGGTTGTTGTTTAGACACAGCTTTTCCTCCATAATGATGTATTTATTCAGAAATATGACTGATGCTTTTCTGTGTATATGCCCTACAGCGTGAACACTTCTCAGACGAGAGTAAGTAACAAATACCCATCATATTCTAGAGTTATAGTTAGCGTTACGGTCTTATTACAGACTTTTTAGGAAAAACCTAGAGGACTTAAATATCTTTATATATTTTCATAGTAAAGTGGTTCAAGCAAAAGGCAGAAAAATCTTACAGAAGTTAAGGGAGTATTTTGGTAAATGTGGTTTTGTTTTAATTATGTACCCATCTTGAACTCAATGTAACACAAATTTACACACATTCAGTCATGGGTGGCAGCTTTTCAGAAGGACTAGAGCAAAAAGATTTTAAATTGTTTAAAATTGCTTCCTCTTTATTAAGGGTTTCTTGGTTCATCTTTAGTGTGCCTTTTTTTTTTCTTTTCACTTAGGTTAACCTCAGTCTTTAAGAGATACTCTCTTTAATTGCTGAAGCTAATCTTTGAAATGAAAAGCTGTGTAACTACTATGTAAGACCAAAATGTGTGACTGTGTTGTTAGCAATCACAGAAGTTTACCAAGATGAACTTCCAACTTTGCTCCAGTGCTACAGCTAAAATGGCAGGAGTGGGGAACTTTACCATGTGATGTTAAGTGTTTCAAGTTTCTCACAGATTTAATGGTAATCTTCCTCTGGGTTGCATAAAGGAGCTAGGGAAAGAGAATAAAACTCCTTTACGATGTGGAGGTACTCTGGGAAGTGAGAGAGGGAGAAGATTTTCTGCCTAGTAGCTAAGGGAACCCAACACTTGAGAAAGGAAGAGACCAGGTTCCAGTCTGACAGTTATTAATATAATAATGAATATAATAACAACAGCAACAGCAATAATAAAGCTTAAATCCTATACCATATCTGAATATTTATATTGCACTGCAGATAAGACTCAGACCTATCTTTCACTCAGCTTTTGCTAAGATAAGTGAAATAACCACTGATCTTATTGCCATGCTTTCTCCTCTGGTCTCTTGCCATATGATCAGCAAATTATTCCATGGAATGATGAATAGCTTACTGGAAAGGGTATTGTGAGATCTACTCAGAATATTCTTTAATATGGTAATTGATTTGCTGTCCGTGTACACAGGTACTAAATGCCTCCAACACCATGCATCAAGTGCCTGACTGCAGTAACAAAAGTTAGGTGACACATAGGTTTTGAATTCTTTTTCTGATTCAGTCATTACATATAAAATAGTTAATAAGCACAGTATGAATTTTAAGGAATTGAAGTTAGATAAATATAACTGCTGAACTGGGAAATTTATGTCTGAATATGCTTTGAAGCTTTTCTTTCCTCGGATATGCAGTATACATACTACAGGTTTATGAAAAACCTTGTGATCTGTTATAGTCTGTCAGTAACTTCAATAATATGTTTATGGACCCTTTGTCCTTCAAGGCATTTAGGTAAAAACTTCATGGATGATATAAAAAGGCAACTTCTCCTCTATTTATTTTTTTTTATGATCTCTTTAGCTAGAACTAAGCTATTATTTGAGATTAGAAAGATGCTCTGTGGCCAGAATAAAATTGAATATGGCAGAGCTAAGAATGCTGTGCATTAACCTCATCAAAGCCAGTACATTACTTCTACTTGTACCAGATAAGAAACAGAACTATTGCACCAGAAGAGATGATCATGGGCAATTGCATTATATGGATGCATTTCATGTAAATGAATGTAGTGCTTACAGCCAAGCTAATGGAGGAGTGCTAAATTACTAAAACAAGATAACAATTCTTGAGGGTCCCTCTCTAATCTAGTTGATTTATCGTAGAAGGATAAGCACCTGCCTAGGTTTCCAAAATCAACAGCAGAAAAGTAACAAGGGGTACACTGGGGGAGGAAGGGGAGTCACAGAACAAACCAAAAATCTTAGTGGTTTGTCACTCAGACCTATTCATTTATCCCTAATTATCATAGAACCCTGTTCACTGGTGTTGCTGGTACTTGCAACACAAAGAACTATAGAAGAGATTTATGTAACAGCCTAATAAATTAGAATTTCCAAGTGACATTGGCTCTTTTTTCCCTCTTGTAAGCAGAAAAAAATGCAAATTCAGATGATAAATCTATAGAATGAAGTCACTTCACAGATGTGTTAAATCAAATTAAGAGCGCTTTTATAATATTGAGCAAATGGCAGCTGTACAAAATTACTCATTTGCAAGCCTCATCTATTATAGTTAATTTTGCTGACTTCAAGTACTTAATTTACATTTGTTAAACTAGCTAAATAATGTAGGAGGCGGTACGAATGGTATGTTTGTTCATACTAGAATTTATCATGTAGCTTAGGATACAAGTGTTTTGCCCACTTTGTCATTTCCTTGTGTTCTTGAGAGCTTTAATCAATGAAATGGAATAGCTAAAAGGTATCTTTGAGACCTCTGTTAGAGATAGAGTCTACTTTTTTAAAGGATACCCAGACTGTGGTAAAAAAGTCTCAGTAAGACAACACAAAAGACAGTAGAAAGTTCAAGGCTGTTGTAACTGTTTTGGTTTCTGAGACCTCAGACATAATCTTAGCTTCTTGAGAAAGAAATCCTATGGGGTTTCTTTTTCTTTGGAGCATGCCAAATAGAATTTAAAAAGTACACAATACTGTTATTATTTGTATGGCTGGTGCTGAAACTAGAAAGACATCTAATCTTTCAGGTTCTTTTTTCTAATGATGCAAGCTCATACTCATATTTTAGGGTGGTATATGTCATGGTTAGTTTTGGACTCTGTAGAGACCCAACCACATGTGTAGCAGGTAACCTTCTCCTGTATTAGAATAAAATTAATTCTGGTGCCAGAGTCTGTTTGGAATACTCAGGTGCTCATATTTTATTGACCTTGGTGGAAAAAAGGAAATGGGTTTTCTGATGTGTTATTAGACCTTTTTTCCAGGATTGGTTGAAGTGTATAAACTGAACAAAGTTGCATTAAAAAATAAAAACAAAAAAATAGTGCTTTTAATATATAAACACAAAGTGGAACACCAATTTTCTCTGCAAGAGGTTCTTCCAGCAAAGATTTAGTTATTGCTTGGCAGAGGGAAAACAAAGGCATCCACTGAAGACAGTATAAATTGCATCAAAACATTTAGCTATTGACGTTGGTTAGTTACCATCTTTTCTGAGGTCACTTTTGTAAACCAGAACATTTTCTATAAGAACACAGAAATACCCAGAGGTGGCTTATGAAGTTAGTAGGTCTCAGTGTTTCTATTTTCAAAATGCTTTTTCATTCTTTTGCTAATTCCTAATATTTTGTTTGCTTAGTGACTGCCACCAAGCACATAGTTACTGTGTGATCATGCTACTGTCACAGCTTTAAGATTACTCAGTTAAAGATAACTTCAGAAACCACAGTGGTGTGGGAGGTTAGTGTTATTTTTACTCACGTGCACCACTTTTCTTGTTTCAAATTTCATCTGCTATCTTATTAATTTCTTCAACAAAGGGCTGTCAAGCATTGGAACAGGCTGCCTAGGGAAGCCATCTGGTCACAATCCCTGAAGGTATTTAAAAGATGTATAGATGTGGCACTTCAGGACATGATTTAGTGCTGGATTTCGTAGTGTCAGGTTAACGTTTGGACTTGAAGATCTCAAACGTTTCTTCCAGCCTAAATGATTCTACATGATTCGTAATGTTTATTGCCCACACTCTGTCTTGTAAGGGCCTTCTGCAATTCTGCAGTCAGTTCTCACCTCAATTACAACTTTCATATTGTTATAATTATATTAACACAGCTATATGTATATTTTAACATTAATAAGTTTTGTGTCACCATGAAACTTTAGGCTCACTCCTTAGTTTTCCAGACCATTTTTTAATGGTTTGAACAGCGCAAGACTCAGCATGCGCTCATCTGCATTTCTACTGTTGGCTTTCTATTTTAAGAAGTATCTACTCACAGCAATTATTTGCTTTCACTCTCTTAAATTTTTTTAATTTATACTTTTATATCCCATGGCTGATATGTTTCCTCATGAGGCCTGATATGTTATACAAAGTAGACTGCTTACATACTTGCTGACCACTTCAGTGAAGTACAAGAGGTTTGTAGAACAGGAATTTCCTTTCCAGAACTTTCACTACCTCTAGCATAGAACCTTGCATTAAGCTAGTTCACTAATTCTGTCCTTTTTATTGAAATGGCAGGAGACAAAGTGGGTGTGAGTTTGTTGCTAATTAATGTGAAAATCTACTTTATGGTGCTAATCTTAGTAGATCTTAATACAGTAATTGATAAAATATTAGAAATCTGCAGGAGTTTAGAATAACATGAACAAGTGACATACAGACTACGCAAGCTGACATTTCATCAGTCACTCTGAGTTAAACAGGATAGCAAGAAACCACCACAGACAAGAAATATCAAATGTATGTGGAACTGGGACTTATCAATTGTCAAGTTTTAAAACAGGCTTTACCAGCAAGCAACTGCCTCATACAAATACTTCTGTAAAACTGTTAAAATACTCTTAGAAGGAACTGTGGACTGAGATGGAATACCTTCTGCACCTTTTTCCACTTGGGCTTGCAGAGGATCATGCACAAGAGTCACAGTGTGTGCCAGAGAGAATTTAACTCTGTCAGGGTTGGTGCTGTGGCCACTTCAATGGGGAGCCTATTCCAGTGGCCAACCACACTCTGGGTGTAAAACCTCTTTCTAATATCCAAACTAAGCCGCCTCTGACACAACTTGAGCCTATTCCCTTGCGTTCTGTCACTGGTCATCACAGAGAAGAGATCAGTGCCTGCCCCTCCTCTTCGCCTCACATGGAAGTTGTGACTGCAATGAGGTCTCCCCTCAGTCTCCTCTTCTTCAGACTGAACAGACCAAGTGGCCTCAGCCACTCCTCATACGGCTTCCCCTCAAGGCCCTGCACCATCTTCGTTGTCCTCCTTTGGAGACTCTTTAAGAACTTTATATCTTTCTTCTATTGTGGAGCCCCAAACTGCATGCGATATTCCAGGTGAGGCTGCCCCAGGGCAGAGCAGAGCAGGACAATCACACTTCTTGACTGGCTGGCGATGCTTTGCCCGATGCCTCCCAGGACAAGGTTGGTCCTCCTGGCTGCCAGGGCACTGCTGATTCATATTTAATTTACCATCTACTAGAACCCCAAAGTTCTTTTCTGCAGCACTGATTTCCAGGATCTTATTCCCCAGTCTGTATGTATATCCAGGGTTGTCTCATTCCAGGTGAAGAATCCAGCACTTTCCCTTGTTGAACCTCCTCTGGTTGGTGCTTGCCCAGGCCTCTCATTCATGAGGTCTCTCTGCAGGGCCTCCCTGCCTTCCAGGGAGTCAACAGCTCCTCCCAGTTTTGTATCATCTGCAAACTTGCTTAATATCCCTTCCAGTCCTGTGTCCAAGTCATTTATGAAGATGGTGAAGAGCACAGGGCACAAGATGGAGCCCTGTGGAACCCCACTAGTGACAGGTCACCAGTTTGATGTTCCCCCATTCACTGTTACCCTCTGTGCTCAATCTGTGAGCCAGTTGCTCACCCACCACATGATGTGTTTATCCAGCTGTGCTGGACAGTTTGTCCAGAAGGATCCTGTGAGAGACAGAATTGAAAGCTTTACTGAAATCCAAAAGGATTGCATCAACTGGCTTCCCTTGATCAAGTAGGTGGGTTACCTTGTCATAAAAGGAAATCTGGTTGGATAAGTAGGACTTTCCTCTCATGAAGCCATGTTGGACGGTTCATCCAAGAATTCTCAAAGAACTGTCTGATGTCCTCACAAAACCTCTCTCAATGATTTTTGAGTGGTCTTGGGAATTTGAAGTCCCAGCTGACTGGAAGCTGGTGAATATTGTCCCGATTTTGAAGAAGGACAAGGAGGAGGACCTGGAAACTACAGGCCTGTCAATCTCATTTGAGTTCAAGAAGAATTTGGATGATATTCCCAGGCACATGTGACTCTTGGGAATGGTCCTGTGCAGGGCTAAGAGTTGGACTTGGTGATCCTTGTGGGTCCTTTCCAACTCAGCATATTCTGTGAAATGAAAGCTCAAGCACCATCCTCTTCTGTAGAAAGCACAGTGCAGTGAGGACATCAGTTAGCTGTGACAATTCACTGCTCTGCATTGCTTTCAGGCAGGGACACACCTGGCCTCATATGGCACAACATTGTGGTAGATGGACTGCCACCACAGGCAAAAAAGTCAGTTGTCGTGATTTTTGTTGAAAATTGCTTTTCATTCCGATTATCAAACCACATGAACTTATACTGCAGAGTATCATCCAGTCAAGTGAAATATTCTTTTACATTACTCAGAGAAAAAAAAATAAATCTAATTGCCTGTGAGTTCCTCTGCATTCTCACCTCTGCCTTAGGAATGTCTCTTGCTCAGTTAAAGAGCATTACCAGGTAAGGCATGGGCTTGGGAGAAATGGTGGCACTTCCTTTGCAAATGGTAAAAATGAGCATGTGTTGAGGGCAATGAATTTGGGAGGGCTGGAGGCAGTACTTTTTTTTCCCCTTTGAGACTCTTGGTGAAGCATGCTGAAATTTTTCTGCTCTTAGAATCACGTCTGAAGTCAAGGGAATGGGAAAAATAAATAGAAGTAAGATGAGTTCCTTAAAAGTACTTTGTGCTTTCCCACTGCCAAAAAAGAGGGAGGCACCACCAGATAGTTTATTTGGGGCTTTTTTTGGGTAAGAACAAAGAAATGGGATAATAAAACCCAGTAAACTGCAGAGTTTGAGAGACAGACAGAAGAACAATATGCCACCTGTTCATTGTGACAGGGATGTCCCTGTGCTTCTTTGGGATCTGAAATGAAGGCACTTGAGGCAGAGTTCTATTTTCTTCGAAAGAGGCAAATTGGAAGTAATCTTTTTTAATTATTATTAAGCTGTCTTTAAATGAACTGGTAGTTTCCAGAGATGTGGATGCCACGTCTCTGTTCCTGTGCTTGTCATTGGAGTGGTTTCATCTAACGGATGTGATAGACAAAAGGAATTTTTTAAATCTTGCTTTCTTCTTCTGTTTGATAAATTCTGTAATTCCAAAGAAAGATTTGCACTTCAGTAGCTTTTTGTTTAGTTTCTAGACCTGTGCAGGCCTCTGAAGGTTTTAAACAGCAGGTTATCTGATTAGAAAAAAACCGCATCTGTGAACTACGGATGTGGAATTAGCTAAGAAAATTTGCAGTGCATCCCATGCAGTGAAGCAGATAAATTCTGTGGATGAGGTAACAGTGACTTACTCATAAGACCGTCTTAAAGAATGGATTTATTTTTTTTCCTAAATGCCTCAAACCCCCATAGGCTTTGGGGTTTAGCTAGCTCCACTAGCTACTCTTGCAGAGCATGGGATATTCCATAAGGTCCATATTCCTACAAAGCAGCAGCTACAGCCTTTCAGAGAGGTAAGCATTCTTCTTACATGTTTAACTCATGCTACATTTTATAACAAAGATGAACAAGAAAACAGACACTACCTTCCCACCCCCTCCCCCACCATGTACTATGGGAAAAGTCACATCCTGCCCTGTACCTTCGATCTCTTTTTTGGGGCTCTTATTGCTTGCAAAACTTGAGCAGCTTCCAGTATAGTAATTTCCCCTTATCAGGAAATTCAGATAAAATTGCATTCCTACCGGAGGCTTTTAAAAGTATAGATGTGTCCTGTTCACCTTTACAGGAGATATATTTTACTGGCATTTTTTTTTCCCAGCCCATTGGTGCCATCTGCTCACTTCCAGTGCCCCAAACCCCTTCTGATTTTCACTGCAAGTGTGTCTCTGAATACGAGCATTTCATCGTCTTGTTCTGTAGTTACCCAGCCTGGTAAGGGGAAGTAAAGCAGGGTGAGCCCCTCTCTGGAAAAACTATTTAACCAGCTTCCCAGTATCAGGAAGGGGATACATCTGAGACCAAATATTTGCTAAACTGGGCAGCAATAACTGTACCTAAAGCTAATTTTCTAAACAAAGCGGTAGCTGCCTGCTTTCAACTATCGCCTGGAAGAGTTCTCTGGATAAGGATCAGTGCTCACAAAATAAGCAAGAAGATAGACTATGACAGGGGAAAGGGGAGGGATGGAGGCATCACACCTGGACAGGGTGTGGAGGCCCACAGAGGTCTCCTGGGGGAGCTGGCACGCATCCCTCTTTGCCTGGGGTATCCTCTGTGTCATGGGTTTGCAAAAGTCCCCCTCCTTGGGGATTGAAAATAGTTTGTCCGGATGAATTTCCGGACAAA
>JAWMRA010000130.1:47775882-47884022 GCA_035584735.1 Pseudotriccus pelzelni
CCCCCCCCCCCCCCCCCCCCCCCCCCCCCCCCCCCCCCCCCCCCCCCCCCCCCCCCCCCCCCCCCCGACTGAGAAAATTTGATATATGATCATTGTTTGTATTTTCCTCTCTATTTTTGTTCATGAGTCCTGCTTATCAAAATGTAGTTTTCTTTGCTAGGGACTAATATTCTGAATCCTGTTAAAATGTTTATAGTACAGTAAGTGTCTCATGAATCCTGCCTGGGCACTTTAAGTACATCCTGAATATAAATACAAAATAACAATACTGTTTATGTTGACAGATCTATACTTGAAGTTATACCAGAGAGTTTGAAGTCTCTCAATTAGTGTGGTTTTTTTTTTTTAACTTTAGAATGTTTATATTACTGACGTGAATATTCTTTCATCAATGTATTAAACAGAGAGAAAATACAAATTGGGACAAATCTATTGTCTTCAAGAAAATCTGCAATATAGGGTGATTTTTTCTAAAGCATAGACAACTGCTTGTCTTAACTTTGACTTCACATACAAGTATCTCGGTATCTTTGCACAACCCTGATGCTGCCACAAGCAGTTTTAAGTTTATAATAGAAGAAGGAAAAGATAATTGGTTGTTTCATAATACATTTTCAGCTGTCAGTTTCAAGGACAGTACAGAAGACCAGCTCCACTAAAAGCTAACTTGAAGTAGCATTCAAGATTCTGAATTTTCTTCCAGGGATGCTGCTGGAGTTCACTACCCACAAAAAAGAAAGGCACAGCCAGGCACACACAGATACAAGAAAGCTGAACAAAGAAAGAAAGGAGAACAAAAGAAAGATACAGATAATGTAGTATATCTGAGAAATGTGGATGCCATCTTTTTAAAAAATCTATCTGTATGTTATAGATAATTCATATATTGTGAAAAACAGGCCTCTGGAAGTTGTGTGATGTTAAAAGGGTGTAGGAATGGTGGTTTCAGATGGCAGTAAGAGATAAAAAAGATAAAACTTCAGACAAAGGAGAGTGAGTTTTCAATATTTGTGCTAAATAAGGAAAAAAAAAAAGTCATCCAAAATATAAAAAGGTGGTTAAATCCCCACAGAACTTTGTAATCTAAATTCTGATATATGGCATAACAAGTCTACTAGGATAAATGCCAATTAATGGTGTGATTTTTTTCTTTTATTTAGTATGCTTGTCCAATGAGTGTTTTCATATAAAAGTTTTCTCTCTTTTATTAATTATAAATGACATATTTAAAATCATACCTTTCTTCATGAATAGGATTAAGCTACTTGTGGCTTTGTAATGCTGCCAGATTATCACCAGGAGCGGTCAGCACACATGAGCTGACACACTGATTATATTAGCATGATTAGTAATAGTAAATAGTAAATAGTGATCAGGAGTTGGTCATCTTAGTCCTACAGTGTACAACCAAATGAAGGGAGTGCTGCAGTAGTGCAGAGCTTCACACCTGTCAGCCAGGTTCTGCCTGGTGATGATCTCCTACAAATGCACTATAGTCAGGCCAAGACTATAGAAATAGGCTACAGAATTATGAAATACTCTAAATCTGAAATGTAAGGCCTGTAAAAATCTTTGAGAATGCTTGAAGTAATAAGTCAAATCAGTAACAATCAACTCAACAAGTGAAAATATAAAGCTGAAAATTCCACATAATGTTCCAATCTCGGGAAGGGCAAATAACCAGGCAAGAAGTCAATAGGGTGATTCGGATATATATATGGAGAGTTTAAAATCATAGAATCATAGAATGGTTTGAGTTGGAAGGTACCTCAAAGATTAGCTAGTTCCAACCACCTGGCATGGGCAGGGATACTACTCCAATCTGGCCCTGAAGGCTTCCAGGGATGGGGCATCTACAACATCTCTGGGCAACCTGTTCCACTGCCTCACCACCTTGTGAGAAAATAATTTCTTCCTAACATCTAATCTAAATCTGCCCCCTTTCAGTTTAAAACCATTGCTCCTTGTCCTCACTACCCGCTTGTATAAAAAATCCCTCTCCCTCCCCTTTATAAGCTCCCTTTAGGTACTGGAAGGCCTCGATGAGGTCTCCCTGAAACCTTCTCTTCTCCAGGCTGAACAACCCCAGCTCTCTCAGCCTGTCTTCATGGGAGAGGTGTTCCAGCTTTCTGATCATCTTCATGGTCCTCCTCTGCGTCCGCTCTACAAAAGTCTTCCTCTTTCTTATGCTGGGGGCACCAGAGCTGGGTGCAGTACTCCCGGTGTGGCCTCGTGACAGATGGGACTGTGTCCCTGTAAGGCTGATGCATGTTGTGCTCCCGTGTTCAGGTGAGGTTCTAAAGTCCGTCCTCTAGAGATGATAAAAATTTTCCTGATAAAATGACGAATAGGCAAAGTATTGAAATAGGAAAGGAAGTAAAATTCAAAGACTTCAAGGAGAAGGAGTGTGAAAGGGTAGAAGAACAGAATGCTGGGAGAGAGGCACTGCTAACCCCTGTTATATGAGGTGGGGTCTGGACCCACTATGCACATCAACTCAGATGCTGCATTGACATCATCGTAAGACAATATGAGGAGACCTTTAACTGTTTGAAGTAGTAGACCTTAGGGGCTAAAGGACTGTGAATCATTCATATTTCTGAGTGTCTGGTAACACTGGCAAAAATATTATTGCGTGTTGACCAATGCCTTTAAAAAAAGAGAGTTGTGAACCACACAAAAAGTTAGCATTTGTAGGTTTAGTACCGAAAAATCATCTAATCCTCTCCTATTCAAGACTCTCAGAAAAAGATTTTTTTCAAGCAGTTTTCAACATTGACAGAAAGAAGTTTCTCAGCCAGCTGATGAAGCCTTAAGACTTGTGGAGAAATCTAGGTACTGAAAAGAGCAAGCCTTTCTTTGCACAGTCTTTTCCTTGATAAATTTCCCAAGAATGTTCAAGTTAGATATTCAGTAGAAAGTATCCGTGGGAAAACATGACCCAAAATTGTTCATATGAGGGTCATTGTTGATCACAGACAATTCAATAGTATCTAATTTAATCTAGTTATTTAATAAGCTAGGATCTGATGTTCACCACCCAGTTTGTACTGATTCTTACTTGATCTGTTAGCATATGAACTAAAGTTGCCTTAAAATGGTAATCTCAGAAATGTAATTTTTGTTTTGTTAAAAGAATTAGGCATTGTACATGCAAAATGTCATGTATGAGCCTGAAAGTTCTTGCAGGATAAGTGGAACTGGAAAAGAGAGGGAAGGAGAGTCAGGGTGTGAATGTCTGCTTCTGAGGAAATTCAAGTTAATAGAAAAATTCCAGCTGACTTCAGTGCAACAAAAACTGTCCTGTCAAAAAGAATACAGACATGTAATTCTGAATATTGAAGCTTTATTGCATTATTTGAAAATGGGATTGGAAAAAAAATCTGGAACACATTTTAATTTAAACAACAACCTTTTTATTACCCCTTTTAATATAATTTTGTGCTACTAAAATGAGCTACTATTGAAGACTTGGGAAATTGGTATGTGTATCTGCTATAAGTAGCTTTAACATACTATTTAAACTTCTGCCTTTAAAGGTCTTAGCTATCATTCTCACAAGGTAAACACTCGTAACGCTTAATGAGTGAGTAGGAGTCGGTCAGTGTGAGCAGTCAAGGGTTCTATTTTACTGCCTGGAGGCAATTTCTGGCTCTAAAGACCTGCAAGTCTTGTGGTGTAAATCCCATATAAAGTGTATGAATTTAAAAATATGAATTTAATGTACTATATCTACTTGTTCCTAAGAGAGAGAAGGAGAGAGACATGAAGTAAAAAGAATATAAAGGTTTCCAGGATGTCCACCAGCTCCAAGGTACTTGCAATGTTTTTAGGGTCAGTGCTTTTTGTTTCAAGAAGGAAGTTGACCTATTCTTAACATTTAGTAAGTGCCAGCTATTCTCATTATTTCTGCCAAGAAAGCTGCTGCAGTGTGTGAACTCTTATAACAGTTTTTCAGCCAAAAGTAGATTGGTAGCACTTAACTTTTTTGTAGGCATTAACCTTTCCTGATTTTGGTTCTGCACACTACTGCAGAAAAATAAAAAGGCAAAGCAGAGGGAACATGGTGGGGAGAACCAACCCTCAGACCTCTTTGGCAGCTTTGAAAAAAAATACTCTTTTGCTGGCTACTGTAGTATACACAGAATGTATCTTGTTGTTTCTGAGTTGCAGCTCTTATGAAAATAACGTATTTGTAATGTAATTTGTAACAGCAGAGAAATTTGAAATATAATGTGTAATACCATAGGCACCAAAAAAATCTCCTACGTGCTTTATTAATCACATTGTCAGTTAAATACCCATATTTTAAAATTTCTGTTCTATATACACCTCACTATTCGTTTTCATTTCAGATCCATCCCTATATCTGTACAAGTTCAGAGATAGTTCACCTTCCCTTTTGAAGCTGTGCTAGTACAAAAGACAATGCAGTGCAGAAGGAAGGCAAACATCTGGCTCTGCAGATCTTTCTATATGTTATTAGCTGAGGCTGACTTTTAAAAGCATATGCTTAAAACAAATAGTGTGCTAAGTATTCACCTGGACTGGTGTTAGTGAATTCCTGACTGAATTCCTGAATGGAGAAGAAGACCTAAGAGGGGATTAATTAAAAGAAAATGTTATGAATTTGATATTTAAGTCACTTACACACTGTAAAAATCAAAATTCAGAATATTGTTTCTGTAGAGTTGTTTTAGTAGAGTTTAACTGTGATCATGCTATTATAAAAAGAAGCAAATAATTGAAGAAATCCAAACGTTTGTATTGTTTTCATGGGATTCAATAAGTGGTTTCTTTCTTGTGTGCTCCACTCTGCATATTTACTCATAAGTTAATTTTAAAAAGATCTAAATTTAATTATGATCAGAGATTTCATGTGACTAAATTAAGTAAATTAAACTGTGTTTTATTGTAGAAAAAAAGGAAATTGAATTAATTGTGTTTGAATTGTATTTGGTTTTTATTATCAGTGTTGATTCTATGCTGTTAAATTTTTTATAGTTCAGAATCATGTATTATTAACCATGTTGCAATCACTGTGAAGAGAAGAGTTACTGAAATGGAGATGCTGACTTTGGTGTCATAATATTCATGTCTAGAAACACCAGAGCAAGCTTGAGTAGTATTTATAAATATAAATAGGTTGCAAACAAATGTAAGGCATCCTTTCAATGAATAATTCTCCTCTATTCTGTGCCTTGTAAGCAAAGCTGTGTAGGTTATAGTCAGTAGAAGGTATAGCCTAATTATAACACAGATTTCCTGGGAATGACTGAGATACAGCGTGACTTTGTTTTCAAGAACTGCACTTCTCTGTCCCCATCAACATTATGGAGAGAAAAGAAGAAGTGAAGACCAAATTTTAAAGAGTTGTCCTTTCATATAGTGTGCAGGGAAGCTCCATTCTGCCTAGCAGAACAAGACACATGTTTAAGTCATACCATAGTGCCTACTACAGTGTTTATTTCTTTTTGAAAGTTGCAGGCTTTTGACCTGACCTCATCAGACATTAAATCAGACATGGAAAAGTCAAAACCGAAAAGGGCTTGCTGTCTATTTTCTCTATCAGTGCAATTACATGTATAATTTTTATTCTGTTGTTTAAAGACAGTGACTATAGCAGTTTCACATTATTTTGAATTAATGTTAGTTTAGAGTTCTAAGTTAGTTAACCAATGATATAAATTCTGCTCTGTGCCTGTAGGTTACCTCTGGGTTGAGGCCCTGCATAACTAATGAGTGAAACTTGTGCTTTTGTTTTCTGCTCTGCAACAACAGTCCTGGCTGTGAAGTGTACAATGTGTATCCCTTTTCAAATAGGCTCTCATGGAGGACACTTTTCCTTGAAACAAATAAATGTCATGGCTTGTCCTTTATCGTGTGATGACCTGGCTTCTGGAATACAAAGAGCATACATGCTTGTATAGTAAAGTTTTCCAAGATTGTTTTATAAGATGCTTCCTTATTGCTGCCCCTTGTTATATGACTCATGAGGAGGTGCTTATGTGTCATAGTGCCAATAGGTGGAGCGATCTGTTATCTGTCATCTCAGCTGCTCCATTATTTTGAACACCTGTCTAGAAAATATTCATCCTCTTCTAATTATGTCTTTTATATTAGTACTGGACCACTGATAACTTTTTTTCATACTTCATCAAAATGTTTTGTCACTGGTCAAAGCAGAAAATCAATAGGCAATGCACAGTGTGTGCTTTTGAGATGTCAGATATGTTTAGGTTGGAAAGGACCTTTAAGATCATCAAGTCCAACTGTCAACCTCATACTACCAAGCCCAGCACTAAACCACGTGCCGAAGTACCACATTTATGCATCTTTTACACACCTTTGGGGATAGTGACTCAACCATTACCCTGGGCAGCTTGAAAGCTATTTTGGTGAAGAAATTTTCCCTAATACCCAATTGAAGCCTTCGCTGGTATTACTTAATCCCATTTCCTCTTGTCCTATTGCTTGTTGCTTTGGAGAAGAGACTGTCCCCCACATCCTTTCAGGTAGTTGTAGAGAGCGAAAGGGTCCACCCAGAGCCTCCTTTTCTCCAGGTTAAACAACTTCAACTCCTTCAGCCACTCCTCATTATACTTGTGCTCCAGACCCTTCACCAGCTTCATTGCTCTTCTTTGATCTGAAAGTACTCAAACTGTGGATGTAAACCAGCTGAAACTAAACATGAATGCTGATGAGTTTTATACCAGCCATTATGTACGAGAAAGAGATGCACAGATCACCCTGTAAAGCTTTCTAAATGTTAATTCAAAATGACAGTGATTAATCTGAAGTTATTGGAAGACTGAAATTATCAGAAAAATTGATTGGAAACACTCTATGGTCTAAACACATGGACAGGTTAGCAAGGTTATATAGACTTAGGTACTTGAATCTGAGAAAGGAAATAAAAGCGAGTGAATGCATGGAGAATATATGAATCATAACTGTCAAGGAGAAGGTAGCAAGGGAGTGATTAATGACCCTAATAGCTCAAGAACCAGTGACTTCAAAATCAGATTATTATGTATCAGGCTTAAACCACTAATAAGATGAAGTATTTTTTAACCTGATGTGAAATTTAAATTTTTTTGCCAAAGAATGTTGTGAAGATCAAAAATATGACCTCAAAAAGGGATTAAACAAGCCCATGGGCAGCATCCATCAGGCATTAAACAGCTACGAAATGTGATGCTTTAAATGAAGCCTCCAGCTCATGTCAGAAACTGAAGGAAAACATACTCTAGGAACACTCTACTTGCTGTTTCCTGTTCGTTCTTTATCAAGTGCTTAAAGATTTCTGGTACATAAGGAGAATATTTCTGTTAAAACTTTACATATAGGCAGTTGCTGAGTTAACTATACCTGCGGAGAAAAAGATAACTGGAGAGCAAAGAGTGGCATGATGAGTAGTAGAAGTGACAAGAATTTTGCCAGTTTGATCCCATTCTGCAGGAGGTGGAACACAAAGTCACAGCTTTTATTCTGGGGCTTGCTGTTTAAGGCCTCCGAGTGTACATGCTAGAGTGTTTTTCTGCTGACCAGGAGTGCACAGAGCGACCTGAACAGATAGCATGGATTTTAGAAATTCTTTATTGAAATAGTATTTAAATATATTAACATTTTTTCCTTTATTATAAGGTGGTACTGCTCACAAGGACTCTCATATCTTTCTAAGAACATTGTCTGTTGAGTGGCAAGCCCTTGCCTCTTCCAATTGTTGTGCAATTTCATAGCCATCTATTTCACAGGTATGTCCATCAATTTTGTCAAACCAATCTAATTATCTGCACTGCTAATGACTTTCATTTTGGCAGCTACAAAGAATAATACTGCATAGTACCACTAAACTGGCTTTTGTTCACGAAATGTAACACCTTTTGAGGTAATTTTAAAGAAAATATGTAAGATTCTGGACAAATAATGAATAACTAGTTTCATCTTGTATTTCTTAGGTTTGCCATTCCCCTCAAGTCAGTCATGATTTAGCTATGACTTTGAGTTGAGCTCTGTGATTTCTTGGGGATCAAAGTATCATCTACTTGCAGCAAACCAATCATCTTAGCCTTATTCTTCTACACAGCATACCTTCTGAATGACTTTGCTACTCTAACCAGATGGGAGAAAGCTTTTCTTCACATATGAGAATCCAGCTACTGCATTTGACGTTTTTTCAGATGCATGCAACTTCTTGAGTCTCTTAGGTGGTCTCTTGCTTGTGTCTTTTTTTAATAGATCCCTCCCCATTTATCTGGAGATTTATACACTTGTGGGTATACAATGTTCACAAAAGTATTGCTGCAAGTAATGGAATGTTAGTCACAGGAATTTTAAAAGCTTGGTATTACAGTTACGTCTGGAACTCAGAAGTTGAGTTTTTCAGAATAACAGGCAATAAATATACAACAGGGGTTATAAACCGCTTTGTGCCTTTAATAGCATGGTATCTCAGTAATTTCTTTTGTTCCACACACCTGCCCCGCACTGCCATGGCTTTTCTATAGGACTTCCCATTTCACATTTTGACAAATATAAAATTAGGAGGAATTTACGTTAAATTGAAAAATGAAGCGATACTCACTCTCTTTTGATTGAGCATGTGTATCTGTGTTAACTTCCTTTGCTCTTCAAAATATTGGGCACAGCCGGGATTCTGGGATTGTTCTTCTAAGACAGTCAAGTAATATTCCAGAGTTATTATTTTGGCTTGCTTCAAGGACCCAAAGTTACAAGAGGAAACATTTTCATGCCAAAGTCACCATATAGATGCTTTTCAATCTATATAAAAAGTGAAAATTTGTTTTAAATATCAGCCCTAAGAAGGCATATGCATTTAACTTTGAACTTGTGAACAGTATCCTTAGGTTCAGACAAGTAATTTTTATGTATTCCTTTCTGACAGCCACTGTGATGTTAATAAATGTCCCTGCATGTAGACTTAGAAGGAAGACATCAAAGAACTTGGACAATACACTATGAACAGTATTTTTGGCAACCATGTTGCCACTATTCATTTCCAAAGCCGAAAAATAGAGGTACGAATACGTTCAGAATTCTTGGCTTTGTATAGTGTCTCTCAATCCAACTGTAGTGCCAAAATTAATTAATTTTGTGAAATCAAAAGGGTTTTTTTCACTCAAAAAAAAGGTGAAAATTGCAGTTATTATCAATAACACAAATTTTAAGTACACCTAGCAATTGATTCTATCTATCTGGTTTAGCAAATTGACTACCTCTGCGATGCCTACCCTTTTTTGTCTATGTATTAAAGGTGATCTGAGACTATGAAGTGTAGTTGGACAAGAAATGATATTGTGCTGGCTATCCTGGGACTCCAAAGGTAAATAAAGGAAGCAGAAAGAAGTATATTTGCCATGCAAGTATAGCAGTAGGTTCAGTTTTACATTCCATTATTTCTCAATCAGTTGTAGAAAGTCATCAGTCTGTGATGTATAGTGATGTAAAGCTACTGTGTTTCAGGGACTAATTTTAATTCATACTGAAATCTGTTAACTGCTTTCAAATTCAGCCATAAGTAGCCACTCACTAGATCCCCCCAGCGCAAAGGGTGAGAGATTAGCAAGGGTAAGTGAGAAAATGTGTAAGTTGAGGTAAAGACAGTTTGATAGGTAAAGCAAAAACCACACATATAAGCGAAGAAAAATTAAGGAATTTGTTCACTGCTTCCTATTGTCAGGCCAGGAAAGCAGAGCTTCTTCACATGCAAAGGTTACCTGGGAAGACAAATGCCAAAATTCTGCATGTTTCCCCTTCTTTCCCCAGTATTTTATTGCTGAGAACAATGCTATATATTATGGTATTTGGAGTCAGCTGTCCTATTTGTGTTGCCTTCTAACTTCTTATACTTGTGCAGTCTACTCACTCTCAGGGACGAAATAAAAACAAAAGCTTTGATGCTGTGTAAGCATTGTTCAGCAACAGGTAAAACACCCTGTGTTATCAGCACTGGTTCGGTCACAGATCCAAAATATCGCACCATACCAGCTGTTATGATGAAAATTAACTCTACCCCAGACGAAAACCAGTGTTGAATTCAGTGGTTAGTGTTATATTCCCTTGCTGAAGACACTGCAGTCCTCAGGAAGGGTTTACCACTCAGTTGGCATATAATCATAATGCTTTGTGCTAGGGGACATGGGTTAGTGGTGGACTTGGCAGTGCTAAGTTAGGACTTGGACTCAGAGATTTTTTCCAGTCTAAAGTGATTCCATGGCTCTTTCATTTTATTTTTTTTAATTGTCTGTTCTTTTCACCACATCTATGGCAGCAACGAAGGCAAATATCTGTCTATGTGATTTTCAGGCAGACAGGTAATTGGTTCTTAATGAACTGTACCAGGAAGACCTACAAGTAACTCTGCATGGAAAATCGCACCCAGCACAGTATTTTTTCCCCTAGAGATGTGTGTTTGTATGAGAAGAAATATTTAAAAAATCATCCTCATATACCCATACACAAGATGGTAAATGATCAAAGAGCTTAGAGCAGAAAACAGAAAAAAAATAATTGAATAGTTCTCTTTCTCCTTGCTGAATAGTTAAAAAATGCCAGTAAGTATTATCTAAAGTTGATAGTGTTTAATAATGACCAGAGGTGTCTGAGAACAATAATTTTAATAAAAGGAGTTTGGAGGCTACTTTACCTGCTATAGGTTTTGATTATTTTACATGAAACACATTTGGTTAGGGCTACCTTAATCAAAATACACACTTCTAAAATGTGGGCAAAACATATGTATGTGGATTATTATGCACATAAATATATATTTGCATATTTAATAACATTTGTCAGTAACCAGAATATTTTTTGGTTAATGCTAATATTTGTATGAAACTTGTTTCTTACTCATGTTTTAATATGGTTTGATATTCCTCTAACTTTGAAGAGCTGCTATTTCTGAGGGTTTTTTAACTTTAAAATACTTCTTTAATATAGATAGAGTAGGAGAGAGGTTGAAAATCACATTTCTATAATTTTACTCTTTCCCATATCAAATTCTGAAGAAAGCCGTGTGGGTTGCCTGCCAAAAAAATAATTTAATTTTTAAAATTCGAGAATTTTCTCCACTAAATAAGAATTTGTAAGAAGACTTACAATTTCTTATTTGGTATATTCTTACAATAAGAAAGTGTAAGAGAACTACTTTGCCTTGTATCTTTTAAATTAAAACTGTAGGTTGCTGGACTTGACTTATGATTAGCTCATGCTGATTAACTTCATTTTGATCTCAGTCTCCCATTCTCCGGTCTTACACACCAGGAGGGATAAACCCAGCCTATTCAGGCCCTGATAAATAGAAATGTGTGTAGAAGCATGTTTGTTAACTTAAGCATGGTGTGTGGATGCTAAGTGTGTTTGTGGAAATTTCAAAAGTATTTTTAATTAGCAAACATCATAGATGTTCATACATTAGCACCATGCCCAAAACACCCCTCAGAAATAAAAGCATATGTTCCCCTATCAGATAAAATACACATGTATGTCCAGTGTAAGTCACACAGATATATTTAGTTGTTGGACAAGAATAAGTGGAAAGAGAAACCAGGATTTTATGGGTGTTGGTTTTTGCTATGTCAAGTGACAAAATCATAACTCTGCTTCTTGTGTTCTCCAGTGTGTTCTGGAGATAGTAGCAAAAAGTAAAAATACATTTTTATAAAGATACTTACAGAAACCTCACAATAGTACCTCACAGTCTCAGATGAATTTGTCTTCTCATATTACTGTGAAGCAGGGAAGTCAATTTATCTTCTTTTCACAGACAGGGACCTGAGGCACAGAGAGGCTAAAGCCCAGATTCAGGCAATCTGAATGCCAGTTAAATCTCAAAGTCTTGTGTTTCCAATTGGCTAGGTGCCTCTGGCACAGTGTCCAAGGTCATATAGGATGTCTGTAGCAAAACTGAAACTGAATCTAATTTTTTCTCATCCCAAAGTAAGGCTCTAAACCACAGGATGACTATTTTTTGGGGATATCTTTGGATCACCCAGAATCAAGGAGTAGCTTCCATCTGTCTGGTTACTCAGAATTGCTTTCACATGTTGAAAGGTCCTAAATATGCAGGTATAGTTTAGTTTAGGAATTTTTCAGTCACGCAATTCAAGCAAGATACACTCAGTATATGTGCAGTGAATTGATCTCAACTAACAGAATACGGTGACGTATACATTCCAAGTATAGGGAAAATTATGCTGTTTGCACTGAATTTGCATTTTCCAAATTCTCCCCTCTATAGCATGCAGTGGACCAGTCTGAAGGAACCTTTAAATGAAACTTTATAAGCAGGAAAAATTTAAATAATATTTGAAGCAAAAAATTCATATCCATATTATTCTTCAAATAAAAAGTATCTTGTCTGTATACAACTTGAATAATTTAATCCCCACAATAGCAGATTTTTGGTGACAAAGAAACAGCTAAGCAAAATGCCAGGATCCAGGTTAACCGATAACATGAGAAAAATTCCAGTGATTTTTGGTTTTAATCAGAACAGGCTTGCTTGATTAGCCCCTCTGAAATGCATGCTGCTCATTCCTGAAAGTAAGACAAGTAAATGCAGGTAGGAACATTGACATTCACATATAGAAAAGAATGTAAACAGCAGGATGAGAAGGGAATTTGAAGTCTTTAAGGAACACATGCTGTGACTGGATAAAATCTACTTCCAAATGTATTTATTTTTTTATTTCATATAAGTTCATGTTCCTAGGGCTTCAGCTGTGCATAAAGAAATAGCATTTCCAAATAGCTATGCTTTACCTGCATTTACTAACAGATGTATGTAGGAGTAAACAGAAAGTGTTTGGTTGTGTGACTGTGAGGGTATATGAGACTATGGGAATCTCCATTATTGCAACTGAGAAATGGATCCAAGTGCTTCATTCAGATCGTGTGATCCAGGTCTGACCCCAACACAGAAATACAGCCAGGATGCTGGAGGTGGGAAATTCTCTCTCTTGGAGCAAGTCTAGGAAAAATTGTATTTGGAGTCCACTTCTCTCCATAATAGTTTTCCACTCGATTGACAGTTGACCCTGTATTGTGCTCCTCAATATCTCTGCCCTCTGAGAAGCTTGGCTAACAAACAGAATCTCAATATTTTATTCCAAGAGACAAGTACCTAAGCAAAGTGTCAGAGGATTCAGTGTGGAGATTTATGAACTCCCTCCAAATTTACGTATGAAGTCTCAGTTCTTAAAGATACCCTCCTCAGATGTGGTCATGTCATATATCTATATATCATAGCTGGATTTCACTGATGACTTTTCAAGAAGTAGTTCTTACAGTTTCACTTCTTCATGGTGGCTAAGAACTTACTGTTAGCTAACTTTCTTTTCATCTGTAATGTAGTTATGGGTTTAGTTATTAAAGGTGTCACCAGCAAATTATTCCTGCCTTGAATCTCTTTAAAGAATCTTGGTCTGTGTGGTACCAGCTGCCTCTGGTTTATTCTCATGGAAGCAAACATGTCTCTCTGAAATTGTATGCACTAGTAATAAATATACCAAATATTTTCTAACAAGAAAAAGATGCATATTTTTAAACTATTAAAAAAAGCCCGGTTTGGTTTACCATTAACAGCTATAGCTCAAGCCATGTCTTTGATGATATTGTAAGAAGCAACAAGTTATCAGTCAAGCAAGGCAGACAACTACTATCCAACCAAGAAGAATTTCTCTTGTGGTTCACTGCCCCAAAATGAAGTAGACAGCACAGTAAAGCTTTTCTTAACTGTCTCCTAGCTCAACACTAATCCTCCAGGGTACCTAACATCCCACAGTGTTAGCTATAGTTCTCACAAATTCCTTTCACTTAGCTGAACATGGGTCCCTCACCTCTAAAATTGGCTTACATAAAGAGTAGAGAACTAGGTTGGATGTTCTAACTTTGCAGCTCTTCACTTTGAATCTTAAGTTGGTTCGTATTCAGAAACATATTCAGAAACACTCAAAAAACTTCCTGGGATGTGTAGTTTGTTAGAGTTCTTTCTGTTTCTTTTGAAGTAGAAATGTTTTAATGGGTTGGCTCATTCAAAGGACAGAAAGCAGAACCATCTCACTGATTTCTATTTCATATGCTCCCAAACTTAGAATCTTGTCCTACACTATGTTACTGATGATCATTTTAGATAAACTTGCTTTATCCTGTATATCCATGTCAGCAAAGGAGGGAATGCCTGGTTGTACACTGAGGCAGGGAATGCCACTATGAGTATTAGGCTAAATTCAAAAGATAAATATGAAAACAAGGGTAAAGAGAGCAGCTGGATGACATTTTAATGCATACAATTAATAACCACATAGAATATGTGGTTATATTTATTGGTTTTTTTTCCTTTGTATAATGGGAGAAGAGGTCTCTTCTTGCTTTTATATCTTCTTGGTTTTCATGCAGATTTCCTATCATCGACAATTAGAATTCCTTTTCCTATAGGCTTTCCAGTAAAAAAGGGAGCTGATTAATTTTTTTTTTTAAATCTGAAAGAAGGACTAGATTTACTTGATAGATAGTCTTACACGTCATATAAGAATTATAAAAAAATCTAGATGTATTAATTTCACTAATAGTTTTAATATTGTATAATGAAATATAATTTTCATTTTATTATATCCCACTCTCTCATGCATATATAGGAAAATCTGTTATGGGAGACGCAGTACCCCATTCCATCTGTTCCCCATAGCCTAATTGACTATGTAATTCTTCTCACTATTTTTTAATTTATTTTTTTTTTCAAAAATTTTGTCACCTTGCATAGAATTTTCATCCTGAACTCAAGCAAACTTCTGAACTGAAATTTTTTTTAACCCAAAGCTTCCCTTTTAATTAAATGGTGGGTTGGATGAAATACTTTTGCACAAAACTCTCCCTAATTCTGTCACATTATATTTATAGCCTAAATTTCTTAAACGTGAATGGTGTTAGAAACTAGTTGGATCTTCACATTTTATGATTTCCATATTATGCTTTTAATTTACAAGAATCCAAGATCTTATGTGGTGGAAAAAAACCCCAAAACTGTCCATATTTGACAACATTTTAGGGTCTTTTGAAGACTGATTGTCCAGTTTGTCATGTATTAATTTCTATAATACAGTATATATAGGTTTATAATAGGTAATAAAATACAATAGATAATAAGATACAATATAATGTATAATATATAAATACTGATAAAATGGAAAGTGCTAACCACATCTTTGAGTCCTGGCCAGTACCTGCTTTTCTTAATATCAGACCTGTGGGAGCAATGTCGCTTCAATATCAGGATATAGGGTCTTGTTACCGTTCTGGGAGGTTAAACATATCCCTGTGAAAATGGCATAAAGTAAAATGCCAAAGTAATTGTGAGGTCATTCTTTTTTCTACCAGGAACCTATTTATAGGGGTGGCTTTTCTTCAATTCTTTGCACTCCTCAACATGACATTTCTATGCTGTGTAACTGTAGTCACTCTTATGCATAGCAGGCAATGACAATTAGCTGATAAAAACAAAAATCCAGTAAATCCTGCTCCTTGTAAGTGGGGCTAAGGATAATAAAAATATGATGCTGTTCTTTATTTAATAATGGCAATTTTTGACACATAAGCACGGCTCAAAATTTAGTGTAGCACAAACCTGTGCAACTAGAAGCTAGATATGACTAATACTCTAAAGTGCCATAGATTTAATTAAAGGGGTTATGTAGAGAAAATTTCTACTACTTACAAACCATCAATCCCAAGAAAATATAATCTTTAAATTTTTTAGTTAGTAGATGATTCAGCTTCTGTCTTCATTGCACTTACATTGACCAAATACAGCTGAAAATACCACTGTTAGTGTTAAAAAATTTACTGAGTGATTGTTTTCTGAAGTGCCATGTGTTTCAAAGGAGCATCTTGCTTTTCCAAACTTACAGCTGAGCACTTGTTATTCTCAAAACTCTACATGGCATCATCCAAAAGCTCAGGTTCATCTAAATAACAGAAATAGTGCAGTTCCAGTAATACAAGGTAATCAATTGACTAATTTATATTCCCAAAAATAAAAATCAGCTTACATGCAGCTGTGGTCTGCTGCAGCTACCAGAATCACCTTATTTAATGTTATTATGCCACTCCCCCTGATGTACTTTTGTTTGTGACGTAGCTATAGCTAATGGCAGGATTATTCCAGTTCTGCAAGAGGGAAAATGCCTTATATCTTACAGCTTTTGCCATTTGAGTTGCTTGTTTATAGAGGATGGCAATACATGGAAACTACTATTTGCTACCATGATTGCCAAATGTATTCGGAGTTATCCCTTTATATTTCCTAAGTTAAATTGCCCTCTCTCTCATATACTCTTTCCACTTCAACAGTCAAAATGTGATCTGAATTACAAGAGACACCTCAGATAAGAAAATACCAAATTTACATAATTTGACCCCTGGCTCTTGCTCTTTTTATACATCAAGTATTTATAGTCTAAGGGTAGCTATATACACCTTTAGGAACCTGACAGATAAATAGTGGATACATAAATAAAATAAAATATACCTAATGTGACAGCATTATAAAGTTGAATACTCAGTGGATCCAAAGTCCATTTCATAGGTTTTAGAAAGATGGGCATCTTACAATGGAAAATTTACATCTTATAGATCTTTGATAATGGAGTCAGACATCAATGACAGCATATTAATGAACTATGCTTTAAATGTTAATAGGTGACAACTCTATTCAAAGAAAAAAAAATCCTGAAGTCATTCTTTCTATTTTTATTACTGTGTGCAATGACTGCTTATAATGATCAAGAAATGATCACTCGACTCCATTTTTAGTTATTAACCACATTTGTTAAGAATCATTAACTTAGACTGATGGAATTTTATTTCAAGAACATGACACTGCAGATAACTTGGTTTGTCTTATGCTTTTTTTTAGCAGACTTTTTTATAGATTTTCTTTTTTCCTCTCACCCTTGTACGTATTGCATCCTATTGGAAACTCATAATGACAACGGTTTAAACTAATGTGAAAAGGGTTTCTAGACTAAGCCTAGAATGTAAGTTTTATTTTCAGTGACTTTCAAAGTTACTTGTCACGTAGGCAATATGAAAGAATGTCTTTATTGGTGTTGAGGGGTTGACCTTGGCTAAGGGACCAAACTCCCATCCAGCCACTCACTTATTCTGGATGGGGTAGAAACTATGGTGGAAAAGCTCTTGGGCTGAGAAAAAGAAAGGGAGTCAAAATTAATTTAACTTATTACCAGTTAAAATTTAGGTAGTGAGAAACTAAGGAAAAAAAAATAAATAAGAAAAGGCAAAAATCCCCCAGCACCTGTCTTTTCCCAGCCTCAGATCCAATCAACTCTGACTCTTCTACCTTCTGCTCCCACCAAGAAGTGTGAACAGGACAGGGGATGGTGGTTACACATAACATTTCCTCTTTTCATCTCCCTTCTCTTCCTCACACTTATCCTATACTACTGTGTGGGCCACAGTTCCTTCAGAAACACCTTACTGCTTCTTCCATTGGCTGCAGAGGAATCTCTGCCCCAGAGCCAGAAGCATTGCTGTCCCATTCTTCTTCACCAAACTTGGTGTTCTCTCTGTTGTCTCTCACTCCTTGCTGCTTTCTCCACTCCTTTCCCCATCATTTTATGTCCTTTCTTCCTTTCCAAGTGACATCCTGCCTTGGCTGAGGGGCTCATTTGGGTCTGTTGGCACAGGCTGGAACAGATGTGTCCAGCATGGGGAAGCCACAGCTTCTCCTCACAGAGACAACCTTGAAGACCCCACTGCCAGCCCCTTGCCAAGGACTCCCAACACAATTTCTCTTTATACATTTTTGCTAAAAAATGAGTGCAGTTATTTGGGATGTTATTATTTTAACACATCAGAGAAGAAGCAGTCTAGGAGGTTCCTAGAGTGTGTGGAAGATAAATTCCTGACACAGCTGGCAAATTAACCTCCTAAGCAGGAGGAGATCATAATCACCTAAACTGGGCACTTCTGCCTCCACTAAGAGTGTAGGTGTCTGAGGTATCTCCAGAGTGCCTCCATCTGCTTTAGTCAGGATGTGCATTCAACTTAGCTGACTTTAGTTGCCCAAAACTAAGAATATATTGTTCATTTCTCTAAGTTTCTACCTGCCCACTATACAATATTTTATATGTGCAGAAGTATTTCTGGAGAGTGAGACAGGATCATAAAATGAGATTGATCACTGTCTGGAGGTATTTCTCTCTTGCTTCATTAACTGTAGAAGATAAAGATGATGAATCTATCTACCACTGAATGTATATAGAATTAATAGGAAATAATGGATACCTCTATTACACTGAGTTCCAGTTCACCTAGTTCTCTTTGGAAATACGTTCTGTCTAGGGGTCAGTTGTTGGAGAACTCACACAAAGACAGGGAAGTGAAGTCCAAACACTCCTCAGCATGAGGGGAAAAGAAGTTGAATCCATAGTTCTCTTATTTCAGGAAACACCATTAGGTAGCCTAGGTACTTGTGTACTCCATCAGGCTGATTGTTGCCTAGGAATGAAAGACTAAAAGGTTCAGGGTGGCAACAAGTAAGAGTGACTGAATTTTGCATAGTGGTTATAGCACTGAATAGGAAGACTATGTCCTGCTGTCGTGCCAGAACAAGAACAGGAACAAAAGATTTAACAATTTAAATAGTCTGATGCAATATGCACAGACATGCAGGCCTTCTGGAATTTCATTGCCATCACAGCCGCTTGTGCCAGGCTATCTGCCTGCCTCTTTTCTTGCCCATTATGCATGATACAGAAAAGAAATAGTGGAATTGGAAATGAAATCATCTGGAACAACCATAATCTACTGGATAAACTATTTCTATGTCTTGATTAAAGTTACAATAAATAGATATTTCACTTCTTAGACAATCAGGAAGCCACTATGGAAAGATAAGATTATGAACACCCAGCTCCCCTGTGGTTTTATCAGTGTTACACTCCTCAGTACTAACTACAGAGAATGCATGGAAGAAAAACTGCTAGGGAACTCTGGAAGGGAAGTAGGTTGTTATCTCCATAAGATCGGTACCACAGAACACACAGGTGATTTTACCATGTCAAGATGCTTTTGAGGTAAGTCCTGCACTGGTCAATATCTTTTAAGTGCCTAGACACTTCTGAAGAGCACAAAGTCTGAATGAGATATACTATGTATTTATGTCCTACACAGAGCATCTAAAAAACTCAAACCATTAGGATGAGTATTTTTAAAATTATTTTTGATATTATTAAAAAATCAGTTATCCTTAATAATTATTATAAAGTAATTAGTAAGAACAGAGCACCTAGTAAAATTTTATAATTACAAAAATAAAACAACTACTGATACATCATTCAAGATAGTTGTTTTGCCTTTTCTTGTTTTTGTAAAGTCATTGCTTATTTGGAAATAAAGAGAAAAATACAGCAGCTTGTTAGACCAAAGAAGTCTAAACCATAAAGATTTCAATTTACTGTCTGAAAGGGCTGTGTGGTAGAATAAAAGTAAGCACTTTCAGTGTTATCTTTTCTTTCCAGTAATATATTGCTTTTTCATTTATTTATAACAGTTGTTTTTCATAGTCACTGAATAAGCATTTAGTCAAAGTTGTTTTCTTCCTTTATTACTTTTACAATCCTCCACCTAATCAATTTTTCCTACAGGGGCCAACATTTTCGTGACTTTTCAATCTTAATTTTCAAATGCAATTAATTTCACTCATAAGATTTCTAAGATGCAGTATTTTCAATTTTTAATTTTCCTATTTTCAACCAGTAAAAATTAATTTTAGATGTTTGAAGAGCGCACACGTGTTATTCAGATGTAGAGCAAAACACATCTTCAAACGGATTAAAATGCTAAGAAAACAGTACCTCAAAACTGCCTTACATCAGACAGAATGCAGCTTGCATGTATGGGCTTTTTAAAATCAGAATTAAAATGCACTTCAGTTACATATGAAAACAGACACAAATTATTAAAGGGATATTTTCTATACGAAGTATGTTGTAAACAGATCTTCCTGTTTTGGATATCAGTCTGGAAGATACTACTGAAAATGCAGACTTACAAAGAATAAAAATTCATTTTGCCCAATCCACAGGCTGTACAATAGAATCATGAATTATTTTGCTATTGATGTTTTTCTAGTCTTTGATTTTCTGACTGATCTATTGCAAACGACTTGTGTCATTGTGTTCCTCCATCACATCATGTTAAGAGTCAATATAACAAAACATGACTGATTCAATTGAAAACTTCTAAAAGATAATGTAGGCAAAAAATGTGGTTAAAGCCACTGTGATTTGGTTTAGAAACCTCTTCAGTCACAGAAGCTTCATGCTATCTTTTGTTTTCTCGATCCACATTACAACTCCATGGTGGATGATAATAATTTTGTTTTCATCTGTCACATTTTTAGGTTCATGATTTTGCCAAACTGACAAAGGAAATCCTGGAAGATTGAATTTCTGTACTAAAATCTGTACCACTTTTTCTATTACCCTCTATGTGCTATTTATTTTTTTAATACAAAACATGTTTAGTTTACACACAGAGAAGAAGTAAGGCTACAGCCACATTTAAATATTACTGTTAAGAAATCTTTAATTATGTAATTCAGTTATTTATCATAAATTCTGGAGATAAGTGGTTTGAATTGGGAAAAGAATCCTATTGACACAAATATTTTTCCCAATAATTTCATATAGATTGAATATATTCTAAAACAATTATGCCAGATTTTTGTAGATGAGGGATGAAAGGATTTAATAACTATATATCAGAACTACGTAGACAATTCTGCCATTGTAGCAATTGGAAATACAGTGACAAAGTTGATCATGTACATTACAATGCATGATCAAGTCCTCATTGTTGAATCACTATTTAAGAGTACATTCAAGCCTACTACTTAGATCAAATTGTCTTGACACCCACATTTTAAGTCTAATTACATTTGTTGTAATGTGTTTCAGTGTTGATCAAAGACAGAGTGAGAATTGTTCCATGGCTAGGTTGTACTTGCACCACCTGAATTTTCTATGGGGTGCTATTATGTTTTCCATGATTTTTACCTCACAGGCAACAAGCATTCCTCATGCCTAATGTATATGCTAACATTAGCAGTCCCATAACCAAGGATTCCCAATCCTTCCCATGAATTTAGGCCCACATTTACAAAGTATTTCAGGCTTTATAGTTTTGAGTGTTGTGGCACTGTCCCCAGGAAGGGAATTCACAAGCCTGAAGTAGTTGCTTTCCTTTCCTAAGCAACACAGGGGAATATTCACCATCTATAAAGCTTCATTCCCTAGGATTGAACAGTTCGTATGTGGCAATACTTAGGCCAGCCAAGAGTGCCTGATAAACTTTCTGTATCTGTGACAAGTAGTTGTACCAATCTGAGATTTCAGTCCCAGCTGCCTTCCTGGGTGGAGGTGCTTGAGGTAGGCTGGGAAGGGAGCTGGCCATATCTCTCCCCTTCACTTCCCCCCAAAGCCAGATAAATTCCTGCCTCACCAGATGGGAGTTCAAGCCCGTATTTCCCTACCTTCTAGAGTAGCGTGATGGTCCATACTGGGGTTCTTCATCTAAGCTATTGATCTGTCAGTGCTTATGGCAATTTTCTGAGATGCAGAAAGCAATGAATTTTTATGCTGAGGAAGATGTGTCCATGTCTTTTATTTTCTTGTCAGGATCTCAAATCAATATGAAACTACCGAAAAAAACAGAGTATTTCTTATTATATCAGACAGATACCTAAGCCTGGGCTGCAGGCATTCAGGTTGCTCAGCATCTAACTACTACAGTGATTTTTTTCACACAACATAGGTGCTTAAATTGCACCAAAGTGAAATGCTTTAAGCCTTTCCAGTTACAAACACTTCAATACTATTATTAGCACTGTTTGCCAGCACAGAGGACTGCCGACAGTATTAAAATCTTTTCCCCTTCCAAAGCAAGCAAACTGACTAAAAGTGCCATACAGTGAATGGATTTCCTAATGCCCTGGCCTGTGATAACCTTCAAGCCACACCAAGAAATTATCTGGAAAAACACCTGACAGAGAACAACACCAAGCATTGGACTGTGGTGTAAATGTAACAGTACCACGAATCCAAGTCTGAACTTTCAGGTATGCTCTCAGGTGAATCTGGTCCCTGATTCAGTGCTTGATATGGGCATCATCTTGTAAATCTGAGATAGGTTTTAGAGTCAGAAGCAAGCAAGATAGAGGAGTAACAAAAAGTGGCACCAGAGTAGCATGAGAGAAAGAATAAAATCAGAGCGCCTGAGTTACCAGAAGTGCCCTAATACAAGTGGTACACTCTTTCTGAGTAGTTGTCAGTGCCTGAGTGAAATTCCCGTGATTACAAAGCAACTTCAGGTATTTCATTGAGATTTTTGAGTACCAAACAACTTGCAGGTTAGTGATACATGACATGACTGTAAAGTTAAATCCTTTTAAAATGACAAATCTATTTTCACTTGTGATGAAAGAAATATTATATACTGGTTATAAATTATGTCTGATTTTCTTAGTGGGAAATCTATTCAGTAAGAGACAAATAATAATAATGGTTATTTATTCAGTGCCTTTAAATGTGGAGCTGTGTAAAATTAGTACTTCAAAGAGTGTAAGCAAAATTAGATATTCTTTTTCTTTATACAAATAGAAATAGAGTAGAGAGCATTAAAGCAGGTGTATATATATATCTATATATTAATATAGTGATCATATAACTGATGTTAATGATTGATACGATCAAAGCTAAAAATTACTTCTGGCAGTTGAAAAGGACTGTACTGATAACTTTCTATAATATTCACAGCATGTAGAATTGCAGAAAACAAATAAATACCCTGTAGTGAAGCCTTGCCTATGCAGCAAAGACTGTAATTATTTTCTCCATTTAAAGATTTACTTGGCATTTCAATAAATCTGGAAATGTGTTGTAGCATTGGAAGTAAGGTGGTAGCAAAAACATTTTGAAATAACCTATTTCTTCTTTGGGAGGGTGTCCTAGCTGAAGCAGAAAAATAAAAATAAATGGATATTGAAAAGTAGTTTGGAATGAATAGAATATATATAGAATACTTTAGTTAAAGTGTCTTGACCAAGATGAAAAAAAATAATGAAGAGATCAATTACTGTCAAGTATCTTGACCATTGTAAAGCCTGTGAAATCCAATGTTGATTTTTAACCTTACACCCTTAAATCAATTTAATCTTCTAAATGCTATCATGCAGCCTGACCTTCCCATTGACTTCAGCAAGTTTCAGAGACTATAAAACAAATTTATGAGTTTCCATTTGATTGATTCTGTGATATCTTTAAGTTGGTTTAAGTATTTTGGTGCCACTCATCCAGTAATAGTGCAGCAAGAGAAGAGAATAGAGAATATATAAAATTTTCTGAGCTCTGAAAAGGTGATTTATTGTTAATCAAGCCATACTTGACCTAATTCCTGTTATTTTTTCTGCTACTGATGTTCATACTGGAGTAAGAAGAGATGGCGAACAGTTAGCATTTCACATATTTTTTATGTTTGAGTCTAATTGGTTGGTAAAATTATATCTGGGTTTACTTCAGCAGAAAACAGAAAATATTCTGTATTAATACAATCAAGGAAACATCCTCACAAAGTAAAAATCTTACTAACTGTATATTTTCTTCCTGTTGCTTTGAGGAATATATTTGGCAGATATAAGAGATACTGTCTTGAAAGACATTACAAAAAACTCTCTCTTGACTGCTTTCATAACCAAATCTCAAAAAACTGATTTACATACTAAATAAAGAAGCTATTTAACAATGTGTTATTTCAATATTAAAACAATCAATTAGTAAACACGTCTCTTCAGGTTACAGCCCCTGAACCAATACCATGTAAAAGAGTTTTTAAAAATGCTTTTTCAGAATACTGTCATTAGAGAGACCAACAAAATTTCAGTCCAACAAACTGAAAATCTCTCAGGACATTAATGGTGGTTAAACACTGGAAGAAGTTGCCCAGATTTCCATCCTTGGAGACATTCCAGTCTTTACTAGAAATGACCTTGAGCAACGTGACCTAGTCACACCTGTTTTGAGCAAGGAATAGGCTTAGATGATCTCTGAAGGTTCCTTTCTAATTAAATTATGGGTTATTTTATGAATCTGGCATGACCTTAAAGATCTAGAATAGGATTGCAAAGTATGAAGTACAAGAAGTTTTGTGGGACAAGGGAGGGATATTGAAAGGAAACACATGCCTTGAAGGGCCAAGAAAGTCTTAGGAATATTGCATGTCATGTTACGGTATTCAAGGCAGTCCAGAAAGCCAAATAAAAAAAAAAAGCCTTGTGGGCTGCGATTGAGTAGAACATTGGCTTAGTTTATTTTAGTCTGTTATCCAGGCACTATTCTATAGCATTTATCTTTGAAAGAGATTTTTTTTTCTGTTTTAGTGTCTTTGGCTGTTGTGGAATAGCAACACTGAGGTATCTATTAAATACAGCTTACAAAAATAAAAATTGTTGACATAGATTTCTGAATATGTTGCTGATATTAGTCTCACTGGTATATGGTTTGTAATATCTTTATATTCTTATTTATTAAATGGGATTCAACTTACATGTAACAGAAAAAAAAAAAAGACTTTTTTCTGTGATATTGAGGAAAAGAATTCCTCAAAATTGTAATCTAGCATATCCAAGTTATCAACTGAGCAATAGGAAGAATATTCAGGAATGTAATCTTAGATTTAATTATTAATGCTTGGCACTGAATTAAAATTTACCTTTACTATTCCTAATATATTATTCCATTTGGGAATATACACATTTTTCTATGGTATTAATCTCTCTTTTTTATGCATTTCTTCTAGCAACATGGTTGATCGTTAAGTAACAGAATGACTTGCTAGAAGTAAGTAATTGATTAGAAACCTCAGTGTAGTTTTTTAGCTATTGGCAGCACAGAGTGATGAGCAATATCAGAGGAACCAGTATGCCACCTGTGTGAGCACTGGTGGGACTCCTGAACCAAACCCTACTCCTGGTTTTTTCCTTCCTGCTACTCATAGAACCGTAGAATGCCCTGAGTTGTAAGGAATCTTAGAGATCATCTTGTTCCAACCCCCCTCCATGGGCAGGGGCACCTTCCTCTAGCTTAGGTTGCTCAGAGCCCCATCCAACCTGGCCGTGAGCACCTCCAGGGATGGGGCATCCACAGCTTTTCTGGGCAACCTGCTCCAGACCTCACCACCCTCACAGTAAAAAATTTCTTCCTAATATCTAATCAAAACCTACTCTCTTCCAGTTTCCCCCCCTTCAAGCCATTGCCCCTAGTCCTGTCACTACATGCCCTTGTAAATAGTCCCTCCATTTTCTTGTAGGCTCCCTTCAGGGACTGGAAGGCCAGTCACAGATCACCCCAAAGCCTCCTCTTCTCCAGGATGATCAATCCCAATTCTCTCAGCCTTTCCTCATAGGAGAGGTGTTCGATTCTCTAATCATCTTGGTGACCCTTCTCTGGACTCATTCCACCAGTCCCTCCTGTGGTTGGTATCCCAGAGCTGACTGCAGAACTGCTGGTGGAGTCTCACCAGGGTAAAGTAGAGGAACAGAATGATTTTGGCTGCTGTGCAACTATATGACATGACTCACTAAGACATTCCTGATGAATTGAAAAATGATCACTCTCTGAAGCCTTAAAAACAAAGCCAAGTAAAGACAACTACTTTTAATTCTTAAAACCAGCCAGTCTTTTCTTATGCTTTCTGGTTAATTAAAAAGACTGACACAGGAACGTCTATCATTCTGACTTTAAAAGTTCTTTCTAATGAAGTATTGAAGTAAGAAAACACTTTTTTGAGCTTTTCTTACTTCCATTTGCCTTCAACTTTTTTCATATACATAGAAGGAAGCTGACCCAGTTCCAAGTGTCAGATAGTGCAAAAGGAACAAGGCATAATTTCTTGACCAAAGTATCTATGATTTTGAAATTCCCAGAGGAATCTTAAGAAAAACTGAGACTACAGACTTCTGAGAAAAAATAAATTCTTCCAGGGAGTAGGATCAATTGTTCCTCACACTGGATAAAGACTTCAATGCGGTGTCTGGGTTTAGTAATTTCACAGAAAATTTTGAAAGGAGATTCCTTGTTACTATAACTTTAGTTATGGTCTCATGAAATTGCCAAACATATCATTATGGTTTCAAACAGCACATCTTTAGGAACTTTCCTGGCAAGACAGTCTTTAACCTTCATCAGTGCAGGCCCTCTGCATTTCCGTCTTTCTTTCACAGGCTTTCCATCTCTAATGAAGTTGAACACTTTCAATATTGGGAAAAATGACCTGTGAAACACTGAATTATACAGTGTTTGTAGCATTACAGAACAGTTATTTTTGTAGAAAGGAGGGGGATGTTGAGGTAATCATCTGTTCAGCTCTATTAGGCTTCTCTATTTCATGCACCTTAGCTTAGCAAAGACTTTGTTGCTAAAAATATAGCTAATGCCAATCACCATGGTTTCATGAAAGAGAGGTCTTTTCAAAAAAATGTGTTAGCTTTTTAAACAAAACTGTAGGTCCACTTGGTAAAAGCTGCTAGGATGATAGTGCATACTTTAGTTCTTTATTACATGGTATTTTGATTTGAGAGCTTGCATTGTAAGGAATAAAGTAACTACACATCAAACAGAAAAATTGCTGAGCGATCTTATAAAGTCATAGTGAATGGGTAGACATTCTCTAGTGAGATGCATTTCTAGCAGATCTTCCTTGGTTTGATTCTGTTTAAAATCCATGTCAACAGTCTTGCAGGGCCACAAAAATAAAGGATAGAAGACAAATCACACAATTTAAAGAGTTCAATTTATTACAGAAAAAGCTGAGATATGACTTGACTGATATGCATATTCACAGTTAGAAGAAAGACCTGAGAGAGAGGAGCTTTTCAACTTTGAAGGAAATGAATAATAAGGTTCAGTGAATGAATACCGAAGTTAGATTCAGCATTGGAAGCAAATAGTGTGGTGTAATTAAAGATTAGGACATCCACTATGAGAAAATCTGCAAGCCTACACACAAAGGAGGTGTGATGAGATGATCACAAATGGCACATTATGGCCTTGAAATCTACGCAGGTGTAGACTTTTTGATGAAACATAACATAAAAATTGGTATTTTCAGAATATATTGCATATGGTGTACTGTTTTTATGTAAAAACTGCAATGTATTTCTTAATAGCAACTTCTATTTGAGATTAAAGAGAGGTAGTTATGTTGTCTTCTGACTTTATTTCTGAGATGATGCAGCTTTGCTACATGATACGGTTTGTATTATAGTAGTTGTCAAAGCTTAGGAAATACCACAGAACTTCAACTGTTTCTTGAATAGGAACTGAGATGCAAGATGCAAACCACTGGATATAGCCTTGTCTGCCACTCCACAAAATACCTTCTAGTGTCAATTTAAATAGCATAGTCACTCCATTCTGCTGTACTCATTCTCAGGGGATTTTGTCTCCTAGTTAAATCTCCTGTCATGTAAGTAGATGTCTTAGACTGGGAAGCGTGTGAGAGACACTCCATCAGACTTTCCTGAAACTCTTTCCAGAACACATTATGGTGGACCAACTATTTTTAATTTGTGGCCTTTCCCTGAACTAGTATAGATCCCAGAGGAGAATCCATCATTTGAGCAGATCATCTACTGATCACAGACTTATTTTTGTCTTTTTTTCTGATTCCCTCCAGAATCAAGAAACCTCTCCTGTGTATATGTCCTTTAAACTCCTCTGAATTTCAACTGCCTTGGCTATGAGCCATCTAAAGCATATCATGTGCAAGGATTTATTTGGGTTTTTTATTTTGTTTTTGAAAACTTGTAAGGTTTCTGATAAATTTAGAATACACAGTGGATAACAAATGGCATTTCCGAAACTAGTGGACACCACTGTGTAAGTTCCTCTACTGTGTGTACTGCATGTACATTGGATGACATATGATGCATTCTAGCTCAGTCCTGTACATCCTCTACACTTTGAAGGCTTTCTTGCCTCTTTTTGTCAAAAGCCAAAAGCAAACAACACTGAAGAAGAAAACATCAGTTTTTTTTAATAGTTATAATCCACTTACAAGGAAAGACAAAATAATTCCCTAAAAAACCCCACAACTCTCTATAAAAAAATTAAAATCAAAACAGAGGCAACAGTTTATAAACTTGCAAATGTACATACAGAAGCATATTTGCATTCTCAAGAGAACAATAATGGTCAGTAGAAATTTCATAGCAGGACTTTTAACTAGAGAATTTTTATGGAGATACTGCTCTGCACTTTGCTGATAATTTCTTAGCTACTTACATTGCACAGAATATGCAAAAGACTATGAAGGTATGGACAAACTGCTGTTTCAGTAAATAAAGTTGATGTGTGTGAAAAGCGTGTTTCTGCAGCTACAGTATTTGAATGATTCCTTTGGAGACTGCCAGAGAAGGAGCCAGAACCAGGGAACTTTCTTTAAGGGTACTGGGACTGGTATGTCAGGTTCACGAGCTTTGCAGAAAAGACAGCAGTGCAAAGAGGTGTTCATTTTGATCTGAATTTACAGTGACAAACAAGCATTAAGTTAGACAGCCTGCTTTCACAGTGGCAGCATTACTTTTCTCAAAGATAGTAACCCTTTCTTTGGGGATAAAAACTTCAATTGCTTATGTGTTTGGTGTTTCCTGAGTGTTTCCTAACTACTAGAAAAGCAGTTTTTCTTCTCCTATACTCTAAGCCCACACCCTGCATCAACACACATTGCAATGTGTTACTGTTTTCACAAAAGTGCAGGATTTGCAAACGTGCAGGAAGCATCATATTTGGGAGAACAAAGCATTTCTCTACCCTGCTGCTCAGCAAAAAATCTGCCCTTCTCCGCAGCCTCCCTGAACTGCTGCAAGTCTGACTCCCTTGTGTTAGGTTTTATGACTGGACCCTTGGACAAATGCAATAGGTCCCTCCACACAACTGCAGTAGGCCAAAATCATTGGTCATCGTAGAGTAGAATTGAGTGCAACCAGAACAAGGAGGTTGTAAGCAGGGAAAGAACATCAGGCAGCAACATTTCTTGACTGGCAATTACAACCTGGGCAACACAGTTCCTGTTCTAGAGCTGATGTGACTTTGACTGTGCAACCATGAAACCAGAGGAAAAGGTTCTACAGTGAGCTGGAAACATCCATGGAAACCACATAAACATCTGTGATTTGACTTTAAACTTTTTGTCAAGAAAAAATATGTTTCCTATAGAACTATAAATTCTTTTTCATACAAATGAGAAACAGAGTACCATTGGAATATCATATGCAAATATTTTATTAATCTGGAAGCCTTTCACTATAGTTCTTTCCTGGATGTTATATTGCAGTTCAACTCCATGTTTAGTACTCCAAGAGGGTTTGATTATGCAAGAGGACAGACATTCTCTCTTCTTGATTCTTTTTCATCAGGAGTTAAGAGTACTTAGAACTTTTCACAGCCAAGTGATTTAGAAAAACTTAAGGTCTCCTAATATTGTTTTACTGTATATGGCATTCATTTCTATAACCATGCAATAAAATATTCTAAAATACACTGATTTTCTTCCCAGTGTTTACTAGAAACATCAGGAATATAAGCACCACAGAGAGATAATATATTTTTAAATAAAAACTGTAATATCACAGAAAGAAATGGATATAAATTCCATTAATAGATGTAGGTTGGAAATTAAAAGACAGTCATTAAGCCATAGAGGTTACAGTGCAATTAAGTATGATCTGATGTAATAAAAGAAGTAACACATTTTTAGATGAAACCTTCATCTTTATAAAGCTTATTATAATCTATAGGTACTTACAATAACTGGAATTGAAGTCAGTGACCCAGAAACCTCCTTGTCTGACTTCTTTTCAGTCTCACAGAAGTTTCTGAAACATTTCCAAGAGAAACGTGGTATTGTATTGCAAGTGATGATGCTTATGTCAATAAAGAACAATAAACTTTTATTACATTAAAATTTTGAATAGTTGCATCTTTATTCAAATCTGTATTACATTTCTTTTGTTCTTTCTGGTTTATGCAATCTTCAATAACTCAGTCATAAATACTTATGTTTCAGATCATGCTTAAAGGAATATGAAATGTTGAAGATCATAGTTTCCTTGTCTTTGTATGATTAGATTTGTTTTCTAATTTTATTAACTTAATGTGGCATATTGCATACAAAAATATCTATTTTCTATATTTAAATAATTTATTCAAAATATATAATATTTCCATAAAATGAAATGAAAACTATGAATATTTCATAGCCTAGAAATCATACATGAAGCATTTGGCAATGAGTTTCTGCTACTAAAATCTGATTAATTGCAGCTTAAGCCAGATGATTTCTTTATGTTGAGTAATGTTATGTTTAGGTGTACTAAAGCAACTGTTTCTTTCGGTTTTTACTTTTCTGCTTACCTTTCTCCTCTTTATGTCTTGTTTCAGAAGAAATATGATAGTGAAAAAAGTGCAGAAAATCAAAAAAAGGCTCCAACCAAAGAAGTTCAAAGTGTAGGATGGAGTTATACAGCAAAATCAAAAATAGAAGCCGGCACTGTGAGAAAAGGGTCTTTATCATTTTACTGTAACATTCTGGCTGAAGTTTTCCCTTAAGACTGTGTAGGAGACTTGAACTTTGGTTTTCAGTGTACAGGTGCATAATCTGTATTAGCAGCTGATCTCATTAGATCTAATTTATTGTATAAAACAGCCAAACGGTCATGGATTTGGAAAATGCCAGGCATTATGACAAGATCTGCAAATTTATCTGTTGAAATGGACATAGCAGAGATTTGCTCTTGTGTTCACTGCATGAATGTTTTAAAACTGCTGGATGTTTTGAGATGGAGCACTTCTGTTTTTTCTCATGAAAATTTGAAGAAAAAATATTGCTGCTTGGTTAGCATGGAATAAATATCAACTCTGGATATTTGAAATATTTTGGGTATAAGGAAAACTGTCACCCAATCAGCTCTAGAAGTCTACATGTCAAATGAAAGCAATCTCTCCAAGGGAACTGCTCTGCAAAGTACCCAGCATAATTTTTCAGAACTTTAGGTAATGTAAAGTTGATATGTACATGCATAAAACCCAAACTTAAAATAGATGTATGTCTAAAACTCCATTTAATTCTTTGGCCATTAACAACTGGAAATTATAAAATTAGTTGAATATTTGAAACAAAATACGATTATCTCTAAAGCAGAAAATAAAAATTTTAACTATGATTAATCTGAATTTTTTTACTATTTAAAATACGGTAATTTTATATGTGTATGTTGAGAAATCCAACTTTTTCAGTGGGTCTTTCTTTCTGGTACAGTTGTAACAGGAAGTTCTTTTATCATTAGACACAGCAATGTCTGAGGTTGCCTTACACAGGTGAATTCTTATATACAGCAACCCTACAAGTACAAAATTAGGTATGTGGTCTTCTCACCCTTGTTATGCAATAGCCAGGGGGGCAGAGTCAGGAATCTGACTTTGTTTTAATTTATGGATTTCCTGATAAAACCTAAAATTGAAAACGTGTAAGAGAAAAATCTGTACAGTTAATATTTAAGAGAAATAAATTGTATTTCAAAATCTGAATCAACTGCATAAAACGAATCAGTCTGTTATAATGGAGGGTCCTCAAGCTGCTTGAAACTTGAAATCACTGTAGAAAGAAGGAAACTTTGGTGTGGGGAGGCATACACATGACTCTTATAGTATGAAACCTTTTTTGAGGAAAACATTTTACTTTTCAACGTTATCAACATAAGACATTATTTTTAATTAAGGCAGAAAAGTGTAACTTTCAAATGCACTGTTTTTCCTGATAAAGGAGCCTACTTCTTTTACCTGGGGCTTAAAGGCACTCAACATAAGTTGCAGGACTTGGTGATCTTGCAAGAAGGCATGGTTACATGACTCAGCTCTTACTTCTAGTTGTTGCTCTGTAGGAAAGAGGCCTAAAGCTCTCTTTGGATGACTAACATTCAGTAATCCTTTCAGTATGATACTACCACAACTACTGACAATCTAGAAGACTGAAATGGGACTTTACTAAGACATAAAGTTGAAGCATTGCAAAAACATATCTTTCCTGTCAGATTGGTTTCTGATTCCTGACAAGGAACTACAGAAACAAAAAATCATCTTTTCTACTTCATGATTTTAACACACAAAATTCCACATACCTGTCTTAATAAAAGGATCATACTTTCCTTTTTGTCTGAGATGTTGACAGCTGCTTATTTGCTTTCAAGTTGTGTCAGCAAAGAGAAAAATCTAAAATTCTTTCTATTATTTCTTTTGGGAAAGATTGTAGTTTTAATGCACTATTCCTCTTTTTATGATCCAGTGAAGAGAATGCAAAAATTAGAATATATGAATTTAAAAATGTTATTTAAAAGAATAATGGCTAACAGTAGTTTAGTTTAAAAAATATGTTCTTTGATCCCCGAAACAGTGCTTACTCACAACATATAAGTCAAAAGGACCATAGTCATGCTTGTGCATAAAAATAAAACACTATAGAAGTTTGACCATAATGTTTATTACTGCTACAGATTTTTAATTGCACTCTATCAACATTGGACTCATAACTGAACTGAAATACTTTTGGTTTATCTCTAACTGCCGCAAATAATTGATAAACCCAAATGCGGCTGCACATTTTGCAGATTTTCCTTCCCTTTCTTTACATTTCCTCTTTTCCACTTTTTTAATTTATAGAATCATCTATTCTTTCATTTGCCTTCTACCTTTCTTATTCAAAAATTGATAAGCAGGTTTAAGTTCATGTAAGAATGTATCTTCCCAGAATTTCTACTCCATTTTGCAACTTACAATCACCCGCATTTATCTTTTGTGCCTTGGAACCATCTGGTTTTCTGTCTTTTGAAATTTCTTGTGTAACTACTTGGTGATTTAGTTGCAGTTTTATATTTGCAGTGACAACTTGCTTGTTCTGAATTGCATTTCTTCACTAGACTGCAAAGGATTTATGGTGAAGTGAAGCATCGTTCTTCTGCCCTTTGGCACATGTGTTCCTTGCTAGCTGGCATATAGAAAAATGTGCTGAAATGATGCAACATAGCCAGAATAATTTACCTGTGTGACTTAATTTGTCTATGGCATTAGTTGACATTATTTCTATTACCACTTTCCTCTTCTGATTTTACAGACAGAAATTCTTGCCTGCATTTCTTTGACTGTTTTAAATCTGTTTTCCATGGCATACCTTTCAGAAGTTGAAGAAGTTATCAGCTGCAGGTAAAAGCATAATCTTACATAAGTAGAAGAAATTTGTTCTCTTCTGACCCAGACCATGAATTAAATGTGGATTTTGTTGTGTAATCTCCCCTCTGTCTGTCTAAGAGCAGGTACTGATCATTACATTATCTTCAAGCTTGACTCATCCTCATGTGCCCTCCATGGGCCTGCTTCTATAGGCAGATGTGACAAATACAGCACTTCAGGCTTCTGAGATTTCTGTCTGATCCCATATAAACAATTTAGCTAACTGTCATACACAGCTTATCTCTGGTTCAGCATGTGGGAAACCTTTTTTGACTGTCTTGTTTTGAGACCTGGCAAAAACTACAGAAAGAACTGTTTCTTCTAGTTGCACTCATAAAACTGGTCAGTGCACTTCTGTATTTCCTCGAGCTTTCTGTCAAAGCTGTAAAGCTGTTCATGGTGATGGGTTGTGCCTCCTGTTCCACAGATCTTTCTCTGTTGTAGTAAAGTCGTGCTCTATGCTACTAGCTTCAAACGACATTGCCAAGTAGCCTTGTCTTCACCCCACACCGCTGAATTCCCAACAGCATTTGCTTTCGTTCCTTGGTATACTCAGCAATGGCTTGTTTTCAGCCTGCCTGTGCCTGGAAGCAAGACTAGGAGTGTTATTTCAAGGATATAGGCATTGACCTTTTTTTTGTGGATGCATTTCCCTCCTGCACATGTACAAGTTCTATGGCAAACACAAGGATCCCCAGGCTTTTTGCTAGTGCAGTTTCTAAGACTAATAGAGCACTATTCACTGTAACTCTGGCTTCTTTGTAATCTTGTTGTGGGAAGATGACTAGGGCTAAAAATTAAAAGAGACCAAGAACTATTGGATAAAATACATCTGCATCTCCCTGGATGGAACACAGTTGACATACCCCACAAAGATTTCCCATACAACAATAAGCACCTGCCACTGGGGATGGAATGGGGGGTGGAGTGGAGATGCCACAGCCTCCCTCCATAGAAATCCCTGCAGGGAGGGGAACATGGTGGTACTTTGTAGTTCATAAGATTATATAGTACCTGTCAACCAAGGGCGATACATGAAGGTGTTCTGCAGCTGAGTCAACAACTACGTCAAAATCCCTCTCCTCAGATACCAAGATACGACCATGGATGTTAAGCATGCAAAGCAAAATGAAAGAACTTTACATCAATCAGAGATAAAAATATTTATGACTAAATTCACTCAAACTCCACCTAAACCTAGGAGGTAGTATAAAATTAAGTTGGGAATAGGGAGACAATTGAAGAAAACTCCACTGGAACTGCTGGGATCAGTTGACGAGCTGAACCTATCTTCACCCTGTACAGGAATGCCACTGACTGAGAACCATATTTTATGCACGTTAAATGCTGCTATTAGGATTAGAGTTTCTGCTTGCTTTATAGAGTGGTAGATTGCTTTAAACACGTTTTTGCAGTCAGACACTATCACTGATGACCCACAAACCGTATTAGCCTGTCACAATTTCTATCAATAGTGTTGTTCCATAAACAGTTAGACTGAGTTCTTTATAGGTAGGTGCTAACAGTTGCTGGCAGCAGGTAACACACTGGGAAGACTCACTGAGGGCCCTCCATGCTGTTGGCTTAGTCCCTCTGGAAAGGGAAGCCAAATCACGCTCCAATCTTGTGACTCTGTTCAGTGAAAGGTCGGCTTTTGGGATGCTGTTAGACTGGTCAGGCATAATGGTTTCAGCTTCCCTGGGGCACTGACAGATAAATAACTGAAGGCTGAGAAAATCTCCCCGCAATAAGGTTCGGGTGAACTGCCTCCCTTTTCTTGTGACACTTGTCATACTTAAGGACCTGGCTCCTAACCTGAAATTTTTTCATTATTTAAACAAATTAATGCTTTGTTTTGACTTTTTCTGTCTGCATAATTCTTTCTTAACTACCACAAAATTTTTCTCCCTATGATGGAAAGACATTGCAGCTTGGATTGATGAACTTAAATATTATTTCTCTTAAGTTAAAATTACCATAAGGAAAAAAAAGTGTCTGTTTTTTCCTTATCCTTATTTAATTTTGTTGTAATATTTCAAGGGTATGGCAGCCTCCATAGGGACTCAAACAGTATGATGGCTACTAAAAGATTATGCAGAGACTGATGAGGGACAGGATGGCCCTCTATACAGACTTGCAAAACCACAGTGAATGATTTATTTCTTGGACAAATCAAGTAATGCATCCTTAACATTGATACTGTTTCCAATGCTTGATGTTTTTGAGTTGGTGGGTTTTCAGAATCCTTGGTAGCTTTTTTTACCAGTGTTGAAGTCCCAGTCTTCTGTGGTAGGTGCAATGGCCAGACAGTTATAATTATATTAGCAGCAGTTCTCAAGTAGGAGTAAGAGAAGTCCATTCTTCGTCTCAGCTTTTCTTGCACGTCAATTTCTTTGATTAACATTTTATGTATGTATTTCCAAATGTTTATGCTTTCCCAACAAAGAAAACATTTTTATTAACTTGACTGAACACACAGTTATCTTCAAAAACTCCTTTGTTAAAATGTAATTAGTTTCTTAAAAGAGCATTGTATTTTTTGTGAATATCTTTTAAAGACTGAATTAAAGACTTCATGAGTTCATTAATGTGTGGACCTATCTGATCAGCTTTCATCATGTAAGAGTCAATGGCAGGTTTGATTTATATCAGGGATGTTTGAAACCGAAGTTTTCACAAAGTGAGAAAACGTGGACAGACCATTCCATTAGCCTGTGTCATCCTTGTACTATGATAATTAGGCACCTCTGGAAGACAGAGGAGCACAAACACAGCTTTGCTCTGATTTCTAGTACCAATTTTTGTGCTGTCTTTTGATAATCTGGTTTTAATATTTGCTTTTAGGCTTTTTATTCCGATTTTATTAGTTGCCTACTTATTCGCTGCGTCCTCACTGAGGCCAAGTTTCTGGAATTTTCTCTTGCCATAAGCCAAGCATATAGAAGAGGCAATGTTTTTTCTGGAGTACTGTAGGCTTGTATGACAGGTGACATTTATTCAACATATCAGCCCTTCTTTTTCCTTTTGCTGTAAGGTGCGCCAGGAATGGGTTTTCAGTTTTCTGAGATGGGACAGAGCAACCTCTGCACAATGTGTGTTACTGCTTTGGTATAGCAATTTACACACCCAAATCCACCTCCCCTTACTCTCAGAGGTGCTGTATTAAAGCTTCTCTTCTTAACAAGATTATCAGATTTTGCCTTTTCTCCTCCTTTTTGAATTCCATCTAGCTCAAGTGGTTTGCATAAAGGAGGGGAAGAGACTCATACTGCCCTCTGGATTAGAACGAGCTGATAACTGGACAACGGTTGTCTCCTGTAATACGTACCTGCTGGCACAGGAACTGATTCCTCTCTACCCTTCCTCCAAAGACTGCAGACAGAAGAAGGTGGCCCATGCCTATACGTATCTATTTATGAGAAAAAGATGTATGTAGCTAGTCAAAAAATGTGAAAAATTTAACCCAGGAAAAGGGCAGTTGCTGTCCCAAAATTTCTGTGCACCCAGAGAACCATCTTCAGTTGTTCAGTCTACCATCTGCCATGTTGTCACTTTTTTCAAGAGGACTTTGTTTCATTTTTTATAGCAAAATGGCACCAAATATAGAAAGGAATTATGTTTTCCTTGTGAAACAATAACATATATTTAGCACAGCATCTTTGTCTATCCTCATCTTCATTTTGCAAGAGCAACCATCCCCTGCCTCTTGGATGTCAGGATGGAAACAGGTTTCAGAAACCACCCATTCTTTCTGCTTGAAACCTGCCCAGGGAAATAGTAGTAGTTGATATCAAGATGTATTTTCACTGCTATTTTGAGCAGCATTTTTGTCCTGGAGATGTAAGGGGTCTGTGTTTGCATGCACAGCAAGCAGATATTTATTAAGAGTACTGACTGTAGTGTTTTAAATACCTCACCTCCTTTTCAGGGCTCCAGCACTGGTTGTCATGGAAACAGAACTGAGAACCAGAAACTGGCAGCTAAAATTGCCTCATCTGCTAGTGGCTGTGTCCATGTCTAGTCCTGCTTCCATGGAAACACAAGTCAGAGCAGCAAATGCAAGGTTAGTAGTTTCCAAAAGCTGCCTTAAAAATAACCCTGAGCTTAGTGTTATTTTGTTTGTGATCATCTCCCCACCAGGCCTGCTTAAGTAGAACTCTTGAAATCTGCAGTATTTGTAAATTTAACATAAATAAAAGGGGGGGAAAAAAGGCATAAAAACCGAAGATAACTGTCCTCTTTGATTTCCTTTACTGATATAATAGGTTTTTGGGAGACAGACTGTTTAACAAACCTTGGCCTACATAGTTACATTAGCAATCGACTGTCAGAATTATTTTTGATTAATTAAGTGTCCTTTCTTATAATTTGTGTTTATACTGAGCATGTCAAAAGTTGAGCAATGGTTGGCATGGTTTAGTTGCTTAACTAGGCCTCATTAATTCTCTCTTAGTACTGTACCATTCCATCTCACCAAAAGAAAAAAATCAATCAGATTCAGATAACATTTTCAGTTTTCAAAAGAACTAGCTGTAAAGAAAGTCCAGATAATTTTCTATGGATTTTATAACTTTTTTATTTTTCCTTCAAAGTCAGAATCTATCCTCTTTATAAATTTCTAGACTTTTCATCTGGCTCTAGCTCTCCTGTTTTGCAGTAGACTTGATATATGTAGAAGTCAGTGGCTTTCTGACTAAAGATGCTTAGTTTTGAAAATGTGGAATGGGTTGCCACATGTTTAGTTCAAGTACCTGTTACCCTGTTGACCTGCTTTCCCAGGTGTAATGTTCTGCTTCAGACAGATAAGGGGCCATTTTTTATCCTCAACTGTCCCAGCAAGTCTTCTGTTTGTTGTGATTTTGGATGGCTGGAGAAAGGGTAGCAGAATGTTAGATTATATTTGAAATTAGTAACTTTGTCGGTGTTGCTTTGCTGACATCAATGTCTTGTAAGATATAATGTGCTCCAGGATTCAGGTGCTGCATCTAATTTGCTATTAATCCTGAGATAATATTTGTGTTTCAGTAGTTCTTGCTGAAAAAATAATATCAATAGATAGTTTTCATTAAAAAAATCTGGGTGAGATAGTGAAATAAACAGCTGTGTATCTGAGCTTAAGATTTTTTAATAAGATCCACGTTTTATATGGAAGGAAAGCCATCACATCCTGAAGCCTGGATATCAGCTAATAAACACAAAACCCCATTTAAAGGTCCAGTCATTTTATTCTAAAGCTTTCTCTCAAAGGTCACTAGCTAAAACTTAGAGGAATATGGTCTATCACTGATTCACTATTTGACTTAATACCTATCTCTCTGTCTTGTAGGTCTCAGATGAATTCCTGAATGTTTTGAAGCAGAGAAAATAGAAAAGAAAACTCTTTGTCTGTGGATTCCTTCTGGGCTTCTTCTTTCTTTTTTAACTGAAACAGATGTTACTATCATTCTTAAACTCTGAAAATGTAGCTCTGGCTGACCCAATATGTTATAAAGAAACTCCATTTCATAAAAAGGACAAAACCCGTTTTTTTTTCTACCTGATATTCCTCTTGTTCCACATCAACAGTTTTATTTAATCTGGTCATTAAAATTACTGCCATTTCTATCTCCATTCTTCTTTTTTCTTTTTTTTTTCAGAAGACTTGCTTTGTAATTTTGTTTAATTCATTACATTCTTGAAAGAAATTTCAATATGGGCCTGTGCCCTAAACAGCTAAACAATGTTTGGAACATGAAATATTTGTGCACTTTAGAATAACTGTCACAATATTAGCAATATAATCTTTATAACATATTAGATTCAAAGCTGATACCCTACTTTCATTATAAAGTCTACCAGTCTTTGGCATTTTTCACTAAACTTCCCTTAATCAGTATTTAAAACTTCCCTTATTTATACTTCTATTAATGCAAATGAGCTTTTTTGGCATTTTCCCTCAGTATATTCAAACCATGTATAATTTATGAGATTGGAAAAGCTACCAACCTGTTGTTTTTGTGTGTTTCCTTACATTGCCTCTTTTTTCTCAATCTGTAATTTCTTAGAAGATCCTCCCAAACTCACCATTTTTTGAGATGCTTTGTTGCAGAAGTCATAGAACCATAGAAACATAGTCCTTTTCAGAAGTCCTTTTCTGTGCTCAGGTGAAAAATGGTGCTGGTCAATTGAAATTGTTCAACTAGAGAGCTTTCAAATACAATGACATTTGAGGTCCCTGTTTTCTTTGAGGAAGACATAAAATCAGGTCATCATATCAGGACTCATTTCTTGAAGCAACTGGAAAACAGATACGAAAATGGTAGGTCAACCTCTCTTCTAGTGTTTTCAAGAATGAGTAAATCAGTGTGTTTCTCCATACTCTGTGAAAGTTCCTGTCAGCCTCAGGATAAAGAGAGTATAAACACAATGATAGTTGTGAAAGGATTTGAGGGAAAGAGAATTGGGTTAACAATGCACTTATGAATTTAAGTCTCCCTTATGTTGGTTACCTCAGCCAAAGCACCTGTGTGCATATCAAAAATTGGTGACCAGACCACTCTGTCTGACTCATAGAGGCTTAAATGTTTTTTAGATTCCCAATTACTGTTATAGCTAATGTAAAATACCTTTAGATTTGAAGATGGGCCTGATAGAGTCTGGTTCAACACTTCAATACAGTTGTTACTTGGTAGGTTAGTTAAAAACCTTTTTTTGAAAAAAAAATATGGTCATATCAGTTTTAAATTTTCAACATGAATATGGCAATAAAGTTTCAAGCCATCTGCATGTATTGGAAGCCCATTTCCAAATCTTCCAGTAGAAATTTTGCTCCCTATTCAGACTTTGATATTGATGATTTTTCTGATTACACATCTTTGCAGTTCAAGGTACTTCTTTTAAGCCCAAAACATTACCAAAGGAATTTCCCGTCTTTTGTTTCTTAATTATGTAGAAATTAATATAGAAAAACTGGATATTGCATGAATGATATTAACAATCAGAGTAGGATGCTATTAGGGAAGTTTCTCAATGCTATTTATCCTGCTCCAAGCCATCTGGAGGCATCTGAATGTGCCATTGGAATAATTAAGAAATATCAAGAACAAAATGGTTTTAAATGAATTTTAATGACAAAACTAATTAGTGGACCATTCCCATAACACACAACAGCCACTGCATGTTACTAATGTGTCACAAATGACAACTTTTGCAGGATAAATGGCATATTTTGCCAATTCATCTCTTAGCAGTATCTTTCTGGATTTTCTTTTTTTTTTTTTTGATTCTACAAAATGTGGATGTCTTTTGAGATTAGAGTGTCTGAAGTGCATGCCAAATTTGCTTTTAACAGTAACTCGTATTTTTAAAATAAAAAAGGTAAGCCTCATTCTCTTTCACAGGGGGATGAAGTTGTCTCAGTATTTCTTTGAGTAATTTTGACATTTAGTAAACAAAAGCTGTAAAATCATAGAATCATATAATAGTTTGGATTGGTTTGGATCTGGTGTCTCAGATCTCTGTCCAACCTGACCTTGAACACTTTCAGGAAGGGGAAGTGTTCCACCACCTCTCTGGGTGACATAGCCCAGTGATCTCACCACTCTCACTGTAAGAAGCTTGTTCCTTTTATCGTATCTAAATCAATGCTCTCTTAGTTTAAAACCATCATGCCTTGTCGTATTGCAACAGGTCCTGGTAAAAAGTCCCTTACCTGTGTTTTTATAGGCCTTGCTTAGGTACTGAAAAGCTGGTGTAAGGTTTCCCTAAAATCTTTACTTCCCTGGGCTAAACAGCCGCATCTCTCTCAGACTGTCTTCATAGGAGAGGTGCTCCATCCCTCTGATAATTTTCATGGCCCTTCTCTGTATCGTTCCACATCTTTTTTAACCTTTCCAGAGTGGAAACTGTTTGATCCTTTCTAGCATGTGTTTCTTTAAATGCAGCCAATGACACCTCTATTATGGGTTTTTCTAAACCATTCCTGATGCCAGCTAGTTGAAGAAAATATTTTCAAAGAATGCAGTATGGATGCAGCACACTTTCAGTAGTCAGCAGTAACCATGTAAGTGGTAAATAACGAAACTGATGTTTTCTTCAGAAGGAAATTAATATGCATAATGAAAGCTGAGCGGTTAACCTTCATTAGCCGTGAAAATACATATAAGTCTTCATTCTGGTTTCAACTTTTAAGCATAATTAGTGAATGTCTAGGTGTAATAATAGGCTCTCTATGTTTCTTTTTCCACATGATTATTCTTTGCACAGAAAAAACTCCGTTGCAATGGTTAGTTTTGCTGAGCGCTTTAAAATGTAGTGGCTGAATCTTTCTGGGATGTGAGATCAAACAGTATTTTGTGTGGAAAAACCTATGTGTACATCTGATAGAACTCTTAGTGCAGAGCATTATGCCAGGCACCTGACTGTGACAACCTCTGTTCTTCACTTGTAACAAAATCATAGTCCAGAGGATGGCTCTCTGAGAAAGACTATATGTGATTATTGTGTCTTAGGGATTATTAAAAACCTCTGCACTTGGTGAGAAGTTTACAGGTTTCTGTGAGTAGAAAAGCTGGTGTAGAAAAGCCAGGGCCTCACCAGAGCAACTGTACTGACTTTGTCTCAGCGCAAGCATTGCCATCAGAAACAGCAAACTAACATAAGGTAGTGGTGCCATGCTTAACAGAGACTATCAGGCACATTATTTTTATTGTGTTTGAGCTTCTTTGTATTTACATGTTGAAAGAAAAAAACTAAGAGGACTGATATCTATTCCCATCTTCTGTATTTGTTGCTATACCAAAAGCTAGTAACACTGCAACCTTACTGTACAGAAAGGAGAACTGAACAGATTTGTTCTATTGAGCAAGAAATTCAACCTGCTATGCTATTAGGCAGTTACCTCAAACACGTTTTTCTTCCAATAATTGTACATATGCCCTACTTCTGGAAAATATATGTAACCTGATTCCATTGGACTACAGTATGTTTAGATGATTTAAACAACTACATTGAAAAAATGCTCTGAGCAGTTTACAGAATGCCTGAAACGTTGTCTTTTACATTTGTTTATGACTTACAAATTATGTTTTGTAGCCCATCTTATAAGGATTTTAGAGAGAAAACACATACTTCCTAATCTTACTGTGTCTTGAAAGCTACATTTAAGAGCAACCTTTTTGACTCTACTAATGAACTACGAATTTAAACAGCTTTTGACTTTCTCTTACAGTCTCAATAAACTATTTAGAAATGCATCATTGATATAAAGTTTGATCGCCTTAAAATTATCCATTTGGCATCAAATTCAGTTTGTGTTAATGTTTAGTGATAATTTGCATTTCAGGAAAATACAATTGTTTTTATTAATAATTTTACATTTAATTAATAAGTGACCAACTTTTAAAACAAGTGGGGTTTTGAAATTTAATCTTTTAGTCTTTCATCTCAGATCTGCCTACCAAACTTTGCTTCTCCTTTTAAGTCACAAGACAAGCACAGCACATGTCTATGGAAAAAATACAATATCCATAAGAGAAGCTGAAATAAAAAAAATGCCTGTCAAAAAAAGACTTTATATCCTGGAAAGAAGAAATCAAAATATTTTTTCAACAGAAATTGAATTTTTTGTTTGTTTCTTTCTTTCATATATTAGACAACTAAGGCATAATAATTTGAGATTAATTTCTGTAATCTTATTGCATTTAAAATGTGAGGTCTGGCAGACCTCTTGTATGCTCATCAGAGAAGACCAAAATAAAATATAAAAAAACCTTGCTTTCCACCCACGGTAATTTTTACTTCAAATGTCAATTGCAATATCTTTGCTTTTTTGAAACATGGATAATCTACCATGGTTATGTAGTAAATTAAACTTTCAAAGGTAAGCTATTTCATACAGCTAACTCCTCAGAAACACAATATTAAAAAGAACAGAAACGCCTTCCTTAAACTGAATGTTACAATAACAAGTCCTTATATGGTGTGCAGTGTCCTCTGTTGTTACTGAAACTTGGGAAGGGTGAATCCAAATTATATTAGATGCTGAAAAGGACCATGACAGTTATGAGAAATGGAGAACCTATTCTCCATTTCCTAGGAAGAATTTTAAGATGTCTGCATGGAGAAAATTAATGTACTGTTGAATTTTTCAGCTCTTCAGGGATAAGCCCATACAGAACAGCTTAACACTTACCACCACATGCTCAGAAACAGGTATGAGTTTAGTGCATGTTTAAAGTGCAGGGATATTAGCTCTGATACAGTGCCGTGAAAATGGAGACACACAGCTCCAAACCTGATTTAGTCAGTGCCCACATGGCTTTCTGGAGGCCTTCTTATCCACATGCAGCTAAAGCTGGAATTTACTCTAAAGAGATGAGGAAGACAAATGCTATAGTTACAACATTTAAAATTTACTTTTTCTGTGTGGTTAGATGGGTGCCAAGTAAGATATAGGATCATTTATTTTGGACATATTTGATTTTCAGGCACTTTGACACTTTTTGACTGAAGATTATAGGAACCTGAATGGAAGACCTGATATTTTAATGAGAAGAAGACTACCAATATTTTATGAAAAAATTTTAAAAAACCCCAAAGTTAGAATAAGTACTGTATAATTTATAGATGTGCTTCAAAAATTAGTTTTCTTGAGGAAAAGCCATGTAATTATCTACTATTCAGATACATCTTTGTTGACACAGCAAACATTATTTCATAGAAAGGAAGAGATTGCCTCAGAGAATTATCAGATCAGATGTATTGGTGAGCAAGTAGCCATTATTCAGTCTTTACAAACATGATATTGATTATGCAGTATTAGTTTGGGTAGACTGTGGTAAAATGAGAATGCATCTAAGAAGAAAACAAAATATCTGTTTTTCAATTCTTCTCTTTGTTTACTTTTAATGCAACAGAAAGAGACTACCCTTTAATTTTACTGTACCAAGAGACTTGCATTAGTAGTCTTGAGAGAATTCTATGTAGAAGATATATACCATCATAGAAATGTTAATTTATCCCTTGCAAAAACAAAAGATTGTTGTTTCTTTTAATTTTTCAAGCATTTATTTTGACTACTCAAAATTATAAGTATTGGATTAACTTCTGTTCCTTTGATTGAATAAATCTCAAAAATAAGAGCAATTTTAAGTAATGGAAAAATAACCTATTTTTTTACTGACCCAAGGCGTACTTAATCAAATTTTCTATGAACATTCTTTCCAGTCACTATCATAGGGTGACTCTTGCAGGCAAAGATAAACTAACTTAAAAATGTCTCTTGTTGTCCTGCCAACCTATACCTCTTAAAAAAAACCAAAACCTGTTGATAACGAACCACTCAAACGCAGAACAGCTAGTGTGACTTTACAGAAGCAGACGTCCTTGGAGTGGGATATATGCTATTCTTTTTTGCTTAAACAAGCCTTCTACCCCTTCTATTCAGTTGTAGTGGTCATGACTACTCCTTAGCTTCATGCTTATTTTTTTTACTACTACTCATTTTTCTTCATAGTAGCTGATACGGTGCTGTGGTTTAGGTTTTTGACCAAGATAGTGCTACAACACACTAATGTTCTACCTTTTGCTGAACAATGTTTGCACAACACCAAGACACCTCCTCTGCCTCCTCTGTCCCAATGGAGGTGGCAAGGGAAGTGACCAAGTGACTGTGTGGTGTTTATCTGCCCACTTGTGTTAACCCGCAACATCAGTGTTTTCATCAGATGCTTTTTCTTGCTCCGGATGAATAACTTACATTCCGTTTCCAGTTACATCCTTGTCAAGCACAAGTGTTCCCAGATATACTGGACAGACCAGAATACATAGGATGTTGCTGATAACGTCTTTTAGAGACAAATCAGATTCAGTGCATTTGAACTACGTAGGAGCTGCAGTGTGTGTGTCTGTATACCTTTAAATAAATTTCCCACAAGAACTGGCTTATAGGCATTGCTGTTTGCCAACAAGAGGGCAGCCTTCAGGCAAAATTTTGCCAAGAAAAGTAAACTTAAAAACTGCATATTCTCATCTGTCAGAGCATCCTCCTCCATGTGCTTAAGCAGCAATGACTGTTTCTTTTAGTGATTTTATTTTTTATTATGCTTATTCATATATTTTCCTTTGGGAAAAACATGGTCACATTGGAGCTGTTAGACAAAATATTCTCAGAGGATCTTTTAAACCAGATTCTAACAGAAGTATGACTAATACAGTGTCACCACCGTCGGAGACTTCTGCAATACATGTTTTCTGGGGAAGGGAAAATAAACCTAGGAAACAGTCTCTTCTAATCATAAATATTAAAAAAAGGAGAGAGGATTGGAGGAGAGCAATCTTATCCCACTAAAACTAAAAAAAAATGAAACAAAAACCAACTAAAAAATTGGAAAAGCTGCAGGAATGTGTGAAACCTATAAGGAACTCATTCCCATCTAATTTGTCTGGGAAGCATTTGAGAGGAAAGTGTGGAAATTATCTAATTAAGCTCAAACAGAAAATCACTCTGTAACTTACCATTACATAACAATAGTTTGCTCCTCTAAAAGACTGAGAAAGATAATTCTTTAGGATATATTCCCAGAGATTTAGAGTTGCCTGGGAAACTAGCTGCCATGTGTGGTTCTCCTCTTTGCTGAGCAAATGTTGAGTCACATGGATTTTCCATGTGTCAGGTTTTGTTGCTGACTCTTTAAAAGCAGAATGTATCTGCTCAGCAGCACTGGATTCTACGGGTCCTTACAGTCAGCTTTGCTTCTGTGGAACTTTCAATTTGTATTTGATACTGCTTGCATAAATATTCAGAATTAAATCTTACATAAACAGTTAGGAATACAGACTACAGAATTTTTTGCTAGGGTTTTGATGATTGCTTTCCATTCTCAATTGATTTGTTTTCTGTGATATTTGTACCAATATCTCATAAAAAGCTATGCAACCACTGATTGCTGAGAGGCTACACCCCCACAAATTCAAGAAGCTGCTTGAGATTGAAATGCAAAAGAAAAAACATGTATTTTCAGACTCTGCTCTTTTCCTGGCCTCTTCACCCTTTTGGGGCTGAGCACTGAATTTCATTTTATGTCTGAGCTAAATGTGAAAAAATGTTATTTCTTCACAGAAAAAGCCATATTAAAGTTTCTACACATTTCTCTTAATTGTGTTGCAGACAAGTCAGGCAGATCCTGTGAAAATTTCACTTTACAGAATCAAGGAATGGGTAAGGTTGGAAGGAACCACAGTGGGTCATCTGGTTCAACCTCCCTGCTCAAGCAGAGTGATCTTAGAGCACATTGCCCAGGTTTATGTCCAGACAGTTCTTGAGTATCTCCAGTGAGGGAAACTCTACAATGCCTGTGAACCATCTGTTCCAGTGCATGGTCACCTGCCCTGTAATACTCATACTCAGGTGGAACTTCCTGTGCATCAGTTTCTGCCCATTCCCTCTTGTCCTATTGCTTGGCACCACTGAGAAGAGCCTGACTCCATCCTCTTGGCAACCTACTTTCAGATACCTAAATACATTGATAAGATCCCCTCTTAGTTTCTTTTTGAGACTGAAGAGACCCAGCTGCCTCAGCCTTTTCTTATAAAGATGCTACAGTCTCTTCACCATCTTTGTTGCCCTCCATTAGACTTGGTCCAGGAGCTCCATGTTTTTCTTGTACTGAGAAGCCAACAACTGGACACAGCGCTCCAGATACGGCCTCACCAGGGCTGAGTAGAAGAGCAGGATCACCTTACTCAACCTGCTGGCACTGCTCTTCCTAAGGCACCCCAAGATACCTTTGGCCTTCTTGGCTACAAGGGCACGCTGTTGGCTCATGGACAGCTTGTTGTCCACCAGGATCCCCAGGTCCTTCGCTGCAGAGCTGCTTTCCAGTAGGTCAGTCCCCAGCCCGTACTGGTGTCTGGGATTATTCTTCCCCAGGTGCAGGACCCTGCATTTGACTTTCCTGCACTGATTCTCCTCTGTCCACCTCTCCAACCTGTTGAGGTCCTTCTGAAGGGCTGCACAGCCCTCTGGGGAGTTGGCCACTCCTCCCATCTTTGTCTCATCAGTGAACTTGCTGAGAAGGCATCTGCCTCTTCATCCGAGATGGATAAATTAAGTAACACTGAGTCCAGTATTGACACTTGGGGGACATCGCTAATCACAGGCCTGCAACTAGATCCTTGTGCCATTGATTATAACCCTCTTGGATCTGCCATTCAGCCGGTTCTCAATTCACCTCACTGTCCTCTCATCTGGTCCACACTTCCTGAGTTTTCCTGTGAGGATATTGTGAGAGACAGTGTCAAAAGCCTTACTGAAGTCTGGGTAGACAATATCCATTGCTCTCCCCTCATCCATACAGGTAAGTTGCTTCATCATGGAAAGCAATAAAGTTGGTCAGACATGATTTACCTTTAGTGAAATATCATAATAATCAGAATCACAGAACATTCTGAGTTTGAAGGGACCCACAAGGATCATCAAGTCCAGTTCTTAAATTAATGGCCTGTATGAGGGATCAAATCCATGAACATGGCCTTATTAGCACCATGCTCTAACCAAATAAGCTAATCTTAGGATTTGACTCCATGCTGACTACTCCTGATCCCCTTATTGCCACTCAAATGGATAGATACGGCCTCTGGAATAAGATAGTCTATCACCTTTCCAGGGATTGAGGTGAGGATGACTGGACAGTAGTTACCAGGGTCCTCCTCACCCTTTTTGAGGACTTGGGATGATATCTGCCTTATTCCAGTTCTCCTAATCATCACAGCCTTTCAAAGATAACTGTGAGAGACCCATCTATGGTGACTGCCAGGTCTCACAGCCCTCGTGGATGCATCCTGTCAGGGCCCACGGACTTGTGGATGTCAAACTTGCCTAAGTGTTCTCTAACCCAATCCTCCTTGACCAAGGTAAAGTCTTCTTCCCTTTGGTTCTGAATTGCCTGTCTGAAAACAAGTGAGCAGTAACTTGCCAACTGATTGTTGTTCACTAGCCCAGCAAAAAGTTTTGTGTCTGTGTACCTCGTGCCACTACAATAGGCTTCAGTAAATACTGGGAACAGCTTACATGGTTACCTGGGCATATAGTGTGGTGTAAGATTTTTTAGTTTGGAGCAGACATCTGCCCAGCAACAGCACATATCTGGTGAGATATCAGTATCCTAAATTTGTGCTTGGAAGCTAAGTGGAATACCTCAAAGCATCTAATGTCTAAGCTTAGATATCTGAATCATCCGCTAGATATTCAAGCTTATAGTCAACTTCCAATAATATGCAACCAGATACTTAGTACTAGGATTCCACCTACAACAACAGCACCTGCTTATAGCAGTAATCTTCTTCCTATTTGAAAACGGCTTCTGAAAAAAAAAAATCCAAGGCATTTATACTAAGGCAAATGGAATTGTGTTAATTACATTTTTTTTAATATTTATTTCTTTTGACAAACATTAGCTAAGTCGTAGTCCTCATCCAAAGCAAAAGCAACACCATTTCTCCAGCTTGTGTTTGAAAGGAATTCAGTTTGACAAGTTATACCTAATAAAAGTAACTGGTATTTAAAAAAGACATTGACACAAAGAAATCTAATTGCAGAAGTAAAACGAAAATCTTGATTTGTGTTAAAATGAAAACAAACAAACAAATCCCTTCATTCTCTCATATCACTATTTCTGTTCCTCTTGTAGCAGTGGCAAAACAATAATATGTTATTTATTACTGCTACTGATAGCCTCTGATATTCTATGTTCAGTGAGAACTATGAGTCCTTCAACATCTATGTAATGATGGAATGGCTCATATGGAGTTCCCATTTCTCACCTGGAGAATCTGGGTGTCAGTTCAGAATAAACATGTCCAGATTGCTGCAGATAGTTCAGAGATGAGTTCAGCCTGTCATAACTGCTGTGGTTATTACTGTTATCACATTCTAGGCCTTATCTGAATAAACTTAAAACCCCCACCAGTGAGAAATGCAAAGGTACAGCTTTATTTCCAGCTGTACTGCAACTTACAAATTATGGCGTAACATTTAGTCAATATGGTGAGAGATTAATAATCACAAACTCTAAGTGCAGAAAAGTTTCACTGAAAAGATTTTAAACTTACCTGCACAACTATCTTCTCTTCATGGTGAGCCTCTGTTCACTTTCCCCTCTAAGGGAAAATCTGAACTCTCAAACTGATGTTACACTTAGGGCTTACAAATAAATGAAATAATAAACAACCTTTTTGAGCACTTGTCTTCTCTGCTAAGTTTTTGGGTGTCAGGCTGTAAACTGGGGTGAAATTTCAGGGAAGGATTGTAACCCCGCAAAAAGAGTGCTCCTTATGTTGAAGAAGTATTTATCTACAGTGGCATCAATATTCTAGCATAAATGAAGTGCACTAATTGCACTCTTTTGTGAGCAATGAAACGACTGGGAACGTTGAGTTCACATTCTCACCTTGCGTTATATCCCTGAAGTCTTAAGACACAAGTCAGCCATGCACTTTGCTTTCTTTCTCAGTTCAGGTTCACTGGGACTTAAATCTGTGAGAAGTAACCTTACTCACTTTCCTAAATGTAATTTTCCAATGTATTGAAAACCAAGTTAAGATTTCAAGATTTTTTCATGATTCTGAACATTTGTAGAAATAGTACTTCATTATTGGTTAGCTATTGTTAGCTACATACAGGAAGAACAGTTTTCCTGATATACATACACAAAGGCAAAGAACCTTTTTCAAGACAGATGAAAAAATTGTTGGCAACCAAGAAATCTTTTGGTTTCATTGTTTCCTTCAGATGATATATGTCAATTACCTGACTTTAGGCAGTATATCTGACTTTGAATTCCCTAATCAGAATCATCATTAGATAGAGTACAAAAAGTAGTCTGTTTAGGGTACTTGTTTTGTTGTTTGGATTTTTTAAAACAACAGTCTCCCTTTCTTATGAGTTCTTCCATGTCTATTTTAGGATGGAATGACTCATACTCTGGAGTTCCCATTTCTCACCTGGAGAATCTGGGTGTCAGCTGAGAATAAACACTTCCAGATTGCTGCAGATAGGTGAGGTGAGTTCAGCCTGTCATAATTGAATGCATTCAGCAAAGTGGAGCCATGAAACTATACAACAATGAGGTCTTCCAAAGCTATTGAATGTTTCCTACCAAATGCTATCACAGTCAGGAACACAAACCACTATTTGAAGCAGGTCAGCATTTTCTTTCGACTTCCCAAACAAAAAGCTGTGGTACTGGTATGCTGATAGCAGCAACCTGTGTCTAATCTTGCCCCCATCTAAATTATCTCCTATGGCTCCATATTAGCAGCACGTGTGAACATGTGTCTGTAAGCAGATGGCAGGTTAAGAATATATATTATGCTTACCCCTTAATACTATCCTAACTTCTGCATATTTTCAGCTCAGAGGATTTTCTTAGTCTGATGTAGTAGGTTTCCCTAGTAACATTTACTGGGTCTCCTGTCCGTGTCTACTCTGAACGCAAGTAAATGTTTTTACTGAAAAAACCCACCAAAATTCCCAAAATCCAAGAAACAAAAATTCCCCTAGCAAACCATCCCACAGATTTGCCGCCCAGTGTGAAGCACATCTCGTTCATTCTGAGCCTGGCCTCTGTTGCCTTCATCTGGTGGTGCCTACCTGTGTAAGAAGAAACAGTAAGCAGCAAATCCCTACCCACAATCTCTACATCAGGCATAATTTTTATCTTTTCCTTCAAGGTAGTTTCTTAGTCACTGTAAGAAAATTATTCCATATCATGATTGTTGGCCTTCTGTGAACCTTTACCATATTTTCTGTGTAATTTTTTAGAAGATCAGAACTGTGCACATTAACTGAGAGTGCTTATGAGCTGTGATTTTGTACAGTGGCATAATGATGCTCTTTTTTAGTTCTTTATTCATTTCCTCATAAAGTAAAATATATGATTCATTTTTTCACTCCTAGCAAACACCGAGATGATATTTTCATCTGTCACAAACTCAAAGGCTTACTCCAATGGCAACAGACAGCACACTCTTTTTTAGAATTTCATCTGCTATTTTATCACTCAGTCATTTTTTAAGATCAGGCTGCAATTCTTCACAGCCCTCATACTTTCTTCAGATACCACAAGTAGATGAGACACATGGTAGGCCTACTGCTGTATTATTTCATAGTTGATTATTGTTGAGGCTTGTGAGTGAATACCATTGAACACTGGTCATTTGATAATTTTATTCTGCCTCTATTTACCATGATCACCTTCCACTGAGAGCATTGTTTCAGTTGATATTTCATTAGTCAGGTTGATCCTTCATTAATCCCAAAATATAGCATAAGAATCAATGCAGGTTTTCCTACACTGTTCACGGATATAAAAAATATTTGTTTCCTCTGAAGGGCTGTTGTTCTCTCTGAACCTACCATTATAAACATAAAACATACCAAACATAAAACATACCATACTCATTATAAATGAGTCCAAAGACTATTTCAGGGTCTTTTTGTTCTTGATTTTGATGGTTTAGATTAGATTAGAGATTACATTACATTCTGTATTAACTAAGCAAAAGCCACCGAAAAGTTGTTGATTGGGAAAATTAGCTTTTACTTAAAGGCTGGTATCTGTCAGTGATTGGTTACCATAGTGCAAAGCACTTCAGTAAGAAAACAAAAATCCTTTTTACAAATATCTAGCAATAGATATTTCCATCCAGAAAATGGAACAGAAATTACCTTTTGAGTTAATAAATATATGAATTAGTAAAACTGTATTGTTTTAAAGAGATGTTGTAGAAATACCTCACCTAGCAGTGAAGGTTTTTCTTTAAGTTCATTTTCAGTAGGACAGGCTACTCAGATAGTTTTAGAGCATTCTGATGTCTTTGACAAGCGGAGAGGAAAAAACTGTTGTGCACGCAGGAAATAAAAAAGGAGAAAAGTAAAGAAACAAAGTGAATTTTACTAACTATTAAAAGAAGCAAAGCTTGCCTTCTAAACTCAACAGAATGTGTTTTCAGTATCACCATTGTTCAACTGTGCATTGTATTTGGCAAGATACTGCTGTCAATTCCCATTCAGAACACATATCTTGTGTGTGCAAGATATAGTGTTATGATGAATTATGAATCCATCTCTTTCCTTCAGGGTTTTTTTCTTGAATACTTTTTTCTTGCTTTTAAATATTTATTGTAAATGGACTTGAAATAAAGTATAGAAATGTCAACTGTAATCTACTTTGTGCATGCTGGGGAAGCCCTAGAACACAAGTCATCTTTCATATCCCTCTTGCATCCTTCCTGTTTGCCTTTGGAGTGTCTGGGAGCTGACAGAGGAATTTTCTCACCCTCCCAATAATTTTGAGTCAACATAGGTTGCTCTTTTACATCCCCGTCATTTCATACCGTTGCTAAATAATTTATTGGCACAAGCTGGCAGCTTTGGGAATAGGAATGCTAGGGCCATTGCCAGAATTACCTCTGCTCTGTAACTGAATAATGTGTTATCAGCTACTCCACTTGGGAAGCTATGGCTGTCACCTTAAAGTATTTTCCATAAGAACTCCCCTACTGTCTTTAAGTGGAAGTTTATCTTTTCCCTCATGTTGTGGTCTAAACCTAGACAGCAACTAAGAACCAAACAGCCACTCACTCAGTCCCTGACCCAGCAAAATGAGGGAAGAGAATTGGAGAAAGGTCATGGGTTAAGATAAAAACAGTCTAACAGTTGAAATTAAATTAAAATAATACAATAATAGCAACCACCACAACAGCAAAACCAACTAGTGAAAAAGGGAAATAAGACGGAGAAATAAAACCCAAGACAGGCAAATGATGCAAAGGAAAGGAGTTGCTCAACAACAACCCAACCCAGCCAGTCACTCAGCAACATACCCCCACCAGTGTTCTCCCTAGTTTTACTGTTGAGCATTATGCCACATGGTATGGAATATTCCTTTGGTCGGCCAAAAACAGGACCTCAAGAATCAGAAATTATGAAACTTGATGTTCTAGTCTCAGAAAAAGCTGGAAAAAAGCATCAGATAAAAAAGAATAAGCAACATTGGTCAATGTTCTGAATTAATTCTTACCATACTCTTAAAGCACTGTCTGTGTTTGAGCAGATCAGGTTGTCTGACTGGGTAAAGCAGGCAAGTTGACTGGCATTTCTGAAGCTCTGAATCTATATCATTGCTCTGAAGTTGTCATAAAACTAGTGCAGGCTTTCACTCAAGCAACGGGAGCTTTGGATCTCGGTAATTGAGATGGCTTCAAGGGGGATGTCTTGCAGGCTGTTTCCTTCAGAAGCAAAAATCAGACAATTTCTTCATAAAATACAGTTTTTTCACAAGTCTAGTTTCCTCAAGATCAGGAGAAATCTACAGTCAGAAGAAACTTTCTGGCTTATAATTAAAGTCTCTGCCTAGTGACTGCTTTGGACAAAAGTTTTATTTGTAGTTAGGGGTTTATGAGGGAGCGAGGGGTATATTTTGGTTGGTTGGGATATTTTTAAAGGTTGTGGTGATGACTGAGATTATGCTTTCTTGGCTTTATTACTCCATGCACTTCCCCAGAGTTTCTGGTGCTTCTCTGAGACATGCAGCAAGAATTAAATCTACTTCTTGCAATAAAACTCCTATGTACACTCTTTGCCTAAACCACTCGGTGTTCAAAAATTTCTAAGATGGAAACCACCTCATTTATGAAGACCTGCCATGATGGCTCCTTAACTTGAAGATCTATAATTATTTTATGGAAATTATAGAATACAACTTTGTCGTATACATTGATTTTTCAAACATATTAACAAAATATATAATTACTGGGGCATGGTTCCTCTCTTTTTCACTCAGAAGCCTAGGGATAATTACACAGCATCACTTTGCCAAAAATCTGAACTGTTCCTTAAAACTGCCTAATACCTTACTTCAACAAAGAGTTTTCCCAGTCTGTAAGCTCAGTGGGTGAGAAAAATACAGTTTACTAACTCTGTTTTGTCCATACCTCTAGAAATAGTACAGAGTATAAAAATGATTCTGAGTAAAAAGTGCTTCTAATCCATCCACTAGTGCTTTAATGCCTCTTATATAAGGCTCATTCAAGATGTCACTTTTGTCTCACAGAAGTCAGAGAAAAAATGGTTCCCAAATTCCCACTATCTTTTGATTTTTCTGCTCATGCACAGCAGCATGGCTTATTTTAGGCTCAGTGCCTAATGTCAGAATAACTGCTCATTTGTGTGACCCAGTTCAGATAAACTTTTGGCTCTATAGTCAGTTAAGATGGGAGAAATGAGGAGTATCTGTCAGTGTACATACCTCACACAACAGAGAGGGCTTCCCCTGATCACTGCAAGTGCCATATGCTGCATGCACTGTTGATCAGGAATGCGGAGAACTCTGTTGTGGTCTGCAGAACTTACTGGTAGAAGAAAAACACAACCAACATGAGATTTGCAGACTAATTTTTACTGTCACTTTTCCAAGTAAAACTAGACTTTGAAGTCTACCATCTGCAGAACGCATGGACAGCTGAGTGCACTGCTTGTCAGCTTCTGTATGCGTGAGGCTTATATCCCTGAATTCATTCAGCTGTAGAACACTCTGTAGCCTTAACCTGGAGATGTTTGTGAGGTGAGGACAATAATATTAATAAAGGTATTTGAAAAATAAAAATATTCCTTCTCTTAAAAAGAAAAGTAGAAGCACTCCAAACTGAAGCAAATAATTTTACATCTTTGAAGACCTCTATTTTACAAAGGTATTCGTATACCAGCATGAATCATGACATGTAACAATTGAGTTTTGTAAAGAAGTACAAATCAATTTAAGAAGCAAGACAAACATGAGCAAAATAAGAAGCCTCATGGAAAACATATGGATTTTTTATTTTTCATGACTGCGCATTCTACGGCTGCCAAGGAAAACTCCCAAATGCTGTGAGGGAGGCAAAAATAGTAATTTAGATTCAGCCTTTCAAAAAGAGTCTGAGAGATTCCCAGTAAGGAAGTATACCCTGATGTTTCTCTCACATCACAATAAAAAGGAGTGAAAGTTAAATAAAATATGAGTTCTTGCAAATTGAAAAGGTCAAGAATTTAAAATGAGAGATTGTAGAGAAACCAAAAGCTGAGGAAGAAAGCTCCAAACACAAACTCAGCTGCCTAGAGGAACCAATAACACTAATAACTAACTATATTGCATCTGCACTTTAAATTTCACAAAGATGACTGAGCAGTTATCTGAATGAGTGAAAATAATTCTCCTGCAAAATGAAGGTTTGCATCTCTGGTTAACAGACTGAAGCGTTTTTGGAAGAGTTTGCAAAGATTATATAGAACCATCTTATAGCTTTGCGGTAGCATCTTGGTTGATTTTGCTGACTGGGTAAATAAGATAGTTCTGGAAAAATCCTACAGCTCCCATCCACTTCTCAAGGCTGAACAGAACAACTGACCTCAGCCACTCCTCATTCATCTTCCCCTCAAGGCCCTTCACCATCTTCATTACCCTCCTTTGGAAACTCTCTAATAGCTTGATATCTTTCTTACATTGTGGTGCCCAAAACTGCACACAGTGTTCAAGGTGAGGCCACCCCAGTGCAGAGCAGGGCAGGACAATCCCCTCCCTTGACTGGCTGGCAATGCTTTGCCTGATGCTCCCCTGGACACAGTTGGCCCTCCTGGCTGCCAGGGCACTGCTGACTCATATTCAACTTGACATCAACCAGGACTCCCAGGTCCCTCTCCACAGCACTGCTTTCCAGCATCTCATTCCCCAGTCTGTACACACATCCAGGGTTGTCTCATTCCAGGTGAAGAATCCAGCACTTCCTCTTGTTGTACTTCATATGGTTGGTGCTTGCCCAGGCCTCTCATTTGTGAAGTGTTTCTGCAGGGCCTCCCTGCCTTCCAGGGAGTCAACAGCTCCTCCCAGTTTTGTGTCATCTGCAAACTTGCTCAGTGTCCCTTCCAGTCCTGCATCAAAGTCATTTATGAAGATGGTGAAGAGCACAGGGCACAAGATGGAGCCCTGTGGAACCCCACTAGTGACAGGTCACCAGTTTGATGTTCCCCCATTCACTGTTACCCTCTGTGCTCAATCTGTGATCCAGTTGCTCACCCACCACATGATGTGTTTATCCAGCTATGCTAGACAGTTTGTCCAGAAGGATCCTGTGAGAGACAGAATTGAAAACTTTACTGAAATCCAAAAGGATCTGGCTTGCCTTGATCCACTAGGTGGGTTACCTTGTCATAAAAGGAAATCAGGTTGGATAAGCAGGACTTTCCTCTCATGAAGCTGTGCTGGCTTTGACCAATGACTATGTTGTCTTTCAGGTGTTTTTCAGTACCTCCCAGGTCCTTCTTCCTGTCCTTCCTGAAAACCTGCACATCATTCGCCAGCTTCCAGTCAGCTGGGACCTCTCTGGATTGCCAAGACAACCCAAAAATCATTGAGAGAGGTTTGCAATTACATCAGGCAGCTCTATAAAAATTCTGAGATGAATCTCATCAGGACCCATAGATTTGTGGGGATCCAGCTGGAGCAGCAGATCCTACAGAATTTCAGGGTTCAGTGTGACTTGATCATTCTCACAGTCATGGTCCTCCAGCTCAGGGCACTGACACTGACATCCCCTGGGTCTGTCATCCATGCTGAAGACAGAAGCAAAGCAAGTATTAAATATCTCTGTCTTGTCTCTGTCCATGTTTGTGAAGTGACCATTCTCATCCTATATTTGTATACTGCCTATTGCCATTAATATATTTGAAAAAACTCTTTTTATTGTCCCCCACATTTCTGGCCAGCTTCATCTCTAGTTCAGCTTTGGCCATGCAAATATTCCCCCTACAGCAGGCAAGCAAAATTTCTGTATTTTTCCTATGCCATTTGACCTTGCTTCCACTGGACATACACTTTCGTTTTTTGCCTTATTTGTCATTTTGTTCATGCTTGAATGCTCCTAGCTATATACACAAAGGTTTCCTCACAATAGTTTGTTTGCTGCAGTGTAGAAAAGACACCAGGATCCTAATGATAAGCCTGTGCTACTCCTTTATCTGAGTAATTATCTACAAAAGGGAATAGGGACCTACATTTCCTGTCTGAAACTCCTACCCAAGTCATATAGAGAATTCCACTCATGGTCTAGAAACTGGCCATCATAACTTCAACAACTTTCCTCAATCATGCTGATTTCATACAAAGAATTAGGAACTTTTTAATAGCTTAATCTATGCTGTTTAGACCCCTATTTGTTAGTCAGAAATAAAGTTGCAGCTCACTAGCTCTCTCCAAGCACACAGTCTCGGAAGAAAGTAGCAAATGACATTTCCATGGCAACACAGTTTCCAGACACTCTGCTACAAACAAAGGTAAAGTGTCTTGAACAGAGTTCATGCATGGTATTTAATAAGCCGCGTCACTTGCTGTCTCAAGCTATATGTCTGCAGAACTTAGCAATGTTTCCAGTTCAAAGAGTCAGGACAATTATTAGAAAGACTTGCTTAAGCTTGTCCTCTGACTGGAGAAATCAAGAAGAGAGCTGATGAGGATCACATCACCCTTCCTCACATTGGGGAGTTTTAATTAGTTCAGGAGTTCAAGGTCTAATCACTATTGCCTGTATGAGCTCAGAAGGGAACACACTTAATACAGGAAGACAGAACTTTCGGCCAACAAAACCAGACACTAGACCTTGCGAGTCTCTTCTCCCCCTACTCTCGGCAGCATTCACTTTAAAAAGTCACCCATATTTCTTTGTTTTAGCTCCTTCTTCACATCCTCACCCTCTTTTTTGTTCCTGTGACCATATTTTCTTTTCCTGCCTTAGCAAATCCCTTTCCTATAGAATTTCTAAGCAATGTACCAAGACTCAGACATTAATTGGTGGCTTTAAAATAGCACTTTGAGATTTTCATTTCACTATGCTTTAACTCTTCTCCCAAGTCTTTGCCTGTCCATTTAAATTCCAAACTCAGCAGGAGAAAGTCCTACTCAATAACTGAAATAGACCTGACACAGTGGAATCTTAATTTTGTACTTCTACTCAGTCATAAACACACTCGCAATGTATTCTTTGTCTCTTCTCAAATAGAAGAAAGGTTGATAATGCTGCCAGTTCTTCCACTCTCTCCCCCTCTCTCTTCACCTGCCTTTGAAGGTGGAAAATGAACAAGGCAATGCAAAAAACTCACAGGTGCCAGGGACAAAAGAGACAAACCATGGCCACAGATCCTCCACAGCAGAGAGTACTAAAAAATATGTCATTTTGGAACAGATCTAATCTAATTTTTGGAAAACAGGAAATGTTGCTGACTCTACCACCTATCTTGGTAAGTTAGTTCAGTGTTTGACTAACCTCACTGCTAGGAACTCCATCTTAATTTCAAGATTGAAAATGACACACTTTAGCTTCAAGTCACTGGGTCTTGTGATACCTTTATGTTATTAGCAAGAATTTAAAAAGTTTTGGTACTGCACATCTTTTCTATCTGTAGGAACACCCATAAAAAGCAATCCTGAAAAGTGTCTATCACAAATAGTAATCATCCTACATGTAAATAATTCTTATATCAAATATTTCAATTTTTATGTCTATATCTTGTTTCCTCCTTTTTTTTTTCTTTTTCTTTTTTTTTTTTTTGTTAAGCAAAAGAGAAGGCCATAAATGTTGCTTAGATAATTTTTTTCTTATTTTTCATAGGAAATTAAATTTCACAGAGAACAAATGATTGTACTTAGAGCAAACTGTACCAGTCCTTAGGTGACCTAACTGTGATTTGGCAGGGAACAGGAGTGACTAAGATGTCACTTTCTTAATTCCTGCAATGATAAAGAGCTGATTTGATAATTCTGGCAGATGAACTATGTTCTATTCAATAGGTGAATGGATAGGAAAAACAAGTCAGCCTGTAGGAAAATGTCCCAGTCTTGAATGTGACACCTCTTAGACCATCAGTGATGTTGGCAGGACGCATACCTGGCCTCACTGCTTCATATATTATCACCAGCTACGAACAAATAACTTTTGATGCTCAATAGAACTAAAAAACCCAAAAGGAACAATATTATCAGATGTGCATTAGCGAAAAGAATTCTACTTAATTATTGAAATTGATCAGCTGAGGTCCTGAAAGATGAGGTTCACTTGCAACAGGGAATACCTTAATCAGGAAATTCCAGGTTTTTTAGTGTATGGATGACAATATAGTTAATTTTCTTCTTCCCATGACCCAAGGAGGGAAAAAACAAACAGAATTTTTGCAAAAACTCACAAATTTTGAGGTTTGTTGCCATCTCCATGTTTATCCAGCTCGAACCACACACTAATGTTTTTTTGAAACTGTGTTAAACCAAATCTTTGTTTACCAATACCATACTCCACTTTAAAAGCAATCACTTTAAGGTGGATAGTTCTTTCCCTATCCCATAATAATTGCCATCACTGCCAGGAAACAGCATCTGTTTTTAGAACTGCACTTATTTAAATTCACTGTCTAGTCATTTTTTTTTAATGCATTTGTAAACAAGACAGAAAATGCTTTTAGTAATTTGTGTCTCTACCATTTTTAAGTGCCTTTCAAAGCAGAAAGATCAAGTAATGTCCCAGTCTTCTTTTTTAAGGTGGGTTTTTTTTTTTTTTGACTCCTGGCTCATTTGTTAACTTTTTTTGAAACTTTTTCTCCTATATTTGTGTTTGAAATAGGCATGCAAGTATATTTTACTAATGGTATGTAAAGTGTAGATCTGCCTATTCTGTTGTCCTCTTCTATACCAAGTGATCATAGAAATATTTTTGACATTATGAAGTTTGTCTTCCACTAGTCATAAATGTTGATATCAAGTTTTCCTCAGATTTTCACTTTAAAATACATAATTTTCCTCCTCCTGATATCATCTTTATCACTGAAGTTCTGAATTATTACCTTGCCTCTGAACCTATGAAAACACTTTTTAGTGCCTTGCGATCATTTATCAAGGTAATTTGGATCATTTTATAACAATCTCTTCCCTTCATCTTTATAAAAAATTGGCCTTTGAAATATGCAAGCTTAACCAGAAAATGCTTAAATTACCACTTGATTCCCCAGAAAAAATGCAGTCTATTTAAGACTGCATGCTGCATGTCTCTATGGCAAATGTTTGGAGGAATCCAAATGCTATGCCAGAGTGCACATCTTTATAATTCAAATATGTATTCCCACAAAAATGAAAAAATACCTACTGTATCAGAAAGGTCCACACTTCCACAAAGCTATCCTGTAACTTTTTTTCTGCTGCTTCTTTATTTATGGAACTCCAGAGCAATTTTTTCCCCTCTTTTTGTGTCATTCTTTGTTTCCATTTTAGTCTTTCAATCCTTTAGTGTTTTTCCAAGGTTTGCCAAACATTAACGGAAGTCTTGGTGTTGCTAATGCAACTAATTTATTTAATGTTATGATTTGGAAGAACTGTGGGCTCAATGATTTGAAAAATGTTTATTTTTAACTTACTTTCCCTCACATCTTCCTTTGTCAAAATTGGTAAATTCTGTCCAGGAGTGAATGTCTTCTTCTAAATATGGACAACTATCTGTCAAACCTTTATACTTAGTTTAATCACCTTTTGCAATTTATTTCATCAGCATTTAGCTGTAGCTGTCTACCTGGCTGCAATATTCATGTTTTAAATTACTTAGAGCCTTCACCCTAGTTACTACTTAAACATGTTAGCTCTTGTAGCTTTCCTTATCAGTCACATACATTTTAAATTGTATCTTGAAAAATTTGCCATTTCTTTAGCTTTTGGTACACATTATTATTATTATTATTATTATTATTATTATTATTATTATTATTATTATTATTATTATTACTTTAATACTTACATGAAAGTATGCACCACTAGTCAGCATAAGTTTTTCTGTATTTTGGAATTGTGTTTTTGGGGTCCATGAACAAGTCCTACTTTTTTTTTTAACTTTTCTGCTCTAAATTGGTGTTACCAAACAATTAAATTTCTTTCAGGCTTTAGAAAACCATTTTCTTCCTATTTTGAAACTGTTTCAAAGTATTAAAAATAAATAAAAATACAGATAATTAATTTTGCTCAGTGCCAAAGTTTTCTTGCAAAGTAATACAAGCTAAAGAATGATCATTATTATCTTAGAAACTCTTGTGCATCTTAAAGTGAGATTCAGTATCTAAGGAGGGACTTGGTTTCAAATCAAAACTGTATCCAAATTGTCATCCAAGTTCCTGTGATAGTCAAACAAGATACAAGCAAAACAGTTCGGAGAGCATGGACAGCTATTCACTTAACCTAGAGAAGGATGCAGCTGTTCGCATACCACTTCAGATAACTTCCACTGTCCATTTTGGCCTCTCGTGACCAGGAAGCAATTATTTTTCATGTATCACATATCACAAATGTCAGCCCTGTACAAACATATGATATACTGTAGGACATTTCAAATGTTACATATGCTTAAACACCTGAGTCCTGTTCCCAAGTAGCTGCTCGGCTGAGTAGCTCCTTATACTCTATACCTTCAAGCTCTAGGGTTATCTAAAGGGTATATGAGATATTTTTATGGCACTGCCAATTAGGACACAATCTCTGGGAGACATCTGCTCTTCTGGAGCTGCAACTGAAGGGCAAGACTTCTCCAGTTGTGGTAAAAAAAATGTAGGCAAACAGCTAAATTAAGCCTTTGATCTCCATTGACCATATGGACCACAGAAAGGATTCCTACCCCATACATGGGCACCTATGGATAGAGACGCTTAAGTTTACATGACTCATTTGCAAGTTGAATCTCACCATCAGTGACACTATAATTAGGAAAGTATTTTCCATATTGATTTTTTATTTTTAAAAGTGCTAAGAGAGATTTATACTTGCTGGATGAGGTATCGTGCAGCATTTCCTCATTACAAATCCTGATAAACCTTTTTTACAATTGCTGTGTGATACAAAGAGATGTTTAAGGATAAGATAGTATTTTTCTCTGGTGAGAAATCACAGATATTCTAGCTATTATTTTACTGTTAGAGCAATTATTCATGAGTAGTTGAGCTCCAGCAACTCCCAGTTTTTAAGTCTTATTTTTTCCAGTTTGCTTTCTTTGTTGATCTTCCATTGCCTAGACAACCCTAACAAACACGTCCAACCAACTGTCTAATATAGACCTGTTTAATTCTACATTTTGCTAAAATATACTGTTTTACACCTATTAATCACAATGATCTTTGAGTGCTATTCCATCTGCACTTACATTTGGAATGTATTAAAATTAAATGCTTTTTCAATTGCTGTAATGAATCTTTCAAATAAAATATCTACTGAAAAAGGAAATACTTCCTCTTATAAAGTGATGATAATTGAGAAGTAGGTGTTTGCTTTGTGAATTTTGCTTTGTGAAATGAATAGTCTTAAACAGTAGGCAGTGTTTTCTCCTGCTTCTGCAGAAAGATTTTCTGTGATCAGTGGCATTTTTTGGGTTTGTTGTTTTTTTGTTGTTGGTGGTGGGGTTTTTACCTGTTATCAGAGTCTTTTGATTGTTGTCAAGGTTTCAGCTGGGATAGGGTTAATTTTCTTCTTAGTAGCTGGTATAGGGCTGTGTTTTGTGTTTAGTAAGAGAATAATTATGATAACACACTAATGTTGTAGCTTCCCTAAGTAGTGTATATGCTAGGTCAAGGATGGTTTAATTTCCCATGCTCTGTCCATGAGCAGGTGCACAAGAAGTCATGAGAGAGCAGGGCCAGGATAGCTGACCCAAGCTAGCCAAAGGGGTGTTCCATAACACAGAATATCACACCCAACATATGAATGGGAGGAGATCGGCAGGGACATGTCAATCACTTCTCAGGGACAGCCTGGGCATCAATCACCAAGTGGTGAGCAATTGCATTGTGTACTTGAATTTCTTGGGGTTTATTACTCCCTTTCTCCTTTTCATTATCATAATCATTATCATTAGTAGTATTAACTTCATTTCAGTTAATAAACTGTTCTTATTACAATTGTGAATTTTACTTTTATTTTCAATTCTTCTCCCCATCCCACCAGAGAACAGTGAGCTAGTGGCTGCATGTTCCTTAGTTGTGGTTTAGCGACAGTTATTTTCAGTATTCAGGATCAAAATGAAAAATTCCCTGGCTAACTCTAGTAAAGAAAGGTTTCATCTATTTACTTCTTGTAATATTTACATATTGGGAAATTAAATACTGTAAATTGCTTATATGAACTAAGCTTTGTGAGCACAGAGATCTGCTCTGCAGAGGTGCCTAACTCACTGACGCCAATGAAGCTGTTTAAAAGTGAATTGATTATATTAATCCTTCATAATTTTTTTTCTCATTGAGTAATTGGAGGGAAACTTGCTCTCCCCCTCTTTATGTTTCCCTTGAGCATGGCAAAAGTTGGAAGAGGTGTTTGTATGTAATAGTTCAGGAAGTTTTCATCACAGACTATATGATTTGCAACATCAGCTCTAAAGAAGCCTATCAGGAAACAACAGCTGTTCGTGACAACATGGGAATGGCAAAGCAAGATCTGGTACTCTAAGAAAACTATGCAACATTTTGAGTTGAGGAAAGATAATCCTAAGGGCTGTTTTCCTCAAGTATCATCAAATGTTTTTCCAGAAACCCTCTACAGTTTGGTTCTGTTTTCATGCACAGTATAACGTAGCACAGATTGTTTCACAGAAGTTAATTTAAATGAAGAAGACATATTTTCTTGTGGCCCTAAATAAAAAGAGGAAAATTAACACACAGATAGCTAGACAGAGAGTTCTGCTCAGTGCCTATGACTGATAGCCATCTGAAACATACCACTGCAATCCAGGGAACTCGTTATTCCATTCTGCAAGCCTTTAGGCTTGCAAGCAACACTAATTTAAAAGACCACAGCTTCAGAATGCAGTCTAGAGGGCACAGATTCCTCTTCAACATAGCTTATAAATGTCACCATTTGAGGAAAAAAATCTCTAGTTCTTGGAGACATGTTGTACCTACTTAAGTATTTCTTACATTTTTCCAAGATGGTCTCCTTGGAAACTGGAGTTTCAGCTTGTCTGCTTTTTTTGCCTTTTATCCAAGCTCAGGTACAAGAAATCATTATCAAGCTGAGATACTGGTAACTCTGACAGCTTCTTCAAATTATTAACATGCTAACAAGTGTGATGTAGAAAAATGTATATAATTTTCTGCTTGTTCTGCTATTTGTCCTGCTGGAGAAATGATTTGGTGGAAGTAGCAATATCAGCATTAGAATTTGTTACCACTCACATATAAGAAAAGACATATGCATATATGCAGAGTTGAAGAAGTTGGTCTTACATGTTACATTAGGAAGAATAAAGTAATGAGGATTTTTTCTAACTGTTGAATGTCAGACTAATTTATAAATCATTTGAAAGTTTCAAGATGTTTTGCATTTCATTAAATTATGCTGCCTGCATGTTCATCAACATATTAACATGCAAAAAATTAAGTATTGTATATTAGATAGGTTGTGTTCTGAGTAATAGAAGGGATGCCAAAAGAACATCTTTCATAATGCTCTTATTGCTAGCATCCATGGATGTATGAGAAGAGCAAAGCAGCAAACCAGCTTTGTGGTTTTTTGCCGACTTCCCTTGCCACCGTGTTGCCCCTAAATGCCCTAAAATTTAGAGAAAATAATCACACAATAATAACAGAAAAGAACATTTTCATGGTGTCCAATTTAATCTCAAATTTAAGGAGACGAACACATACTGTTGAATCCCATTTCTTATCCTAAACCAGCCATTTATTACCACTGGATTAACAATAAACATTTTAGTCTCTTTAGTACAGAAATTGGAGAGTAGTGAATTTAAAGTCTTTCTGTAAAAGCGACATACTGCACTTAACATTGCTGATCCTCTGGGTATTTATGAACTTAGTTTACAATGTTTTATTTGTTACCAATTGAGGGACAATATTTTACACTTTTATATCATACATTCTTTCTTCATTGCAATAGAGTGTAATTGCACTGGGCACTAGACCCTATTGCTTTGTCCTGGTTCTAGTGAGGATAAAGTTAATTTCTTCTCAGTAGCTGTTACAGTGCTGTTTGTAGAAGCTGTGTTGTGTGTGCTGGTTTTGCCTGCAATAGAGTTACTTTTCTTCACAGTAGGTGGCATGGGGCTATGAACTGGAATTTTTTTTTTCTTTTTCTTTTTCTGAAAACAATGCTGATAACACAGGGGTGTTTTTAGTTACTGCTGAGAAGTGCTTACAAGGAGCCAAGGGCTTCTCTGCTCCTCACACCTCACCACCAGCAAGGAGACTGGAAGTCCATAAGAAGTTAGGAGGGGACACAGCCAGGACAGCTCACCCCAGCTGACTCAAGGGGTATGCCATACCATGTGGTGTCAGGCTCAGCATATAGAGCTGGAGAAAGAACAGGGAATGGGGAGAGTGTTGGTATTTGTGTTCCCAAGTCACAGGTACATGCAATGGAACCTGTTTTTTTCTGAAGATGGCTGAACACCTGCCTGCCCATGGGAAGTGGTGAATGAATTCCTTGTTTTGCTTGGCCCGTGTGCATGGCTTTTGCTTTCCCTATTAAACCGTCTTTATGTCAGCCCATGAGTTTTCTCCCTTTCACCCTTCCAATTCTATCCCCCATCCCACCAGGATACCATGAGTGAGCAGCTCTGTGGGACTTAGTTGCTGGCTGGGGTTAAACCATGATATTGGGTGATCTAGTTTATCTGATGTTATAAAACTTGTATCTTGGGGTGGGGTGGAGTGGAACAGAAAAAATATAATAATATAGACTATATTTACTTTTGTTGCTATTGCTGTTATTATTACCCCATGGATTTAGAAAGATTATATTCATAGCATAAGATACCCAGCTCTCAGGCAGCCATAAGAACGATCTGCGCAGTGCACAGCTGAAAAATCTAAGGAAGTGGAACAAGATACTGATTGATCTGACAGAAGAAGTCTTGCACTGGAATTTATACTCTTGATTTGTCCAGGCAACAACAAGGAACTCCAGGAAAAGTCCACATGGCATGACATGAGTAGTCTAAGTCATGTTCTTTGTAGGAATGAAGAGTTGTTCTTCTAACTCCATAGACACTGTGCTATCCTGGAATTAAATAGTGAAAGATCAAAGATAATGACAGAAAACAACCTGATAGACCACCATGTATGATAGATAAATATGGATGTCTACACGAAGATGTAGCTCAACCTTTGAATAGTACTGTGCAAGATGTAAAGTTTTTTACTAAATATAATTCCAAGGGATTTGAAAAGAGACAGTGATAAATTATTTACTGTTCTCTCCTATTAAATACTTGAAAATAGACATCCATGTTCTGTTTTCAACCCATGTAGCAACAGTAATAATGGTGTTCAAGCATTGCTTTTCATAGAATTCACATGCTTTAACCACAACAAGCTGCTTTCTTCACACAGTTTCTAAGACCATAAATCAGCTTTATAGCAAATGTGCAATTTTTCTCATATAAATAACAATAGGTAATGATTTTCACCTGAAATCTTACATATACAGCTCAATACCTCAAGTAGCTGAAGGTTTAAAAGCCATATATGATAGTCCAGTGTTAATTGTTCAGTGTCTTCAACATTTTTCTAAGAAATAGTCTAAAAAATTTTTCAGTGATAGTACTAAAGTCATCAGCAACACAAAAGTTAATTTTTCATGAGTTAATAATAATCAAAGCAATAGTATTTGGTGTTTTCCAATAAAATCCCTAGCTACTTAAAAGCCCATTACTGCATGAGATTTCCAGATTTTCTTATTTTTACCTCTGTGAACAATAAGGGAAAATTCATAATACGGACTAGACAGAATTAATTACAATAAAATCGGTGACACCTCTGCCATTCCACCCTCCTAATTATTATTTAATAGCTGAATATTTATACAGTCTCTAGAGGTCTGACTTGTGATTTTTTAATGCTGGGCTTTGCAGAATTACATTTAATACTTTCCTTATTGCAACTCTTTCCTCACAGAAAATATTACACCTTAAAAAAAAAAAAAAATATTTTGCTTGGGAAGGGGGCAGTTGCACTGAAAACTAGTGGAACGAGGAGTTTATACAGTACATCACTGCAGCATATATACTGTACTGTAGTTGTAGCTCTTCAGTGTGATCAGGCACATGCTTTTGCAGCAAATCTCCCAAACGTCCCTACTTACAGCAAAGATTGTTAGCTCATATTATGGAGTGGTCTCATGGCACTGGACTTCTTTAAGATGAACCTAAACAGGCTCCAGGAATATATCTAATACTCTCCAGCTGCAGTCACTCTGTCTAGGGGACCGAACTAGGGCTAGTCTGAAACAAAAGCCATTTGGAATGTGCGTGAGGGTGCGACGTCTGCAGCATCAATTCTTTTGTCTGCATATCCATCCACCTTGATGTGTCTGCACTGTTATTCCCTCTCTCACTGCTCTAAAGGTCACTTCTTTTGACAGCTATTCAACATTAATTGACCTATGCCTGCAAACTGTCCCCCACAGCAGCCTGAAAACTTCTGAAACTACATTCATTTTGAATGTACTTTCTCTGATATACTACACCCCTCCAACTATTTATCTGGGAAATATCTACAAAAATGTAGTTTTAAAAATGAGGAGGGACAAATTGGTTTGACAGAAAGACAAAAGATGTGCATATAAAAGCAAGAAATTAATGGCTCTACCAAAGGTGTTGAGCTTGATTCTTTACTGGCTAGCATGTTGTGAAGTTACTTACAGCTTTGTAAGCAGGTATAAGATGTTACCATATCCAAATTAGAATGTCTATATGCAATTTGAACTCAGTTTGTAAATGACTCCACAAAATGCTCAACAATGGAAAATGAAACTGACTATAATTTCCCTTGCTGTCATCAGACTATTTCAGACATTCATTACTCTGGAAAATATGCAGCTCTTTTTCATAAATGTAAACCACTGAAAAATAAGCAAATATCAAACGAACAAAGGAAAAGGCTTTATAGTAAAAAATATTTTGAGAGAATAAGTAAAATCTCACTGTACTCAAATAAGAATTTGAATAAGAAAACTTCTATTATTTCTGGTGATCCAAAAGTGTATTAGAACTGATTACGTTTTTTTCCTATGGGATTCGTAAGCTCTTTTTTTGAGACTTTTTTATAATGCCTCTCAGTAATTTTTGCTTCTTTATCTATCTGGCATATTTCTAATCTATGTAAATGTGGTTACTTTTAAAATTTGCAAAAGTATGTAATTTCAAAGTTCCAGGAGACTAAACAGGATGCACAAACATGTTATTAGTATTTAATTCTAAAATAAAGGAAAACTTTTTATGAGGAATAGTAGGCTTCTGAAGTATTTTCATTTCTTTTTTTAACAATAGATCTTGTACAACTCTGGAAAATAAGAACTTTGTATCTCGCAAACTCATCTTGCAAACTCATCATGCAAACACTCTCAATTTAAATGGGTGTCAGAAATTTTTATTTTAAAAACCATTTCTGAGAAACTTCTAGAAATCAATTATTATTACCGGCCTGTAGGATAGATCTTAAATGCTAGCAACAGAGATTTAGAGATATGATTCCTTCTCGAACCTCTTCAAACATAGTTCAAAGAGTTTGTGCCCTCAGCTATCAACAATTCCTTAAAAGAACTTTACTGGAAAAGTTTCGCACAAATGCTGACGGATTTAATTTTGTAAATTAATCCATGCTGTTTTCAGGTAAAGAGCTGTAGATATCCCTTTGAGATACAGAATTTTATTCTGAGTTTTATAATGAAATTCTTGACCAAACATTTTAAACAAGAGAAGAGAACAAAAACAAACAAACAAAAACCAACATGAAAGATCATTTCATATGTTTATTTCTAGAGTAGTTGTTTGTCTGGATCAGCATGTAAATTTATTACTTTATATGTTGAAGGCAATCAATTCAGATAGATTCTGTCTTTCATTTTAAGAAAGGGATAACAACATATGAAGTTTGGCTTAGTCAGCTTCTGTTTATTTCAAAGCAGTGAAACTAATTTTTGCTCTGTTTTGGAAGGTCTTCATATGGAAAAAATCAGTCCAAATTCCAAATAAATATGTAAGAGGTCCAGTTCCTGCAGGTCACGTACAAGGAGAAGGGCTCATGGAGTCTCTAGGCCTCTCTGGCTTTGATTCTACTTCAAGTCCCTGCAGTGGAAGCACCTCTGGGATTCTGTATTTAACAAAGGAAAAGAAAAAAAAAAGGTGCAATGGCAACTGCAGCCGGGAGAGAGGAATGAGAATAAGTGAGAGAAGCAACTGTGCAGACACCAAGGGCAGTACGGAAGGAGGTGCTCCAGGTAGAGGAGCAGAATTTCCTGCAGCCCATGGGGAAGACCGTGGTGAGGCAGACTGGGCTGAACTTGCCCAGATTGCCTCTAGAATGTGGAGGATTAACTCAAATAATTTAAAATTAGACTTAGAAGTCTAAATCCAACAATACAAATAGGATTTTTATTATTACTGCAAGGTCACCTCAGCCATCTAACAATCTAATGGCAACTTTTGTGCATACATCCCTAAAAACTGTGCAGTGTTTAGTTAACCACCACAAGAAATGATAGATTTTTCATATTTGAAGACAACATGCTGACAGAAGATGGAATGATGGGGGTTTTTTTGGAAAAAACAGACATTAGCTAAATAGAATTCCACTAACTAGATGAAAGAGTAGGCTTTATATCACTGACGAGCACTGGGTGCATCGTTTAACGCAGATTACAGCAGATCATGAGCTTCCTAATTTTCTCTCCTTTGTTCTTTTCATAACTTGTCACTCAACCTATCAGATATATGGTGTCCTTCCCTATGGCACACCCTGGCTGCTGAACTCCCATTTATAGATTTACAAAAACTAAACATTTCAAACTGCTTTTGCCCAGTGAAACTTTATCACTACCCAGAATCTTGTATCTTAGCTTCTAATGGATGTTCTTTGCACCCCAAGCTAACTTCCTGGGGTACAACCAGATAACTTCAGGAATGTCTACAGCATCACCCTATCAATTCGTATGTCCTGCATATGGAGTTACCTCCACAGGATGCTGGGGACTCTTTTCTAGTCCAGTTCCATGCAGCTGGCTCTCTAGTTACCTTACTTCAGCTGGTGTCCCTGAGATTTCCAAGTGAAAGAACAGGCATCCCTGATCCAGCATGGCTCCATCTGTATGACCTGTACTGTATAACCTGTGTAGCAGTACAAATAGATGGGAGCAGTTTTGTACAGTAAAATAACTTGTGCTGAAAACCTGACATCCACAGTATGTATTCATCAATTTTTGTTGTTTTATTTTGCTTTGTGAGGTAGCTTTAGCCTGGCTCCAGGGACTGAATGTCCACTTGCAGTCAGAGTGCATAGGGTGAGATCCTGCAGCATATCTGCTATGTAGATTTTGCAGAGAGGAATCCAGCTCAGGCACTTTGAGGCAGCTCGACACTATGAGCTAAAGTATAAGTGGGCTCAGCTGGGACATTTGTTTTAAAAGCTTACTAAACATTGAACCAAACTAGTACACATGTAGATCTGCCCTCTCAAATCTACTGAAAATGTGACAACAAAGGCAGAAGAGCTAAGCTTGTTGCAGGACCCTGAAAGATCACAAGATTAAGACTAAACAGGAATCCAGTAGGAGGAAATTGTTTCAAGCTGGTGTGGGTAGACCTGGCAGGTCTATTTTTAAAGACAGGCTTTCTTTCCAGGAAAAAAAGGGATCTATGCTGTTGCAAGGCTTAATCTAACCCCACACATAATCTCAGTGCAAGTACCTCTCTCCACCAGAGAATTTAACACAAATCCTGTAACTGTCGCTGTTCTTCCTACATATATGCCAGTCACCTCATTCAGTATAAGACATGTACATAACATAATTGGTATCATAACTGTTTACTTTTACTGTAGTATTTATGGCCCTGCAGAATGCAACCTGTAGTATCTTGAGCCGTAAACCAGATTTTAAACTCCAGAATCGCTGTACCCCAGTTTCTTAATTCCACTTCAAACTAAATATTATGCTACATAACCCTGCAATAAGCAGTTTTTGTTCTCTGACTGTCAGCTTTGCACTATACAGCAATAAATCAAAGTATCAAGTCTGTGATGACATTTTAATCCTTTAATCTCTGAACCTATACCTAGTGCATGTATAAACCTTTCTTTACTGTGGCCTTTAGAAATTATTCTGGAGCTTTTTTATACAAAATCCCCAAAAAACCTTCTTTTTAGTATTTTCTTATTTTGTTAATGCTTAAGAAAACACTGACATTAATTCAAAAATTAAACACAGATAATCTGTTAGTAATCATATCCACTTCTCCACTTAAAGACTCCCTGTGGATCACTAAATGAAACAGTTTCTTCATCTGAAAGACTGCATTTTGTATCTCTTAAATTATTATTTTCACACTGCAGAGATCTGAAGACTCAAGCCATGTTCATGCCACAGCCAGGAAGGAATGTGTGAGCACCTAGTCACATACAAGCCGTTGGGCCCAGTCAGTGAGCTAGATTTGGACAGACTTCTGACTTCTGTTTCTACAGAAAGGCCATTTCAGATCTTTCTTCCTCTGAAAAGTGGAAAATTTCTAACTTTCAACTTCTGTATTTGTGAGGGAGTACAAATATTTTTCCCATTCAGAACTGACTTAGCAATGCTGCTGTATTTTATAATGTCTACCACTGAATACGTAATAATTATCATTTAAAATCTAACTTCAAAGAAAATTTTATACTTCATACTCTTGGGCAAACTGATCTGCCAGCTTCAGAGAAAGGTGAATACTTCTGTTATGCTCCATTGGAAAGCATATATATAAGAAAGTGAGTTATTGAAGATCAAGCATGGGCAATTATTAAAAAAAAAAAAAGAAAAAAAATCAAAGTATAACCTGGAAGGAAAGGCTGGTCCTGATCCTCGTTTTACGGCCCTCAGAACACCATGTCTATGTTATCTTTCAAAATTTAGTAGTGAATTTATTATGGAAGATGAGCACTTTCCCCTGGGCAGTGCATGCCTTTACATTCAGTGCTAATCACATGTTATATTCTTCACTACATGCAGGCTCCATCATGTGCTTATATTGCTGGAAAGAGTAATTAAACGCAATGACATTTTGCTTGTGATTTGCTGGAGATTTTTTTGCACGTCTTCTTTGCTGCCTTCTTCTATTAGTTGCTACAGTATTCCAGTGAACATGTAAGTTCCCTATAAGGGCAGCATTAGACAAGTGAAATGATTTATAAGGACTGTTTGAACCTTTGTGTACAGCCACAAACACAAATCAAGATAAATGCAGTGTGTGAGTGTAAGGAAGTGTGTAATGCTTAGTGAAAGTTAGTGTTCAGAAATTTCGTGATAAAAAAAGCACAATAACCTGAGGAAATTGTGACTAACAATTATCTTCTGCTTCTCCCTATTTATCTCTTTTTTTTAAAATCAGTATTTCCTTCAGGCAAAAATGAGTCAGATGATGATGAAAACATTTGCCTCGGAATCTCCTCTTAAAGTCCACAGTCTAAATGTCAGAGCAGTTATAAAAACAAATCAAAGGTTCACATCCCTAGCGATGCCTAGCATCTGTTGTTTTGTTACAACTCTTGCATTTAGGAAATGCAATTAGAAGAAAATAATGTGCTGTCCTGGGTTTTCCCAGTATGATGACAGTATTAAAAATATAATAATTTATTTCATGTTGTTGATTACAATAACTTTTCTGGTCTTATTACTTGATGTATACATGTATATACAAATACATAAGATAGTACAAGATATTGTTGGCTCTAAATATATTATTAATAAAGCTAGTACAATAAGGTAAGTGATATTTCAGTCAGTCTAGTTTCTGTGTTACACTAGATGAAATATAAGCATGTTCAAAGCCAGTCTATTTGTATGTTTACGGTATTTGTGGTTAATAATGTTACTTACGTAGGCAAAATTAAGCACAAATGTGTTTGCAGGCCTTGATAAGCTAGTGTGTGCCAGAGGAAGAAGATATGGATCCAGTCCAAAATGCATATTTTGGACATGGATATACAAAATTTTCTTAAACAGCATCATATACATACAGAATCAAAAAAAAAATATATGTCTCTCAGGCTGCCACTAAACCTGTACATCTTATTGTTTGCAACATGACCAAGACTTCTCCAAGTCTGTTAATAAATACAAAATTATTTTGGGAATTCACAGTTTAATGATAATCCTATCACCTCCACATCTGTTTATGCAAGGTGTTATTGAGTGGTTGGTGTTTAAATTAATAGTTGACCAGTTCACCAGATGGCAGACCTGATAGATGTGTGGGGAAAAATACTGCATTTGAGAATGTTAATTGGTCCAATAACTCCTACAATGGTTTTTTTTTTAAATTTTAAAAGTAACATTCTGTTCTCATTTCCCCAGGTGTCAGACAAGAGATACCATGCTGACTTCAGTCAATGTGGTTCATGTTTACATCAGTAGTAATCAAGATTGAATTTGTCCCTTTATCTATCCAACTGTCTACCTCCCTCTCTCTCTCTCGATCCTCCCCCTTTCTCTCTCTGTCTCTTTCTGCATAGATAGATACAATTACACTAACTAAACATTTCAAGAAACCTTTGAAATTAATTTTTAAATATTATAATACTATAAAATGCAAAATGAAGGGCTATACTTTGTTAGAGAAGATTTTATTAGACATTTCTAACTTTTAAAAGAGGACAAGTATTTTAGAAATGTTGTGGTTGACATTATTATCCTGACTATCTGAGCATCCTTCAGACCTTCGTATTTATATGCAAACTGAGAAAAAATATCTTCTTTTTTCATAGATGTCTTCCAGAGCAGGAGAGCTAGTGTGCTGTTGGCTGGTTGCAAGCTGCATCAGGAGCTTATGACTGGTGTCATGACAGCCCATCCTCATTGTCCATGGTCTTTATGGCATAAAGTGGCATTGTCATTCAGTAACATTGTATATACAATTCAACATTACAGATTATTCTTACCCAAAAATCAAGTTTCGTTGAGGTACACATTACGTTTCCCCACCCCTCTGCATTAGCCACCAAGTGCACCCAGGTTCTTGAGCAAAAACAATCCCACAGATGGGTTTGCTTTTGTTTGAGACAGGACTAATCCAGACTGTCTTCCTTAACATACTTCTCATATAAGAGGGTGTATTGCTTTTCATTTTCTAGTAGCTGATTATATGGTGGGGCCTCCTCCTTTTCCTCCACCCTCTGATGATGATAATCTGAAATTTTCACCTTTGGCCTGGTTTGTGAGGACTTTCAAGATCCCTGGGTGATTGGAGTTTCCCATTTGAGCTCATTGTGTGGTCAGAGCAATCCACTTACTCCATGTAGCATCAGTGACATGATGTGTGGAGGGGACTTTCCCTTTGAATATCCCACCCAGCACTGGCAGTACGGACTCCAGGAAGAGCTGTGCTTCAGTGCCAATCACTAATGAAGCAGCTCAAACCCCAACTAGTCAGCAAGTCTTGTCATTCACTCTGAGTCAGGCCCAGTTCAGCTTCCAGTACAGTAAACTGTTGGATCTCTCTGTCACCCCAGAAATAGAGATGGACTCTGCCCCTACATATTTTGATGGCATCAGGGTACATTCTGCACCTGTGTCAGCTAGACCCTTTCACTCTTGCTGGTCTGATGTGCTGGACCACCCAGCCCACACAGTTCAATAGATCTGATTGTCCCTTTCCCCCACCGGGCACCTCTAGCTTGTTATTATGAAATGGAGATCGCTTTAAGAAGACTGGAAATAACATAAAATAACATAATATTAACTCTGTCCTGGCCAGGACAACAAGATATAGGGAAGATACAGATCTGCTGAATAGCATGAAAGAAAATAGTAGATTAAATTACAGTACTGTTTCACTTTATTAGTAAGGTCTTTCATCAAATCTCAGCCTCCACAGTCGTCACATTTTGGAGCATGATAGGGACCAGTATGTAACAGTACAAACTGCATTCCTTTTGGACAAGACAAAAACCAAAAGCAGCATTTAGACCCAGAGGAGCTATCATCCACAGAAGTCTGCTAGGACTGATTAAACACCTGTGGAGAGTATGTCAAGTCCTCAGCATCAACTTTCCAACTTTTCTTCCCTTATGGCATTGTAGTCTTTGTGAATTTAACCAATGAATATAAGCATCCTGCTGAGCATGACAGTATGGATGCTTAACTTACCAAAGCCTAGGGAACGACGTATCACCATAGAGGATATGGGGGCTGCAGTACTCCATCTGATTTCTTGGGTCTGAGCAGACTAGGACTACATGTTAGATATCATTCACTTCTTCCATATTATTTAATATTATATTATTTAATATTATTTTCAAGTATTTTTAATGTTATTCACAAAAATGTACCAATAAAAAGAACTGTAAATAAGACTTGCATTATTCCGCATTCCTATGTCTCATTTTACACAGGCATGTGAAATAGACTAGTATCAGATGTGCCGTGGAATCTGCAAGAAAATACCCTATTTTTTGATCACACAGGGTAGATAGGCACTCTGTGAGAGAAAGAGCACTTATTTTAGTTCCTTGTCCACATTTTACTGTATGTTCACTCATTGCACTGTGGGTTGTTTTTTTTTTTTCAGGAGAGGTGCCTGAGTTAAATGGTGTTTATCTGTCTGCTTTTCCTGGTTTCTGTGCTTCTGGTCAGGTGAAAACTTTCAGAGACGGGGGACTATGCCTACCAGATCTCTGCAGCGGGGTACTTGTGGTGACAGTAAATGAAAAGGTTGGTGAGAGGCAGACATAAATGTGTTAGTCAGAAGCAGGATTGTGTCCCATCACAACAACAGATAAGACTTCTCAATAATGCAGATCAGAAGCAAATAATGAATGTTTGGGCAGAGATTAGCCTTGACTCACTACCACAGTCACAAAACACAAGAGAGTGAGCTAAAAATGGAGACTGACTTCAGTAGTCTTTTCCTCATGCCCTGTGAGGTTACTAGAAAGAGTGAACTGATTAGCACAATGTTACTTTGGATCTGCTTAAAAGAAAAAAATAATTGCAAGTTATTGACTCAATTTCAAAGAAAATCATGCCCAAAAGTACACTTTTCCCAAGTTAAGTGGTCAAGTTTACCAGGAAGCCACGGTACTTAGCTGAGATTTTGAAAATACTTTATTTGCAATGTGTAATGAAAAAACACAGCACATGAAATGTGTGGCAGAGATCCTGCTGGTTCACAGAGGAGTTTGGCAGTTTGTTGCCTATGGCCAGAAATTGATGCAGTCATATTAAATGATTTTGGTATGTATCTGTATGTACACATACGATGCACTTAGGAATCTTCTTCATCCATGCCTGTTGCCATTTTCTGACAAAATTAAAAATGCTTGTAACAATGATTTTTTAAAATTCTGTCTTTTTACAAGATGGGAAGAATGAACACAACTTCAAAATGTTGCATCTGAAGGTGCTCCCTGGAGCGATATCTTGTTAGCGTACACTGCAGATAAGATCATCACCAGGGACAGCATAGGGAAATTAAGATATTGCAAGAGTATTTAGTGGACTAACACTTAAATTCCAGTTATAGAATGAAATGGCTTCTGCTGTTTGACAGCATCTTCAAAAAACAAATACTTAGAGTCCAAGCGACACTCTGCAGTGAGTGGCATACACTGTATGTCATCTCTGTCACCTTATATTTTTGAACTAATTAATTAGTTGGAACACTTTACTGATATATAATAATAAATAACTGAAAAGTTTTACTAGGTAGCATTTACAAAACTTTATCCTCTACCGAAGTGCTTAGTTATGTAAGAGAATAGAGAAGAGCAGAGAGTCTAATTCTTTATTTTAATATTCCAAAATCCATAATAAAGAGAAATTCATATAGTGTGAAATGTTTTGGTTTATACTAAATACCCTGTTTTCTTTCTGCTTTTGGCCAAGAAAGAAAACAAAGCTCTTGCCAGTTTGCCATTAAACTGAGATTAGATATTTGCCCTGGGCAAAGGTTGAAAACAAGCCAAACAAGATCCAAACTGGTCAGTTCTGACCTGCCACAGTAGGTTTTATATGAGCTTTGTATGAGCTTTATATGAGCTTCTTTCTGCAGAAGGATAGTGCAAGTAACCTGATAATGACACTAAGAAGAAAAGAAGCTTCCAGAGAAGCCAAATGGAGCTGTTTATAGGACTAGGCTTTTTTTTTATTTTTCCTATAGCTGTCTAGGTCTGTTTTGGGAAAGATCCATCTCATAGAATCACAGAATATCCTGAGCTGGAAGGGATTTGGATAGGGAAGGATCACTGAAGTTCAACTCCTGAGGAAAGGTACTGGCATTGAAGTGTCACATGAAATAAAAGTTTATGATATACTGCTGTGCTTGTACCTAGGGAGGCATTAGTTGGACTTGGCCACCAAAGGCTTGCAGTGATCAACTAAAAAGCGCCCAGATGCATGCTGCATGTTCCCAATACGTATGCTTTTCTTTGCTTACTTGTGCTTGTCCTTTCCACCTGAGCAGGTGATAAGAATTATTTAAGTGCATAGTTGTCTTACCATTCCTATTCATAGTCAGTGTATGCCTGCCTTGCACACTGATTATACCTGTTCAGTCACAGAATCCCAAAGGTGGCTGCTGGACTTTATGGTATTAATTGATATAAATGTCTGTCTCTGTTTTCTTCCCTCCAGTATACCTGATCCCTATCATCAGTGTTAATGTCGTGACCTTTACAGGCTGGACAGCAACAATTTTCTTAATGGGAGGATCTTAAGACTCTTAGGGTCAAAGTATTAACGGGTGTTCAACCATCACATAATATGGGTTTTTGTCCCAGAACACATATAAGATGCTTCTGTTCGTATTTTTTTATTCGACTACATAGAAACAGTCCAAATAATATTCAGCAGTAATTTAAAATATTCTACAAATACTCCTGCTAGCTCTTGAATGATTGCAGAGAGCCAGTGCAAAAGCAGCATACCCCTAGCAACAGTAGAGAAGTCAGCAAAGATTGTTAAGCTTTTTCTGCAGTAGCTGCAAAACTCTTCTCCTAAGAACCAAAAGTACATTTAGCTTCAGTACTAGTTTCACACATCCATAACCTTGAAAGCAAGTGAATGAGTAGAGGAAGAACTTCTCAACATCATTCATATATTCATGTTACTTGTGATACCAACAATATTAACGATTTGACCTTACATAAGGTTTTCACTTCCATTTCCTATATTAACTAAAGAGCACCTGTAAGCCCAGTTGTCAGTTTGTGCTCTTGCATAAAACCTACAGGTCTTTTATGTGTTTGCAACAATTATGAGCAGACAAAATACCTGGCTGTCATATTCCCCGTTAAGTTAGGCAGTTATTGTACCTCAGCATTGCTGAAGACCCTTGAAGCATTTTGATTTAGGGACTGTTGTTGGAAGCCAGAGTCAAATTTTCCCACTGTCATGCAAGTGGTCTCAGAGCACATGGAACCTTCCCTTTGCAGTAAACAAAGGGGAAAGTAATATCCTTTTTTTCTGAAGAGAAAAATAAATAGCATTTTCTGCACTCGTGCTGATATCTCTCGGGTAAGGGATTTCCTTGTGTGTGTTTGTGTGTGTGTGTATGTGATGTCAATAACTCCTCAGTGCTGAATGACATTTGATTAATTACAGCAATTAGCAGTCACTTTGCATCAATCACTGGATACTAATGCTGCCATAACCACAAAGTATGGCAAATGTTAGTAACCATCAAATTGCATATCTCATGCTACTTAAGTTCTTTTTGGCCACCATCCAAAATACTCTGTGACTCTTCCGGCAACCAGTATTTGAAAGCAGACCCAAGCAGCAATTCAGAAATTACACAATTCAGCCTATCATTCCTCGGCAGTGTAACACATTCAAGATAATCATACTAAGGATATGATAGTGCCCATTTTTTCCAGGAAATTATTCAAGAAAATAGGAGACCACCAACATTCCCTGGCAAGTTTCCTGCAAAAAATGGCCATAACTTTATGAGCTACATTATCTAAAGGAATTAACTTTGGAATTGATAAAGGAATCTGATGTAATTTATGATTTTGCCATGTCCCATGGTAGCATCCAATTAATTACGTTAATTAGAACAATTACATTGCATGTTGGCATATATCGAACTAAGAGGAATAGTTATTAATCCATCCAGATAATTAGAACATTTCTCTTTGAAACCGTGCATTGTTTTTCTACTATGTATTTGCATATTTCTTTGTGGTTGTTAAGTTCCTCTTCATGATGAGAAGTTCAGACACTAGTAAATACTTTACAGCTGGCACCTTGGATAAACCTTAGGAGAAAAACCCATCCAGGCCTGATCTGCTAGTTTGAACTGTAAGCAGCAGCATCATTGGATTTCATAGCAGTGAGACATTATGTGATTCATGCTTGGGTTTACTCTGAGAAATTCAGGTGAAATATATCTACAGAGTATTTCCCTGACAAACATAAGGTGCTTCATTTATTTTTGAAAGGGAGATTTTTTCCTGAATATGTTTGAGTATTTTTTATTTATCTATTTAGCGACATTTTAATGAAGTAATTTTTCCTGACATACTGAAAATTCCCAATACAATGATAAATACATAAATAAGAAAAGATGAAGCCAAGTTCTTTATAGATAGTATGGATGTTCCCCCCCACCCATCCCTGGAGGTCATCCATAAAAGTTTGCCTAAAAGTAGATATTCCCTATCAGACATATAGTAAACTATGTTCAGAGGTGAAGCAAACAGAATGCTTAAAATTAATTTCAACTTTTACCAATACAGGGATTTGGAGAAAGGGTATGTGTCAAGAGCAAAACCAAAGATATTTCAAGACTTTGCTGGAGTTCTGTTCGTGCTTATTCCTCCACGGATATACCAGCAAATACCAAGACAAATATAAACACATAGGTACACACATAGATCAAAGACATTGAGATTTTAATGTTTACTCTTCCTTGAATGATAGAATGTTTTTTTAAAAAATTTCTAGAATGTTTACTCCACTTGAACAGAGTGACTTTTAGTTTAGAGTGGTAGGTGGAAGCAGGGTACTCTAGAGGCAGGTGCTTTGCTCACTGCAAACAAGACAAAGTAGGAAGACCAATTCCAATTCAGAAATGGAATAGGAGTCTTCCCATACAAGCTGTTTCTATTTTACTTGCAACATTCAGGAAGTGGAACTGTTCAAATTAAGCTAAATGTAAAAAATATATATTGAAAAACCCACACATAGTTGTAGGGGAAAGGTGGTAAATGGTATCTGCATGCAAGATGCAGGATTAAGAAATAGAAGGTTTAGTAGAAGGATAGATAAGAATGCTTGTTGAGGATCTGCACTTTCTTTAGCATTGGAAATCCACCCTGAAGGTAAAAACGTGGATACAGACATGCTGGTGTGAAGAGTTCTGGGACTAGCTGTTGGCAAAATTGCTGTCTATATGTCAATCTTGAGTTTGGTTTAAACACTGACAGTCAGAGATGTGGGGAGGCAACTCAAGAGCTAAAGGCATAATAAACTGCTCCTGGTTTGTGTTAGATAAAATTAAATTGCCTTCTAAAGAAAAGCTTTTTGAGGAGTGGTGCTTAGGAAGGTACAATCTGTAGCCTTTGGAAAGAAAATCTGCACAAAGATCTAATGCTTTTGATGCCAGGCAAGAGAATTTTTAAATGTGCTGAGATTCAGTGCATGAAACAGCCAAAGGCAAAAATGGCTGCCTGAAGCCCTCCATCCAGTTCTGACTTCAACAGATCTCCCACTAAGTATCTTTACCCCAACATGAGATGTTTATTATGATTTCACCGAGTTAACACAAGGCAGGTAAATTTTACTTCCAGTGTTCCAGCAGAGTGCTTAAACACTGACGCTTAGATGCAATGTGGTTCAGTTGTACGAACATGGGAGCATAAAGGTGTGAAGATAAAACACTCCTTGAAGCTCTGCCTGTGGCAGATACTTTTCCTGTATGCTCCATACTTCCTGCACTGGTCAGCTGAGCCGATGCCCGTGGGAGAGACTGTAATTCACTACAGGTGAAAGACTAGCAGCATAATCACTGCCTTACTACTGAACAAAAGCAATAGAAGTACATGATCTTAGCAGGCAACAGTGAAACACCATCAAGATATGCTGGTTCATATCACCAGTGCAAGTCTTTCAGCTTGCCATGTCTTGGACTTCCATTCCCCCTCCCTCTGCCCTTCATCCCCTATGGTAACAGCACAGCTCATATTTGCAGAAAGAAAATCTGCTTATGGCTTCAATATCCACTTTGTGTGTAATATTTTGGACTGGGCAGACCGCTAGAGAATGGCAGTATTGTTGTGTGCTGACAGAGGTTATCCCTCTGCTTGGTGTGTTGGGTTCCACCTGAAAGAGCAAGGCTCTGTGGCTGCTCCCATACCCTGTGAGCAACACACAGCTGTGAAGTACCTCTGGCACCTTTCTCTTCCTGGCTGGCCATGGCATTTACTGCTTGGGCTCTCAAATGTCAAAATCTAGCTCAGATGAGAAATCCTTTCCTGAACAATGCTACAAAGGATTGCAAGGCTATTCAGGCGGTGGAGAAGTTCCTACAGTTCTTCTCTGGTCTTCTACTTATAAAATGCTGCCAGGGGAAACATAGAGAATAGAAGATTCTTTCATCTTAGTTGGCAAAATAAAGAACTTCTAACAAAAAGTTTAGTTAGAGATAACAGAACAGTATTGGGTTTGATGCAGTTTTTTATGCTTTTGCTTTTCAAAATGGGGGAGGGAGAAGAAGAGAAGATCATCTTCATGGCCCCTATTCATATTTTGTTCATTTTTTAAAACACATTTCTAAGTGAAAAAAATTAGCAAGTGAAAATATTTTATTAATAAAAATGTTAGAAACAAAATTCCAAATTTTTCTATCCTTTTTGACTGTTGGTATTCACCAAATTCCGTTTCAATTAAGAATAATATTGTTCTTCTGGATATCTCTTTTTCTATATTTGCAAACAATTTAATGGTGAGTACTTTTTACTCAAGAGCATTGAGCACAACTTGCTTAAATACTTTTTAATGTAAATTTGAATTTACTAAACACTGATTTTTTTCACATTTAATTTATAGATGCTTTTTAATTTTGATTTTATTTGTAATTTGGCTAGACTTATTTCCTAAAATTTTCAGAATTCGTGTTTGGTCCATTACCGTTCACTTCCAATACATCTGCGTCCCATCTTTATTCCTGCCTTTTCTGAATTTGAAACAGAAGCTACCTGAAATGTCAGAATTTTAGAAATCTGGTGAGCCAGAAATTCCAGTTTCTAGTCAGGTCTACTAGTTTTCTTACATTTTTCTGAAGTTCTGCTGAAAATAAAGAACATTTGCAGAAGATGGTGTTATCAGCTTTAGTTTGACTTCCATATGAATTTCAGGCCTGAATTTATGCCTACTTATTTTCTATCTGAATTCTCTCTTTCAGAATTACTTTTCAACTTCATGTAGTGCCTTATCAACTGTAAGGAGCCCAGTGCAAACCATAGCACCTGTACCTCTTCTACTTGACAAAAATTAAATTCAGCAAAATGGTTATGGGGGGGGGGGTCTGTAGTTAAACATTGTAACTCTCCATAATGTAGATTCTGAATTTCACGTTTTCATTGTTTTTACAAAATATTGTTGCTGCACAAGACACAGCATGAAGTCAAAGAAAACCTGTTGGAAGAAATTGAAAAAAATTCTTTTTTTTTGAGGTTGTGACAGGAAGACAGCGATGGTATTTATCAGCAAGGCAACCCTAAACTAGCCATGCTGTGCTGGGGCTGATGCTACCCAAACTCCATGTTTCAGCTCAGCTGGAGACACTTAGTGCCAGCCTTTCACCCTTTTTTTTTTTTCTTGTTCTTTTTTTTAAAGCACAGAAGAAATTAGGGTTTTACCCTTGTGTGACATAAGTGTGGACCAAGATGTGGGAATTACTTCTGAGAATAAGCAGAGGAAACAAGGTGAGCTAATGAAAGGCATGAGGAGGAATCACAAATGTGTCTTAATGGATGACTGTTAAGATCCAGCTGTCATATAAATATTAAAATTTATCTGAATGATAAAATACCACAGTGGATCATGCATGTATGTGCAGGTGTCCCAAAAATAATTGCTATTAGAAGCTTTCTAGGGCTGTGTTTTTGTGTGAAAAATAAATATACATATTTTGTATATATACATGAAGTTAAGTAGAATATAAAGTCTAAAATTTAAGATACCACATAGGTAAATATTTGCATTAATCATTCATTTCTGAAGAGAAAAAAAAATTTTTCTTATGTCAATTATAAAATTACCTAAGCATTATCGGTCACTCTTTCTTGAAAAGGCCTGGAGATGTTTTAGGTTTTTGTGTTATTTCATGGACATCAAAATGAATGGTATTTCTGTTAGCACGGAGATACACAGTCACAGTCAAAGAATTGTCAAAATTATTCCTGAAAAAGTAAATAGCAAATGACTGCAATACAAATATCTGTTCAAAGTCCAGAAAAAGACATACTCTTTTGAATCATAATATGTGAAAGGGAAACTTCACAGGAGATGGAAGTATTTTCTGCTGCCAAAATGGTCTTACAGCTCATTTTCATGTTTTAATGGTGCGCTTAATATTGCCTTTCCAAATATGACGGCAAGTAAGCAGGTCCCTCTAGTCTCTCTATATTTAATTACTTCTCAGCTCCATACCTAAACCCAGGCTCTATTGTGATATTTCAGACTAATTTTCTTGCAGTTACTCTGGGGAAACCAACACATCATTTTTTAAAATCTCTTCTTTCCGAGTGTTTCCTGAACTTCATAATCAACATAAGAGTCCTGATCGACTTCCAGCATTACCTGATTCACACAGAGATTGAATTTAGCTGCCAGTATACTGACTTAGAGCTGATGTTGCCGTCATCTTACTCTGCAAACTTCATATCCTTGGTGCAAGTCATTGTTTTTAAATACTAATAACAACAAAAGGGATGAATGTGTAATTTAAACAACCTCTCTTGTCACTTCTGTAAATTATTTTGAATAGCTTTGTGGTATCATCCACTTTTAATCAGTTCTACCAGAGTTTTACCCTACTAATTATATTGTGTCTGTCTGTCTGTCTGCCTGTCTGTCCGTGTGTCTGTCTATGTATCCCAGGGCAGAAAAAGTGAAAAGTAGAAAACCTCTCATTTTGTATTATGCAACTGTCTTCTTCTGGCAGCTGGCTCCAAAGTGCACCCCTGTGAAGGTTGCTATGGAGACTCCAATTTAAGAGCAACTGGATTTGAGGAGAATTTCCAGCCCAGCAGCTTGTGAGAAAACAAATGCAGGAATTAAAGCAGTATATGCCCTTCAAATGGGAGCCAGGCAGGTCTGCTAGACCAGGCTGGAAGTAGGGCTGGAGGGGGAAGGATGCTAATGCATTACGGTCCTTGTTATTCTTCTCTATCATTTTGCTTTCCTCCCCAGCTGTTTTATGAAAAAGAATTCATGTTAAATGATAGTTTTTTCTAACCAAATGACTGTAGAGGTATCCAATGTGCACACTTTCTACCTTTGCCCTGAAAGTAAACCCAATACGTGCTCTGCCTTCAGGATGATAATTCACTAAAGCACTGGTTTGTACATCTGACTTTATAAGTATTTGTCTCCTGATGATGTACAAAAATAATTGCCTTTTTCTAGTTCTGTGGTTGAAACAAACATTCCATGTTGTTTCTAGCCTTTCTCTCACAGAATACTTTGGCAAAATTTATTGACTACAAGGATCCAAGAAAAAAAGGAAGTGGGAAAAAGCCTGCTAGCATATTAACACAGGGAGACAGCACTTAACAAATTATATTTTTTTTGCTAGATTAGGGGTAAACCAGTTCCCTAAAGGTAAATAACTTACACCAGAAATCCTAATAACCTTTGGCTCAGCATTTCAAAAGAGCAAGTTTATAGGCAAGATTTGTTTGACAACATTCTTTGTGGGAATTTTTTAACATTGATTTGGAGAACTGTATCTATAAATTTTCCATGGTTTGATTTTTATTATTTTGTTTTGCAACTTAATATCCTGTGAGTTTCATTCCACCTGGTCGATGATTGACAGAGTTTCGGATTAGCAACTGCTGTTTTCTCAAACATCGTTATGAAAAATAAGACAAGACTGGAATTTAGTTTAAAAATTATAAATAACAGAAAAGTTGGGTTTTTCCACTGATACTATTTTGCTGGCATTGACCTTAGTCCTAGTTTTTTATGCAGGTCTAACTTCTCTTTGACAAAGTTCTTTTTAAGAAAGAATGATGACTTATATTGTTAACAGAAAATAATGATGGTGTTACTTTATTACCTGATCGAAAGAAATATGCACCAATAGAAAATGCATGTTCTAGGTCATATTGCTTATCAATCAGTTCTGTATTGCACCTTCAGGGAACAAATGTTCTTTAAATCTTTACTGAGAATATAGTCATGTAGTGGGTTGACCCTGGCCAGATGCCAGGTACCCACTAAAGCCACTCTCTCACTCCCTTTCTGCAGCTGGACAGAGGATAGAGGAAAAAAACAGCTAAGGATTCATGAGTTAAGAGCTGGGAGAGGTCACTTACTGATTACCTTCACAGGCAAAACAGACTCAAAGTGGGGATAATACTAACAGGATAAAAGCCAAAGAGTGAGAAATAAAACAACCTTAAAAACACCTTCCCCTCACACCTCCTTCCTTCCATGTTCTCCCTCCTCCCCCACCAGCAGTGCAGGGGGACGGGGAATGGGGATAATGGTCAGCTGTTGTTTCTGCCACTGCTCAAGGAGAGGAGTCCTTCCCCTGCTCCTGTGGGGTCCTTCCCACAGGACACAGTCCTTGATGGAGCTCTCCAGTGTGAGTCCATCCCTCAGGCAGCAGTCTTTCCCAAACTGCTGTCCATTGGTCACTCCTCCGTGGGATGCAGTCCTTTGCAAATGAGCTGTACCGGTGTGGTCTTCCTTCTCCACAGGCTGCAGGTCCCCACCAGGACCTGCTCCATCCTGGGCCTCCCGCAGGGTCACAGCCTCCCTCACGCATCCGCCTGTTCTAGCATGGGCTCCTCCATGGGCTGCAGGGGGGTCTCTGCACCCCGATAGTCCCCCACGGGCTGCAGGGGCACAGCTCCGGCACATGGAGCACCTCCTGCCCCTCCTTCTGCACTGACCGGAGTGTTGCTGTTCCCATGGTCCCACTCCACTTTTCCCTGCCTGGAATTCTTTCTGCACAACAACCTTCTGTTTTCAAATATGTTATCACAGAGGCATTACTTTATTCCTGATCGGCTTGGCCTTGGCCAGCAGCAGGAAATCCATCCTGGAGCCGGCTGGCATTGGCTCCATGGGACAGGGGAAGTTTGTAGCAGTCTCTAACAGAAGCCACTCCTGTAGTCACCCCATCCCCGTCCTGTCCCATCTCCACTACCAAAACCCAGCCACAGAAACCCACTACAAGTCAGTACAGAAGACCACACCACAGAGAGAGCTAGGGAGTTAAAGCTTCCTAAGAATGGGATCTGCAGAGTCTGCCACCATGTGACTGACAAACCTGGGTGACCAGCAGCAGAGACGAGTATGGGGCGAGTGATCATCAATGTTCTGGCCCTACAGAAGGATCATAAACCCATATTCCCCACATGTCAGATCTTATAACTTACAAACTGTCTCCCCCTAGATATTATTGAGGCTTCTCAGTGCTGAAACTGGGTCCCAAAGATCCTTCCCTCTCTTTGTGGCTTCCTCCCTCTGCCTTTTACTGAGATACTGTGCCCTTCTGTGCCATAATGCCTTTTGGTGTTCCCACATCACCACCAGGAAGTAGCAGTGGCCACCAGAGCAACGCCAATTTGCAAGACCACACAGGCAACACAAAGCCAAATGTGTCCATGCCAAGCAAAGTGCTGGTGTGTAACTGCATGTGAGGAGCCAGGTTTATTTCTCCCATAAGAAAAACTTTCAAAGTAAGAGCATAGAGCAAATGTGTTAGGAAGCTACAAGACCAATATTCATCTTCCATCAGTCTACTGCTCTAAATTAGCAAATACTCTTTTATTCCAGCAGAATTATGATGATAGTTTACATTCTCTAGGTAAATGGTAAGTAGGTTGCTTTGACAGGAATGAAAGAGTTAAGGTATTCAGTGTTCTGTGCACAGTCAGGCAGACTCTGGAAGGGTGAAGTATAGACGAAAGCAATGAAGCACACCTGTGCCATTTGGAATTGAATTTCCTTGATTGCTCTTACCAGCAATACTGTAAAATTTTTACTTCCATTGCCTACCAATGTAGCTTCATAGTCTGAGACTTGAAAAATACGAAGTGGTAACTCAGTAGGTCACTGACTACTAACTGTGGGTAAATTCTAGAGATTTATTGGCAAACACTGTATATGATCCCTTGGTATATAATTTACCATGAAAGAAGTTTGTAGGAACAATAAGATAGTACAGAAATTTTAGGATACAGTAGTTGATAATGTAATGGCATGTAATTTACATCTTGCTTACTGAAGCATTCTGGGACTCCATGAAGTCTTTATTGCCTGAATAGAACTAAGAATATCTAAGTTTACATTACAGCAGAGTCTACCAATCAGTTGTTTTTTTAATGAATATTTTGCACTTTTTCAATGGCTTACAAATGTACTATTTAAATATTGAACAGGTATATTAGATTGGGTGATAATATCCATTTGAAACTTCATGTAGGATTCTATATTTCATATATACTCTGTTCTAGCAATTGGGGGTATTCTAGAGTTTTGTTCTCACTGGAAAGATGACTTCTCTTTCTTTGTAGAAAAGACTTAGTGGCAGTCTTGGAGTTTAGAGAAGATTACCATCAGTTATTTGTACCCTGTCATCAGACAGCAGTAGACTTTGTGCCATGAGAAGAAAATCTTTCCTGCTGTCTTGACAGAATTGGCTCCTTGCAGCTGTGCCATAAAACCATGGTAGAAGAGAAACAAATGAGGGAAAACATATGCCAAACCTCATGGCTTCTTGGCATTCCTCCTCAAACAGTGTAATATCAAGTCAATCCTTAGCTTCTGTAACTTTTCCTGGCCTCAGCCTTACAAAAATTCTAGGAGAATTAAAAACGCTTTTTATAAAGCTGCAAGTGTATTTCCCACACTATATACGTTTTTGAGAGAAAACACTGATTAAACTGGTTAGATAATGACCAGAGAAGGGTTTTTTACTAAAAACATAAGTTCATATATGCTTCATGACACAGGAAAGCTCAAATTCCTTTTGTATGTTCTAGGAATATCTGAGGCTTGCAAATCATTGTCATGAAACTACACAACTCTTGAACGAAATCATTACGTATATTTAAAACCACAGTAAACAAATATATTTGCAGACCTACCTCCTGGTCACTCATCTATTTAGTTCAGTCTGCCCACCTAAGCATTAATATTTAATTCACTGCTTTTTCCAAAAATAGTTTCAAAAAGTCCCTAACTTAAACTTCAAGAATCCAAGTGACCCTTGTCTGCAAAAGAAGTAGGAAAGCAGATGAGAGGGAATAATAATACAGGAAAGAATTAAGACAAACCACAGTGGTTTTGAATATAAGTAAATTGAATTAGTATGTTCATAATGACATGAACAAACAGGTCTGTAGAAAAATATTATCAGTGATTACCAGAGAGAAACTGACTTTAAAATAGATTACTTAAAGGAATATGTAAATGATTACATACATTAGGCAATGTCAATGTTTATTTAATCAAGTTCAGAGCACTTAAATGATAATAATAATTCATAGTTGTTTATAGGTAATCAGAGGAAACCTATGTAACACACAGAGGAAAATGTATGTAAAAATCATTTTGATAGCAAAACGTATGTATAATGTTTTTAGAAATATTCATTCAAATAATATGCAGTTAATCTTTTGAATTAGAGAAGAATCCTTCAAAAACTGTTGCAAATTTAAATATACAGAATATATATACAGCATAGTTTTTGGATGAATCATTATTTTCATTAATGGATATAATCGATAACAATGTTTTCAGAATGCCTGTTCATGTTTGTCTATAAACTTCGTATTTCTTTTTTATGTCTATTGCAGGTCCAGGGTCTATCAAACTGCTGCAGGTCCTGACTGATTGATGTAATTTGTTGGAAAAATAAGATTTCTACTCCTTTTCTTTTTAATATCCAAAATAAGAGGCTTATGAGGTTTCGGAAAGTAAAGGCACATTGATGGGGGGCAGTGGCCGTATATGAAGACTAAGATTAGAATTGATTGCAATTGTCATTAAGTAAGTTGTTATTTCTGTGTGTGGGTTTTTTCCCCATTCTTTCTCTTTAGTCAAATAAGTCTTTTTCAACACACAATTCTTTAAAAGTATACAATTTCTACATACATTTATAGTTTAAGTCAACAGTAGAAGAAACAAATTATTTTGTTAGGTCTTTTCATGAATTCCAAAGAAAATCTGTAATAATTAAGAAGAAACAGAAGAAAAATTTGCAGAAAATAGTTTGGAAATAAGTGTATTTAACAAGAACATTGCAAAAGAAAGGAAAAAGAGAGCAGTAACAGCAAAGTGCAGGGAAGGTGAAGTTTTGTGAAGAAGTAAAAGAAAGAGATAATATAAACAAGGACAAAATGGTTTGGGAAAATCTAATAAGAAACAAAGGCATCGGGAGCACGTTTTCAGTCAGGATCCATGGGTTCAAACATATTTCAGTTGTAACCAATCCTATATATAGGATATATATCCCAAAGATGGATGTGATAAAATACATAAAAAAGATTAAAAGAAACATGGATGCAGGGAATACTTCAGTATGTTGAAAGAAGTGAGAATTTATGTTTTCACCTGGAAAAGGTGAAGAATTACCATTCAATCACTTGATGTGGTTCATCAAAACCAACATTTTGGGGGCATGCATGAATGTGTTTGAAGTTATTACATGCTGCCTCTGTTTTACATGGTAAATTGATATTTTTGAAAATTAACAATTATGAAAAATTTATTTCTAATAACTCTTAAAATTTTGTTTGGAACTGGGGAGGGCAGACAGAAGAGAAGAAGAGAGCAACAAAGTGAGGGGAGAGAAGTGTTCACCACAATTCCTAATAGACTGAAAATCCTCTTCCCCTTGCCAACATTTAAAGGGAGTTCACAGAGTTGATTATAAATGGGTTATTATGATAGCAATACCAGGTGAAATAACAGAAACTTATAAAGAAATATGTTATTAAAGGGCATTAAAGGACAGAAACACTTATTATATCAACTTTATCCTGTTCAGTACATTTATCTTACTGCTCCATAATATATTACTTAAAAAAATCACAGTACAAAACCAGTCAAATTCAGGCAAATGGATTAATAATTAGTCACCTGACTTTTCAAAAGTGCAGGATCACACTTGAACTGAACTAGTAGGGGCTAGCAGTGACAGAAGAACAAAAATCAAGCAATGTTGATTTAAAAATAAATATGATAAAAGATGAGTCTCTGAATTCAGGATTATTTAAAAGGTTACTAAAATACAGAGACCACTTCTTGTATATATGTACTTCAAAAAGCTGGAATTGAAAATAATGGAAAGAAAAATGAAATGTTGCATTAAAAAAACATAAGAACACTTTAAGGGCTAAAGAAAATTTAGCTTTATGAGTTCTGCTTATTTAGAATGCTAAAATTAAGACCATGAGTTGATTTGATCATACCATATACTTTGCTAGATAAGGCATTAATTCTTCAGTGTTTAAAGACAGCACCAAAGATGGTTGGGAGTTTAATGAAACATGCAGAAAAACGAATAACATTACTTTCCTTATGACTGAATATGAATAAATATCAGAACATGTGAGATAGATTTTCTGTCTTGGACTGTCTCCAACTCAGATCTTAGCCCTTCTAAAAACATTAGTTGTTGCTCTCAGTGAAGGAAAACTCTGATGTTATGCAATGCATTAGACTAGGTGTTCTAATAAACATTTTTGTACTTAGAATACGAGTTTGAGTAAACAAAGGAAAATACTGAAATAATATCATCATCATTCATCAAAGCAGCATAACAGAAAACATGAGACTGCAGTTAATAAACCCTGCATCAAGTCCAATGACTTGCAGTTAGGATGCCACATACTTTAGTAATCATTCTACTCCTGGGATAGTCAGCAGTTTAATAGCAGCCTTTTTATCTACATTAAATTGTGGAACTGAAACACAGTCCTACTTTCTGTGCTTCAGTACATGCTGAATTGCTATCCCATATCCATGTCAGTATCAGACACGGCCAGCAATTGTATACCCTGAGCAGCCCAGGTCCCTCTGGCTCCAGCCTTTGAAAGGAGCAGGAAGAAAGCTGCAGCATCAGCAGCAATTTGGATAATCAAGTGTCAAGGTGGCAGTGGGATCTACAAAGCATACCCTGAACCCAAATCTAGTTGGAAGATTCTGCCTTCAAATCGATTTGCTTACCATGCTGCAAAAATACCTTTGCTATCAACTCCACTATACTGGTCAATATCTTTTACTGTAACTTGATTGGTCATCTGCTATTGGTGTTAGTCTTCACATGGAAAATATGGAAGCTGATGTATCTCAGAACTTGAGGCAGCATTGAAATCTGATGCTGTACTCCACAAACCCCATAGAAATACATCCTTGAGAGCCTGCATTGCTGAACTCCCGGTATACATTCCACACAGTATGTATTTTAACACTTTTAATTTGAAAGATTATTTTCAGTGCTACTTTACATATTTCACTTACGATCACAAACTTTCATCAGCATTTTGTAACAGGATGTCAAGGCAATATGGCATATGCTTTCTAATTGGTATCACTAAATCTTGCATTGAAGTGGAATCTACTTTAGAGACATCTGCCTACTTAGTGTGTTATAAACAGAATATATCCTTTTTCCTTCTGCTTGTAGGATTACATAAGTACTTTCTGCTGATATATTTAAAGGGTTTAAAATCAACACTGTAGCTGGATGTTTTAAGAATACCAACAGAGGAATAACTTCCCCCACTTAAACCAGACATTATTATTAAATCTAACTTACTGTTCTTCAGTTGCATTCATGATTGATATGAACAAAGAGTTGAAAATGTTATTCAAGCTTGTCAGTTTCCAAGTCTAGACTGTTGTTTTGCCTACTGTAGTAACATAAGACCATGACCATTAAAGGCAATTATTTAAAACATGTTTACTTCTAAGAATGTGATACGTTTCTCACCCTGTCTAGCTTAAGATGCCAAACCACAAGTAAAATAAGGAGTTAAACTGAAAAGTGACATTCCACATGCAGGAGCTTAGATTAACTGCCAGGCTATGTCAATACAGTCATAAATTGCCTGAGTCAAGGAGTGGACTGAAGTAAGCAGTGAACCCTGAACCACTTTCCATTCATCTTTGCTGCCAGCAGTATGTCAGCCTGCACAGGCCATTCTGTCTTGCTTTACATGACATAAGATGCTTTAGGAAGGACCCCGCCTGCCTGCTGGTGACCAGATGGTGTTGCTGCAAGACAAATAGGGTTTTTATGCTGGAAGGAGGCTTGTCTGGGGCAGGAGAGTCATTGTTCTCACCTACATCATGACCAGGTGGTGCTATCAGCTCAGATGTTCTACAGCATGACCCAAACCTGGATGCAATTACAGCCTGAAGTACTCTGATCACAAGTCTCCGAGCTCAAGAAAAGTCACAAGCTTCAGACATCACATAGACTACCTTTATATCTTCCTTGTAGACTTGGAAAGCTTGTGCATTCCTGGCATTTAAACAGAGGGCTTGATTTCCAGAGATGTCTATCATTTAGTGATCTCCATGTTGTTCACTGAGAGGATGGTACTTAGAATTTTTAAAAATAAAGGCATTAGAATTCAGGTAGCTAAATATGAATTTAATAGCTTAACTACAGACAGAAAATGTTTGACTGATCTTCTTTTATTCTCCCTAATGTTGAGGAAAGCAATTTTTTCTCATTTTAATGATGATTTCGGCAACATATCATTAAGACTCAGCCATACAACTTGTACTCCTGTCACCAGTCATTCAAGTTATGCTTACGTATCACGGTGCAGTACCATATAGAAACAAGTAGGTAATCTCTAGAGAAACTGTTGAGACTGGAAATACCAGGTCTTTTATCACTCAGAATTTTATTGTGATTTTATATCCTTCATCTAATATGTAGTCTGCATGGTTATATGTGCATTTATTCTTACTATATAACACAAACAGTTCCATGGGTCACTGTGGAAGGACTTTCACCATTTCATTAAAATGATCAGGTGTTGCATCACTTAGTTTTATCATGACAGTCTTCTGTGTTTATAGTCTCAAATTCGTTTCTACTACTGCACCAATTCTTTGATCTATTTTAACATCTAGACTCATTCAAGGTAAGCTTGTTAAAAATGTGCATGTACAGTTGCAAGTTTATATTAAGTTCATTATCAGTGTTGCAGAAAAGCCTTTACATTTCATCACAGAACTTCTATATAGGGCCAAATCCTGACCTTCCTAGTCATGTAGGTGTTCCTCTTGCTCTACATTGAACTTACCCTATGAATAAAAACAAAACTCTTTCAAGATCATTCAGGGGACACAACGTTTTCTCTGAGCATTTTCAACTATCTAATTTCTATTTCACTTTTAAAACATTTGACTAATGCTGTCTGTAGCATGAAACCATGAGTAGAGTTCTATATGAGTGCCTTTTCAGGCAACAGTGCAAGCAACTGCAATTAGCACTGGCTGAGGGCCTGTCTGGAAAGATAGACCTTCATGTCACAAACTGGAATTTTTCACATCCAGAACATTCAAATTGGACGCCCTTCTTTCCAACATATAAAATACTAAATGAAAATAAATAAAAAATTTACTGGCAGGCTGCTGGTAAAGAAAAAAAAGACATTTGAGAAACAAAAATGCCCTTTCAAGTTTTACTCAGGAAGTCATTACTGCTAGGAAAACCTTGCTGCCAAGATAATTTTAGAACCAGCCCTTAATATTTCCTGCATAAGAGTATGAACACTGAACATTTAGAGCCTACTGTGCTGTCAAACAATCCAAGGCAAACTATGCAGCACAACTGTTGTTTCTCAAATGTAAGTCTGTAGGAGACGGAAAAGCTATTTCAAATCTTCTTTGAAACATCAAGTCCTCTGACACACAGAATTTTGAAGAAGAGTGTTAAAAAGTCATTGTACTTTTTCTCTCAGAAAGCCAAATTTCACTCAAGAGAAAAGAGAAAGCATAGAGAGCTTGATGTAGCTTCTACAGAGGTACAGTCAATAGCAGTATACTTGTTGTGATGACTACGCAGTTACACAGAGGTTAAGAAACTTAGGAATTCTTTTTTTCAGATCTCTCATATTTGAATGGTAGAATGAAATGTCTCTAGCTAGCCCAGGAGTCTAGAAAGGAAAACCTTCTGTTAGAAACTTGTGAAGGATCAGTGTGGCTTTGTGTGACAATATGGAAATCTCATAGCAAGCTCTTCTCTTTTAAACTTAGAGAAAGATGGGGAGCAGGAAAAGAGATGCGAATTCAGACATTGTCTTTAATATTACATACTTTCTTATATCTTCCTTTTAAAGGCAGAAAAGCGAAAGGAATTTGAAAGGGTAACAGAGGTGTACCAAAGATTCTTGCCTAGTCTTTGGCATACAGTCTTTCTATCTTTCTTAATCTACAGAAGTGATTATAGATTTTTATTCCAGACACATATGGCAGACTGACCTGCATAAATCTCTCATCTTAGTCTTGAGTATTTAAAAGTGGATATGATTAGAAAGGTCTGCTGTGTCAGTGGGAATTAGTGCATTAATGCTGTAGGGGGATGCATTTTATGCAGCTCGTTATGAATTTTAATATTTTTAAAAAATGTTTTACAATACTTCCTACCCATAATGATTATGAATATTAATTATGAATAAAAGAAGTTCATGCATAATACTTGCTCTTTATTAACCTCAATCCCTGAGCATTTCAATTTTAGAATTAAACTAATGTGTGTCTTTTTTTTTTGAAGCTGATGTCATAACACAAAGCCACTCTAATATATGCATTAGGTAAATAAATACCTGTCAAATTCTATTTGTTTCTTTTAATATATGTCACTCAGACTTTGTGACAAGTAAAATCTTGCAAATTGAAGATTTTCAGATCACAGTCTGAAAGTGAATCGGATGATAGCTTTTCATCTGTTTTTAATGACTGTTTTAGCAAATAGTAAGAAAAACAATCACTTCAAACTGTGTCAGCACTTTTTTCTCTTAAACATCTGCACAGTCGAAATCTAATTTGGTTTTTTTTTCCTAAATGTGAAAGTACAGGGGAGCTTTGTCTGGCCTGATACTCAGATCACTTTCAAGAGCATAATAGTCCTAATGTGTTCTGTCAGCTATGACTCACACCTGAGATTTTAACAAGTGACCCAGGAATTTTGCTGAAGAATACTTCTATTTTAGGACAGCTTGGTTCTCTGGAATATTCTTCCTATAGCTGCTCTTTGTCAATTGACCTATAGTAAGTCAGGCTTTTTCTGGACAATGGGTGCACAGAAGAGCACACAAATCAAAACTGGTCTAATACTGCATTAACAAATGAAAGTAAAAACAGAACAAGGGAAAAACCAGGAAATGATGAGTTCAATTTGCTTATTTCATTGTTTGCTCAAAAATGCTGAGATTCCTTTTATAAATCAGATAACCAGATTGTCTGGATCTTAAAAAATAAGTGATTATAAATTGACATCAAAGTCTAACAACACCAGTAAACGAGTTGATCAGAGTTGAAGAGGCATCCTAGAATAAAGCAAAGAGGTATATGTGAAACAGAAAGAGTTGTAGATGACGTAATCAGTGAAGACTGAGGAAAGGGAAACTTTAAAAAGGAGGTAGCTAAGGGTTATAGACGGAAATGGTGTATGCAGAGATTAGAGATCAAAGGATGTTTTGAAACAGCTGCTCAGAATTGTGCCCAGGCAGTGAAGGAGTGAAAAGAGAGCCTTGGCAGGGCCTGTGTTCATGGAGCTCAGCCCGAGGAGCTGAACAAGCTCCAGGGGACATATACACTCATACCCTCCAGGGAGAACAGTTGGTTTTGTTTCCCAGAGACACAGCAGACATGGACTTTAACATCTTTGGTGACTTGGTCAGAATCTCATCATGTGGAATAAAGAGAAGCAAAGGATGATGAATTTATTCTCCCTTTGATAAACTGTTAATTTATGTCACACTCATGAAAACAAAAATTTTACATGAGTGGTGAAAATTCCCAGTGAAATGGCAATAGAAAACAGTAATATTGCTGAAATATCACAGTAGATTTCAGAATTGAAATGTGACAAATTCAGTTACTACTGCAAAGAGGAAGATTAATCAAAAGAAAGCCATAAAATAGGATCAGCAAGGGTGATCAGGTAGCTTGTCAAGGCTTGCTTCTAGCATTGCAATATTAAAAAAAAAAGGGAGAAATGAGCTGAATAGTGAAGTGTAATTAAATTCCAGTCTTCATTTTCTCTTCTTTAATCTTTGTTTGAAAGGTTGTGTTGCAACTTGCTTACTTGCAACCTGTGCAAGATACATATGATTTAATATACACTGTACATAAGACTGATTCTGAGTTGGTAAACCAAGCAATTTTTTATTTGTTTTTTTCTGTGAAATGTGGTAAAATTTTGTATATGTTAGTTGAAGCGCAAATTAAGGAATTTATATTCCACTTGACAGCACAGTATTGCTAAACATTTGATCAGCTTTTGTAAGATCTTTTGATCCTTTTCTAACAAAAAATAAAACTAAGCTATAAATTATACTCAATCACGTATCAAACCATACAAAACAAACTCTTCAGAACTATGACCCTTAGACATGCTCAGCCAATAGGTATCATATCTATTTCATTCTACCTACAGCCCTTGAAAATTAAATGCATCATTATACAGTATGTTTCTAAAAATGGCTTGTCCCTACTGTCCTATTATTATCTTCCCTCACCCTTTTCTCTTTGAGAAGTGGGAATTTACAGAAGTAGGTTCATTTCTTTTACCCAGCCCAATGCTTCAGCTTGTGTAAATTTTCTTATTTGTCTGTATTCCAGTTATGATATGTCCTCTTTGTTCAGAGGAAGAAAAGAAGAATTGGACCTGGAGTCTCTAACATCCATCCCTGTGCCTGCTGTTGGTGCCCAGACAGTGTGGTAAACTGATACATTCAGGTTTCTTTTTGAGCCTCAATCACCTGAGAATACTGTGTTTGGTGAGGTGGAATAGCTTTGCTCTGTCCAGGAAACTAAATATATGTTCTGTAAAGAGCAAGGTCTCCCTCAGGTAAATAGAATTCTCAATTATGCTAAAAAACCTAGATGGAACTTTGTTGTTATTGGGTTTTGCTTGTAGAAGGAGCAAAATATGAGAACATTTTATTTCACAAGAATTAAATAATTTGCCATGAAATTCAGATGGGGATGACACGATCATTGCAATGGATGTGGGGTAGTCAACTTGGCAGTTCCCACAAGATATGCTGAAAAACTGTGGAATCTGAGAATCTGTGACCTCTGGGTTACCTACTCCCTTGGTATGCTTTCTACCTTGGTGGCAGTTTGGAAGCTGAAAGACTCAAATTTCTAGGAACTTCGGGACCTACATCTTAGAAATCAGGAAATCTGGGGTGCTTCCCCTGTACCTTCTCCATGAACACACACATAAGCCTGCAGAAAATGCTTCTGAAAGGCAAATAAATTGTGATCTGCTGGCAGCAACAGCCTGTAGCAAAGAACTTTGGAATCAGAGAGAAAAAGCAGCTCCTGCAAAATGCAGCCTGTCTCTTCAGCTTCTGGCAAGTGAAAATCCAGAACCCACTTTAATCTGACCTAACTCTACTTAAACTACTGGGAAGATTGCATGGAGTGTAACAACCTGAAAATTAAAACATGATAGACTATGAATTTACCACAACACCGAAAAACATTTATTTTACCTGCCTGTTTTATCATTTTTTGTAACTTGCTATGGCTTTATTGATTTCTAAGGTTGCCCTACACTGTTTCTTCATGATGATGAACCTCAAGAAGTCTAAACTCAGTTCAGACTATTGGCAATTTTTTTATCTCGTAATGATAGAATGAATCATGAACAGCTACATTTCACAAAACACCACTTGTTTTGTTGTTTTTTTTTTTTATTTAGAACAAAAATTTTCTGAGAAAACATATCCCAAACCAAGTTTACTGTATATTACCTTTTATACATATGAGACTCATGAGCCCTTAAGCACTTAATTTCTTTTTCTGTTTAACTGTCCACACATCCTACCCCTGCCCTCATCCCCTCATATTCCTTTACTATTAAGAAGCCAATCAGATAAGTTCATATTATTTCCCCCATGGGTAAGTCTTGTACTCAGAAAGATGGATTTATTTCCATGTTAAGAGCATCTCTAACATCTCTCTAAAATATTGTTTGAAGTTTCTCAGGATGTGAAAGGCAGTAGAAAACTCACATCAGTCCGCTTTGTTATTTTCTCTGTATAAAAGAAAAATACGCACTTCCACGTGGTATCTTCAGAGTAGAAGCTTAACTTATTAATTCTACTGATATTTCCTTATGCCATGTCTCTAATGCCTTTAATATTACTCTTAACCTTTACTTTTCATGTCTTTTCCCTACATCTCTTGTCCCACACATACAATTAATTAAATACAGAATCCATCTAATTTTAATTTCTTGGAAACTATACTGGATTACATGGAATTTTATTCTGTTTATCTGGTTTTTAAAAATCCATCTCCTGAATTAGTTGGTTGTATCTTTAACATGCATCTTGTTATAACAACAAGACAAGAAAAATTTCCACTCTTACCAAATATAGGGTACCTACAGTGTCAGCATTTGTCTTTTTTTTTTTTTTTTTTTTTTGACAGAGGAGAATTAAAAGGTTGATAATTCCAATGTAAATATATAAAACAGATTGGAGGGCAAAATCTATTCATCTTACTTTTCTTGTATGCCTACTTCACCTGAAATATTTTCTTTGGGATCACCATATCAGATACTTTCACAAGTAGATAAGAAATATATTAGGTTCAGTAAATTTCACTTCTTCTGACAAAACCTACCTGCACTAAAACTTTGTTGCATTTTGTCCCATTCTCCTCTTATCATCACATACTTCACTGAGCTTCCCTTCAGAATATGTTCTAAAATTTTATGTAATAGTAAGGTAAACTAATGGGGACTTTCACTTCCCCCCCTCCCTCCATTCCACAGGCAGCAGATGTTGCTTGCAACTGAACTTTCAACATCATACGCCATTACTGTTAAAACCTACTATTTCACTGAATTATGTTTCCTTAAAAGTTTAAAATATTGGTGGAAAACTGGCAATAAAATCTTCCTTGCCTTTTTTATTTCTTGTCATTCCAATGATATATCTCAGTATAACCAAGAAATGTGGGTTGGAAGGACCCTACAAATGTTTTCTAATCAATATCCTTTCCTCAGTGTAGTATCAGTGTATACAAAGGAAAATAGCATACTATTTTGTTTTATGATCAGTTTATGATTATAATCCCTGATGGATTCTTACCCTAAACCTTCCAATGATGTAGACTCCGTGCCTCTGTCAGGCAATCTATTTTGATGCATCACCATCTGTAATATTGGACATTTTTGTTAATATTTTGCCTGATTATTACTAGTTTTGTGTGAATCTTCTGCCTGTTCTATCATCTTTCAGCTAGTCAGGAATCAATTTTCTGTTTCTTCACAGTTATATTTTGCATATTTGAAGAAGGTTTCTGTATCACCTTTGAAGCTTCTCTTTTTACAACTAAACAATGCCCAAACTGTCTTCATATATCATATCTTTCAAAACAGTCTTATGGTCTGTCCTATGGTTTCATCATTTAGTTTACACCCTTTTAGCCATGCAGTATCACTGCCTGGACAAACTATTCCCTGAAGTTCTATCAAAGCTAAATAGAATGCAATATTTCCAGCATATATTTTATTGGTTATTCTACTAGTTAGAGGGAAAAAGTAAGTGCATGTCTTTTATTGGAAATAGGATCACATTTTTATTTATGATTAGGCTGGCATCAACAACACTCAGGTTTTGTTTTTAGGCCTAATCATTAATCCAGTTCTGTAGTCTCTGTTTACATGGTTGGTTACTCCAGTTTAAATGTACAATTTTCCACTTGTCTTATTCGAGACTTTCAGCTCCTTTTCAGTTTGAAATTATTTTGTGTTCTTGTCCAGAAACATGATAGGTATAATGAAAATACTCTGTTCTGTCACTTAGTATACTGATGAAAATATTACCAGTAATTAAATCAGATGTGAACTCTGATTACATCTATTCTTTACACTTTCATTTTCACTGTGTTTTCCAATGAGTTATATGCTTGAGATTAGTTTTTCTGTATTGGATTATTACTGCTGAAAGCTTCCTCAGTTTCCTTATGAGAATGTCATACAGGAGTGTGATAGGTAAAATCTTTACTAAAGTTAATTTCAAGTTACTTTTAAAGTTAATTTTCCTTTTTGTACAACTCTGTTACCTTTTTAAAGAAGTGAATTAAGTCAGTTCTACACAGATTGTTCATGACAAGTCCATGCATGCTATCTGTTAAGCATCTGAGTCAGTAGTTTTTTAGGTGCTTATATATTTTCTATTCCACTTGCAAGGAATTAAGCTGATCATGCAATCTATAAGCACCTTAACTTTTTTTTCTTTTGGAAAATAGGCATTATATGAAGAATGAACGTAGTGCAGAAGCTCTTTTGGTAGATCATTACCTCTCTATGAGGGTGAACTTAACTCAATATGCAGTGCAACAGAGTAAGTTGGAAATTCTACATGTAAATCAACTACATAAATAAAGAGTAGAAAAGTAAACAGTTTTCTGCAGAACAGAATCTGAGCACTGAAAAACTAACATTAGGAGATCTAAGAATCCTTCATAATTTTCTTTTAGCATTAAGTGACAATGCATTCAGACCTCAGTGATCTAATTTTTGTCTACATATACTTTTTCCTGGTCACACACTATTCCTTCAGTGAGTCTGTCTGCAATTACATTAGCCATTTATTTTCTTGTAAAATCTTGAGAAATGGAATTGGACATGTGGTTTTCTTGGTATGATCTACTAATAACTTTCTCCTCTATTGATAGAGGAGCAATGGTTTTCTTGGACTCCAACAACATTGCAAGGCTATTTACTTTCACTATTCCTGGATAGTTGAATACCTTTTTTTTTCCATAATCCATCTCATTTTGTCCTTGCGTACTTAGCCATTAGTTTTATTTGTGCTTTAGAATACTTTCTGTTTGATTTCTTCTTGAACTTGAGGTCAATATCCATTTCTTGGACAAATTGTTGTTCTAGTACCATTCTAATCTTTTCTTACCAGTGGGACAGTTTGTAGTTGTGCCCTTGTTAGTGATTCTTCAAAGAGATGCCACATCTTAAATCCCTTTTTCCTGAGACTTGCCTCCCAAATATCTTTGTCAATTCTCTGAGTATAATGGGGTCTATCTTCCTGAAATCTAGTGGTCCTTTTTCTCTCTGAATTTTTAAATCAAAAATGTTTTCTAGATCTTCCACGTATTCAAGAGCCTGAGAATGTGACTTCTTTTTTCTCCACGAATATTTTTTCCTTTAAATAAGGCTTTTATTTGTATCTTATCTAATTGTATCTTTTTTTTATCAAAAAGACCACAATCAGTGGATCACAGAAACCTGTTGGAAACAGTTTTTCCTCAGTAGTTTTCTAAAAAATAGGTAGATAAAATCCTCTATAACCTCCAAATACTGTGCTGTGTATCATTCAGCTAACTGCTCAGTGAAAATCATGTCCTTAAATCTTTAATTCTGTTATCTATGTCCCCCTTCCGATTGGATATTTATTTTCCTCTTCTTTTCTATCAGTGACTTCTCTTCACCACTTCTCTTTTGCTTTGTCTTCAGTTACCCAATTTCCCTATCATACTCCACTGAATCTGAAAAAAAATTCATTTAAAATGTAAGACCCCATTTCTACTTTAAAGTCTAAGGCTACCTCTGTGAGAAGTGAACTTTTAAAACTACTTTTTAAACTCTTTCTCCTATGCATTAAAAATACTTGCATTCCTTTTTTCTATAATAACATTTTTTTTAAAATGTTTTCTTTTTTACTTGGTTATCTCAATGCTATCTTGTGGTTGTATGATAGGTATCACAGCCATTTTAGTTTGTTTCGACTCTCTTTTAAACAGTGTTCATGCATACATCCATATAACCACATTGGTACCACTAATTGTGATTCAGTTGACTGACTTCATTTTAGAAACTACTATTAATAAGAAGTACTCATCTTCACCCATCTACACGGCAGATGTTCTTTCTGAAATCTCAGAAGAGAAAGCATTGTTGTATGTATATAAGACAGAACCCACAACACCCACTCATCCTTGTTCTTGATTTTGCCTTTGAGAGGCAGTGTCAAAAGCCTTGATGATGTTGAAGGTAGACAATATCCACTGCTCTCTCCTCATTCCCTCCATCCAGTTATTCCATTGTAGAAGGCAATCAGGCTGGTCAAGCATGATTTCCCTTTAGTGAATCCATGCTGTATGCTCATGTTAACCTTCGTTCCTTCCACATGCTTAGAGATAGCTACAAGAATGAGCTATTCCATTCTCTTTCCAGGAACTGAGTCTGTTCCCTGTGTCCTCTGTCTCTGGAAGTTTTGCTTTCTTCCAGTCCTCAGGTACCTCTTCCGATGACCACAGCCATTCAAAGAGTACCATGAGCGGCCAAACTATGATGTCTCAACACTTGTAGGCACACCCCATCAGGGCCTATGGACTTGTGGATGTCAAGCTGGACTGAATGGTCTCTAACCCAATACTCCCCAACAGAGAAAGTCTTCCTTTCTCTGGGTCTTTTCCCCAGTATCCTGAGTCAGGGGCTCCTGAGGGCTGGCACTGGCAATGAAGACGGAAGCAAGTAAGGCATTCCATATCTCAGCCGTCTCTGTAACCTCTGTTTCAGGAACCTCTGTTCTGTTTAGTGGCAGACCCTCATTTTCCCTAGTGTTCCTTTTGTTACCAATGTATTTGAAGAAGCCTTTCTTGTTATCCTTTACAGGGTAAATCATATTTAATTCCAAATGGGCATTGGCCTTTCTTTTAGCATTTCTGCATACTCTGACAACACCCTTATATTCGTCCCAAGTGGCTTGTCCCTGCTTCCGCCTCATATCTAGGGCTGCTTATGTCTGAGTTTTGACAGGAGTTCCCTGTTCATCCATGCGGGTCTCCCTGCCCCTTTTGCCCATTTTCTTGCCCATGGGAATGCACCGTTCTTGAGCCTGAAGGAAGAGATCCTTGAATATTAACGATCTCTCTTAAACTTCTCTTCCCACTAGGACACACTCCATAGGATTATTCCAAGACAGTCCCTGAAAAGGTCAAAGTTAGCTGTCCCAAAACCCAAGGCTGTGTTCCTAGTCATTACCCTGCTTCATCCTGATCCTGAAGTCCATGATGCTGTGGTCACTGTAGCCATGGCTGCCCCAAACTTTTACGTCTCCAACCAGACTGTCTGTGTTTGTTATAAGGTACAACAGCACACCTTTCTTCTTTGGCTCCTCCACCACTTGTATAAAAAAATTATTGTCAGTCCTTTCCGAGAACCTCTTGGATTGTTTGTGCCTTCAGGATTGGACTGTTTGTGCCTTGTAGACTATTCTGAAGCTCTTTAATCAGTATAGATGAAGTGCTGTGTTTTCCAGAGACCAACAAACTTGTCACTGGAAGAAAGAGGAATAAAATGGCAATGTTTGAATAGCAGCAGATGATATCATCCAGAAGGTGTGTATATATAATTAAATCTGTATTCAGATTTAAGGTATGAAGAAATCAAGTATCCTGTTTAAATTTCCAGGTATAGAAGTATATACCTGGAAATATATAAATATATGTATATATATATATATACACCACTATATTTTATACAACAATTTGTAAAGAGAAAAACTCTACTGAAACTCCAAATTTGGCTGAGGATCTGGCTCTGAAAGTGAATCTGTAATAAATTATTGGAGATTTTTTTTTCTTAATTTCTAGCTTCAGTGTCTTAGGTTTCCAGGAAGTCTTTTTTTGCTGATACATTATATAAAATAGAATTGTTTCTTATAGGCTGGAATGAAGGCTAACATCTTTCATGTCTATGTACAGTAGAAAATTCTTATGATTATTACAAAGTATATATCTAGGCAAAATCATTTGTTAATATTTAAAATCCAGGGGCAATTTAGAGGAATAGTATATTGGCTCAAAATGTGCATATTCTGAAATCTAGTGCTCTATTTTACATATTTTTATGAGAGCAAACTCATTAAATGTATTCCTTTTGTTGCAAAGTTCTGAAGCTTGTTTGCAGTTTTCATTATTACTTTGATAACATAAAAATATTCTGTGTATAAAAGCAGTCTCAATAAATAGCGCATTGTACTCAATGAAAAATCCATTCTGTCAGTCAACATAGATTGTATAATCTCTACTGAGAAAAGATAGGAGAGAAAAGCCTTTATTTTATCTTATGATTACTTTGCCTTAAGTCTCTACCCTAAAGCAAAAACTAAAATTCAAAAGAAAAGCAATGAAAAGTAACAGTGAAAATTAATCACAAAATGAGTTATGGTATAATCACTGATGGAAGAACAGAGACCGATAATGGTAGTAACATTTCACTCTGTTCTTAAAAGAACCTGAAATTAACTGGTAAATACTAAACTGAATTGAAAAGATAAATCTGTGATTAGAAATATAGTTACTGTTCCGTACAGAAATTTTAGTTTCTGCAGACAAGCATTATATAAGGTTGTAAGAAATATTACAGAATATTACATACCACAAAAGCAGAAACAGCCAAATATCACTCAAAACCAGTATGACTGTCCCTGTTTAGGTAGCACCATGGTAAACAAGTTTGGCCTCACTGAAGCCAAAGGTATAATTTCCACTCTTAGTACCAAAATCCTTCTGGACACTTTGACATAAGGACTCAAACTGTGGCTAATCACTCTTCCTTGAAGGTTTGTCATTCCTGTCAGCTGGGGATTCCTGGCCTCCCTAAACACAAACTCAGATCAACGTTAAATTCATCACTTAACTTTCCTACCTTTCCTGAGGTAAAGGAAGCAGCAAGGCAGAGTAAAGAGACATTGCTCAACAAACGGTAAACACTGCTTGCCCAACAACTGGGATCCAAAGATCCTAACTATAGCTTCCTGAACACAAAATATTGCGAATTGGTTACAAAACAAATGTATCAAAATCCTATATTTTGCCTCAGGGATTCTTGGTTTGTTTACAACTGTCATGGGAGGGAAGCGACCATTTGAACTTGGTCTGTGACACTCTAATTTCCAGCATAATTAAATTGAATGTTGGGATATGGTCATCATTATCTTATAAACATTAATATTTCCTGGAATAAGAATGCCTAAGTAGCTGAGAACTTCCCTGTAAATTATCATAAACACTTTTTATGATCAGTTATATCACTTTATTATCAATTTCTTGTCTGGCATGGACCATATCCTAGCAGTGTAAGGAGTATGGAATAGAGTAGTATTTCTGTCCTAATTGCTCTGAATGTAATCAAACCTGGGACAAAATAATCAATAATTGAAAATACTGCATAATTAGCTTTTTCTTTGATTATCTAGGTGTAGTTAATACCAAACAGCTAAATATTAAAAGTGTTAATTCTGTTTGCATAAGTAAAGAAAAGCATAGTTAATTGTACTCCCAATGTTTTTGCTGTTATAAATAAATAAATGTCTTTTTTTTTTTTTTTGAAAACAGACTGCAGTGAGGCCTCCTTAATATAATCATTCCTCAGCTAGTTTAAAACCATATCTGATGGAAAACCCTGTTTTCATTCTTCTTTTAAGGATATGTCATAAATTTCAAAACAACTAAAACTTGTATTTCTTTTTTTAATCTGGCTTTATTTGTTTACTACTAACATTCTAATCATTGTCTGTTTTGACTTCTGCTGAAATAACACCTTTTAGATTCTCTATATATATATATGTACATCCTTAATGCAGTGCTGTAACTGGACTAAACAAAGGATCTGTTCATAACCAAATACAATGAGTAAATTATGCATCTTGTACTGTAACACAGGTATCCTATTACAGGATTATGCTGTACTGTGAAGGGATTACAAAGTGATGAAAGTGTAGAATTCTTTTCATCCAGAAAACACTTTGCCTCAAATATAATTGTTCTTGTTGTTTTATTTATAACATGCTAATCCAGTTTAGCACAGGTCCCAAGAATTTTCAGACTTTGACTGTCAATTTACCTAAACCATTCCATATTTTTTGCACATTTTATCTCATTCTTTTCATTCATTTCTATGTACTCTGTCAGAAAAAAAAAAATTAACCTGAACACTTTGACTATTGGGTTTCAATTTGTATTCTTATCTTTTGAATTTCAGCAGTTTCTCATCAAATGTTTTACGTTTGGTAATCAACATACAGACAAAAATATCCTGTCCATACCACGGCCTGCTAAGGGCAAAAGGGACTGAAGTTTGCAAAAATCTCTTTTTGAACAGTTTGAAATGCACATCACACTTATTTCAACTTCCACGGTCATATTACTCATTTACCTTCAGTCAGACTCCTTTAGGCTCACGGCCACTTACCGACACATAATTATATTTCATTTCACAATACCCCTGATTTGACTCTCGGAATCCAACTGTGTCAAAATGTCTAACTTACAGGCCAATTGTGAGAAATAATTGTGTCAAAAAAAAAAAAAGTTAAGTCTATGTAAATTATAGCTGAAGAAGGTGCTTACAGTCCTCTTTTCTGGACCACCTATGATTCAACTATGAGTGACTAACCTTCACAGCTGATCTCACACAAATTGGTGCTCTGAAAAGTTTATCGGATTATTTATTTTCTTCTTCACACATGTTGTCTCTTCTCCTTCATCTTTATTGTCTTCTGCATTCTAACTCATAACATGTGGCAAGATACAGAATAAATGCAATTTCAATTGAAATAAATTAAACATTTTTGAGGTTTAAAGGCATTTCATACTGAAAAGCTGAAATTGCAAGTAACAGGAAGCAGATGTGCCAATGTGCATGTGTAGGTTTTACATGGATGAGGGAAATATTCACATCACTGTTGCTACTGGATCATGTAGTTGCACGTCACTGTTGGATGAAGCCAGACTTTGACCTGTGCTGGTAAGTGACGCTGTTATGTAATGGACTGCATGGCTCAGTGCAAACTATGCTTCATTTTAACTTGTTCTAAAGTCACAATTGAGTTTTTTCTGGTTCCTAGGAATATTTTATTTTCATTAAATTAAAAGTTAAGTTTCATTGCTGTGTTGGTATGTTATGCTATTACAGTAACGGTGACATAAGAACCCGAGAAAGCATAAACAAATTCCATATTTCAAAGACATCTCAAATGAACATCCTATCCCTACTAGGGTCCTTGTGCTGCCAATTCTCAGTTCTTTACAAAGAAGCACAACAAATTCTGGATTAAACTCAGATATCAGAAATGTGATCCAAATTTTTTAAAACATTCTTGACAGCTTCAGATTGACCATAAAAGTGGTGGTGGGGGGGGGTGTTTTTTGGGGGTTTGTGTGTTTGTGTGTTGGTTTGGTTTTTACTGCAGTAAAATGTGAACATACCACAGTATTACTG
>JAWMRA010000130.1:47886740-47900980 GCA_035584735.1 Pseudotriccus pelzelni
ATTTTGCCACATGAACAAATACTGTATTTGTACAAATATATTGGGGTTCTTTTTTTCATTAACAATATTTGTCTGTGGAGTGGGAAGAAAAAAAGGTGAAAAAAGAAAGGAAGTGGGAAAGATTACTTGACAAGAACAGTAAAGGTAGCTTTGTTAAAAAGATAGCTTGTTAAAAAAAGTAAAACAACAATTTTAAAGCTGTTTGCTGCTGCAGAGAGAAAATTTTTGAAGCCAAAGCTCAACTGGAGTTAAAGGTGTCCAGAAATGTGTGAGATAATAAAAAGAGGTTTTCCAAATAAATTAATGGCAATAGGCAGTACAGAAATACCATGGGCCTATTAAAGGACGAAGATGGTCAGCTCAAAGCAGGGACAGAGACAAGGCAGAGATATTTAATGCTTTCTTTGCCTCTGTCTTCAATATGGATGACAAACCAAGGGGGTGTCACTGCCCTGAGCTGGAAGACCATGACTGTGAGAATGATCAAGTCAACCCTGAAATTGTGTGGGATCTGCTGCACCAGCTGGATCCCTACAAATCTATGGAGCCATATGGGATTCATCCCAGAATCCTCACAGAGCTGGCTGATGTAATTGCAAAACCTCTCTTCATGATTTCTGTGTAGTACTGGGAACCTGGAGAGGTACCAGCCAACTGGAAGGTCTTTTCAAGAAATACAAGAAAAGGGACCCTGAAAACTATGGGCCTGTGAGTTCCCTTCAGCGTCTGGTAAAGTTATGAAGATTATTCTGGAAGGTATTGAAAAACACCTGAAAGACAACATAGTCATTGATCACAGCCAGCACAGCTTCATGAGAGGAAAGTCCTGATTGTCCAACCAGATTTCCTTTTATGATGAAGTATCCCAACTAGCTGATCAAGGGAAGCATCACCAGCCGGTCGGGAGGGGATTGTTCCTCTCTGCTCTGCATTGGGGCAGCCTCACCTTGAATATTGTGTGCAGTTTTGGGCACCACAATATAAGAAAGATGTAAAGCTATTAGAGAGTTTCCAAAGGAGGGCAACAAAGATGGTGAAGGGCCTTGAGGGAAAGCCGTGTGAGGAGTGGCTGAGGTCACCTGGTCTGTTCAGTCTGGAGAAGAGGAAACTGAGGAGACACCTCAATGCAGTCACAATTTTGTCATGAGGGAAAGAAAAGGGACAGACACTGACTGACCTCTTGTCTGTGGTGACCAGTGGCAGAACCCAAGGGAATGGCCTGAAGTTGTGTCAAGGGAGGTTTAGGTTGGATATTAGACAAAAGTTCTTCACCCAGAGGGTGGCTGGGCACTGGGACAGGTTCCTCAGGGAAGTGGTCACAGCACCAAGCCCGACAGAGGTCAAGAAGCATATCTGATGATCCTCTCAGGCACATGATGTGACTCTTGGGAATGGTCTTGTGTAGGCCCAGGAGTTGGACTTGATGATGCTCGTCAGTCCTTTCCAACTCAGCATATTCTGTGATTCTGTGAAAATACTTCAAGTATAGGCAAAACATCTTTTTTCCTGGAGTTAGAAAATAATTTAAGCTGAAAGTGGGAAGTGGAGATTATCAGATCCAACCCTCTGCTCAGAATAGGGTCAGCTATAAAGTACTTTCCCCTAGAAGAGGAAAAATATACTAGATGATTCTAGAGAGTGAATGGAATTATATATAAAGAAAATTAAATTAATGACAAAAAACTATTGACATGGAGACCAGATAAAAAATCTCTATTCATGGGGATGAGCTGTTGTAACATGCTCAGCAGAACTCCAAGAAAAAAAGGTGGATTCCATTTGAATTCCTTGGGTAGAAAATGAAATACACATTTTGTCTGACAACTTCAAATTTCCAACAAGTTCAGGTTTTCTAAGATTAAATTCAGCTGCAGAAATGTGACACTAATTTATTTAAATTACTAAATGCAACAACAGTGTGAGTTTCCAGTAGTATTACATCAAAATTTATTGTCATTAATTGGCATGATAAGTAGTTGTAAAAGCAAAGGAAACCCACTTATTTGCCTTAAGATTTTTCTTGTTTTCCTTCTTCCACATCTTTCTCTCTGCAGAAGATAATTAAACAATTTTTTTACATTAGATACCTTTCTTTTTTATCAGATTTTATTTTAAAATTGCAACTGCACAAGAAACTAGAAAAGCATTTTTGCCATGGTATAAAATTTGATATAAATAAATCATGGCATAATCAAGGGACTGTTCTGAGCGTAAACGTGACAGTCACCCAGGGAGCGCATGATGACTCACGATCACTGGAGCTGCAGTGATACACAGCCCCAGTAGCTTGTTTAAAGTTAATGTAGTTTCCCTGACATTTTCATCAGGCCTGGCTGACAACTCCAAAAATAGTCATTGGGAAAGAGAATACAAATCTAGAAGAGAAAAGGGAAAACACTGAAAATACAATGTTGCAAGTTTATCATGTAGTAACCAGGACGTGATAAACAAGAACTCTCACGTAGGAGAGGTGCCACTTGGAGTGAGCATTATTTGTGTTTTCCATTGTCATTGGCAAAGCCTAAAGCTTTCCTTCAGGTCAGATGCACAAGCCTGTTCGCAGTGTATTATGGCTATCCTCAAGGAATAGCTAGGATTCCCTAGTTTGATGTATAAGTCTCAAAAGCTTTCACAGGCCTGATGCTTTTCCTCTAAAGCCGAACTACAAGGAAAGCTGAGAAATCATACCTTTGACAGAAAGCACAGCAGGCTGACAGTCATTTTCTAGTATTGGGCTCCACCTATATTTTTTTTAAGTCAATATTTATATATAAAAATTTATTTATAAACATTATCCATAAGTATTATTCTCTTAAATAATATTGCTATTTCTTTATATTTTTTGGTTTTATCAATACTTTTGAAAAACAATCCCCAAACTGGAATTTTTGTCTTTATTTATTATAAGCACAAAAGTTTTCAGTAGACTTGTAATGATAAGCATGGTTCTTCTGAAACACAAAGCCTATTTATAATGTCACTAGCTTTTACTGTTCTGTTAGGATAGCCTGGTGTGCCTAACAAAGTTTAGAAAATGCTGAAACTGTTTTGAAAGGAAAAGTAGTACCGGAATGCATCTTGGCCAATTTTTGGTTATTAAATGATCTTGAATACTGTGATGAGCAAATAGCATCGTAATATGGACTATTTTCTATGTGTTTAATGCCAATTTAAAGAAAAATCTGAGTAATAATCTTTGAATGTTGAAATTCAGAAATGGAGATTATTAAGACTTTAATGTAGTCTAAACAGGTCTGTTGTGCACTTGCCCGTTTTCACTAGAAATTTTATACCTCAGTTCTGGGTTAGGAAGTTATACTTCAAAACTATGAACAAACAGTTTGTGAAGTAATTCCTAAACCACAGTCCCAAAATGCAGAAAAATTCTAAGAATTCGTCCTCAGAACAAGGTGTTATTTTCAGCATGCATGAACACTGCTATTCAAAATGATCTCAGAAAATTGATCCAGAAGAAATTGAACCATAGATCTCTAAGAGACTGTTCAATACTACTCATCATAGCTGACATATGAACTTGTTTTCCTTTGAAAATGGTTTCTTTCATGTAATAGATATTAAATCAGCAGTATTTCTTTGATGGAGAAGCTGCAGGAGATACCATACAAACAAAATATAGCACAAGTTGTGATCATATATTTATTAGAAATGGAAAAAATGTGGCATGTACCATGGAGGTATGTTCTGAGATGGCCTGTTCTATTTGTAGATTTGAGAAAATACTAGGTATCACACTGCTTTGTTTAGCCTGATCGGTTTGGCAATTTTTGACTGCTGTGATACAAAGAGATTCAATTAAGCACCAAAGATTGCATTAGCTAGACACCCAAGACTTTCTAGAATAAAAGCTTTCTTTGGTGTTTTTTTGATTGTTTTTTTGTGGGTTTTGTTTGGGTTTTTTTAAAGAGATTATTAATAAATTACAATGAAGGATAACATGCTTTTATTTACGCTTACTATATTTTTACACCCATTTACCCTTTTAATGTACAAGTGCAAAATATTAGAACTAGGTAATTTTTTTTTAAACTCTTGCAAACTGTTAAATTGTTAAAACTGAAAGAAATCAAAGCTCAGTCAGGAGCTGATTAATTACTGATAATTAGGTATTCCTGAATTTGAATCTAACTGTACTTCCACTAATAACTAGTCCTGAGAAGTCACTGAAGCTGAACACCAGAAAAAAGATGAAAGCATTTAAGCAGGAATAGAAAGTATATTAATTTACCAAGGAAAACTAAATTACTATTAGGTCATATGCTGTTTAACAACTACTAGAGTCACCTTTCTTCATAAATTTACTTTCAATTTTATATTCAGGAACTCAATGATGACTCTTTCATACCAGTGTGATGGGTTACAAAGAGTATTTCATACCACTAAATCCTTGCAAAAAGTCTTTAAATGATCCATTCTGGCAGTTCAACATAATTTTCAGCATTTTGAGAACATTTATTTTGCTGAACATAATCTTGCAGCACTAAGAGAGTGGTCCAGCTCATCTGTTACTGTCAGAATTTTGCGCTTTTCACAAAACCATGAAGAAGACTGATATAATGTGCTTTAAATTTGTCATCACTAAATAATCTAAAAAAGTCTGTGTCTCTTTCTGGATGTGACAAGTTGATCTGTCCTCAACTGTTGTCAAGAATACTGCTAAATTTTGTTCCATTAGCCCATCTGCAATCATCATTCTTTTGAAGGAAATTTTAGCTAAAAATGCGGTGTCCATTTTCTCACCCTACCCTGTGGATTTTTTATCGGAAAAGCATTGTTAATTGCTTTCCTATCATTGTAACTATGTTCTTAATTTTGCCTTCTGATGTGATAGCTAGGAGTCAGAAAATTGTCACTCTAAGAGATAGTGAATTACTATCGGAAAGTGTGATGGTATATATAGGATGTTCCCTTCCAGAATAACAATGCACACATCATTATAAGAAGGATACATCATAGAGATTGAAAACAAAACAAAAAAAAAAAAGGAAAACCACATAGTAAAGGACGGTTGGTTTTTGTTGTTGAGTTTTTTTGTGCTTTAAGGAGAGTCAATTCTGAATGCAAAAAATAGTTTGGTGCCAATAAAAAGAGATTAAATTTTTTTTTCTGCAGGAAGTTTTCATCTACATTTCTATAACAGCACTTACAAATGCTTTTCTTAAGTATTACCATTTAACCAGAGGACATAATTTGCAAGACAAAAAATGAATGCTCTCTCTAAACAAAGTTGTAGGCTATAAACTTTTCAACTGTGTTCATTAAGATGGTTTCATTACAAAATTGTAACTTAAAAGCCATTGTGAAGATCATACAACTGCATTTCAAAGAACACAAGAACAGCTTTCAAAGCAAGAACTTTGTTGCCAAGCAAGAGGCAGTCAAACACAGAGCCACTGGTTTTCACAGCCATGTATAGTCATGCCACAAACTTTTTATCAATAGAATGTATTAATACCTATAGGAAAGTACAGTACAAATATACAAATTTATCAATCGGGAGGCCTGGAGACACAAGATCTATGACGCCGCTGCTTCTTTTGAGAACACGCACAGGATCACTCTTGAGGAGAAGAGACAGCGCAGAAAGAATCGCGTCTTGTCGATATCACCTGGGGAGTCTTTCTGCTGTGCCTTTTGCGACCGGACTTGTCTGTCTCGCATTGGCCTTTTTAGCCACCAGCGCGCTTGTAGCAAGCGTGGGTAGAGCCCTTCCCAAATCTTCGTTCGAGAAGCCTAGCCATGTTGATGATGACCCCATTAAAGCAAGGAGTTTTTTGCTCTGTTCTCTGGAGCTATACTTCAGATTTACTCCTATCAGGAGTTGGGAGAGGACACAGCCAGGACTGCTGATGTCACCTGACCCAAGAGATATCCCATATAATATGTCATCATGCTCAGCATTTAGAACTGAGAGAAGGTTGGCCATGGGGACTGCTGCTGGGGGACTGGCTGGGCAGTGGTCATTTGGCTGTGAGCAATTGTTTTCAAATGCATCATTCGCCCTTCATCTGCTTTTATTTGTCTCTCTTTGTTGTTTTCCTTTTCATTCCATTTATTACAATTTTTTCTTTCAATTATTAAACTGTTTTTATCTCAATCCATGATTTTTCTCACTTTTACCCTTTTGATTCTCTCCCCATCTCACTGTCTGGGCATTGAGGGAGCAGCTGTGTGGTGCTTAGTTGCTAGCTGCAGTAAAATGACAACACCTCTCTTCTGGAGGACAGGACTCTCAACTAACATGATTTAGACTGTCTAAGTGTTGAAAACATGAAACTATAATCTTCTGAAGAAGCAGAAGTACCTCTTGGCAAAAATACTATTACATGTTTTGAACAAAAATAAAATAGTTAATTACATTTCTTTAAAAGTCAGTACATTACCTTTTGGGAAAAAAATCATTAAAAATGGCCAAATAAAATATATTAACATTTCTGAAATGTTTACTCCATTTCTTAAGCTAAGCTGTCTGACTTCCATTTTACTCTTCTTTGTACCCTGTTCATAAAGCCACTGTTACTTTCACTCTGGTAGATTTAGTTAGGCAGTGGATGGAGACTTTATAGCAACTCCAGAGAGATCACAAAATCATGAAAATGCAATGTAAAATTATCTCTGACCTTTCTTCCTCTCAAGGCTTTCAATAATTCTTTCCACAAAAGTATTGTGCGAGTTCTAAGAAACAGTCAAAACAGAAAATGATTTTGGGGAATTACTGATAAACAAATACAGAATGTAATATGCTGATCCAATTATGTGGATTCAAAGAGTAGATGTATAGAATCCTGATGAGCCTATCTCAAAAAAGTACTTATTAAAACTGGAAAAACTTTGTAAAGGACAGCGAGAATGGCATGGTCAGTTCCCCTGGAAGGAATGACTAAACAGACCAGGTTTCATGAGTAGGGAGAGAGACTGCATGAGACATATAACATGACACCTACAAAATGATGAGTGACAAGGAAAGGACAAAGAGGGAGTATTTGATCACTGTCTCTTCAAAAATGTGTTTGATCACAAAAGACATCCCAAATGCATTTCTACACTAAATATTCTATTTCAGTGGTCCCTGTTGTGTGATATGATCCCCGAGTACAAAGCAAAAATGATGTCAATGCAAACCAAAATTGTTAGCAAGGAGGATGGTCCTTCTTAATGCAAGCTAGTCCTGCTATTGCCACATCTGTGTATGTTTTCTCAGTCAGTGAAATTATTTTTACCATTTATCCAAAACATTAAAGGATGTTTATTAATTTATACATCAAATATTTGCATAAATTTCTTACTTTCCATACTTTTTATAAAGTAACTTGCTTAAAAAGTCTTTAGGAAATTGTTAATACATTTGTACCAAGACCTATCTGCTACTTGTTCCTTTGTTTTTTAACTTTCTGTTTTATTTCCTTTTATACCTGTGACATTTATCAAGGCATTTTAAATTATTACAAGGCATTCAGTTGTTATATTAGATCATCTGTAGCTGCATCAAACATCTATTTTTTACAATCACGGCAACTATGACAATGTCAAGGTTCAGAAGAAAGCAATAGTAATGAACATTGATATAACTGAGACATTCTGTAAGATTAAATTTGCAAACAGACATCCCTATGAGGTCAGTTTTACCCTTTGTAATGTTTCACAAAAATCTATGAATCTGACCTCTCATCTGCCAAATAAAAGAGTGCTGTTACTGATACTGCTGGGTAAAACAGGATTTCATATTAGTCATCTACCTGGAAAAGATGTTGACTCATTCAGTCAGTGGTTATCAAACTAAGCTTAACACAAGAATCTCCACTTCCCTCAAGACTTCTTTTTTTTACTTTTTCTTTTTTGTGTGTGTGACAGCTTGCCCATGATTTCTATATTTATTCAAATAATAGTGACATTGTAGCATGTCTTTCTTTCAGGTTACATTTGTAGACTTCTTACTGCTAGAAATTTTAAACTGAATATGAGCTCAATTTCAGTTGCACACAATAAATGTGTGAAACAGCCTTTTATCCATAAACTGATTTAAAAAAAATTGGTAAGAATAATTGTACAACAGTTTTTTAGAGGCACAGTTTGTATGATAGCCCCAACCATCACTCCATACTGTATATTTTAAGAAAAAATTAAATCCTAATGGGATTCATAAAGTTGACCTTCAAGACCAAACATCAAAATCAAAGAGGATTGTATAGCCATCTCATACTTGAATACACTGACACCCAGAAGAGAGAAAACCATTAGCACAAGAATTAAAATTTATTATGATGAAACCAGTCCAACAGTCTAAACAACAGCGTTATCAATCAAGCTTATCCACAAGACGTTTTTGTCTGCTGGGAATAACCACGTTTCAAAATCACAAGACCTCACTGCAACATAAGTCTAGGAGCCCTGACTGGGTATAAATATTCAGAATGGAAAAAAAAACATTAGGTAGCCTTTATCAACACGCAAGCCACGCACTTAGAAATCTTTTCTGGGTGTGAAAGTCCTCAGTCTTTCAACCTAATTATTTAGAGGTACTGAGTCTTTGGAAATTACAGTCCTGAAAAAAGAAGTTACTTCCCTAGATGAGGAACTGGCAAAAATAAAAATACTTTACTTAACCAGCAAGGAGATAGTGATATTTCAGCAGTTATTCAGCAGAATAATTTCATATCCTGTGAGGAAAGGCATAATACATTATCATTTCAAATTATCATCACTAATTATTGTCACTGACAACAACTTGCTACAGAGAGAATGATTTATTATAGTAGAACTATATAATTCATGCATTAATATGTACACTCTTTTGACCAAAATTTATTTTCTCCTTAGTTTAAATTTAAATTAGGAGAATTTAAATTCTCCTAAGAATTTGTTCCTTCTCAGGGTTAAAATCAGCCCTAGTCCTAAAGCTTCAATAGGTAGGTCAAAAGAAAGAGTTCATTCTCACCTTTGTAAAAGCAAAGGCAGGTTGATTTGAGAGATCATGAAACTCCTAGATTGCTCCATTCCATTATGACAATTAAAATAATCCAAGTAACAGGCCCAGTAAATGAAAATATTATGTTCAGACTAGAAATACATTGGACTGAGAGTGTCTCACTCTGATTTTTAGACTTCTTCGATTTCCTATTTTGCTCAGTCAGCATGTGAGTTAGGACTCCATAACCATAAGACAGCTATAGCACAAGGCATATGGTGTGTGATAAGTCCAGAAATGAGTATCACAGAAATACATTAGTGGAAAAAAGCTACTTTGGACTCATGTAAAAAGAACTACTTTTAGTGACACAGTGTGATTTTATTTTAGTTGTGAGCATGCTTAAAGGGTTCTTAGGCACCTAGTTTTGTAGATGACAATTTGAAAGGAACTGTGGAAGTGTAGCAGATTCGGCAGAGCTACTACATGCATGGCAGTGCCACGCCAAGCATGTTCCAGAAAGGGTCATGTGTGCATAGTATAAGAAGCTTCCTCTCCCCTGAAGGATATATTTGGAAGGAAAAGGGGTTTTATTATCACCATAGGTTTCTAAATTTCATCCATATCTTATACTTTGTGTCCAAACTAAAAATTACATCTCACATTCCAGATCTCCTTCCTTCTTCCAGGTTCAACATTTCCAAACCTCACATTAGTTCCAAGCATCACAGCACAAGGAACATCTATAGACCTACAGAAATATGTCAGGGGATAAATAACAGACTCAGCAATGTGTCAGCAATCATCTTCAACCATTCTACAGGATAACATAAAGGCATCAAGCTCAAGGTGGTTTACTGCATGCATTTCCACATGGTCCATTATTCCAGAACATTTAAAGTAAACATGCAAGTCCCAGGAGATGGAAAGGAAAGATAAAACAACAACAACAACAAACAACCAAACCAAACAACAAACAAAACAAAACAACAACAATAAACCCCCAGCAAACAAGAACAAACACACCCAAACAAACAAACAAACAAACAAAACCCAAAGCACTCATTCTAAAAATTTAGGAAACAAAAAAAATCACAAATCCAGATACAATTAAGCTGTAATTTCTTGTTGTGCCCATATTACTCATTTCCCCTCATAAGTCTCATTAACTTTAGTCGTACTTTTGCTTTGGCTCAGCAGACTGTCCATACCAAACTATTTTGTGACATATTCTGGATAATTGGGTTAATATGAATTCAAAATACACAGTCACAAAAGTCCTCAAACCACAAATAACGTAGCAGAAATATTGGCACCTGAATAAGCAACTGTAATTAGTATTTCAATTGCATTGTGTTCTCTGATTAATTACACATTTTACAAAAATGTGTACTACCTCTCCTGAAAGTGAAAGATCAAGGTCTCCTGGGAGGAAGGAGAATTGCCCACAGAGAATTCAGCATTAAGTTTTCAGATGAGTCTTCCCATTCTGCCATGTAAAATTTCTTACAAATCCATGACCATCATTTCAATAGCTTGCCTAATGCTTTTCTGCAACACATCCCCAAAACAACAAGTTCAGAGAACGCAATTTGTGCCAGCAGCTTGATGGATATTATGTTAAAGGGTGCACGTTATCTCCATGTACACTCAAATTTATTAAGTTGCAGTCTATAACCATGAGACAGTTTCATGGAGCCTTTGCTTTATGGCAAGAAAAAAAAAGACATTTATGCTCTTCTACAAGACTAAAGAGAGATGGAGTCATTAGTATTTTTACAGCAACCTGGTCAATCCAGTGATTTAGTAACAAGTTTGCACACTCTTTAATTATGAAGTTCACAGAAATATCACATTACCTGAAAACCAAAAGACAAATTCCCTCCTAATGTAGGTCTACTGAGAGCTATTTCCATGGATAATTTGACCCTAAATTCTCAGCTCCACTGACTACGACAAGCTGCCTAATTCACACAGTTATTTTAAATTAATAGCTAACTGTTTTCAAAACAAGAAGAAAGTGCTGCAAGAGTTTTCATGAGGACAATTGCCATCCAGAGAAGCCAGAATAGGCATTTAATCCCACCCCAACCACTTAAATCTTCATGCAATTCCAGCAGGCATGCAGGAGCTGAGGGGACACTAAAAGATGTACAATGCACATCTTTGCTCCAGGACTGAAAAGGAGAGAGACTGGTTGTGTGAGGAAGCTGAAAGAGGAGCTTAGGTAATGTATTCTTACAGCTCAAAGGAGACAGAGGAAAGCAAAGGGAAAACTGGAAGAACTCAAGTTCTTTCTAAGCTCGGAGATGAGTCTAAGTTATGAATAGGTGACATCTTTTTATTTTGTTAGTCTTTGAGAAAAGTTTTTTCTCTTTTAAGTGTATCTATATTAACTTTTTAAAGCCTATTCTGAACACATGGCCTGCAGATAGATATCAGTTTAGCTTTGACCTGATAGATGAGAAAATCCAAGCTGAGAACACTTCAGTCAAGTGCAGAACTGCAAGGTCAGATGAATTACTTAAAAAAAAAGGGAGATACAATTGGATTTTGCAGTATTGATCAGCCAAAAAATCAGCTTCTTAATTAGATGGGAATTATTGAACACAGATATATCATTGCATTGCCATAATAACAAAGGAGACAATGAAAACTGACTACTTACATTTTCCAAACATGAGAAGTATTATTTCCTACAAATAATAAAATGTCCTGTCTACTCTGGACATTGAAGTGGCAAGTAGATAATGGAACAAACATACAGAAAAGTACTAACACCCCCATACAACTGGAAGAAACACTTGAAATTCTTGAGGAAGCTGAAGCTCATTCTCCTTCTTTTGTTGCTTTTTATTAAAAATGCCTATCTGTGACTCCAGCAACAATCAGTTGCAGATACTTTGATAACTCTTCCTTAATTTTCAACATTTTCTCATCCTAAGGACTGCAAAATTATATCTGTTCTAAATTAGAAAAGGAATGAATGCAGAATAATATTATATAATAATTTAAAAATTATAAATCCTGAGCTTGAAATGATGCTCAGTGTATTTCATGTGTTGCCCTACCTCTGAACTACAAGTTTCTTTAGTTTAAAACATATCTACTCTGTCTTTCTATTTCTGTATTAATATATACATTCAATTGTTTTTGGTTTTGGTTTGGTTTTTTTTAATGCACCACAGCTAGCAAATTCTAGTTAAAGAAACAAGAGATTGGAATTAAGATCTCAGTATGTCATATTGTTCTTAATTCATGCTGGATGCAAAATTAAGGTAAATATTTGTACTACCATATTCTATTGTTATTTGTAGAGTTCTGCAAATCCACACACAACTTCAGGAAGCTGAGATATATGAAAGCCAGCACTTGCAAAGGCTTTAGTGCAAAGAATTAGTTTCTCCAACCTCATTATACCTATACTTAGGAAAGACAGTGTCTCCTTGTCTCTGTGACCGTAACAAGACTTCTATCAAGCCTTTTGAAGCATATGTTTGTATACAAGACAGCATGCCATGTTACAGTACTCTTCCACAGCACAGGAAATAGAAGCAGAACTGTAGAAGTCCTGGACTGCCCTTCGGCTTCTGTATTGGTGGCCAGGGCCATCTTTGGACACAGGCAATATAGGCATTACCAAGCAATAGCTATTTGCAAGCAGGCTCCGCTGTCATTTTGACACTTCATTTCAGACAAAGCCTTAGAAAGTCAGGTTAGAGCCAGATCCTGGGGGTGAGTTTGTATAACTACTGTTAGATGAGGAGGTCCTATTTATCTTCAATGGTGAACAACTCTAACAGTTCCTCTGACAGTGGTGGAAATAAGAAACCAAAGTTTCCTGTACTCATCTCAGCTGCTTCTCTGATCTCTTTTATAGAGTTAGCTTCACCATGGCCACTCAACCTTTGCAGATAACACTCAACTGGACATGTGCCTTTTAAGATTCTGAGCGGGTTTTGGCTGTAATGTGGTTGTGCAGGTTGAAGTCAATTTATTCCTGGAAATGAAGTCAATTAAGTGCTACAACTGGGGAGCTGCAGGCACTAGGACTTTCTTCAGGGCAAAGCCAGCAGAGGTAGGTTCTGTGACAGACCTGTTTTTCATGCAGTATTTTAAGGAAGATAAGAGGACATTTAGCTCACTATTCCTAACAAAAGCTAAAACTGAGTGTGATGCTATTAAGTTTCAGCACTTATTCACAGCTTCAAGATGTGGTATTGGAGAATTGGTTATTTTTAAATAACACAATCCATACAGACTGCGGAAGTGTTGACAAATTTTCACAGAATCACAGAATCACGGAATATGCTGAGTTGGAAGGGACCCACAAGGATCATCTCGAGTCCAGCTCCTGGCCCTGCACAGGACCATCACCAAGAGTCATACCATGTGCCTGAGGGTATCATTGGGATACGCTTCTTGACCTCTGTTGGGCTTCGTGCTGTGACCACTTTCCTGGGGAACCTGTTCCAGTACCCAACCACCCTGTGGGTGAAGAACCTTTTTCAAATATCTAACCTAAACCTCCTCTGACACAGCTTCAGGGCATTCCCTTGCGTTCTGACACTGGTCACCACAGACAAGAGGTCAGTGTATGTCCGTCTTCTTTCCCTCATGATGAAGCTGTAAATGCAATGAGATCTCCCCTCAGTCTCCTCTTCTCCAGACTGAACAGACCAAGTGACCTCAGCCACTCCTCATACAGCTTCCCCTCAAGGCCCTTCACCATCTTCATTACCCTCCTTTGGACACTCTCTAACAGCTTTATATTTTCTTATATTGTGGTGCCCAAAACTGTACACAATATTCAAGGTGAGACCTCCCAGTGCAGAGCAGGGTGGGACAATCCCCTCCCTCGACCGGCTGGTGATGCTTTGCCTCATGCCCCCCCGGACACAGTTGGCCCTCCTGGCTGCCAGGGCACGGCTGACTCATATTCAACTTGACATCAATCAGGACCCCGAGGTCGCTTTGCACAGCACTGCTTTCCAGCATCTCATTCCCCAGTCTGTACATCCAGGGTTGTCTCATCCCAGATGCAGAATCCAGCACTTTCCCTTGAACTTCCTATGCTTGGTGATTGCCCAATGCTCTAATTTGTTGAGGTCTCTCTGTAGGGCCTCCCTGCCTTTGAGGGAGTCAACAGCTCCTCTCAGTTTTGTATTATCTTCAAACTTGCTTAGTATCCCTTCCATTCCTGTGTCCAAGTCATTTATGAAGATGTTGAAGAGCACAGAGCACAAGATGGAGCCCTGTGGAACCCCACTAGTGACAGGTCACCAGTTTGATGTTCCCCCATTCACTGTTACCCTCT
>JAWMRA010000130.1:47901080-48038666 GCA_035584735.1 Pseudotriccus pelzelni
AGAAGGATCCTGTGAGAGACAGAATTGAAAGCTTTACTGAAATCCAAAAGGATTGCATCAACTGGCTTCCCTTGATCCACTAGGTGGGTCATTTGTTTGTCCCTTGATTTTTACCCAGAGGCTCTCAACTGTGCCATTACCAGCTGTGAGCTTCATACATTCTAACCCTTCTATTACATACAGTGCCACCTGTCTGCCTCTTCTGCCCTGCCTGTGCCTCCCAAAGAGCCTGTAAGTGTCCAACAGGGCACTACAGTCACAGGATTCATCCCTCCAGGTTTCACTTATGCCGATGGGGTCAAACCTCTGGGACTGGGCCAAAGCTTTGAGCTCCTTGTTTGTTCCTCGTGCTATGTGCTTTGTGTAGAAGCATTTCAGGTGTGGTACATTGTAGCCAACATTTCGTGAAGCAGACTGAGGGTAATGGGAGTTTCTTCAAGTTTTGGCACATGATCCCATTGTTCATCACTGGCAAGCCTGGTTTTGATTTTTTTTATGCTGTACCAAGGTCATGGAAAGTTTTCTGGCATTGATAACTGTAAGACTGATGACTTTCCTCTACACAGTATGGATTTGTGTACTTACAGTGTAACAAAAAAGTAGGAAATAAGTACAGTCATAACACTATCAATACAGACAAAATCTAATTTCCTATACTTCCTTTTCAAATGAAAGCACACAGTCAGATATACACCACAGTAAATCGACCTATCATGAGGGATTTTCAAAGACTTCCTGACCACTGAAAGAATCCCTTTACCTGGCAACTTTTGTTTAAACCTAAATTTTTTTGAAAAAAGGCTGTTCCTACTTCCTGCCAACTTCATTCCAAGGACCTTGTTAGGATCAGATTTATAAGAGAAAACGTTATAAGTTCTGTATTAAACCTACTGTATAGCTGTTCATGTATATCTAAAAATACTTGTGTGCATGTTTAATGGTGTCACATGTCTTTCAATATCACTATGTCATACTTGCATCTCTCAGTGTATAAGAGCATTTTTTGAGTTCAGTAAAGTAAACAAGGCTTAAATTATTTGCAGATAAACAGACTGAGGTGAGCCCAGGGAAGGACCCATGCCTATGGGATTTCTGAAGTAGTCTCTTGTATCCTTCAGGGTTGGAGTTATGTGACAAAATAGAATTTTTTTGTGAAGTGTTTCTGCTATCGAAGTTGAACTATACTGAACACTTCAAGGCACTTATAACACCTGAAATTATAGATACACTGTTTCACTGATTACATGTTTGTTCTGCAGTATCTGCAATATATAAATAAGGGTTGTTCAAAATCTCTGTCTGAATTATTGGATGCAAGATTGATTTCAACTAAAGAATTCTTTTCCTTTTGTGCTGTCAAGGTTGCTGTTTTTTTGTGTGTGAGAATTTTTTCTTTTGAAGCTGAAGTGTCAGCACAAAGACCAAATATTTCCACGATGTTTGAATTCCACAGTGCTTCATCATAATAACTGTTTTCTTTCTGCCATCATTTACACCCCTTGCTATGAATGACCTTCCCCACTGGTTTGCTTTTCCTGAGAGCATTGGACAATTGCTGTGATTCGGTTGCTCTCCTCTGCTCTCACTGGAGTGGTTGTGATAGACTGAAGTGTGAATGTCTTAAACACTGTCAAAATCATAGAAAGACTATTTGTCAAACTGCAAAGAGGCAACTGCCTGTCTGGGACCACCAAACACCCCCCACCCTGGAATATGCTTCCTGATTGTGAAGAGGACTTGAGATAAGACTATTGTCCAGTTATCTCAAGTCTGATGAGCAGTAAAAAAGGCTCAGGGCAGAAGAATGTATCTGTGTTAAGAATCAGCCTTAACTGGGCTTGGCGAGTGCTGAGTGGGGGGGAAGGGTTTTGGGAGGGTGATGGCGAAATCTTTCCACACCAAACAGAAGGAGTAAACCCCACCCACCTCCAGGAAGACCACAGACACATGGGACATTCACACTGGAGGCAGCTGAGAAGGGGTCATAAACCATCAGAGATCCCCAAAGTGCACCCTCCCACTCATTCCTGAGGCCTTCTAGCACCAGAGGACTGCATATGATCCAAGTGATGCAGCAAATCCAGAGCCTATTACACAGAGCCTGTCACAAGAGACTGCAAAGCTCCCCAGGGCAGGTACCTGAGCATCTCCTAAACTCCACTGGACTCTATGTTTTGTGGGACTCTCACCACAGAGAAGACCAGAAGAAGAAGACCCACAGGGTGCTGCTGGGTTCTATTGAGTAGAACATTTTTCTATTTAATGTCTCTCTGTCACTTTCTTTCTTCCACCCTCCCTCTTCTTTTTCCTATTTCTTTCTTTCTCCCTGCCTCACATTCACTCTTAAATAAAATTCCTACTATTGATTTTGTCATATTCACCTTAATTCAGGCAGAGGCATTTCTAGTAATTTTAATAACATAATCATGACAGTGGTGACCACAGCACACCAACTGAACCACTTTTGGAACCTTTCACAAGCAAAAAGAGGGAGCAGGCAGTCATCCCAAACTTCCCATTTCATGTGTTTGCCTGTGTATTTTTTTTTCTTTCAAACTTTTGCACAAACATAAAAGTTTTCTTGTGGACATTTGCATGTCAAACCAGCTCCCAGACCCAGGTTATTGGAACAATACAGATTTCAAGCCTTTGTAATGCAGGGGCGAATGCTGCCAGAGTACTCCTACATTCATCATATATGGGTGCTGCCTGCTGAGTTGGCTGCTTTCCTTCTCAGGGGAAAACTAGGTTATGGAATATGAACCCTCTTTTATTTCTTAAAAAAACCCACAAGTGGTATGCAACAACACTGCAAAATTATACAAATTACCTTGTTACACATATCAGACTGGCAGTTATAGGTATATATACATACCCCCAGTTCTAAAGGGAACTGGAAATTGCCGAAAGATTTCTACCTCCAGGCAGACAATGCCATTACAATATGGTTTAGATCCATAAGACCCTGCTAAGAATTCACTTTCCTTAGACCACCACTTGCACTGTTATTTCAAATAGGTGTGTTCAGCTTCAAGGGCTTTTTTGGTTTTGGCTTTGTTTTTTAAAATTTTATTCTACATATGGTATGCAGTGTTTAGGATTGCAGGCAATGACATGAAAAACAGTCAAAATTAACTAGAAGTGACGTACCATTAAAATTGTTAGCCTGGGCTGCAGGTCATGGCACAGATGGGCTGCCAAATATTCGTCACAACATGTGGCCAATCACCACAGTGTATTCCAGGCAGAATTAGTGAATCAAAATAACAAGACAAGGTATTTCAGAATGCTGAATTAAATAATATTAACTCCTTGCAAGTAGAGGATGTAAGCTCAGGCTAACCTCATTCTTACGTTGTCTACAAAGAACATCCTGTTATTCAACTTAAACTGATCCTCTCTATTCTCTATGTTTTAAGAATGTTCTCCAAATATTAGATAATATAATCAATCACATCATAGTTACAATTCTACACAGACTTTTGACTATTGACAATTTTAGTTTGACTTCCCTTTTGCTGTGGAGGAAAGACAGGACTGTAAGTGAACAAAGGAACACACCAGCAGGTCTCAGCTGTGTGTTGGGCAGAGGTAAAAACCAGCAAAGTCTTCCCAGTGGAAAAAAGTTTTCTGTGTAATATGTTCTGGTGATATTTCACAGCAGCAAAATATATGGGAAATGATGTTGCAAAATTTGTGCTTATAATTAAATTTATTGAAGACATGAATATTTGATAAGTTGTCATGAAATCCCAGGTTGTGAGTTTGTGTGGACTAAATATATCTATATATATCCATAATCCAGAACTATATCTATATCACCTGTATCTATCTGTATCTGTATAAATGTAAACTAATCGCTCTGATATACCAATGAAAGCTTTAGCATCTTAGGTAAGACGTAGCATTCTGGCTGGATTGATGGGCCAAGGCCAATTTTATGAGGTTTAATAAGGCAAAGTCCCAAGTCCTGCACTTGGGTCACAACAACCCCAAGTAGTGCTACAGGCTGGAAGAAGAGTGACTGGAAAGCTGCCCAGCAGTGAAGGACCTTGGGGTGCTGGTCAACAGGCAGCTGAACATGAGCCAGCAGTGTGCCCAGGTGGCCAAGAAGGCCAATGGCATCCTGGCCAGCATCAGGAACAGTGTGGCCAGCAGGAGCAGGGAAGTGATCACCCCCCTGTACTCGGCACTGGTGAGACCATACCTTGAGTACTGTGTCCGCTTCTGGGCCCCTCAGTACAATAAAGACATTGAGGTGCTGAAGCGAGTATAGACAAGGACAGTGGAGCTGGGAAGAGTCCAATAAAGTCTTACAAGGAGCAGCTGAGAGAGCTGGGTTGTTCAGCCTGGAGAAGAGGAGGCTTATGGGAGACCTTATCAGTCTCTACAGCTGCCTGAAAGGAAGCTGTAATAAGATGGGAGTTGGTCTCTTCGCCCAGGTGACTAGTGACAGGATGAGAGGACATGCCCTCAAGATGTGTCAGAGGAGTTTCAGGTTGGACATCAAGAATTTCTTCATGGAAGGAGTTGGTAAGCATTGGAGCAGCCTGTCCAGTGAAGTGGTGAAGTCACCATCCCTGAAGGTGTTCAGGAAATGACTGGGCATGGCACTTAGTGCCATAGTCTAGTTCTAAGTGTTGATCAGTCAAAACTTGGACTCGATCATCTTGGAGGTCTTTTCCAACCTAAATGATTCTGTGATTCTGTAAATCAGACTTCTGTTCAATATGACAAAATGAAGCAAAACAAAACAAAACAAAACTGATGATTTCATTAAGGCCTGCAGCAGGTAGTTAATTTACTGTATGAAAGAATGCAGAAAACTCATTTGTCAGTTTGAAAGCAGCAGTATTACATTGCACACACAGAAATGCCTGAGTGAAAATCTAAGCTGTAAGCTATAGGTAGAAGTAATGAAAAGAAAGCAAAATAATGGAGCAATTGAACCTGAAAATCTGATTCACATTTTCATCATGCTGAAATGTTATTTTCTTCACTGAAACATTTATGTCTGTATTGATGATTGAGGCAGAGTTTTGCAGAAGCTACATTTTTAGACTATTTTCTGCTGATAGTGTTCTATTACTGCTATCATCTTTGTTTAATCATTAGGTAGAGTAAAAAAATGTTAGTTTCAGTAAGAGATAATGCATGGGTTCTTTTGCTGACAAAGCTGAAATGTTTCTGGTTTTCAGCTCTATCTTGCTGTGACAGGCAGTTTTAAGGCAAGGTGACTTGCTCTGCTGGCTCTGTCTTTTATATTTTATTTCTTTTACAACAAAAAAAGAAACTCACCTGAGTAGCCTGACTTAAGTATTCCCTAGAGTATCTTCAGCCAGAGAACTGATAAACAGCTGGGAAACTAAATTTGTCATTTAAGTTTTTATTTTAAAGAGCACAAGTTAACAAGTTAACTTGTGTTAACTTGTACAAAACTTTCATAAGTTCAGTTTCCACTTCAACAACAATTTTTACAGCAGCTGGTGGGACAGTACCTGCAATCAGCAAAGGGCTGCAGGCCCATCCTGTGAGAAGGATTAAGGTACAGCACCTGCTGACAGACTGATTCTCTCTGATCCCACAAGGGAGTGACACCTGGCAGCTACAATGGGCTGAAGAAGACTTCATTCACCCATTGAATCCAAATATTGCTTCACAGGCTTTTCCTTTTCCCTACCTCAATTATTTAAATGCTTTCTTTCCCCACCCCTGACCCCCTATTTCATCTCCACACTGATGCCAGTGTCTCTGCCACACTTTGTCATGGGATAGAGGTCCAGAGTGCCAATGTAGCAGTTTCAGACTGATGCCATGATGTCTTTCACAGCACTGAAGAGCAAATCTGTCTGCAGAGGAAATGAGGTGCCTTTGCAGAGACTGAGGGGTGCACACCACCAACAGCAAGGGCACAGCTAAGAGGGCTGCTTTTGTGGCTGGCAACACAGGGAGGAGCTGGCAGAAGTGTGTTCATGGGACTCCTCACCCACACTTTGTTTGATTTTCCATGCTGTCATTTAGCTCAATTTCATTCCTTTGTGTCCCCTGCTCTTTTCCTCACTGCTCTCCCTAAAATCGGCCTCAAATGCTACTGTCGTAACAATGAGAGTATGGATTTCAGACTGTCACAGCTTATGGCACTGAATTGCTTTCCTCACTCTTTACTAATGTAAGAGAGTAAACTGGGAACCAGGTAGTAACTGGTAACATCTAAGATTCAGATTCACCTTATGCCTTGCACATGGCTCAAGCCATTCAAACTAAAGCATGAGACAGTCAGTATTAGATAATAAGCAAAATCTTCTTGCAAAATACAGATGCTGCACAGCAACAGAGCTTTTTTAGTTTGGAGGTTAAAAAAAAAAGAGACAAAGAACCCATGAATCTCAAGGGCCCCATGCTTGCCTGGAACTGTTGCAGTACATTTATCACTGTTACATAACCCTAAAAGGTTTTGTTGGCTCCATTTTCACTAGCATGAACATTCTAAGTGAAAATTAATACATACGTATGTAGATCAGTCCACTATATGTAGCTACCTGGTGGGTAATTCCCGGATGGGGATTTCTTTTCCTCTACGTTGGCTTTTTTCTTTTCTTTCCTTACTTCCCTTTTTTTTTTTCCTAATAGCTCAAAAATAGCATGTTGGTTATATAACCAACAAATGAAACCAGAGACAAATCCTAGCCTTAGGCGCCACACAGAAGAGATGGTAACTGTCAGCCTTGACTCCCAGTTGTCAAATACTGAACAGAACGCTAACTCCTGAACAATACACAAGCTTGGAAATGTCACAAATGTGGGTGAGTCAGGGCTATTATCCTGATCCACAATAAAAACATCTCTGTGGTAGTATTTTATCTGTACAAATGAACGTATGCATTTAAATATGCCACTGTAAGTCACTGCGAAGGTGCTCTGTAGCAATTAGCAAGGGAACAGGCTGCTGCTCTGCCGTTTTGCACTAACTGTGCAGAAACTTCAGAAGGAAAGATTGCTTGGCCACCAGGAGACCTCCTACTGCCACTTCTAGTTCAGGAGGTATTCTCAGGGCTGTTTCTCTGCTACAGAACAATTTCTTACCACTGCAGTCATTTGCACTTATTTTGGATCCCTAGGTCGCTCAGCTCAGGGTTAAATTTAGAGAAGCTGGTCTGTGTATCATAATAATTATGACACATTCAGGGGTTCACAAGTAGAAAACATTGCTTTCCTTGGCAGATGATCCCTGAATACCATGAATACCATCCTTTACCCTTGGAAAATAAGGGAGAATTAAAGAATTTCTGAAGGATAATATGATTGAGTCAAAAAACTACTGAGGATATTTTCTAATCTGTCATACAGAAAAAAACCACTCTATTGCATCATCAAATTTTTTTGAGCACATCTGATTTATTCTTGGAGGTATCCCATACAATTTCTGACTGCTTACAGGCTGCTTTCAGTTGAAATATCCAAGAGAAATCTGTGAGATCGCTTGGCTGAAGGCCAGTGTATCTATGCCAAAGATAAATTTGCATATGAAAGGTGCACAAGCAGTAAGGAAGACAGAAGACCAAGGCAATGAAGATCAATTAGCTAACTTAACTCGAAGTAATCATTCTCAGCCTCAGTCTTACTATGTAAAAAAGTGAGTACTTCTAGCTTGGTGTAACTGGAAAGCTATATCTGCAGTTTCTTTTCTTGGAACACCAAATAAATCTCTGATGCTTTAAATTGAGTAACATAAAACTTAAGATAGTAAATCTAAAAAGAACAGCAAAAGTTTTAAAATGTGTGTCCATTTATCGAGTGTACTTTAACTGCAGTTAGTGCTAGTTGTACTGGTGGAAAACAATTTTTAACTGCTACACTTGTAAGACTAGACTTCACTGCTAAGTGAATTAATGGAGGACTTGGCTGCATTTGCATGCATTTGTCCACTATCAAGTAAAATCTGACTGCAAAACTTAGAAATTGGTATTTGCCAATATTTTCTTTCCTGTGGGATTGCTATGGATGATGTAAGGAATTTTATGCAATTTTCAGGCCTAATAGAATCTTCAAAACTGGGAGATACATATTTGATATGTATGAAGAGAAGATTGGACCAAAAAAAAGTCCCAACACTGACTGTAACCACCTGTGAATTACAGCTAACTCAGAGACAAATTCAGTGGTTGCAGGAAACTTGTGGCTCAATAAAAAATGCCTGAGTAGCATCTCAGAAGTGTTCCCTGCTTTCTTCTTAGTCATTGTTGTATAGTGGCTTTTCTTTTGCATACTGAGAATGGAGCATGGGCTTCTTTTGCAGTCAGCAGAGAAATACTTTGAGCCCACAGCCAGTTAAATTTCAAAGTTGCCTCACTTTGTTTCTCAGACATCACCCGCTTATTCCTAAATCATCACGTTAAGATTTCAAAGGTAACATAGTGACATCAAGGAGAAGAAAGAGAAGGCAATACATTTTAATCAATACATTTTAATCAATAGTCTTCTTCCTATGATCTCTTTCAAACATGGGCACTCAGCAGTTATAAAATTGCTTTGAATCCTCTGTTTATCTTTGAAGCAAAGGATGGTGATATGTTTCAGTATGCTGAAATTTGTAGAATTAAATTAATTTGGGGAGGATATTTGGCTGCTTTTGGAATAAACATCTGAAAACTTAGTAACAAATGTGCTTCTCAAAGCATGAGCCATAAAGGTAGCATAATGGGGACATTTGCAGCCCCTCTGAGCAGGTTGGCCTGTTTGAACTCTCCAAGAGGGCAGCCTACATTTTTGCTGGATTACCCAGTGGTATCTATAGAAACTGTGCACTTGCATCCTCAGGTCCAAAAATAAACAAGTAGGGCTACTGCTTTTCACCTGTCCCTTTAAAGAACAGGCAAGAAATAGCTCTCTCCATCCCTAAAAATAAACCTCAAAACATTCCTGAACATTCTCAAACGCTCAGTAAGATTAAAAGAGGACAGTTGCAGTTCATTATAGAGAACTTATGAAAGCGTCTCTCATGGTTTTTACGTCAGAAAGAGCTAGTTTAATTTTTCAAAATTCAAAATCTTTATTATATTTACTATAATTTTACTATAATACTATAATTATATTTACTATAATTACACTGAACTAAAAAAACTTTCTTAATTCAACAATTTAGTCAGAAATTTTTAATTTTGAAAATAAGCAAATGTGATTCTCTTTAATTCTCTTATATTCATGCCATCATCAGTCATTATATGATATTCTATATTAGTCAGTATATTAATTAAGTTATTAGAATAAGAATATTAAAACACTTCAGGAACAGTAAAACTCCTATGGACATTAGAATGAGATCTAAGTGACTAAAAGACTTTGGATAGATCAAAATAACAATCATTTACTTACTTAATCATAATCAGTTGAAAACAATGAGATTGGGGAAAAAAAGAAAGAGCATAACTTGCTCCTAAGCTTCTTTAGTAGTTTGGAGTTTTGCTTCATGGCACAGAAAGAGCTCCTCTCTGTACTATGACAGAACACAGTAGAGTTCCTTACTCTTACAGTCAAGCCACTCTCTCAGAAAATATTTTCTCTTGACGGGAGGGATCAATTTCAATAGCTACTATCAGCCTAATCCAATAGACTGCCATCTTTTATTACAACACACAGAAAATCCTCAAATCAAGATTTTAATTTCCATTTGCTCTGCATCCCCCACATACAATTCTGTGTCCTTATTTTAATCTTCTCTCCCACATCCTTTCACAGAGTAAGCAGTAATGCAGTGTGAACTATGATGCTCAAATACTTAAATGATTTGATGCTATGTGACAAAGAATGGGAGATAAAACAGTGGAAAAAGTATGTAGTCCTGTGAGGAGGTGTTTGATGCATGATAGCCAACAGCTATTCCATCTACAACATAAAACCAAGATATATGCAGATATAGTTACTGAAAGCTGGGCTTTGGCAAGAATGACAGCACAAACTGTTCAGCCCAGTTCCTCATCTGTGCAGAAACAAATCTTTGGGTGCATGAGAAACTTTAAATGCACATGTAGTGTTACTGTTGGCTCTTATGTGACCCTGGCATTAGATAGCCACAGCCTAGACCATTGGTCTGCATCACCAGGCTTGGATGTTTTATTCCGTCTGAAGTCTCTGCCTTTTCCGTAGAAGAGCAGAAGTCCTTAACACCTTAAGTCCTGCCCTCTGTTAATACTTGCGAGGGACCTATTTGAGCCCTCATTTCAGGACCAGGCCCTTGAGTTTCTTTCCCATGGAAATGAAGGTGATGGGGTCGGAGGAGAGAACATATGCAGATCTCATCCTGATACTGGATGCAGCCTAATCAGATCAAAATCCAGATTCAGGAGGTGAGACATGCTAAGGGCTCTCACTAAGCAGACACCTTTAATTCCTTAAGTTTTCTGGACATAGCCTGTATACTTTCTGAAAATCCTACTTGGTGCCTATAAATAAGTATTCTCTAATTAACATCCTGAAAGTCAGTGTTCAGATTTACTGACTCACTTATTGGAATGATAAATGAGTCAGCTCTTAGCATCTATTGAGACTGCAGAGACTTAGGGAAAAAAAAAAAAACAAACAGAGAGATTGAGCCATGATGCAGGAGGGCACAGGATGGCTGTGGGAACTGAAATAACATATGGGAACAACAAAATAAAATAGATTTTTCTTTTCCAGGAAAGGAAATTTGGGGGTTTAAGGGTTCTGTGCAGAAATGTGACCATTACAGGGAAGGAGAGGGTGTGTTTTGGTGGTTTCTTGTTTGTTTGTTGTTTTGTTTGTGGGTTGCCGTTGGTGGTGGTTTTAATTGTCAAAAGGCTTTATATTTTAGCAGTAATTTAACTTCTTTTTCTTGTTTGTTTCTGGAACTCTAGCATACATATTTACTTATGTGACTGCTCGAACAGAGGTGGACAGTCTTTCAGGATGATCTAAAGGCAAAGTTTGAATGAAAATGCCAGTTTTTTGCAGTTGAAGATCCCCCCTGTGAGCTATAAGTTTTTGGGACAAGAGCTATCTCAAAGGATACCTCCAACTCTGTAATTTGAAATAACAACCCATTTTAAAGCTTTCAGCATAAAACAGTATGAAAGAAAAGTTAATCCTAGAAATCACTAATGTAATATGTGGTTGTAAAAGAAAAAGATACTCGTGTTCAAACACTTGATGAATAAGGATTTCAACATTGAAATACTCTGTTTAGATTACAAGTTTTTCTTGTTCTCAACATGACAGAGCAGTGTGTAAGTCTGTGAAGCAGCACTAAAAATGTTGTCTTTATCAAACAGTTAAAAAGCTGTACCTTATCATAAGGCAAGTGCCAGAATTTCTAAAAGTAATTTCTAGAGAAAACATTAATATTTCCTATAGAATACTTTTGCAAAGGAAGAGGTTATACAGATATGACAGGTTTAAGGGAGAAAGCACCAAGCTACTGAGAAGAGGGGAAGAAGTACAAGGAATCTGGTGGTAAGGCTGCTACCAAAGGCTGTTAGCCTCTGTTCAGAGAAACAACCAACATTTTAGCCTGTACTTTTTCTTAACCTTCTCTGGCAACCAGAAGAGTGATGGAGTCCTGTTCTCTCCATAGTCCCTGCTTTCCTTTATGTCCCACTCCAATCTCACGCCAATCTAATTTCTAATCTATCAATGAAGTACTGAGATCTGGAAAGATTTTAAACTACAGTTTTCAAAGTGTCTGAAACTATATATTTATAAAAGCTTTCACTGCTTTACCACTACTTGCTAGTATGACTCATCACTACTTTGGCAAGTAAAGTGCCAAAATATTGTTCTATTTTTTCCAGGCTTTTAAAGTATGCACATAAATAATCAGAAGGTTATCAACAAACATATCAGGATAATTTCAGACAGAAATTAGACACTTTGAGATATACCTGATATTGATGCTGACATTTTTTGCTGTCAATTCACCCACCTTTTGGATTCTATCCAACTGGGAGGAGGGAAAAACTTTCACAAAATAAAGACCTAAATTCCTTTCAAGATGAAGAGTAACAGTTGAGGATCTCTCAAGGGAGATTAGGACAAGCTAAGGGACTTTTCTCACCTGTGGCTGGATTGGGACTGATAGGGAATTTCAGTCAGCTACATCCATAGGAACTAGGAAATCCACAGCTCCAAACCACCCTCAGAAGGCAAGTACCTCAAAAATATACAAGGTTCAAAAAAAAAAAAATAGAGAGGGATAGAAGCCCTCTCCTTGAAACAGGTCAAAAAGTTTAAAGAAATGAGAAATATCAAGTGTAAACTGTTACATGTGTATAAATTTTAAGCAACTGTAAGAATAATTTGCATTGTGAAGTGAAAGGACTGACTGAGGATTTAGAAGAACTGCCAGGCATCCTAACTTCAGTATAACTAGACGGGTATGTTTTCATAAGCAGCCCTGAGTATCTGTAGCCCACAGTTATGAACTCAATATCACATGGGTGTTCAGAGGACCACATTGCATTTTGCAGAGTCTGTCATCACTAGCATCTCTTCTACTCTGAAATACAATATTTATTTTCCTATCCCATACCCCTACGGAAGAGAAGTTAATAGAATAATTATCATTGGGATTTGATTTACTTGGATAATTTCATAGCTTTACATTTATAAAAAATTTGATTATAAAGAAATCTTCCTGTCACAATACTGTATGATATGTCATACCTCTTATCCTTTTGTACAGGAGATAAAAAAGCAGTGGAAGATGGAAAAAATTGCCCATGCTCCATTATTAAGACTTCTCTGAAACCAAGAAAGTCAGAATACTTTGAAAGAGCTTGTGTTTGGTAGAATATGTCATAGAAATGTTGGACACATGAGCAACAAGTGGCTTACTGAATTCTGACATGGTTTTGAATGTTAAATGTTCATAATTGCCTAAACTGTGCCAGAGCAGAAATTCAAAAGCTTCAGAGTGTTTTGATTTGATGCCTTTGAAGAAGCTTGATTCCCTGCCAGAAGAAATAGCCATGCTGTTTGTGTTTGAAAACATCTTACTCAAAAAGATAAAAGTACTTCTAAACTATTATTCGTATATATAGGCAAAGGGATGTCCAACTAAAAGACTTAGTTTGGGCTTTGATAAATTTAACTCCCTTTGTGGAGGAACTTGACAACACTGAGTCCATTATTTCAGTAGAAAGAAGAATTTAACAAAAATTATATCTCTATGAAAGCTTAATAGGTTTTAAAGGCTTTAGTTTATTTAACACATTAATGACATTCTAGATATCCTTAAAGAAGGATCAACAAATTGTAATGTAACATTTTGGCAATCTAGGTAAAGGTAAAGCAACAAACAAAACAGATTAGTTGCTGAGCTGATATGTAACGAGACAGCTGTATCATCCTTTTGGTGTATAAAAACCCAATAGTTTTAACAGAAATATCCACAAAAGTAAATTCCTCTTACCTCATGGATGAATCTGTTAATTAATAAAATATGCTTTCTATTGAAAGATGTTCCTTGATTATGTCTCACACTATTTCTTTTGCTCAAATTAGCAGAAAGAGAAGCAGAATTCAGCAGGGAATCTGGCCAAAGAATGCAAAAAGGCATGAGAAATAGTTTTGCAGCATTCCATTATCTTGCTCTAAGGAGAAATGAGTTTTGCAATCAAATTCTAAGAATTTATTTTCTGTTTGAGAGTCCTGTTGCAGGCAGCAGGGGTATAGTAAGAAAAGGCAGTGAATAAGGAATTTTGTGCCTCTGTCAAGGTAGAAAATCGTCTGCATAGTTCTTGAAAAATCACTATTTTACAATGCAAAAATATGAGAATTAAAGACCTAAGGTCATCATATTTTCATTGCAGATGCCATACTACAGACCTCTTTAGAACAACTAATTAAACCAATACGCTGTCGGCCATTCCTACCTCACTAACAAATTCTCTCTGTGGTACATGTCGCAAAAAGCATCATGATCCATTGATAGTCCCAAGATAGAAAATACACTAGAAGATGTAGCTGCAGCTCCCTTCTCCTGCTGGTTTGTGCATCATGCCCCCATCCCAGAGTGGACTTCAGAAACGGCTGATGTACCTCTGTGATCAGTTGTTCCCCACAGAAACAATTCAGCTTTCCACAGCTGGTTACACTGTCAGTAGTTGGCCTTTCTAACAAAGCCACCAACTTCTTGATAACTGATTGAGTCTAGTGGGGTCAGACAGCGTAGTCATCAAGGAGCAACACAGGTCTGATGACTGCAAACAGTTACAGTTTCTGATTAATAAAATACTCAGATAAATATGTTCATTCCCTCCTGCTTCAGGAAATGCTTTATTATTTTGAAAACTATCCTGAATATCGGCTGTGCTTTGCTGGTACTTCTATACTGAGTATAATCTTTTTTGTCAGTTTCAGAAGTGCACTAATTGCTTTGCACATACACACAAAAGCTCGTATATACACATTCCTATTAATAATTGCAGCATTCTTTAGAGCTAGCCAGATATTATGCATGCAAACCTTTTTTTTTTTTTTCTTCTTCATCAGAAATGGACAGTTGTTCAAATTCAAGGTTTTAGGGAAATTATTTTCTGTACAATTTCTTTTAAAAGCAAATTTTGTAACATTTTGGTTTGAATTTTGCAAACAAAAACACTCTCTTTATCTTTCTATGCTTTTTACAGATTACTACATAGTAAGAAAATAGAGAAATGAAAATAATTTCACTGAATTTTAGATATCAATGTAAATAGAGTTATTTGTAAAGGTTGAGTTCATAGATAGTTGTCCCTGAGCTCTGATTTTCAGGTTCAGGCATGACTAACCAAGCAGAGAATTTGTATGTACAGCCAAGCATTTCTGCTAGCTATGTCAGCAAGAGTGACATGGAATGAATTTTTGCATAACACTGTCTAATTGGTTCTTAATGTGCACTTTCCAATTGCGTTGGTTACATGATTTTACAAAATTAATTAAAAATACATCCTTCCCATTGCTTTGCTTAGGCTTTTATGAAGACTTCTCAGTCTTTTCTACATGAAGAAAAGTTTTGAAGAAAAAAATTGGATAAGACAATAAAACCATAAAATCAAATATTGCCAGTTCTATAGAGAACATATTTTCTGCTGAGAATTAATTTTGATTGGAAATGTATGATTAAATTCTGCTATTTTACACGAGATAGAAACTAATGCAATTTTTAGATGTTTTCTTTCTCTAATTTATATAGATTTGAGGATGTCAAATCTGTTTCCAAGCAAAGAGTTAGCCATGGTTTTATCATCTTGAGTGTACTGGGAAGAATTTCTCACTGACTTACCTCTCCTTAAATGTTCACTGTGAGGAATTACAGTGAACTATTAACCTAGTGTTTTTGACATTAGCATTGGTATATAAACCTTTCATGACTTCAAGTGAAATCCAGAGTATTAATACTAATATTTTTTTTGTGAACCGTGATTTCCATTCAAAAATCCCCAATGACAGTATCAAAGAAACCATTTTCAGAGGCATCCATGAAAACTCATACCAGTGACAGAAGTGAAAGACTTACAAGACTTTTCTCCATGTAATCTCCATTGAGTTCTTGCCTCCAGCCCCACACACTATTAATCTCAACTAGGTACTCCGTGCTCTAGGGCAGACCCAGCAGAGGAACAAGAACAGTGGTACAGGTAAAGATTCAGCAGCTAAGTGGAAACCAGTTAGGGGAAACTCACCACATCTGTCTGAATTAGTCTTGCCAACATCTAGGAACATATTTGGACTGTGTAGAACGCTCATTAATATATATAATTATAAAATGTAGGTAAAAAAACCAAAACAAACCAAAAATTCTTTCCATTTTCCTGGTTTATCCCTCCTACACTACTCCTAGGTCAACAAAACTCAATTTAAGCTTTGATTTTTTTGTTGCAAAACTAAATAAGGACTTTGAGGCATTTCTTCTTTGTCTGCTTGCTGTCAGAATACTGATATTTGCTGGACAATACTAAAAAGTTGTATTCAAGCCTTTTTTCCCTCCTTGGTACTTATGTCTGACAAGTCACAATGGGAATCTGAGCAGAGGCATTGAATCTGAAGAATGCTCAACCCACAAGGAAGGTGAAAGAATCACAGAATGATGTGGGTTGGAAGGGATATTAAAAATCATCTAGATCCAACCCCCTGCTATGAGGACGGACACCTTCCACTAGACCAGGTTGCTCAAAGTCCTATCCAGTCAGCCTTGAGGGTCCACAGTTCTTAAAGAAAAATACTCTCAGAGCAGAAAGCTGGCAATTAGGATAACCAAAATTGAGAGCTAATTTTATCAGCAGCCAGATTCTCTAGCAGAGTTTCGCTGCCTGCAATAGGCATTTTGCTTTGTACATACACTGAGGTTCTCTCAATCTCTCTCTCTGAGGTGCATTTTGAAGGGAGTTTTCTGCAAACTCTTTTCTCCTGATTAGTCCATAAAGGTAAATTTGGCTTCAGTACAAGTGTTTTGAAAACCAGCATGGGGCATGCATGAGTGATCTATTTTTCATCTGATTAGGAAAAACAAGATATGTCTGAGACTTCCTACTGTGCCTAGAAACTACCTCCCACTTGTACTTGCATTCTTTATTAATTCAGTTGTGCTCCCTCCATTAACTCAATCCTCTTTGCAGTTCCATGTAATTTGGTGTCATTCACAGTACACTGACTAAATGACAAGTATGGAAAAATCTGTTTTCTGCTCAAAGTCCTAAAATTATAAAGGATCGTAAAATCTGTACGGAGTTTTGCAATAGCTTGGTGCCAGCCAAGTCAGGGTGGCAGAGCATTTTACCTTGTCTTTAAGTTTCTCTTGAAGTTTAAAGACTTTGCTTTTCTTCTTGAGATTCTTTTTCATATTTGAAGGGTGATGGGAGAAATGTATGATAGTATTAGTAGTATATTCTCATGCTTTCAAGCTCCTATGCTGATACATGTATGATGAGAGGGAAGTTTACATGGGATAAAATTTATAGACCTGCAGACTCTGTTTTCCCCATCAGACACAGTTCTGTAATTCTGGACTGTTCCATAGGACTGACTAAAAGATGCTTTGCTGATTTTTCCACAGCAAAATCCTTTGAGTAGGCTGTAGAAGCCGAGAACTTCACAACGTTTCTTTTTACTTCCTGTAGTAAGTGTGTCTGAACCCCATGTCACTGAAACCCATGTCAGCAATAGGACTTTTCCATATCACCTTCCCTCTCTTGTAACACTAAACTTCATTAACTTCTTCTGTTTGGTTTGCATTGTAAATACAGATAATTTCAAAATTTAAGTGAGATCTATAGTTAGGAAAGAACAACTTTTTTTTTTTTTTTTTTTAATTGACTATTCTTCCCCTTAATTTCAGGGTAGATGCTGTAGTTTTTTCTTAAAACTAAATAAATCAATCTTTTGTACTATATTTGTGGGGATAAAAAAATTATCATTGTGTTTGACATTGCTCTTCTACTGTTTTTCCAAAACTAACAAAGAAAATTGCATGATATTCTTTGTATTGACTTTGTTCAAAGAAGTTTTTCCTAGTTTTACCTGAACTGTACATGATACTTTGTGAAATTAAAATTGATACGCTCTATTTTCCCCGGTTTCATACAATTTTTCATTCCTATTGCAATAAAAAACTGATTTGCATCAATTCCATCTGGTTTGATTCCATAAAATACTATAAACACAGTGGGAATCCAACAGAAAGTGAGAACAAATCAACAGAGAAAAAATTACAATATATCAATTACCAGTTTAGTTCTGAAACATTTCCTCTCTTTTCTCTGATAATCCTGGGTTGATGATAATATTTGACAATAAAGAAACCGGCAAAAAGCAAGTTCAATCATTTTCAGTTGCTATAGATGTTTACACAAACAAAATTGCTGCCGAAAGAAAAGTAGACGTTCCAGAATCGTACAGTATATTAGGAGAAATTTGTCCAATTTCTTCTGCTACATGTAACAAAACTCACACTACTTTTATTTTACACACACACAAAAATTCTTCAGAGTTTAATGGAATATCAGATAGTAGAATCCAAATATGTTTTGAGAGGATTGAAGTGTTCCAAAGAAACTCCTTCAGGTCTAGTCATTGGCTGAAAGACTCTCAGAACTGCATTTCACGGCTTATTTCAATAGCACGGGTTAATATGGTTAGTCTTATTTGAAATTAAGATTTGGCCAAGCTCCAAGCATTATTTGTTTTATCAAAAGACTTAAGCCAGCCGTTTGGTGTAAGTACAAAAAGTATAAGTGAAAGAAGCTGCATAATTGTGTCTAAAGTGGTGTGTATTACAAGAAAACAACTACAAAACAATTTTCTGAACATAAGGAAAAAGATGAGGAGATTTTAAGTCTTTAGAGTTAAGACACATCAAAGTTTATCAAAGCCAAGTAAGTTACTGCTTTCTCATTTATACCTTGGTCCATACTGCAAACTTTCTACATGCCGCTCCTTTTTGTGTTCCAGGTTTCCTTTTTTTATGTGATGCTGGTTTTCAGGATCTGGTCTGCAGGCATCCTAATCCTCTCTGTGTCATGAAAGCATCACAAGTAGAAAGTTGATTACAGAGGGACTGGATGCCAAGTCCAGTTGGACTTGGAGACAAGAGAGAAAAGCTGATGTGGTTTAAGCCCAGCTGGCAACTAAGTACCATGCAGACACTGGCTCACTCTCCCCTGGTGGGAGAATTAGAAAGAATACATAAACCTCATGGGTTGAGATAAGGTCAATTTAACAGTTGAAACAAAATATAATAATAATTCTAATAATAAGGAGAGGGAGACAATAACAGAGCCCCAGAAAAACAAGTGATGTACAATATGGTTTCTCACCACTCACTGACCAAGCCTGTCCCAGAACTCTGATAGGCCCCTCTCCCAGGTAGCTCCTCCAGTTTATATGCTTGGCATGGCATACTGTGTTACGGAGTATCTTTTGACTATTTCAGGTCACTTGTCCCAGCTATGCTCCCTCACAGTTTTTTGTGCAGTTCCTCACTAAGGGAGCATGAGACACTGAAAATTCCTTGACTTAGTGCAAGCACTACTCAGCAACAGCCAAACCATCAGTGTGCTATCAATATGATTTTCATAGTAAATCCGAAGTACAATCCTTTACCAGCTACTAAGAAGAAAATAAACTCTGTCTCAGCCATAAACAGGACAAAAACTAGTGGAAATATCTTGGTTTCTTATTTGGAAGCAAAGGTTTCAGAAATAGGATGAGCAGGAAGTCAGCCTGGTATTTTTTAGGTATATGACAGTGAGTGAAGTTTTGAGGACTGTCTTAAGTAAATCCAAGCTCTTTGTGTAAACATAACTTTAAGTCACTGATACCTGAATGCATGAGGAGAGTGTTAACTCACTCCAAGAAATCACTGTGTTGCAAGTCCTTCAAACATTTTAAATCATAAAAGTTCAAGGCTAAAGTAGTTTAAATTTTTAAGGACCCTGAATTTCAAATGCTGTGCAGTCAGAGCATGAGGAAAGTCAAGAAAAGGTTGCCGCAAGAACTACTCCTCTATTGGCATTTCTGCCAAATTTTAATGGATCTGATATAATGGAAATATAATGGAAAGGGATGCCAAACACTCTGTACTTCATACTTGTTCTGATGTACAGAAAACTGAGAATCAAGTTAAGAGGTGAGTTGTGTCGTGCCCGGGGATCTTTCTGCATCACCCAGTATTCTGAAACAGGGCACAGAACCTGGGCTTGCCTTCTGCCGTATGACATTCACTACATAACCAGCTTTGGCCTTGAAAAGAAGAAACTAGAAAGAGGATCTAAGGCTCACACAGCGATTCAGTTTTCTAAGCTCCACTGAGCTGAGCAAAGTCCAGTCAAATGCATCTTGTCTATTCTTTGAGATAATAATTTAGCCATTGCAATGGCATTTCAGTGCTCTTGTTCATGATTTACACAGCATGAATGAAGAACCACTCTTCCTTTGTGGTCAGTAAGGAAAAAATGCAAATGCCATAGTGTAACCATTAACATAGAATGACAGAGGCAACACTTGGAACTATACAACAAATGCCAGACTTTTTGCCTTTTTCAGGAGAATTGCTTATCCCAACTCAGGTTTTATGGCTTTTCAAAAGTATCAGTCATTGCATTTCTCCTCACCACAAAATTGTCAGTTTTTGTTCTCTGATTCAAGTGGTTTATGACTCATTCCCTTATTGTTATACACTATACTGTAATTGTTATTTCTATTATCTGGTATGTGAGTAATTTTCTTTGTAGCTATTTGCTACAAGGTATGATTCTCACTTCTCTAAACATCTGTTTGAGATCCTTGTGCATTGATGATGATAGCATTTCATATCCATTGAATACAACTTATGTCCATCTCAAGCACTTAACTGCACTTTTGTTTACTATATACTGAGATCTACAAGCATCACCTGTAAATCAGAAATCTTCCCTGAAATTTTATTCTGCATAGTCCTTACCTATCCACTTTCTTGGGCCATTTTGTCTGATTTGGAACTTTGGAATTGCCTGATTTTCTGGCATCATGTCTAAAGGTCACAGTTTTCTTTCAGTTAACCTTGTCACTTTTGCAACAGATTATATAGCAAAACAGTGAGAGAAATTCTTGCCTATACTGAATCCAGGAGGGTTTTAATACTGACACAGGAAAATCACCCGAAGTCCAAATATCTTTATTTCATTGTCAACTGCGCCTAGTGGTAAACTGCAGTTGCAAGCAGGATAACTGTATTCCCTGAATTTATCCATTACTCATGAATCTGTGCTATACCATGCTACCATGCTGTGCTAGATTTCATATCAGCATTGGAAGATATGATGAGTAAAAGCCAGGCTGTGGAGGAAGGCCAAGAAAAGGTCTATGTTCAATTACAGTCCCTTTTAACTATTCAGAATGGTAAGCTAGAAGTATTGTGGAAGTTCTATCAAGGCTTTGTCCACATGGAATAAGTTTACCTTCACTGATGGGTGTCTCAGGGTGCTCATAAGAAATGATTATGCACACCATCATCATAATCCAGCTCAGCAAAATAAATAAACTTCATGTTTAGCTGACCTTTTGTCCTCCATTAACAGACTTTTTTCCCCCTAATTTCATGTATTTATATATCGATTTCCATCTGAACAGTATACTTCTTGTCCCTTTCTTTTTATGATTGATGGTTGATTCAGGCTCTCTCCTTCCAAAATAAGGGAAAACTGCCTGTACCTAAATTTGCTCCTTCTCCCACCCTGGAGGCAGTTCCTTCTTACCCTGCACTGCTGCTTTCACTGAACACTTAATGAGGAGAGGAAATAGGGATGCACTCAGAATATTCACATGTGAAGATAAAGAAAATCAATTTCTATCCCCCCAAAGGCAAAATTGCTTAGTGCAAAAGTTCACTAAATGTTACAAGTTATGTTTTATATTTCAGGAAGAGAGGAAGGAGAAAAATAGACATGGACTGGAAGCAGGTGTCTACAGATTTTAATCCTGTATGACATGCAATGGGAGTTAAAATTTCATCCCTTACATTCCCTAATGAAGACACAAGATACAATGGTAGTGAGGGGAACACAATTTCATCTAAAGAACAGCTTTCCTTTTAACATATAAGAGAATATGGAATGACAGAAGTATCTTTAGATTTCCTAGATAGAAAAAATTGTATAATGATAAGTAAGTTGTCTATATTCCTTTTAACACGTGTTTTTGAAGTGTAAAACTGTAATTTCCAAATCAGAATTATAGGTATATTATTTTTAAATGCTGCAATTTTTAGAACTATAAAACATTCCCTTCATAAGGATAGTCTGTATATATTTTCCAGCTTTAGCTCATAAGGTATTTTTGAGTCAAGCTTTTACAGCAAGTAGCAGTATCCAATGATTCTTTATTATTATTTTCACGTTAGAAAGATGATGTCTAGTAATTCGCCATGTCCAACAGAATTGAAACTATATTTGACCCACTGATGCATTCTTTTCTTCCAATACTTTCCATTTTTTCTTGTCTTCTGTTTCACTGCTTAAGCAAAAATGGATACTGTATCTGAATTCAACTATTTCTTGAGCTGTATTAGTTCATCAAATGTAAATGGAAATACTTTTCATACCTAAACAGAAGGTCTACAAAGTGAATTAAAGATCATGCTTCCTCAGTGAAAGTGAATCTAAAAGCATTTGCCAAAAAGTATGCTATAAAACATGAACGAAGTAATTAATAGTAAAATTTTTTATGTCTTCTGGTAACTGAAATAAATTCTTCATGTCCTGAGGGGATACCATACTACTGATATCTGAGAGTAGGACTGTCTTGTATTTTCCCACTTCTTTCTGATTTTACATTTCAAACCAGAATGTTCCCAAAAGATATTACTATCTGCTACCTAGTTCATTCATATTACTACAACTTTTACGAAAATACTATATCCAATGGTTACAGACAAAAAGCAATACATTCAGTCCAAATGCATTTTAAAGACTCTTTTGCAGAACATACCTCCTAACAACACAAGTATTTGGTATGTCTTGCCTGTAGGACTGCATAGATCCCAGATTTTTTTACTGTGCTATGGATTGCACATTTTTTCTACTTTGCCCCACATTGGACAAGTTGGACATTTTGAAGGGAAGAGAACTAGTTGCATTTCACAGTCATTTAAACACACAAGCACACTTTTAATTTTGCCACGCATATTTATATTATGGACTGCTTCTTTTTATTTCCCTGATTTTTGATTCTGCTAGTAATTTATTTATAGATACCTGCCTGTTTCTCTTTTCTAATGATGAATTGGGCAATCACACAGTGAGAAACTTCACATGCTTTATGGTCTTCAAAGGTATGTTGGTAAAAGTTTAACTTCTGGCAATACCTCTCATACCAGATCTTATATAAACCCTTCCAAGAAAAAACTGAAAGGGAGGGACAGAGACTGAAGGTCTGGTATGAACTAGGAGTTTGTTACTGAACCTGACTTGAGTAAACAAGGTTACAGATCTTGTTTGTACAAGACCATGTAAAGTGGGAGACAACAGAAAAGCCACTCTGTTTTGACTGGAGGAAAAACATTTCAAAGCACCAAAGCATGTATTTCAGAGATCTTACTGAATACATTGCTATACAGATGTAGAAAAAGGTTTATTTTGAACCTTCTCTAAATGCCTGTTTTTTATTATTTTTCCATCTGAACTTGAGGTTTTGTAAAGAAGAAAAATACTAAACCAGCTTACAGAACTAGTCCAAAAGAGCTTCCTCACCTACAAGTTGGAGACATTTGACTTGCAAAGAGCAGCACGTCATGTGGCCAATGTGTTCAAATGAAACCCATGAAATGAAAAAACACACAAGTTCAGACTAAACTAAACATATCCCTGAAGAGGATGATGAGATCTGATCTAACTTATCTAAACATGATAAGCCATCTTAAAAGGGAGAGATGGAGAATTTCAGTCCTTTCTCCACTAAGGAAAGAATGCGTCTTTTCCAATAATACATATTTGTATTATTGGAACTTTTTCCAATCTTACTTTTCTTTTGACAAGACAAAGTAGTGCATTTAAATGAGTGAAAAATATAAGGAAATAGAAGGTGACAATATTTAATATCTAAATAGTAATCTAGATTCTTCTATACTGAGGTTAATGTGTGCAGATTATGCTATTTAGACCCAATACATAATATTGGCGTAACAAAGATCACTTAAATTTTGGAATCATGTTAATTGTAGATGGCAGACTGTAAATTAATCTCTTGAATGACTTGAAAAACTACAGTTAAAGTAATTGTTTAGTAGCCACATGTGCTGTACCACAAACAGAGATAATTTAGGTGGTAAATTTTTAGACTTACCAAGGGACTCAAAAGAAATCCATATCAGAGAAAAACAAAAACAACCACTCATTCTCTAGATGGTCCATAGGAGATCAAGGTTCAGCTCTGTCCCTCCCTTTCAATTTACACAACCAGTTTTCCTTTTTGTGCCCCATATAAGTGTGCCACTCTGAGTGAGGAAGGTACCGCGAAAGGGTACTATGTTCAGATGCCTCTGAAAAAATACATAGAGAATGTTATAGTAAAGAAAATTATAAATATATGCCAATGTACTATGGAGCCACATGTCACTTTCTGTCTATAAATGAACACTAGTAGTAATGTTTCCTTTTCACCGGCGTGACTGCTAGTCCATTCCCCATGAACTCTGATATGAATTGCTCTGTGTGTTGTTCATGTGAGGTTGAGCCACAAAGTACTTTCTCAGCATCACAGAACCACACTTATTGTGAAAAGCAGCCTGTAAACCTAAGAAAATCTAGCTTTAAAATGGCTGTATTTAACAAGGCTTTCTGGTAGCATCCACCAAGTTCGAACCTGCACTGAAATAAAAAGAGGACTCTAAGGAACAAAAAGCTCACAGCCTAAGTAGAAAACTAAACAGAGTTGGCAAGAAAAGGATCAAACCTGTATTTTAAATCAAACATTAGCTGCCTCTGTTTTCCAGCACCATCATTATTGAAGTCAAGTCTTGAGAAGAGGAGGTATAAAAGAGGATCAAGTATGACTACAGATACCTTGAACTTTTCAAATGAAACAGCTCTGAAGGTCCTTCAGAAGACCTCAGGTTTGTACTAATGTTAAGAAATACAGTTCAGGTTCAAGATGAGTTACTTCTTCTTTCTAGCTGGACTGCCATAGAACTACAAATACTGAACAGCCTTTACCCTGACTAGAATTTGGGACAAACAGGAAACCCACAGGCCCCCTGAGGTTATTCAGCAAAAATGGTCTTGCTATAAAATGAATCTTCCATCTTTTTCCTTGGAAAAACAAAAAAACAAAACAAAAAAAAGGCATGACTTATTATGTAAGTGAACCACAGTCCAAGAATGAAAATTAACAGTGTTTCATTTCACTCTGCCCCGCCCAATTAAAAACATTTGTTTGAATCAAAATGAAATATTTCCATTTTCTCACTTTGTTAAATGCTGTTGTGGTTCAAGCTGAACCAGATTCATTATCCGTGCAATATGACTGATATGAGAAGAAAATAAGTAGTGGAACATTGTCAAAAATTATTTGGATGAAAGAAGAGGGAGTAGAGAGAAGAAATTTGTGAGGAGGATCACAGTTGCTTCTGTCTCATTAACTTCCATTAGTAATATGTATTGCTTAAAATCTTTTTATTTGTTTGTTTGCAAACAACATATAGTTTTATTGCTCCATATTTCTTTCTTTTTACTTTGCCTTCTCTCCTCCAAGAGTTTATAGCTTTCTGAAACTTAGAATCAGTTTTTGCTATAATGAAACTTCTTTTAAATTTATTAAAACCCTCAGAGCAACAATATGAGGAAAGTGAGTGAAAGCTCCGTAGTGGAGAAATGGAATTAGTCTACAGGGGAAAACCTATCACAGGTGCTACTACAATTTTGTAAAACCAAAGTGGGAGGTTTTTCACTTACAGGTGGTCTTTATCTTCATATTTCATAGCTTAAAGACAGCTGGAAATGCTTTAGAGAGACCCAAACCCCTTTGCACGAGGAATAATTGAATTACAAAAGGAAGAAAGAGCAGAAAGAGAAGGCTGACTGAGGATATACCAGTAAGAGTCCAAATTCCAACTATCTTCTTGTTTTACGCTAGTAGGTTACTTGGGCTGCTTATTTCATAAAAGTTAATGGAATTGGATTTCCCTCCTATTCCCTCTTTCCCTGTTACCAATAAATAAATAAAACCACACACACATTCATATAACTATATATAACTATATAACACTCTTTCTCTCTCTATATATATATATATAACTACATATCTGATCCATCAGAGAGGCAAAAAACCCCAGCCAAAATACTCACTGTATCTGCCTTTGGAAAACCTTGTGAAGTGAGGAACCTGTAGGACCATTAAGATCAAGTTCTTTCTCTTCCAATAGGCAGCAGTATAGAACAGACTTAGTATACTGAGAGCCTTTCATTGCAGCCACACCTTTGATGTTAGCGTCATGTGCTGTTTACTTTTTGTTTGCTTTGCATATGTTTGAGGCAGGTTTGGAACATTTCTGCCTAAGGGAAAAAAAAGGGCCGGTTTTTCTCACTGTTCATGCTGAACGCTAGCAAGACCAACTTGGAAAAATGTACATAACTCCATTTGGAGAGGAAGTTTTTCTAGTACTCAGTGTCCAGGGATATCAAATTTATTCTGTTGAGGCCCAAAAGACAAAATATCTTTTCTTTGTGATAACAACATATAAAATGAATTTTTAATAACTACCCCAATAAATTTCTGGGTAACGTAGGGATGCAGGGAAATGCCTACTTAATGCAGACTTTGGGGAAGACTCCTCTGGAAAAGACTGCACATGTAAGTGTGGTTAATCTATTCATTGCTTTTTCATACACATATGACCAGGCATGGGTATAAAAATAAGTTTTTACCACTTTATCTTTTGCTTTTCTGTATTTGTCTATTATTATTTTTAATTGAAAACAAACTAAACACAAGGACCCTGTGTAAGGATATGTGGGGAGCTAGATCTCCTTGTAAGGGAAGCATGAAGAGAGACTTTAAGGATCTATGAGATCTAAATTAAGGAACACACTCAAACAGGAAGGTGTCCTCTGCAATTGACTTTTATGTCATATTCTGAAAAGCCTTGCTAGTTACTGGGCATGTCTTTGTTTGGACCGATTCTTGTTTAGTGTGAAAATGAGATTAGACCATTCTCAAAAATAGACACTATTCTGTAATATCAAACTCCTCAAAAGTTGTCCAAGTTGTAAACAAACTATAAATAAAACTGTAAATAAATTCATACCAAGAATGGAAAATTTTAGGTCCCAAATATTTTTCTTACATAAGCTAGGAGTAACCAAAACCAGAATTCTGTTATAAATAACAGACTGTGTTCTGAAATATAAACCACATAAAAGCTTCTCCACTCTAATTTAACTATTTTATTTCAGACCAAAAACCTACTTTAACTCTGACCATTTAAGGGATAGTGATGCCCTTCAGAAGAGTACACACTGGCAAACAGTAGAATATTCACATTGACCAAATTCTACAGTCAAGGCAGGCTCTTATCCATGCATGTGTTCAACAACAGCCTTATTGAACGACAGCCTCTTGTGGAAATCCAAGCTGCTGTTACAGCAAATTTGAAGTTGTTTAGGAGTCTGATTGAATAAAATTTACTCCTTTTTAAGTCTGGAAAGCAATTGGTTTTCTTCCTGTAGCAGAATATCTGGGATATCTTGGAGGACTACAGCATTCTTGAGCACACCAAGCAATGTCTTCCCACTAATCAAACCACACCTAATTGGAGGTTTTCCCAAAATTCTCAAAATTCTGGGTTACTGCTATGGCCTTCTTTTAGCACAAATCCCATAGACCTCATGATTCACGACAGTCACCACTGTCCTCCTGACTATAACATAAATATCATACCTTAGGTCTCCAGAATCTACATGAAGAGAATAAATGACACTTACAGATATCATTAAAAGTTTGAAACAATCACAGTTTGATCCAGAATTCTATCCTTGTGCTGTAACCTCTTCCTTTCGACAATTACAAACTGTCCTTTCCAAAACCATGTATTTAGTCACTGAAGACTGACATCCTATTCTGAAATCACACCCAAGAAACTTAATTCATGGACCCTGCTGAGTTCACTGTGCCTGCCTGTATGAGTATAGTTATTCAAGTGCACATGTTCCTAAGACAGCAGATATTTGTGTCTGAACAGGAAAAACTTGTGGGTTTTTTCAAGGGTTTTGGGCTGATGAGGTTTTGGGGTTACCATGAATATTCCTCTGACTTTTTAAAAAGTTCCAGAATAAGCATATCAGGGAACAGCTCATGCACAACTACTGCATACAAAAGTGAGTTCATTGTCATTGTATATGCTGGGATTCTTGAGAAAATCAAGCCAGCTGCAGCTGCTGACAACTCCTGAATATTCATGTTGTTCAGTGGGTGGTTTGGAGCCTGGGAAAAGCAAACAATGGATCTGTCACAAACAAAACGAAATAAATAACAGCTAATTCCTGCACATAGTTCTCTGCTGTGCATCTTTGGTTCAGACAGAGGAGAATAATATAGTCCTTTAAATATAGTGGGGTTCCTTTAAATCAAAAACATAAGTCACAATGAAACACTGGGTGTGCCTTGAAAGTTATATGTGACTGAGTTATATATGAATTGTATATGTCTTGCTTTTCCTCGGTAGACAATGAAACATATTTTACACAGACTGCTGGTGGTACAAAAGAATAGTAATAACTGCAGTGAGATTTTTTGGTTCTATAGAAAGCACTCTATTTGGAAAGACTGGTAAGTTTAGGAAGCCTCTTGGAACTGGAGGTATTTGTCCTGTGCTTGCACAGGACAGCAGAATCTCAGTTCATGACCACTGTGAGGTACTATCATGTGTGTTCACAAATCACAGCAGTCACTAAATGAAGGACTATGGGGTAGCCATATTTCTGCTTCAGAAGATCTATATGATGTGACAACAAGGCAAAAATCATTTTCCTTTCAGTACTCTGGACAATTTTACAGGAACCAACCAAGAAATATGCTATATCTTTACAAAAACCCCAAACAAACAATAAAATCCAAACCAACCAACCCCCCAAAAAACCCACCAAAATGTTTTGACTTGCCCAGTCTGAACTGATTGGTGTGACTGGCATCATACCACTTTGTTCTGGATACTTCTATTATGCAGGACCCTTTTATTCATAACTGGTGTTACTCTGACAGTTTTCTCAGCCCATCTAATTAAAAATAACTATCTTTCCTTCATGAGCTACTGCTCTTCATGAATTCTTGCTAAGCTGACTGAATTCATACTCTCTCCCAAGAATTCAAAAATGGATAATCTAATACAGGCTTACATGATAACTATTGGTTCCTATCCAGTGAATCAAACATAAATATCTGGAGGAAGATGCCTTCCTTTTCTCCATGTATAAACCTCTAATAACATCTGTTAATAGAGAAGTTGTCTACCCTGACTATTTACTCTGGGAACACAGATGCAGACTTTGAATCTAAAGCCCAGCTGTGATGGGGAATGTTTGCAGTCCCTGGGGAGCTGTGGCAGCCACTATGTGTGTGTATCTAACCACAGCATGGCTGCATGAGAGCATCTGTGGACATGAAAAGTTGTCAGCTGTAGACACCTCTTGGGGATGTGTGATATTCCCACAACACTTGACTGGATAGGCCGAAAGTGTGGCATGGGGAACACAGAGTCCAGAGCCTGAATATTCCATATGTTGGTGTCCTTTGCACTGGTGAAACACACTTGAGATTTAGAGACACATCTGGTGCCCAGGCAGCATGTGGGGAGTAGTTGGACTGAATCACCGTTAAAAATGAGGTCATCTAAAACAGTACTGCACACATGCCTGTGTGAAACAGGACAGAGATCCAAGTGGTAATGAGATGACGCAGGAATTTCCCTTCTCTGTGACACCTCGTTTGCATTTTCTTATGGTGCACTTTATTAATAAAATAAGCCAAGTTAAAAACAGCCTTCACACAAAGGCTTCCTAGAGTAATTTGGACCACTTATTAAATGACCATATAGACATCAGGAATATGAAATAATTATGTAGCAAAATTCCTGCAAGAACAGTCACAATATATCTACCATTGAAGCAAACAGGAGGAAGAATATTTACTTGAATTTGCTTTTTTTAAAAAATAAAATTATCTCTTCCCCTTTCACTTAATCCTCACAGTTAAATTTACCAACAAATATTTGCACTGTTTTTCATTACTTCTCTATTCAGTCTAGTTCATCGTGTTGGTTTGTTTTCAAACTGTCCATGTTTATTTTTATCTGAATAATTTAGTACAAAAGCTGGCAATGTACAAGTCAAGAATTCATTATAACAGTATTTGCTTGAACAGTTTGAATTTCTTATTAAGGCTACAGTAAATTAAATAAAGGAAAGGAACTGCTTGAAAGATAGGGAAATCTTGAAAAAAAGAAGAAAAGCCAAAAAAGGCCTATATTTTAAGAACCAGTTCTTTTGTATTCTGCATACAAAATAGCAAGTGGGTTCCTGAGGTGAAACTGGATCTTGCCACAATGAAATGTAAATCTTCTCTTGATTCCAGTGCAGAAAAAATATTTTAAGACAGCAAATTTGGTATCAGGTTCTGTGCAGTGAACACTGAATACTTTGAATATAATCAGAAAAGGAATTTCAGCTTCCAGTCTATATGGATGTCAGTTACAACCTCAGAGGTGGCATTGAATTTGAGTTGAACAGATCAGCCAGGACTGAAATCCCTCTTTTGTTACACTTAAGTGGTTTGAGTTTATAATACATAATGTTAGACTAACTATCCATAAAACAAATAAAAGATTTTTTTACCTATCCAACTGTTTGTTTTTTTGGTTTTGGGTTTTTTTAAAGTTTACTAACTCTTACGAATTATTCTTTTACTTGGTCCCAGATATGCCCTTTTCCTCACTTCACAGTAATAAGTGCGTAAGCATTCACCCAAACCTAAAAACTGAGCAATAGATGCTCACAGGAGCTGTTAAGATCTATTTGTTCTGCACTGCAGCTGTCAGCTCCAGTATTCTGAAACTTATGGGACTTTGGAGCTCACTCCACCTTTCATGTTATGCCTTCATAGCACCTATTTGTAAGAGAAATCATTAAAAGACTGAAAATGTGTTTCTAATAAGCCCAATCTAATTTAATATGTGAGTTAGTTAATACATGACTCTGTTAGTACAGGTGTCTCCCTGACCTCAGGCACACTGGCCACACGTAGCAAAATGCTCTGCCTAAGTAGTAAAATACCTTGAACTCTGACCTGTTTGTAAAAGTTATCAGTGAGGAATGGAGAGGGAGGTCACTCTACTTTTGGTGTTGAAAAACACCAAGATCAACCTGACTCATCAATCCCAAAGTTAAACATGTTGAGGGTGTGAAGAACAACTCCTGACAGAATCTGGCACTGGTGAGAATGTTGCAGACAAAATTCCTGATGAAGGACTAACAAGTGATAGCACAGATAACTCATCTAAAGATGCTTAGCTAAAGGCAGTGTGGCTAGCCTAGAAAAATGACGGACAACCATTTTATACTGTTAAAGGCCACTCCCACTTTCTAAAAGCAGAGTCTTTTAATACACTGCTTCTTGGAGCGTGTGTGGAGCTTCCTCCCTTTAGTTGGGGCTTCTCAATTTTACTCCTTGAGGCTGAGTGAAAGGGATTTGCCCAGTCATGGTATGGGTGAGTAACATCAATCTCTACTTAATAGCCATTTTGCTAAGTTAAACATCATTGCTTCAATAAATAGTGCACTATACCAGTAGTTTTAACAATCTATGCTGTGTAGTAAATAATTCTGATTAAAGTCTTTTGGCTTAGTCATTATCATCATACATTTAAATAAATAATTCATTTTATTAAACCAGAGCAGTAGCTTTGACATCTGTCAGGATCACATCCAGAATGGCTTTCCTGGCTCCCAAGATGCCTCCCCACCAGCCACAGAGAGTCAGGGTGGCAAGACTTCACAGGGAAATGGCTATTCTTTGTGCTGTCAGTTCCCAGAAAATGCTAGACTGAACACAGTACCAATGTAACTTCTTGGGGTTCGATTTTGCTGGGGAAAAAAGCATTTGACCTACTGCTCACAGTAAGCCAAAAACAAGTGTTCTGTGAAAGCTTACATAGACTCTTCAGCAACAGAACAGGGATGGAAGAAGGGCTGCATGCTTTAGAAAGAAAGGCATTACATGTTTTTTATGAAGTATGGCGTTAATGTAATCTGCACGCCTAGCCATTACAATGTGCGACTTGAGTTAGTGGCACAACCATGAAAGAATCATTCCACAATTCCTTGGAACTGTTGGAAAAAGAGGAAAAAAGAAAACCACCTAGGGAATGTTTTGTTTATCTACAGAGGGTTTTTTTTTCATCATGGCTGTCTTGCGTTGTATATACAGCAGTTTGTAATAAATAAAATAGACTGGTAATTAGAAGCAAGAATCCCACATTTCTATAAAGGCAAAGCTGACACTGCGGTTCAACAAACAAATGATGAGGTTTTATTTGTAAAAGATAAGGAAAAAAAGCTCCCACCACTCTATATCATCAAAGAAAAACACCTAATGCCTTAAGCGAACCAGAATCTGCATTACATAGCAATTTTATGAAGTTTTGCAATTTAAAGGTAATAGCATTTAAAAGGTTTAAAAAAAACAAGATGATGATATGGTAAAACATAGAATTAAACTCTGGTGGAAGTTCATATGTTTACATTCAGTTTGAAGTAAGCATATTAAAAATCACACACTATATAATACTCTTAGAGCAACATTTTGAAAAATTTAACTTACATAAATCAAGAAGCAAACCAGCATCTCTCCTAGGGTTAATTCTTTCTAGTCCTTATCACTTCCTGCAACCCTTAGTATATGTTCAGAATACCGATTTCGTTGTCTTCAGCTCTAGATTCCATTTTAATTTGTACACACAAGCTCCTTAATGTCAGATATGAATACAAGAAAGTCCAGAACCTGGCTACTGGATCACGCTCTGAATTCAAGCTACATGCAGAAAAGAAATGGGGAACTAAAAAAGAAATTTCAGGTGGGGTTTATGTAAAGCATCCTATACAAACAGACACACATACCACTGCTAAAGCTGGAAATAACACCAGATCTTTTTACTGGTTGACTCTCTGCTGTCTAAATCCTATTATGGCAAGAAGACAATCCCCTGGGTTTAAATGCACAGTGGCCATACTTCCTCTTCACCACTAGCTGAAGCAATACCCAGAGCGAGTTGCCACAGTGGATCGATGCCACTTTATGATTTTAACTTGTCAAAAAAAGTCAAGTCTGGCAGCACAAAGCAACTGTATTACAGCAAGAATCTACCCAAAAGTTGTTCAATTTTTAGTGCACCAGGATTTGCAAAAATGATGCACATGTGCAAAACTGATTAAAACCAGTCCTTTGCATTGGAATTTCAGCTTTTTCAGTATACATGGGTGCTCAATGTTTCAATCAGTTACTGCTTTCATTTTTTTTTTTTTTAAAGCATGTTCTGTCAGACAAATTTCGTCACAATTTCCACTTGGATTTACCTTTGACACTGTCACAGGTTTCCCTTTCACTTCTGGGTAGTGATAAGACTACTGTAAAGCTGTAATAGACACTGTTGTTGCCATAAGGTTTTATGTAGCTTTCAGATCAGAACTGAAAAAAATCCCTTTCATTTGAAAAATGAATTCTTCTCTCACATCTAAAGCAGAGAATGCAAGTGGGCTTCAAACAAACAAACAAAATCAAACAAACCAAACCAACAAACCAATAAAACCAGTAAGACATTATTTATGATGGTAGAAACCTGGAGTTCACTCTGCATGGTCTTCTGTGCCCATATTTTGAAAATGAAACATAAAAATCCTACCCATATTTACAGGTGGTGACTCTGGGACACGCTGAAAAATGCTTCAGATTACGGTGTGCATTTTTGGGTCTTCTAGCATAGCTATCAACACCTTCACTTGCTTGCTTTGGGATGAGAGTGAGCATGAACACTGCAAGGTCAGCATCCTGGGGAGTGATAAACTAATGTTCCATAACAGGATTTTGAATTCTTAAGCTGTTCTTTATTTTTGGTAAGATTCCCAAGAAGTTTCTCTAGTAAACATGTCAGAAACTCTTCTGATGAGCTGCACCACAGCAGAGCACTTTATGCTTTTAGTCTGGCAGGCTTTTATAGCTGGGCAAAAAGTTTTCAGCCCATTTTAAATCTTTTTTTTTTCTCCAGTCTTCTGAAACTTACAAAACAGATATCCAGTATAAAATTTACCCTATATTTACCCTGAGGCATACTTTCTTCTTAATATTTTGATTAATTTAGGTTTTGCATATCACTGCAATTTCAGAAAAATATTTAGGTCACATACAGTGGAGGAAGGAAACAACTGTTGTTTGGACATACTGTGAAGGAAAAGTTGAAATTTTAAAAATTAGTGCAAGTTTTTATGTGTTCTCCATTCCTTGATTTGTATGTCCTGTTCCCATAAGGACCAGATGAAACAGATGAAAAATCTAAGTATCACCTCTAACTTCTTTTGCATATCTACTACTCCTAGGCAACAGTGACATTTTCCAAGTCTCTACCTGTTCATATCTCTTGTAGTATTCAAGTATATATGCCAACAAATTCTGCAGTTATCGTGTAGACATACAACTGAGGTAGAAAGAATGTGAGAGTGAGGTGCTTGTAGAGAGGGAGTTAGAGACATGGAGAGGATTGAAAAACAAGAAAATCTTTTATTCAATTAAGGTTTTTGAAAGAAATGCGCTCCTGTTTACTCAAGAAAAAAAAATGGTTATTTTTCACTAGGTCTGCCCAAACAGCATAACAAAAGGGATAGAAACATAGAAACACACTTGTTTCTATTCTGCCTTGTAGTCTTTGTAGATTTACATTGGTCAAGAACAGCAGAGATAAACTCACAAAAGTACAGGACTACATCAAGTCTCACAAGAGAGACTGAGCAACTCATTTTCTCCCTTATTCCCCGCTTATTCCTTACTCCCACCTTTAACTGTACTGCAGTAGCATTTATCAAGTAACCTAGAAACAGAATATTGCCTGATTTACCATGCTTAGTTGTTCTATTTCTTATTTTACAGAAACCAATATTCTACAGCATGTTGCCATAGAATTGAATCAAGACAGTGACTTTTGAATGTGATTTCTCCTGACTGATGTTGGAGGACAACTATGTGTTATATCTTTGATACAGTTCGTATTAGAGTCAAATAGCTATTGATTTTCAAGGATAGTTAGATACTTCCCTCTTGTAGCAAGGTAGCCAATGCGTGAACCACCAAACCTCTACATATGCTGTTATTCTATATGCAATAAGTGCACTATCTTCCTGTCAATGTTCCCTTTAAATAAGAATAAATCTTCCTGTAGTCAGTTCCTGTCTATTTGAAGTGAGGCAATACAAAGATTTACAACTAAATAAAACCCATCCACGTTATAATGTTAAGAGTGTGCTAAAGTAGCTGGAGTCACTCACAATGCATCTTGAGACCAAATGGTTTCTCTGTAAATCTCAGAGAAAAGTTTGAAGTCTTTAATGGGTACTTTTGATAAATTTGATTCAGTAACAGGTGGGTGTTTCCATGCCTTGGAAGGTCTCTGATGAAAAGTCACCTAATATGCTAGTACTGTGAAACAAAACATCACATACATTGTGTAAGAAAAGATTCTTATACTTACTACAGAGAGAATCTCATTTCCAAAAAAGTCAAAAGGGGAACACTGAAAATGTATAGATGTTGAGGTAGTTTGCTTTTGGAAGAATTTGTAATGGGAAAGCTATCTTGTTTTTGTTTAGGAAGCCTGCAAAGTGCCTTCTCAAGAGGGTTGAATGTTGTTTTTCCCCTTCTGCAGTCCAGAGGGTGTTAAGGAAAGAGCTATGTTATCTCTCTCTTTCCATGCTGGAGAGAAATAGCCCTAACAGACACCTACAGAGGCCTTGGGAAGGCAAAAGAGAAACAGAGAGGATAAAAAGGCTCTGAGAGGGCAGGAACTTGCCTTTTTCTCCCTGGGGCCCAGTACGTAAACCACAATGTTAGGTATTTTGCAAGTTACTCATCTTCTGGCCTTCTAAAAAATTTTTTTTAATTCTTTCCACTGCCTTGGCATTTCTGGGGATACCTGCATGTCTTACTTTACAATAGAGAAACTGTGCTTGGGAAGTTAACGACGTGAGATGATGAGTTTCATCAGGTTTTTAAGGTTCCATAACTTCATAATGCTTTATTAGATCTTACATCAGTCATTAATGAAGGTTTGAGTTTTTAAATAATTTTATTGAAAAAGTAAACCTTTGCTGTTTTTCCTCACAAAATGAATGCTTCTTAATTAAAGTAGCATGTGATGAAGCTGGGATGGAGTTACGTTAACATTCTAATAGAAAAAGCAATGTTCTTATTAGAACAGGATGTACTACCAAACACATGTCAAAAATCACTACTAAAACAGTTGTAAGAGCATATGAGAATTTAAATTCAACTATTCGTTTTTTATTCAGTCATTAAAATGAAGCCCGAATGTTATTACTGTCCTCTCAAGAGTTAAATGCCAACTGTGGAAGGTCCTCATCTTCCAGCAGCATCTGGCTGCTTGGCAAGGGCTGTAGGCAGCAGTGTTGGCAGTATGAGAGTGGATCTTGGGACCGTCACATGGTTAAACTGCTGAGGGCTGTGCTGCCTCATTGACCTGAATGTCATTTTTATTTGATTCATTTCTATTTGTGCAATTGTATTTGTCTATGAATAGGTTTCCAGATAAGATTAGAGTGATAATGTTAAAAATTCTCATCTCACATCATTGCTATACTTATCTTTTGTTCATTCTGCACATTTTTCTTCATAAATTTTTGCTTTTGTTTCACTACCAATGAACTCTGAATGTCAGTATTTCTTGCATTGCCATTTCTATTCGTGCATGGCAATTTCTCTTTCATCTTCTTTAAGGCTTTCTCAGTACATCTCTCTCCACTCTCTTTCCTGTGGTTCAGCTTTAGTAAATAAATATGAAGAGCCTGTCGGAAAAGAAAAACTTTTTTTTTTTTTAAATTTACATCGTAAACAGATCCTCTTGTGATCTCAGGTCAATCCAGGGCCAAATAATTCAAACATGTATATCTGAATATATTTAAATATTTCTTTTAAAATATTTCCATTAAATTAGGCATGAGTTTTCCACTGAAGGCTGCAAGAAATTTCCATATGTGGCATACTTTTAAATATGCTGAGATGAAGGCATCTCTTCTCCTACCCACGCAGATGTTCTCTTTCTGGCATATGTTAGTAAAGGTTTTTTGTATTCATTTACTACATGGATTCCAGGAGAGCTCTAAGGTACCTTCAAGGGCCATGCCCCTTAACATAATAGGGCTTTACATAAAACTCAGACATAAAACTTCAAAGAGACTTACACATCATTTAATTACTTCATCACTACCAAAGTCCAATGTTCAGATCACGCTTGGTTTTCTGAGGACACACAGTTTCCTAGGTGCCTACATTTTTTATTTGACGTTAAGAGAAATACCTCTGACTCTAAAGTAGACATGAAAGAATTCTGTCTTATTTGGAACCAAGTTTAACAGCATAAACTTAATTTATTCCTAACAACTGTCAGGATCCTTACCCTTAGCTCTTCGTATCTAAATTGCAAAGACACATTAGTTCTGTGATTGTCTTCCACAGAGGTATGCAGACAGAAGATGAAGGGAGCTCTGCTCCCCAGCAGGGACAACTCAGGATAGTTTCAGCCACCCACTGTAAGAGCAAAGGAGGGAGGATGACCTCCTCTCCCCACTGCTGTCTTCCACGGTGTGAAAAAAATCAAACCTTAAGAAAAAGAATGTCATAAGAGAAGAGAAACAAGAAAACAAAATCACTAATTAACACAGTGCATTTTGTCTGTGGAAGTCTTGCCCCTCCTTTCCAATATCCTTCCCCTTCACCTCAGAACCCTTTATGTTAACAAGCTGATTCCTCAGTGGCATTTGCGATGTAAGGCTGAGATTTTCAATACTGCCGAAAGGATTAGTTAACAGAAATTGAGCTTGTAATTCCCCTTTGAAAATTCTATCTTACACTTTGCCCTCTAAGAGTTTACAAATCCCAAGAAGTTAACATTTAAGATTCAGAATCACTTCATTATGAAAACTATGCTATTTCATTACAAAGCCCTGCTGATTTGTGAGCAAACTTTAAGACTTTTACCTGATTTAAAGGCATTACTTCATTAAATTCATCCATTCTGTGGAATCTTTACTTCTACAGAGAGATGTGATTTTTGCATACTTGATGAAAACACAGCTTTCACCAGTCTAGAAGACAGATCAGCATATTAATGTGTTAGGCAGCCATTCAGAATGCCGCTCTCTTGGCAAAGTTTGAAAGTACTGAAACTGAAATAATGAATCATTTCTTCAGACTAGTCCATCACTGCTGACAATATTCAGCCTTCCAATATTTTTACTTTCTTTGGAGCAACCTGAAAATGTTCTAAAATAAGCAGCTTATCTGAAGAGTGTTTTTATAAGCAGGAAGCAATATACAGGTATAATAAACTTACTAGTAAATTCATAGCACATGCATTGCAGAACATACATTTTGCTGAAGTATGAAAGAAATGCTGGCTTAAATCTTAAAATTAGAATGAGGTCTAAAATCCAAACATTGTTCACACGATCATTCTTATTCTCAACAGACTTGCTTACATAAAAAATGTATTTGTAAATGGAAGTAAAACTAAGAATCTCCAAGAAATTATTAATATATCATTGTGGTATTTACCCTTTTGAAGACTGGGTGACATTTGCTTTCTTCCAGTCCTCAGCTACCTGTCTTGACTGCTGTGACCTTTTAAAGATGATTGATCATGGTCTAGAAATGATGTTCCTCAGTTCCCTCAACACTTGTGGGTGCATCCCATCAGGTCCCATGGACTTGTCAAAGTCAGGTTGGATTAAATGGTCTCTAACCCAATCCTCCCCAACCAAGGGAACCAGAAGCAATTAGATTTGTGGATAGTACTAAATCAGGAGTTTTCTTACTATTGATTGATCATTTAAGACCCCCTATATTCATAAAGATATTCCATACAACCCTGAGATTAGCTCAGCTGGTTGGAGCATGGTGCTAATAATGCCAAGGTTGTGGGTTTGATCCCTGTACAGGCTATTCACTTAAGAGCTGGATTTCATGAGGTGGGTCCCTCACAGTTCATAATATTATGTGATTCTGTGATATGACTGTGTATTTAATTTAATTTAAATATTTACCTTTTCTCCTGAAAATTTGATAGAGAAAAAGTTCGTAAAAAGCCTGAAGTATGAACAGACTGTGAATCATTTCTAAGAACTTCATTTCCTCATACTGAATGTTTCATACCTTTATAGTTTGAAACAACCTGAAGGTCTTCCAAAGATGTGAAAGCAGACTGCGCAACAAAAGCCAGAATACCAACCCACATCACTAAAGTCTATTTTCTTACTCCGAGCTTAATTTAAAGTTAATCCCTAAAGCTTTAAACTTTAATTGCAAGATTATGTGAGTTTTCTGGTTTTATTATAGATTTCTTAAAGGAATATTGTATTAATAAACAAAACATTGTCAGCTGTAAGATTTAAGATAAAACAAATTATATATTGGCTTTGGGGTCGTACTGAACTACTGTGACAAGACAATAAACACCATATTGTGGGGAAAAAAGCCAGAAAGCATGGCTTAAAAACTAATGCAAGATCATTAAAATCTTTTAAAAAGTTCTTCATTCAGAGCCTTGTTATTTTCATACAGGGAGCTAGGCCATTTGTCAGCTGACTAACGAAGTATGCACCTAAATTAATGAGAGAATCAGTGAGCTAGCCTATTTCTCTGCTTCTGAGCATTGATAACATGCAGTGAGACAGTTCACAGAAATAAGCCTTCTTGCCTGTTTCCATGACCCCCAAGGCTTTCAGGAGTGAATAATTGATCATATCCTCCTTGAGAGCCTCTGCAGCATGCATATGCACATGCTTGGTGTGACTTTTATTAAAGGAACCACACAAATTTTGTAAGATTTGGAATTTGAACATTTTTTCTAGGAAGTCTCAATCCAACTCTATGCAACAGTATTTCTGGAAAGAACCCTTTGATTTAGTTGGCAAAATCTCATTTGCTATTCACTCCTTAGGAGACAGCTATCCTGCTCATCCTAATCCAAGTCAAAACACTGTGAGCACATTTCTCTTTTGCTATCGAACATGACCTATAAAACAGACAATAAAAAAAAGTAATTTAGATCATACGGAAGTCAAACTAATCATATGTTCAAGTTTGAAAAACAAGCAAGCAAATATGTCTGATCCAAGTTCCGATCTCTGACATAGGAGGAAGTATAGATGCTCTTTAGTCCCACTATAACAGCTGCTGAAACAGTATACTAAAAAGTCCTGAGGACAGTGAGAACAATCCATAAGTGAGCTCTTTTGTTTTATCCTGATCCAAATCTCCTCTTAACCAACACACGGAATTTATTACTTATTGCATATATTTATAGAAAAGCTCCTCATAACACCATAATTGCATATTAATTAAACAAGAGTAAAAAAGACATAAAAACTAATCAAGAAATGTTCACTTGCAATAACCCTCAAACGTTTGTAAGTGCCAAACATTAGGCAATTTCTTTCCAGATGACATTTTAAACTAATGAGTATCAAAATGTCATGCTGTCCTCAGAAATGTAAGGTATCCTCAGTTAGCCAGTCAGAAAATTACTATGTCAGTTTGGATGACTAGTTTCTGTGGAGAATGAAAGAATTGTCCAAGAAGCAGAAACAGCAAATCAGCAATGAGTAGATTTCACACCTTTTTGGTTTAACATCTCATATTCTTTTTACTAGAATATCTGTCTTACTAGAAAAGAAAGATTTTATGTGAATGCTTCAATAAACCAAAGTTTTTAATAAATACAGTATTAAAAGAATAAAGTAAGTACTATCCCAATCAACTTTATATTTATATGAGTAAAATCTGTTATAAAAATTATATTGATGTTATTCCACATTTGGAAATATAGAAGAAGAACTTTTTTTGTTCAGCTTTGTCTTAAGCAAACTTTGAAAATCATTTAAAACTTGGACTGCTTATCTTACCCTATGTGAAATAAAATGCAAAAACTAGCTATTACTGTATAAAAATATCTTTACAAAACACTTCTCTGACTCTGCAGCACCAATTCTAGAAAGAACTTATTTCCCATGGGGACAGAATTTGGCTATTGGTAAGTAGAGTTTAATATTGGTCACCTCTACCTTTAGATAATCATTAATGAAAGCTTCAGGACAGAAAAGGGCAGATACAGTGAAAAGGTGACTATTATGGCCCTTAAAAACTACCATTGCTAGTGGCTACATTTTTTTTTCCATAAAGACCTCTGCAAATGTGAAATTCAGTGTTTCCAGCGATTGTATTCTTTTCCACCTCTAGATATAAAGTTGTCAAGGCAGTATTCTAAACAAGTAAGATTGCAATTACCTTTTTCTATGCTTGAACAGATAATTCATCTGAAACTCTTTCTACTAACTTTAACAAAGTCCCTACAAAACTGCTTTCACAGTGCAGTGCCTGGTATTAGCTTATTAAATTCTTGCCAGTGCTTCTAATCACCAAGATACAATATTACCATTTAACATTTGTGGATATAAATGTGTAGATTCAACTTTTGATTACTCCACCAAGTAGTTCAGGGAGTTCAGTTTTTGCCTTGCTTTCAAGCTGCTAGCACTGAAATTTTTGAAGACAGTAACTGGGGTTGACCAGCTAAGGGAATAAACCCTTAATTTTCAACACCAGTAAATTCTCGGGTAAAAAAACGTAGCTTCCTTAATGATTCACTGACTCACTAGATATGCAAAAAAACAGTAACAGTAAGACCCTAGGAAAAGAACAGTTTTGAGGATAGGCTAAACTAGAGCTTTGACAGATTAGAAACTGTATTACAGGTGAAGGTGTATTTACTATTTACTCATTTATGCACATTGATTGACAACCTTGTGTGCTGACAATTACAAAAACAATGGTGTGGTTCATTTCCTTTGGGGGGAGTGGGGAGAAGTCTTGGTTTAAAGACAAATATTGGGGGCAGGAACTCCAACAAGATGAACTCCCTCCCCCAATACAGAGAGACAAAAACCCAAGGAGCTGATAAAGTAACAGTTTACTGAAAGGAAAATAGCAATAACTATGAAGATACAGAGGAAAACAGTTTACCCACAAAGAGGGGAATCCACCAGCCATGTGGCCACCCCCACCAGGAATAAAGGGGAAAGGAAAATGATGGCAGAGGGTTTTCCCTGACAACCACTTCCATCAGCACGTGCTGCGCGCTTGACTTGGCTGGGGTTGGGCTTTGTGCATCTCAACTGGGCTTGGGCACCACATGGCTCAGCTGGGGCTTGTTCCTGCGTGGCTGCCTTGGGCACCAGTGCTGCTCCACTTGGCTCTGCGGGCATTCCAGGCTCCAGCAGCTGAGGTCGTGAGGTCACCTCTGCATGAGGCAGAGGCGACCCCTGAGCTGCTGCGATTGCAGCACAACGCACCGAGCTGGCAGCTCCCATCTTGGCTTCTGTCCCTGTGAGGCAGGGACTGTTTCTGGCCATGGCAAAGACCCCAGAACAACTTTTACATGTGGGAACCCCCCCCTTCAGATGATGTAGTGGTATGAATATTCATCGCTGTAGCTCTCTCCCTTGCCTTTTAACCATAACAGAAGGTAATCTCTATTCCTTATAGGTTTTGGTTAGGAGAGATACCTGATGGGAAGTAAGTCAAATATCAGGCATGTCTGTACACTGTGGGTGACAGCTCAAAGGCAAGCACATATACAATTATGCTTGCAGAGCTTATATTTACTAAGTACACCATATTTCTGTTGCCATAGATTTATGATTCCATGTTGCATAATCAGACTGAAAAGGGTCTCAGGGGTTCATTGAGATTCTCAACCTGCCCCAATGTAAAATTATTTGCTCCATTTCTGACAGATGCCTCCCTCCTTCAAGTGATGGCAAATTCATAGCTCTCCCAGGCAGTGACTTTTTCACTGACTGGAAACACTTCTACTACCTAATCTGAATTCTTCTTATTTGAACTTAAGCCTACTGCATCTTGTCGTACCATCAGGAGTTGAGAAAGAGATGATGCTTTCTTTCTTCTTTCTAACAGCTTTTCTTCTATTTAAAAATTAATGTCTTTTTCTGTTCTGTAGTTTAAAAATATCACAAATTTGTTCAACTTCTCCTCCTACAGTAAAAGGGGTTTTTATTTAATGTTTTTGTTTGGGTTTTTGGTGGGGTTTTGTGTTTTGGTTTGGTGTTAAATAAATAAATAAATTTTAAAAAGAAATAAAAAAAGAAAACAAACTAACAAAACCACTTTGGGCCTTTCTTGATTTTCTCCTGTAGACTGCTTTCAATTGATTCAACACTTTGTTGAAGTGAGGTGACCAAACGGTCTTGAGTAGATTTTTATATAGCTATATACTGTGTAATACTTTTGTGTCACACACACATAAATCACAACTCAGGATTTATATATAGAATAATGTACCTATCTAATTAGAATAGTTATTCAAAAATGGGACATTAAAAAAATGCATCACAACTGTTCTACTCAATAATAATAAGAATAATTAAAAGAGAAGCATTATTTAATGGCTCCTCAGAGAATACTCAGTTTAGTTCCCAAACTTCACAGAAACAGACAAGTGTGCTGCAGACTTCTAAATGGTTTCAGCACTTCAGCTCCTAGCACATTTAACTACTGCTTCTGCAGGTTGTGATCACTCTGAGGATAAATATCAGCATTCCTGACTTGAGAAAATGGTTCATCAATGGTAGAAGTTATTCTTATCTTTTGTTCATATCAGGAAAATTACAAGAGTCCTATTGGAAATATTCTTCTCGTCAGGAAATTCCAACTTTTAATGCAGTCAAAGTACATACTTGAAGAGCATTGCCTGTCCAAGTCCCTTCACATGTGACTAAATCTGTATATTGTGACTCACAATAAAGGCAGACCTCTACTTCTTCACATCACGTACACACATAGTGATTTCCTTCACTTTGCTAATGGTGAAAGACTGTGGAACAGTCCTACCATTACATCACATCATCTTGCAGCCTACATTAGTGACAGATTCTACAATCTTATGATGAACCTTCCATATGGATCATGAGCTCGAATCAGCCCTAAAAATAAGGGAACTTTTTTTAAAAAGTTTCTTCATCGCAGCCACCCCCACTGTGCGCCAAGTGCATCTCTTCACCTACACAAAAAGGAATCATGTACAGAATATTCTGAGTTGGAAGGGACCCACAAGGATCATCAAGTCCAACTCCTAAGTGAATGGCCTGTAGGGATTGAATGCATGAGAACATCAAATACAACACATTATAAGGATGCACTCTGCTTGTTGGTATTGCTTGTTACTGTATTTTTGCTCAAACACATCAATTTTGCCTGGAAAGCTCAAGATTCTGGCTCAGTAGAGACAGGAAACAAATAACTATCTGTACATACCCTTTATAGGAGGTTTTCTACAGGATGAAGCCAAGATTTATGAAGCATAAGTATCCTATTTGCTTAAAAGTCACATGAAACCCCATTGTCACAGCATTTCACAAGCAGACCCACATCCTAGTGATAAGTGTCACAAGAAATCATAGTAAAAAAATTTAGTTCACAATTCAAGGTCAAATTCACACCCCTGCTGAAGCCTCCAGTGTGTTTCAGAAAAGGTCATCCCTGACTCACAGCTGTAAAGATCTCTCAAAGCAGTGAGTTGTTGATAGTTCAGTCCCCAGAGGACAAAAGGAAACAGTGTAATTCTGTCACAAATTCAGTCCTATCCTCCAGGGGAAGCGGAGGATAAATATGAAGGAGGAAAAATTAGTTTGGGTAGTCAGGCACTCAAACTACTTTGAGCTGGGAAATGAAAACTGACTCAGAATATTTTGCTATAGAATGTACACTCATGAGAACTAGAATGTTCCTTCAATGGGTAATACTCTTATGCTTTTTGGGAAGAATTCAAGATGGAATATTGGCAGTTTGTAAGCAACAGAAATTACTAATTATGGTAAGGGATGGCAACCATGAGAATTAAGCCATTTCAGCAAATGTGGAATTCCCACTTGCCTAAATTAAAAGTGCTGGCCTGTATCTCTCTGTATCTAAGTCTCTCCATCTGTGAAATTAGGAAGCAACTCTACCCACTTCATAAAAACTGTGTGGAGTTAGAAGGAACCAAAATTGCTATAGCCAGAGTTCCAGCTTACACTATCATTTTTCACTAACACCGTTACCTGTACAATATTTAAGTTCAACCTTAATATTAAGTATTATTCACATTTTATTTATGTAGAGTATAAGAGTTGTGACTACACAATCCTATTCGCTTTGGCTCAGGGTCTCCCTTAGAACACCTAGATAGATGCAGTCTGACGTTACTTCTAAGCAAAAACATAGGCAAAAAAATTATAATGTACAGCTAAATGAAGAACTCTCCCTGCTTTTCTTCAACCAATCTTTTGAAGGGAAGATGTGAAGTTAACAAACACATCCTTATCATTCACGATGATGAATAATTCCCAATAACTCCTTTGAGAAGGATCATCCAGCCCTGTATTAGTGTATACTACTTTCTCAGTTACCTATTCTTGCTCTTCGTCTCAAAATCTTTTGAAACTGAGCATCACCCAAAAAAATACACCAGAGTTTCACCTCTACATCTCTACAGATTTATACAAATTAGTTGTTAACCATCATGCGTACTATAGCTTGAGACAAAGTTGCTACAGAAAATAAGCTGTTTCCTTAAATTTATTACTGTGTCATGGTAGCAGAGTGTCATTATATTTGGTACAGTACTGGAGGCCTGGTTTTGACTGCCTCATAGTGAGTGCTCCCACCAGTGGCTGCACAACAGTACAACCCTCTTCAGTCTCCCTCTCCAAGGAAGGGAGAGCAACTGATCCAAGGACACTTCCTTGGCGAAGACAGCAGTGAGCTCTCTGCCAATAATCCCCATTTGTTACCTTGCTTAAGAAAGCCTTTGGCCCATATTTTTAAACTGAAGTCCCACACAGAATTAGTAGTTATTTAGCACTCAGGACATTAGGAAGAGCGTGAATTTTCCTGCACTCATTGGTAGTAACAGTGAACACCAGTAGCCCAGTGTATGCATTTAGATGGTCCACAGCTCCTAAGATTTATCTGCATGATCTGCATCTTTTTTCTTTCTGCTCTCTACAGTTTTCTCGGCTGATTTTTGTCTTGGATTGAGACTGTAATCCCATTTTCTTAAAGGCATGGAAAAAAGGATGAGGATATCTGTTCTCTGTATAGCAATGGAAAGGCCCTGAGCTGAAGCTGAGCAAGCTGCATAGCACGTTTCATCTGAGGCAGGGGCGACGTGCCCCAGGGTAACACAGCACTAAACTAAGAAATAATAAAAAATAAATAAAAAGTAAAGCAAATGTGCTGGCAAGTGCAGGGAAGCTGTCATTTCTGTTTCTTGGATTTACCTTTCCGTGCCACTCTGTGCAGCCCTGAGTAATCTAAAATCGCAAATACCCAGAATCTGGGATCCCCAGACTCCTCGTTCAGTTTAATACTCAATAAAAATGGTCACCAGTGAAGCTATTAGTAAGAGTAAGTAACATGCTGCCTGTGGGTTTTTCCAATTGTGCTCTGGTAACTGTCAGAGCTATTAATGTGTTCAGTGCCAGTGATGCTTCCCCTGAAGAATTTCTTTCAAGGAACAAGTTTTCTATATCACCAGAATAACTTGTCTTGTTTTACCCTTATAGTCTGAGCTAGAGTTTAGCCAAAAATGTCTGGTGCAAAAAAAAAAAACCAAGAGACTCCAATATTCAGTGGAGGTCAGATATAACTTTCTTTCTATACACGTATTTTTAACTTAGATTAAGGAATATGTGCTTTAAGTATTCTTATAAACGTTGTTAATATCAGCAGCAAAAATAATATTGCAGTTATAAATTCATTATAGCCAGTTTCTTACATTTCCCACTCAGTCATTTTTGGGAGTTTTATAGGATTTTGCCCCAGGTTTCTACAGCAGTTTCATAATAAACCTGTAGGTTGATGATGCTGAACCTCCAGAACACTAGACTCACTATTCTTTAACTGACACATAGGGAAATGTGCAATGATGCAGGGTCAGCAGCTTCTCTCTCAAATCTTTCATCTTTCAGGAGAGCAGCAAGAAATGGATAGAACTCAATATCAAAGTTTTACAAACTCCAAGTTCGTAAATATTTCAAAACTTTGAAAATCTTTTCAAAGTGCAACTAAGATAACTGACAGTCATTTGGAGGAAGGGAACGAAGTTAACTGAAATCCTTTGCATGTGTTAGTTCTAAGGTTAACCACTTCACATTTAAAAATTCATGCTGAAATTTCAACAGTATATCTTATGTGTATTTTTCATGTAGGGCTGCAAGCATTTGAAAGGGAAGTTGAAAGTTTCTTTTAATAACTTCAATGGCTAAAAGCCATACCTCCACAAAAAGCATTTCAAAAGCATGTTCAGAAATCTCACTCTCACTCTGTAGTAGAAGTAGTTGTAGAAGGCTATTACTGAGATAGAGGGAAGCAACAAAGTGGTAGTTTGATTAGTACATACAATTAGTCCTAAGATCTTTCATCAGTGTCTAAAAATAAGGAGAAACCATAAAGAAGCTGAGACATGACCCCTCCTTTATTGCCTTTTCTCTGGGCAATGTTGAGTTTTGTCAAGTCTCCTTGCATGCAGGAAAACTCCAGGACTGTTTTATTCTAGCACATACATCCCAACTAGAACCATGAGGTGATGCTGCAATATAGATTAATGAATATTGAGGGACACATGTTTAAACCTCTAGGAAGCCAGGTGCTATTCTCAGCTCTTCCATTAAGCTGCTTTATGGTCCTGGCCAAGTGATTTAACTTCTTTTTGTTTCCATTTCCCCTCTGACTGTCTTGTTGATTTAAGTTAAAAGTATTTGTTTGAGGGATAGATTTTTACTATTGTCTATAGATTTCTTTACTAAGGCTACTTTTAATTCCAGGCCATGTCTTCAGGCATTACTTGAATACTAACTTTGAGAAGCAGATGCTCACTGCAGATCTGGAGGATGACCACTGGACCAAGAAGGCATGAGCCCACTACCTGTAAACTCATGTCACCTCACCTTGAGTACTGTGTGCAGTTTTGGGCACCACAATAGAAGAAAAATATTAAGCCACTAGAGAGCATCCAAAGGAGGGTTACAAAGATGGTGAAGGGCCTTGAGTGGAAGCCGTATGAGGAGTGGCTGAGGTCGCTTGGTCTGTTCAGCCTGGAGAAGAGGAAACTGAGGGGAGACTTCAAGGTAGTCACAGCTTTCTCGTGAGGGGAAGAAGAGTGGCACATGCTTTCTGGTGATCAGTGATATGACCAAAGGGAATGGCCTCAAGCTGTGTCAGGGAAGGTTTGGGTTGGATATTAGGAAAAAGTTCTTTACCCACAGGCTGATTGGGCACTGGAACAGGCTCCCCAGGGAAGTAGTCACAGCACCAAGCCTGACAGAGTTCAAGAAGTATTTGCATGGTACTGTCAGGCACATGCTTTGACTCTTGGTGAGGTTCTGTGCAGGGCCAGGAGTTGGACTAGATGATCCTTAGGGGTTCCTTCCAACTCTAACTTTCTGTGATTCTGTGAAGTAGCATGTGTTTCCTTTCTGTGTGATTAATGTTGGACCCAGACAGATGATGAGCTTCCCACCTAATGATGTCTATCTTGGTGGCAACATATCTTGAATTTCAAGGGCTGCCCACTACCTAAAAAGTGTCAGTCCCTATTCTGACACCACATTTACTATGTTTTCTCAATCAACTACTGACACAAATGTGAGTATCCATGTTAAAAACATGTATTCAGCCAAGGATAACTTCTTCATCAGTTATTATCTACTTGGGTTTTTTGGGAAGGAAAAGACACATGGTTACAAATAGGGACTCTTTCACCCTTTTTCTCAGCTTTTTCAATGTCATGGACACTGAGGTAGATGCACATACAGCTCCAGATTTCAGATATCTACTATGGAAACCAGGACCAGACTGCAGTGTTTGACAGCAGACGAATCTGTACCACAGTCTTCCTCCATTCCTTCCAAAACTTCTTATGCTTCTTAGACCATCAGGTCATCTGTAAGTGCCAATTCCTTTCTCTAACATAGGGGTACAGTACCTAATATATAACAGCTACGAAGCTATATAGGCAGAAGCAGTGCCTGAGATCAAACCTTAATTGTTCCAGGAAGAGATGTGCTCCAAAATGGAACCTAGGTGTAAACTACTGGGGTGCATGGTGGAGAAGTGGAGGACCCCAATAAAAAAACCAAGGAAGACCACCTCTAACATGTCAGTTAAAATGTTCAGAGAAGAAAAAAGTTGTTTGCACTTCAGCTTTTGAACTGGGGAAATTTTGTGGTTCCAAATAAGATCACTTGTGAAAAAATGGAAAGTAATATAGTTCCCACGTAGCAGTGTTGGTACCTGAGGTAGTTAATGAAATCTTAATCACCAATACACAGCTTGGAAAAATGGAATTGCTGTGAGAACATATTCTTTAAAAAGTATGAATTCTTGTTAAATATGTGAAGACGATATCAGAGCTAGGGATTTTTGTTCCCTATAAATTAAGCTAATACTTAAATTAACATTTTAATATATTTTCTGAGAAAACACACTAAATGTTGGTGGAGGTTGTTTTTAAAAATTATAGAAACAGGTAAGTACACAAAATAAATAGCTGATGTGCTAATAAATGCCAAACTATTCATTATAAATTAAATAGTTTCTTTTTTTATTATCATAATAGAATCATAGAACCACGTAATCATTTAGATTTGAAAAGACCTCTAAGGATATTGAGACCAACCATTAACCCAGCACTGCCAAGTCCACCATTAAACCACGTTTCTCAACCCCCCACATCTACACATCTTCTATCTCCATGGATGATGGCTCCATCACTTCCCTGGGCAGCCTGTTCCAACGTCTGACCATCCTTTCAGTGAAGAAAATTTCCTACTATCCAATTTAAATCTTCGCTGGTGCAACTTTCCACCATGTCCCCTTGTCCCACCTTGCACACACTCATACACACATTGTATTGTCCCTAAATTTTAGAGGTCAGGTAATGCATTTTAAAAACACCAGATTGTTACAGGATAAAGCAGCTGTTCTGTGTCTGTTTGGATACAGTTCTGCAATGGCAAACAAAGAAGCTGAGCTAAAATCTCTTTTGTTTCTATTATGCAATCTTCCTTAGAGAAGTCCTCAATGGTGAGACAAAAGAGGGAAAGATCTAGTCCTAAAACATACAGAGGATATGTGAAACAGATACAAAACCTTACTTAGGGAGACAATAGAAGTTCTGGCTCTGCACTGTTTTGCCTATGGTGTACATATTTGCCTCCACAGAGCAAAAGTGTGAGCAGTGCTATTTAGAACAAGAGTGTGTGCAATGCTATTTTACTTTTCTGCCGGTCACTCAGCTTTGTAATCAGTCTGCACACGTTCAAGCTAGTAAAGAATTGCTTCCATAAAGAGCACGGCAATGTGCTAAATGAAAGACAAAGAAATGCAGTCTTGGCAAAGTTCATAGATTGACAAGCTGAAACCTTTTCTTGCCTCAGTGACAGCACTTTCAACACTTTGATTCGAGACACAGTTTCTTTTAAAGATGTTAGGGCCAGAATTGTTATTATCTCTGATGTAAAGCAAACGAAGTAATAGACTGTCATCCTGCAACTCCTGAGCTCTAATTCAACTGGAGTAGACCATTTGAAAGAAAACTCATTTTAAATTATTCAAATGACTGATTTATTGCCCTTTTAAATAAATACCAGAGAGGGAAAAAAAGATCTCATTTTGTCAAAAAAATTGCCGTTGTTTGAAGACAATGGATAAATTTTCAGGAGTATTTAAGAGTTGAAGGATCAAAATTTTTATTAATTTAGGCATGGAAGTCACACAGAAAAATTTGGAATTATAACTTCATAGCCAATTAGAACATAATACGGAATGTTTTTTCCCTGCTGCTGACTAGAGGCTGTTGATGTTGTCATAATCTAATATATAGAATCAATTCAAGTAGGATTGGTGTATTCATTAGGGTTTTTATGTGTCCTTTGACACTTACAAAAACAATATAGGCACGTAAAATAAATAGTTAAAATCTTCTGGAACTATGCAAGTCTGTTTTCTAATTACTTATGTAACTCATCAGAGTGTGGTGACAGTGTCAAGTTCTACTAAAGAATGTTAAATTGCTTGAATCATGCCTGGTTCATGCAGCCTTAAGCAGCCTGGGTGAGGTAATACAACATGACATGAAACCTGATGCAGTATCAGAAAGGTCATTATTTTTGTCTACACGTTACGTGGTGAATCCAAGGAAGATTTCTTTTTTAAAATGATGGTATGCTGAAGTTCTCACTGGTGAAAACAAAAAATATATTTGCAACTTTGTTGTTGTTTATTGTGAATCCAATATAAAACAGTGAAAAAGACTTAAGGTGTCTGGATTTACTCTACCACAAATAAGGTAACTGATCCTTGACAGAAAATTCCTACTCTTCATTGCACACTGTTAAAACCTTTTAAGTCCATATAAGTGAATTCTCCTTTCTATTTCTGATATATTTTTAGCAGCTTAAATTACATAAAAGCTAAAGTCAAAACTTTAAAATATTTGTTTTCTTGGTTTTAAACCCCAAGATTTTTATGAAAATAAAATCATCAAAATGTAGGTATTTGCAGTAATGGCTTGACTGAAGAAATTAAAAGATAGCTTAAATGGCTACATGAAAAGTTTTTGCAAAAGTTTTTGGAAGCCACTCGTCAGATCAGGTCTGTATTCTAATTACAACATGCAAGTTAGAAAAATCTGGGCTATGATTTGTAACTTGTAGAATTAAAACCCCCAAATTTTCTTTCTTACAGCACATTGTGCATCTCATTTCTTTTAAAATAGTAACACTGACAATGTTCAGCATACTGGAAAGATATAAACAGAGTTTTATATCTTTTCCTAGTTTCTACAGAACCACGTGTCTGTTACACATCCCACCCTTATAATTTTTATCTTCATTAGCAATTCCCTTGTCAGTATTCTATAAAAGAGTACAACATGAATACTTTTTAAGAAACATAAACTCAGCTGTCTCGGCTGTGTCTGTCAAACTGATATGTGCCATCTTTATTTAGAAAACCAAGTCATGTTGTTGTTCCATCAGTAAATATAAATATTGACATTTTATGTAAATAAGTGCATAATATATTAGATTGGAAAAATCCTTGTAATTTTCACTCCTAGGCTCTATAGCTGAATTATAGGTTAAAGATGTTTAGCTCAGTATTCTAACGTCCATATTTCTGATACCATCAAAATAATTTAGACCACGGTCTAATCTTTGCTTTAGAAAAACTCTTTTCTTCCTAGCATCAAGGGATAGAGATACTTCATTTTTAATCATAACTAGTTCTATTTCAGATATGCATACTTTATATTTTCTGTATATAAAGTGAGTGCCAAGATTATGCTCATTCAATCTCCTTTGGTTGTTTCATGAAGATTAAAACAGTGGATCACCTAGAGAAGGACCTCCATCTAGAAAGTGGTTAGCCTCTAGATTGCTGAGATGCCATATTAGAACATTCTTTTATGATCTTAGGTACAATTTTTCAAGCTAATGCTACCATATTCTTCAAAGGAAGCTAATCCAGGGAATGACTAGAGAAATATATGAATTTTGTAAATGTACATCAACCTGTGACAACTGTGTAAGATTACCTATACCTCCAAAAGAGTATTCAGTTTGAACTTAGGAGAGAAATCATCAGGATGCAACAGGTTTTCTTAAGGAACAATACTTTGCAGATTCCTTTGAAGTTGTTTGAAGTATAGAAATTTTGCGCAGTTTATTAACAGCAAACATTTAAGTTTCTGACTTATGCAGACCAGATTCTGTAATCCCTCCCAGTCTGAAAAGCAACTTATTCCCCTCAGGAGCTGTTTTGAGTTTCATATCTAAATAAGCAGGTAAATCTATGCTAGGTTTGAAAAGGTTGGGATTATTGAAGGGTGCGGTGTCTCTCATATTCCAAGAAATAATTCAAAAAAATCTGTTCCATTCCCATATTTCATAAAATCAAATACCTGGAAAACATTTTTCAAAATGAGATTATTACTTTCTAATTAGTCATTGTTTCTGTTATTTTAACTATGCTTTGAATAGGATGCTGAGTGCTAACTTCTTGCTTATGATAATGTTTAAGTCTATGCTTTAGCTGAGAAGAGGTGGAAAATATGTTTCCATCTCCTTAGTGAAAAATTAATTATCCATTTCCTGGTTTGTAATGCCTCATATATGACCATGTAAGAACCATCCTAGTGCATTTCATATGGATTTATGTTTGTATTTTCTCTTTCAGACAAGGTCACATTTCTCTCTGTAACTTTCTACTTGTAATCATGAATATCTTACAGATATTTATTTTCAACTAAATCTGTCTTAACATTGCTTATAATGTAGTATAATATCTAGAAAAATTTCTCTCTGGTGTTCTAAAAAGGAGCTGATGTATCACAGCACCAGAGGTCTCTGACTTAAATCTGCAAAGTAAATCTGAAAGCCATTATATTTGTCAATTCTCTCACAGATTTTCAAGGGTTAGCTTCAGCAAAATCTTGTACCAATGAAAGTGAACTTGAAAATACAGAATACATGAAGCCTCTTCCCATTACAGCTTCTGATACAGTTCCCAGTGACTTCAGAGGATAAGGGTAGATGTTAGATAGGGCTCACCATATGAAAACTTTTATTAGTACATGTTTAAAAGCAGTTTACTTCTCTCCCTGTCTGGGTCTCCAAGGATGAATTTAGCAATGAAAATGAGAAGAAGCACTAAAGATCTTAAACCAAACCAGAGAGTATGGTATTCTCTTCTAAAGTGATGGAAGTGTTAAGGGGCTGTTGCTGGAGTGGGTTTGATGCAGCACTTTTTGAAAGCAGTGGATCATTAATATTAATATAAGGTTTAATATTAATGATAGCATTTACAATATGGCATTAAAATTTAAATGAACAGAGTACTGTGCAAATACTGGTTGTGCACATGAATATAAAATGGAGTATCTAACATGGGAAACAGTTTATTCTCCATCCCTGTCCAATTTTGACAGCATAAACCTGTGTTAATAATCTAGTAAAGAAAGATCTAATCAACAAATTGAGTCAGGTGGCTCAATCCCATTCCCAAATTCTTAGTTTAAATATTATTATCTAGAGCTGAAACCTTGGAAGTGCATTGGTTTTACAGTTCACCCCTTCAAAGCCATAGTATAAAGTCTTTACAAAGGCTCTGAAGATAACACTTTTGTATTAGAAAACATTTTAAAACAAAGACTGAAAATAACACCCATGTGCACTTTTGTAAATGTGGGTTCTTGATCTGCAAAATTTTTCCGGGGTAAGGATTCCCAAAGGATACCGCTTGGACTTTGTCTTAGCAGCTGCTGCAAAATGGTTCATGACTACTGTCCAAGAATGCGCAATTCCTCCCTGTATATGCCAGAGTAAGGAACAGCTGTTCATCCAGCAGTTCCCACTGCAACAACCAAGGAGATACCCAGGCTCTGAGGCTTATGACCCCTTCTTAAAAAGCATCATGTGGCCATCCTACAGCTGTGTATATGTCTTCACCACAAGAGCACAGCTTCTGTGTCTAATGAGTTTCCTTCTCCCTACACTGCTCCCACAATTAAATATTTATTGTACCATGAAAATGTACTGCTGCCTGACCTTTCTCTATTTCTGTGAACCTTCTGGGTCTGTCCAGCTGCTACCTCCAGAAATGAAGAGTTGGGTGAAGGAATCCCACTATTTTGAACTTTCTTCCTTGCAAACTGTTCTCCATCATCTTCATCTCCCTAACTCAGGAAGGCCAGGCCTGACACCTTAGTGTTGGCTTCACCTCTGGAATATTCCAGGGTGCAGCAAATTTTAAGACTGAAATGGAATTAATAACCTATTAATATCACAGAATTTCCTTAATTGCCTCAACTGCAAAGTCAAAAAGTTATATTTTGGAACTGGAACACTGAACTTGAAACACTTTTTTTTGTTGGTTACACATCCCACACATCCCACACATCCCAAACTACGGTGCTAAGAGTTGTGTAGGTAATTAATATTGAGATAGAAAACTGCAGTATTCTTGGTAGTTGACATACTTAGAGACAAGTATCAGTTTTGAGTACCACATTGTTCTCTGCAGGAATGGTTTAGTCTGAGGATTAAGCCTTTCTCTACATATGCTATATGAGCATAATTTGTTTTTCAATCTGCACTTATCTTCCTTGAATACAAACTATCCTTCTCTGCTTTCAATATTGAATGCTTTCTTAATCTGCAATTTGGAAGCAAAGGCTTACACAAATGAATTTGGGAAATACAGTGAAATACGACACATGAAGTTCCTCTTTACTTCCTTTTTTGTTTTCCTTTTCCTATTTTTTTTTAATCATTTTAGCTCTTAATCCATATGGCTAAATTCAGTGTGTCCTTACAGTGTGAACTATATATATATATGTGCGTATGAATATATAAATATGTATGTATATACATATGAAAACTTTCTAAATAGAAGTTGTGACTTGAATTATAAGAATACTTATTACAGGTTCCTATTCTTCACAAAATATTTTTCTCCTTGATTCTGCATTCTTTCTCATAAAAAGGTAAAATATGACGATCGTGTAGTTAAAGTGTAAAGACTTCATTGATAAGAAAAAGCTTGAATGAAAAGTCTTCTGCAGCATGATTATATTCATTCAATATCATGTCCTGAATTGCTGAGGTTGGAATAGGTGGTTGCTGTTTCATGACTAAGGTGTATTTTGTCAGGATTTTACACATATTGGACTAGCATAAAAATTAGGATGTCTTTGAGTAGGAAAGAATTTTGCGCAGCAACAAGTGAGGACAGAGTAGCTTGGAATGGCAAGTGAGAATTCAAGAAGTTCTGATGTTACAAAGTTTTGTGCTCTACAGTTTTCATATAGGATGCAGAGAAATACAAGTTTTTAACTCTGCATTCATCAATACTCAGATAGATCCTGCCTTTCCCTTTTATATGTAAAATTGGCCCCAGCTTGAACCATTTCATCCCACTGCAACTGTGATCTGTAACTGGGGTCTCTGGCCACCAGTACAATATAAATATTAATAATGGAAGCTATTGAGCTGGGCTAAATTTCAACCCTGTATAAATGCTATTACACATAGCGGTGGGTTGACCTTGGCTGGATGTCAGGCACCCACCAAGCTGCTCTATCACTCACCTTCCAAGTTAGACAGGGTAGAGAAAATGAGATGAAAAATAACTGTAGATTAAGATAAGCTAGTTAATTAAAGCAAAAGCAAAAGGTTTATTTTCTACTTTCCATCAACAAACCATGTTCAGCTACTTCCTGGGAGGCAAAAATTGTAAACAATGAATGCCCCCACTTCTTCCACCTTTCCTTAGCTTTTATATCTGAGCTCACATCATACAGTACAGAATATCCCTTTGGTTAGTTAGGGTCAGCTGGCCTAGTTGTGTCCCCTCTCAGGATCTTGCCCCCCCTTGATGGGGCATGGGGGAATGTTGATAGGCACAGCTGATGCTGTGCCAGCACTGCTCAGCAGCAGCCAAAACACTGGTGTGGTATCAATACCTTTCTAGCTACCAGTGCAAAGCACAGCAGAGGGCTGCTATGGGAAAATGACCTCCATCTCAGCCAGACCCAATACACAGCTGTATTCAGGATTGATTCTCAATTCCTTCTTGGACCAAGTGGATTGTGGAGCCATCCGACAGGAGCTCGTTGCTTTTGTCTAAATGTCTCCTGAAAGGCCATTTGCTCAAAGAAGAATCCTTTCATTAACTATCTCACTTAAGCCTGGTTAACCAGTAGCAGTACTTACTTCCAGGTGAGAATTATACAGCTTTGCAGTTTCTGTCAGCGAGTTAATCTTCATCTTCTTTAATGGATAAAATCACTTTTTCTCCTGATTTTGGTGAACTTCCTGTGTTTTCACTGGGTGAAAAATGTCCATGTACAAAATGATTTAGTTTCTGACTATGTCAGACCAGAAGCAAAGCCTCTGCAATGGAAGCAAATAAGATGTGCTGTCAGTTCTGTATGAGCATTTACAAATCCAGAGACAAGGATTTGTCCATCCCTCTCTGAGTGTGAAATTTATGACATTTTACCAAATTTTTTTTTTTTTTTTTTAGCAGCAATAGCAAGCAGAAACAGTAGACCTGTGAAACTCTCTGATCCTGACTCAATGGTAACAGAAACTGACATTCTTACAAAACAAGTTGTATTTCAAAATACCTACGTACTTTAAAAAATAAACATAGAGGTCATTCCCTAGGGTAGTGGGCTCTAGCTGTCTCTGGAAAAGAACATAGAAACCCTTTATTACATGTAGTATAACTTCAAAATACTATTTCAAGAAGAAAATGAAAAATGTCAGTTTTCACAGATAAAGGAAAGCTTACAGTTTCGACCTCGCGACTAGGCAGTATTGAAATCCCATCAGGCTCAATCTTACTGAAATGAAGGAACAAATGGAAGTTTGACTGAGTCATGTTATAGTCACTGGTCCTATTTTGTCTGAGCACTAATTGAAATTTCTATTACCTTTCATTCTTTCTTTTCCTTTTCTTTTCTTTTCTTCTATTCAGATAATCATTCCTTTGCATAAGAAACTGTAATCTCTTTAGCAAATTAATGCACAAGCAGTTCAGGTTTCAGTTTGCAAGTCCTATCCATCCTTTCAAAAAGAAAAAGGCTCCACACTCCCCACACCCCAAAAAAAAGAGAAGACACTGAAATTGTTTAAGGTCTTTAAGCAACCAAAAATGGTCTGTTTAATCCTAAATATTTTTTCCAGATGGTAATGTCACATGTCTAATAGTGCCAAGGCTTAAATATTAGTTTGATAATATTTTTGTGGCTACAAATGGTAAAAGTGCAACCCCATCTTATAATAACAGCATCTTTTTCGTCTTTTCAGCTCTTCAAGTCAAACACCAATACATTCTTCTCCAAGTCACAAGGGTTATTTCTCTGGCACAAGGAAAATGCCCATTCCTCCTTGCTTTGCTCAGGAATATCCCTTTTTCAGCAGTTCTTGCCATTTCAAATATCTGCAAAGGGTAGGAATAGCCTGGACCAGGTATTTTCACAAAGATTTGGAGAGAAGAGAAACATTCAGGGAAAGAAGAGGTCTCCAGCTGAGATTTGCAGCAGCCCATGATTATCCCCTGGCTCCTGTCAACTGCTCTGACACCTTCGAGGCACAGGCTGTAGCTCACATTGACTGCTCACCAGGATTTCTACATTGTCCTACAAATGCCTCAAAACTTCTGTTTTGAAATTAACTACAGTCATAATGAGTAATGGGAAATAACTATCACATATTTTATAGAATTCACAGAACATATATTTGCTTTTGGCAAGCAGTCCAGCAAAGAACTGCAAGATTAAGTAGTTACATCTTGCAAGCTGAGAGGCAAATTTGTTGTATCGTTAATAAACATCATGACTTTGAGTGTAGTTAAATTAATATAATTTGTTAAATCTTTCTGTACAGAAAATCAATTTTACTAGGATAGAGACAAAAAGTTAATAAAGTTTAGTCAGAAGAAAATTGTCCTTTTCAATTTTGTTTACAGAAAAATAACCCCATAAACTTTTAGCAAAAGGACAAATGATCAGCTGAGATTGTGAGGTAAAACCTTACTGAGTTGAATAAAAGATTTCTTAAAAATCAGGAAGGTGACAGGTTGTTTACAGTTCTTACTGAAGTTTCTCCAATTATACAGGGAGTTACAACTACAGCTTCTGTTGGCACTAATGGAACGTCAGTAGAAACACAACCCTTCAAGTGCTCTGGGCTCTGAGGGGTTTGTGCTGTGAAAGTATCCCTCTCAAATAATTTTGGATTCTGTCATCTGCCCAAGGCCAAACAGTTTTCTCTGATCACTACCGAAGTACTGGTGTAAAAACATAGATATAAAACAGTCATCTACTGGGCAGAACTCCCTCTGAAAAAGCAACCACTTGTCCTTATCTGTCTCTCAGCACTTTTAGCTGAACGGCCGCTGTGGAGGAAAAGTATCAAGGTTTTTAGCTGCCTTCATTTTGCCTTTTGAAGAATTTATGAACCAGAAATAGGTACTGGCAGGGACCAAATCAGAAAGAAAGCAGAAGCCAGGAATAGACTTTCTGACTATCTGTTGTAGGTGGCCATGACTAATTCACCAGAAGGCATTCCCAGATGGTGGAACACACCCTTATCATTTTTATTTCAATAGAAAAAATTATTATTTTTATTTGTATGTCTCCACTTTTTGAAGTTTCCCAAGTGACTACATTCACAGTTCATGTCCACCTCAAATCATCCCTGAAATAAAATAGGGCAATAACAGAGAAGTAGATGCGAACAACCTCAGAGTTCCTGCAGAACAGCCTTGTCTCCCTCCAGCAAGCTGCTGCTGCTGCTCCAGGAGGGAGCAGCAAGAATTAGGTCTTTCCTTCTTTATTTCTCTCTCTCTCTCCTAGGATGATATCTTGCTGCTTATGACAGCCATTTTCAGAAGCTACATTAACATAATCTGAACATGACTAGACAATAGACTAGTTGCCAAACTCTTCCTTTGAGATGATATCATGCTATTTCTTGATTAGCTAGAAATAAATAAATAAATACGTACACAGCAGCTAGTACACCTAGGAGGAATGGGCATTTCAAAACTCTTTTTTAATATATTTATAAGCTTTTCTGCTTTGATGCTCTAGATTCATAGCAGTGATAAGCCAAACTTCTCAAACTACCTGGACTTGCAGTTAACACTAGTTTTCTGTTTTGTATGTGCAAAGAAGAGGAAGGGGGGAACTCAGAAAATAATGAGTTTTGTATTCAGCCACTGCCTTTTGTCAACTTGACTTCTGTCATCACTTTGCCTTTAATCAGGATTTTGTCTCTCCTCAGATTACCTTTTTAACTTTTTCAAATCATTAAAATAGAAATTCTAAAACTGAACTTCAGAAGACATACCTCTATATAATTTTCAGTATTTTTTCCTTCTTTTAATCAATCACTGAAACTAGACTGCAAGGTCAAAATTAATCCTCGTTGTTCCTTTCCCTTCACATTCAGACTTTCACTTCCATACTCACAAATGTACTTATCTCTTAGGAATCCAGTTTTTGCTTCCCTTTACTTTTCTTTGCATTTTGCAAGCTGGCCATTCTTTTTTTCTCAGCATTCAATTCTGTGTACTAGTCTACATATATTTAAGCCTTACTTGACTTTTGTGTTATTTCCATAGCATAAAAATCTTCTGCCTTTTTTTTTTTTTTGTAGTTCCATGCTTTATTCTGAATTAAGTTCTGACTCTATGCCTTTGCTTTAGAACTTCTGCACAATACCCTTTCCACAACGGTCGTGGCTCTCATCTTCATCTCCTGTTCTGATCCCTACACTCTGCCACATTGTCTTCTTCACTAAGTGCTTGATTTTTGTTTTCCTTTTTTCCTTACACACAAAGGTTTGCACCTTTTTTCCCTTTTTTTTTTCTTTCCGGTCCACCAGGCTAAATCACTCATCCTTCAAAATTCCTCATGATTAATAATTTGGAGTTGCTATTCCAGCAGCAGGACTATGATAACTTCCTTAGAATTAATCTATACAAGTGAATCTGATTTATAAGAATCCAGTTCATTTTTTCGCAAGTTGTCCAGGAATAAATAAGACCCATATGCTTAAGAAAATGCTACGAATGCTCAAAGCCTCACTAACAATGCTCAGCAGTGATGCTGAGGAAAGATGTTCAGCTACAACTACAGAATGAGACCAGTATTGACTTTTTCCTTGAGGCTCCAGCTCCCAGTAGATACCAACAGTGGTTCTGTGTACATGCCAGGATCATAACCCCCGAAGTTACATACAGAATAATTGTAATTATTGCCTCTAGAAACATAACATATCAGTTTAATCTTCATGACTTCAGTAGCTATATTGAGCTAATTTTTGTAATTATGATTCTAGTGACAAAATTTCCATGGATGGGGAAAATAAGCTTTTCAGAATGAATGTTTCACTTCTGTTTCAGAAGTACAATGTCAGTGACTAGTCTGATGTTTGTAACCAGCCTTCTAGACCTTTTAATGTTCCTGTCTTTGAAAGTTCTTAAAATCTATCCACATGCCCCACCTTGATTTACATTCACCCAGAACAGGGCAGGCCCTCGCAACATCATCTCTCCTCAGTAGTATGGCCACTGCTGCTCTGTTATATGCCCCAGGACTGGAGGATGTGTGGGAGAGGCTGAGGATGTAAGACCTGCTGGGATAGCAGTCTGCAGTCTTAGTTGTATCTCTGCTTGTGAGAAATCACAGGTTCAAATTATCCCCAGAACTGCAAGTGGATTTTATCTCACAAAGTCCAGTTGGCTCACTCCAAAAGAGAACAGGGAAGTAAACAGTACACATACAAGGCAGATTAGCAGAAACCAGGAACTGGAAATGAGGCAAATTGAAGGTATCTCATAGTAAATACATGCAAAAAGTTAACCAAATTGCCTTTTTTTTTTCCTAATCTGAAGACAATCCTCTTTCAGTGAAATTAGTGGATTATAGCTTATGAATACTTGGATTCCAAACTAAAAGGATGCTAGGGGAAAAAAAGGCTCTTTCCCCCATCTTTCTCCCTGTCATAGGAAATATGAATAAGATGAGCTGACATGAATGACCTCCTATGAAACAGATTTTCCTGTGTGGTGGTGCATTCCTTGGAACTGATGGTGAGACAAGAACTGACTGCTAAAGTTGGGGAAGTGGCTCCTGTCAGTGTAAAAAATCTTTAGCTGTTCTAAATTATAAGACATATAGAAACCTAGTTTTATATACTGTGACAGAAATTCCTCTCACAAAACTTGTGTTATTCTATAAAATTACATATACATTTATAGTGTATATTAAAATGCTATTTGATTTATGACCATATTCAAAGTCAGTTCTTGTCCATTTTTGAATTGCATGACCAATTACTGACTGTACTAACACTAGTTTCCAACAGAACAAATTACATATTATGTACTAACCAAAGGGTCTAATCTCCTTGGGTAAAATATCTCCCTATTCTTTCTTTATTTGATTGTGATTCTGAGTAGTGGAAAACAAAATCAGCAGGCAGACTTCATTAATGTATTGTGCTTCAGAAATAGTACTTTTTAAAATAAATTTTGCATTTTATTTATTATTTAAGAACCTTAAAGAAAGAAAAAGTTTAAAGGTCTCTTCCTTTCTCAGAATTATGCTCCTAGTTGCTTGCCACTTTTTAACTACATTTTCAAAGCAGCACAGAGTGATTCAAAAAGTCCATCCCCATTGTTTGAGAACCATTTAGCGCTCCCTAAAATCATTACATTGTAGTTTAAATAATAATCTATGCTCCTTCCTCTCATCTGCACTAAATGTCATTTCTTCTAACTTTTTAGAGTGTTTGATGTTGGAGGACAACATCAAAACCAAGGAACTAATACATGTATTTCCAATCCTTTGCTAGGAAGATCTGATTTTGGACCATTTAAACACATATTTGTTTTTCAGATTTTAGAGCCACCTGCTGATGTCATTGTATTTTCCCCAGATCTTAAACTAAGTTGATCTTAATCAGGAACAAATTCCTGCAGAATTATCAGCATGCTTGGTGCCCACATATGGGCAAGTATCTCACAGACAGCCATGGCAGGAGTGCGTCCAAGTAACCAAGCAGAGCAGGACCAAGACATGCCTCCAGCTGAAGAGACCCAGTAAAATGTAACTCCCTGGCACCAGATTTCTTGCTAAAGTACTATTAGACTCATCAATATAATAGAAAAGATGGAAAGTGGGTGTTCTGTGCCAAAGGCCAATGTCAGGTACACATCACGCTTCTGTATGAGTGAGAAATTGTGTCCCTGAGATTACACTGCCACTTTGTTGTCATATCTCGTGAAGGAAAGCCAGCCACCCTATTTTTATAAGCCTGTAAAACCCTGAAGGCGCCCAGGGGGCCTGCCTGCACAGACTTACCATGGCACATTAAATTCCAGAGGGCAGAGCTTCAGCATCTCTGGCTGATTTCCCAACAGGTCTGGGACCTTATAGAAAGAACAAGGTGTTCAGGCAAGAAGTGAAGAGCATCATGGCCATAATAGCAACTGAATACATAATGACCAACCATGACGGAAGAATATATAAAGCTACGTGCAAGACATGCAGCAAGTCCTAACTTGGCTTGCAGACCTCTTAGAGCTAAATTCAGTGCCCACTCTGACAGTAACACAATTAGTGGTCCAAATGCTGTAGCCATGGATATAGAGTCTGTAGTTATTACCTACACACCGCATGCCAAGATCATTCACTTCAGTGAGAACAGAATCACAGTAGCTAAGTAGCCCTGCTGAGCCCTTCCAGTATCCAGGCACACTGCAAAGTAGGCCACTCTCAGCATGACTATGCTATTTTCTTTTGTATACACTATCCATATGGTAAAAATAAGACCCAGATATTGCAAAGAGCTCTGTGCAGCTAGACTTTCTTTTTAAACTAAACCAGGTCACTGGTTTGGTGATGCAGTTTCATACTTACAAAAAAATAAATCCTCGCACTGAATTGAAGGCACTAACTGTAATGTCAGATTATTATGTGATTTTCTAGAAGCAGTCATCTGCATATCCTTGCAGCACATCATTACAGATGAAAAATTATGCCTGCAGATACAGAAAAAGACTAAATTAAGACAGGCACTAAAGGTCCCAGTTGCTGATATCATTTGTCACTACATGAAAATCAATGATTATACTTAAAAAAGACACCTTAGCTATGTGCAATGAGAAGTAAAAATTCAAAACATAACTCAATAAATTTCTATATGAATCTACTGACATCTTAACATTTTTTCAGGAGTGGAAAACCCTATTCACATTATCTTTGAAGCCTACTGCTCCCCAGCTGGGATCATCTGGGAAAGGCATCAAAGGTCATACCCTTTGATATTCTATGTGATAATCTGACTCTGAAAACAGCCATCCCTGAAAATCAGGTCAGTAAAACAAAAACAAATCTTCAAATATACATTGTAAGCATGAGATGATGAAACCACATGCATAGGGTATCAATCTTATGTCAATCTACATGTTTATCAACAGTCATGACAGTTCATGACTTTTTTTCCCCGTTCCTGACCATGTGAGCAGCAATCCACTGAACACTCTCCTGTTTTCTCAACATCCCTCTTGAAATGTGGCTGCAAAAGTGGATGAATTCAGGTGTGAACTCACCAGTGACAAACCAAAGGAAATCACAACTAGAAAAATTTTTTTTGATCCACTGGCCATGCTCCTTTTAATGTTCCTCTGTGTTTCAACTAATCTGGTTTGTGAGGTTTGTGTTATCTGAAATGAGAGCAAAATATTGTCTGATACTCAAATTTGTGTCCACTCTGACTGCTCAGGTCCTCTTCGACAGGTTGGCTACTCAGCCAGTCGGTCCCCAGCCTGTGAAGATTTACATGGTTATTTGTCTCTGGGTTGAGACGTTTATTCTTTTCACACTGAACAATTTGAGGATTTAGCTGGTCCATTTTTGAATTTTACTCTGGTCCTTCTGGATCAAAATTCTGCCATCTGGCATGTCAGTCAATTTTCTCCTTGATGTAGCATCATCCATACATTTGCTGAGAGTGTATTCTGTCACATCATCCAGGCTGCTGATGAAGATATTGAATATTATCAGCTCCAATATTGATAGGGTAGCTCTGTTACCTCTGCCAAATGAACATCAAGCTATTGATTACTGCACAATGAACTTGGCAGGTTGGCAGTACAGCTGCTTTTCAACCGGGGTAACAGTGCATTTGCACAGCCCATGGTTCCTCTGTTTCCAAGTGAGAATGCCTGGAAGCCAGGGTCAAAGGCATTGCTAGACTCAAGGTGCATTAACCCACTCTCCTTCAGCTACCTTCAGAGAAAAGGCAAGCAGCTGAGTCAAGTAAGATTTGCCCTGGTAAACCTGCGGTGACTAATTTCATTTCTTTCCTGGAAATTAATTCCAGGAGGACACGTTTCCTGATCAGATATTGAGGTAAAGACTATGCTTCCCTGGTTCCTTCTGGCTGTTCTTTAGACGGACGTAACATTTGCTTTTTTCCAGCTGTTTGGGACCTTGAGTAGCACAACTTTTCGTTAGATGATAGATACCTCTAGTTCTATGTTGTGGGTTGACTTTGGCTGCATGCCAGGTGCCCGCCAAGCTGCTCTGTTGCTCCCCTTCCCAGATGGACAGAGGAGAGAGAGTAAGATTGAAAATGACTCATGTGTTGAGATAAGACTGTTTACTAAAGCAAAAGTGAGCGTTTGCACGCACACAAGAAAAGTGGAAAACAGTAAGGGTTAACCTCTACTTCCCATCAGCAGTGATGTCCAGCCATTTCCTGGGAAGCAGAGCTTCAGCAGGCATAACCATTGCTCAGAAAGTAAACACTGTATACAACCAATGCTCCCCCTTCCTCCTCCTTTCCTCAGCTTTTATATCTGAGCTGACATCATATGGTATGAAATATCCCTTTAGACAGTTTAGGTCAGCTGGCCTAATTGTGTCCCCTCCCAGGATCTTGCCCCAGACTGGGGGAGGAGAAAGATGCTGGGCCAGCGCTATTCATTAGCAGCCAAAACACTGGTGTGTTATCAACACCTTTTTAGCTACCAATGCAAAGCACAGCACTGTGAGAGCTGTTATGGGGAAATGAATGCCAGCTCATCCACACCCAATACTCTTTGAGCATCCAGGGGTGACCCTCCCTGCTGGGACTGTATTTGCATATCTACAGCTTCTGCCTAGCCCCTAGCCTGTTGCTCCCCTCCCATGAATCTCCTCCTCCCATTCTTTTGGATCTCTTCTCCTTCCTAAACCATTGCATAACACACTTCAAAATAAACTTTCCAAGCATAGTAGCCTTATGAGTACTATTGATGTAACTTCGAAAAGTTTTCCTTAGCCAACTGGAAATATCTTATACTTTCCACTACAGAGAGGCATTTTAATATTGGCCATGAAAATGAATGCAACTGTGCTGCTTTTGTTACATAGGAAATCTGAACATAAGTTAGGAAAAATCCAGTGAGGTACCACTATTCACAGAAACTGCAGCAAGGCCATGACCTAATCTTATTAAATGAACATAAGAACAGATATCCAAAACCCTTGGAGGAAGTGGGATTTCATCCCACTCCTATAAGAAGGAGCTGCTTCCACAGGACTCTCACCTTGCTATTGTTGCCACTGATATAGTTGTTGGAGTTTGAGTACTGCTCCTAATGCAATTGCTGGAGTTATAGCAATCTGTCAGTTCAGCCTCTGCACTCAACCTACCACGAATCATAGATTAAATAATTGATTCTGAATTTATGTTATGATAGAAATATTAAAACCATAAACTTATTGCAGAATTTCAGCTGAAATATGCAACTCCTTGTAGGCAGTCTTTGTCCAACACACGCATCCCAAGATAAAAGGATCTGATGAATCTACAGAAGAATCTCATACATATTGTAGGTTGCACAAAATAAACCTTGACATAAGTTGCATAAAGCACTCCTATTTTCCATTTGCTCTGCAAATAACCTAAGCTGGACACAATTCCCTAACAACAGAGTGAAAAAAAAACCAAAACACTACCTTTTCCACACAGAAATAAACAAGTAAAACATCAGTAAATGTTAGGACAGATTCCAACAGGCAGCTACATTCTGATTTTTATTGGTGTATATTTGAAATTCCTTGCCATAATCTCAGTAGTTATATGTTTGTCACTAGCTGTGCCATTATCAAAGAGATCATCTTCCATGTAAATTCTAGTCTGTTCTCTGCCTTACACATAAATCCCAAAACACAATCATCATCTCAAGGGAGCAGTGACAGGAGTTCCATGCAGCCTCACGACATCCCCTATTGCACTTCATGTATACCCTGATATGAATTAAAGAAAGTGATTTATGAATGCAACCCTATTACAGGACTACTTGTTGCCTTTGCAAAAGTCAGGCCCAAGATGTCACCTGTTTAAATCAGATCAGATATAATCACGTGAGAACTATATCTAAGACATATTTGGACAGTAGACTTTACATTTTGACTCCCAAATCTTCGAGCATAAGATGCATCCTCGCATAAAACTCGAGAAGAATTGATGATAACTAATGGGTAAGGTTGTTTATTAATTGTATGTCAATAGCTTCCAGAATCACTGTGAAAAGGTTTTTTCAGCCTCATGGAGGTCTCATAAAAGGAAGCAAATACTGTTTCCTCCAGTCTTCTAGCTTTTTCAGGATGAGAATAACAGACCAGAATTTCTCCTCATGGAAGGACCTTAGAATTTCGTTTCAAGATGTTTCTCAAATTTCTAGTCTCACAAAAGAAAAGAATTAATTTTGTTTTCTGTTAACAGCTGGCAATATGCTTTCCTCTAGGACCTGTGGTCCTCCCAGGAGTCATCATATGTAGGAGAATGTACATAAAAGTGAGCATCAAAGGGTTGAGAAGAATGAATTGTTAAACCTGGAAGGGAAACTGCAGGGAAAAATGATTCATAACTAATATACATTAAATATATGTGTGTATAAACATGTTTTCATAAAGATCTGTGGGGTAGTGTGGAATCAAACCTGCCAATGACAAAATGTGTTCTCTCCTGATGTATGATCCATAATAGCTCCTTTCTGAGACTACCTCACATTGTAGGCACCTGAACTGAAGTTTCTGTTTACATCACTGAAACTTTCCTTGTTGTTCCCTTCAACTGACTGTAGCCTCAGAAATGTTTGCTTTTAGAGTACATGAATTAATTTTTAAACTTTGAAAGCTTTAAGTCAAATGTCCCAATAACATTCCTACTTAAAAAAGAAAAAGAAAAGGATGGTGACTGTTCATTTAGGTGAAGTCCCTAAAAGAGGACAAAACTGGATCCCATGTAACTTCAGGAACTTCATGTTTCTTATGAAAAAAACAGGTTGAGTAAATCCTACCCACAGTTTTTACTGTTAAATCAGCACCTGCAGGTGCATTCTATGGTTGAGCTTAGAACTGGAGGAGATTGGATGAATTCTGGAACAGTAAAGACTGTAATAATACCCAGTTTGTCTTATATCAATATCAAACGCCTCATTACCTAACTAATAAATAGTAAATAGCACCCATGAATAATCAAAATAAAATTGTGTTACTTGTTTTTTAATGTATGTTGATAACATCAAAAAAACCCATACTGATCTAATAAATAATAACTTCTGCCACAGCATTTGTAGTCTCTGATTTTTTAGAATATTTGAGATTTTTCTATATATTGAATATTATTTGAATTCTAATTGAAACTAGATCAAGCTCATCTTTGAAAAGACAGACTTAATTGGATCTTTCTCACTGCAATAAAAGAAGAGTTCTTTCAAAAGACATTGTTTGTAGGTATTGAGTATTCAGCTTCAAAAGCTGCTGTACTCGTTTAGGATAATTAATGATAAATAGCACAAAGTTATTCTAAAAATTAACCCAATAATCAGTAGCTGAATTTATTAATGCATCAAAAAGTTAAACTTTTGAGCAAGAATTAATTGACATGAATTTTGGTCATTAAGACTGACCATAAGTCATGAGTGATTTGCAAGCAATATAGTGGTTTCACAAAGCTGTCCTAAAATTAAAATTCCCACAGAAAATAGATTGCACAAAACACACAACTGCAATTTATCCTGTGGATTTAATTAAATGAGATGAGTCATCATTTCTGGAAAAGCCACCAGAAAAATCTATGTGGAATATGAAAATCACTAAAAATTTAATAAGGTAGATTTTAGAATGGACACTTGTTCAGGTGACCACAGAGGCCTTTGACGTTCAGTTTCAATAATAAAAGTCCAAAAGAGTTTTTTGGAACATGCTAGAAAACTGGTAGTAAGCCAGAAGGTTTTTTTATTAAATAATTCCATTATTACTTTGCAACTAGGAAGCACCATGGGAGTTTTGTGCTAAGTGTAAACTAGAAAAAAGGAGGAAGCAACAATGATGAATCGAAATAAAGAATCAACACCTGTAGTACTGGTGATATTCTAGGGCAAATTTTTACAGAGTCACAGAATATGATGAGTTGGAAGGGATCCACACAGATCATTGCGTCAAACCCTTAGCCCTGCACAGGATCATCACCAAGAGTCACACCGTGTGCCTCGGAGTATCATCCAAGCACTTCTTGACCTCTGTCAGGCTTGGTGCTGTGACCACTTCCCTGGGGAGCCTATTCCAGTGCCCAGCCACCCTGTGGGTGAAGAACTTTTTTTTAATATCCAACCCAAACCTTCCCTGACACAACTTCAGGCCATTCCCTCAGATCTCGTCACTGTCACCACAGAGAAGAGATCAGTGTCTATCCCTCTTCCTTCCCACATGAGGAAGTTGTAGACTGTGATGACTTGCATAAAAAGCTAAGGAAATTGGGGAAGAGAGAGAATGAGAGAGAAAACTGACTCTGAAGCTATACCTACGCTGCTAACATGCATGCCCTGCTATAAAGCCCTTAAGGTCCCAGACAGGCTGTTACAGGAGAATTCTGCCTGTACTGTTGAAGGATGTGTCTAGAGCTGAACAATTGCAGCCTCACTGTATCACCCTTGCCTTGAGACTCCTCTGGGACTTTTCTGTCTGTGACAGACACATTAGTTAGCTCTTCAGTGTTTCTTTCTGTTCAAATGCTTCAGAATAGTAGTCTGAAATGCTGAGACTGGTGGGGGTTTTTGAAGAGTTGTATCCTTAGGGTGCAGTAAGTGTGCAAATGTTAAACAGTACAAAATCAGTGCACAGCCAGGGGAGCCAACCCTGGTGTGGGTTTATCTGCACATCTATACCACACATTCATACATAAACCCACCCAATTTTTATTGAAGTTAACAATCTCCACAGCTTCAGCTGAGTGGGTTTGTCTTAGAAGGAAATAGCTGACTCACTTTAAGAGAAAATTGCAGAGTCAATTAGCTGTTACACTAATACTGAGAGATCAGGATGTTGGAGAGCTAGCTCATCCAACAGCATTAAAATACTCTACTGACAGGTCAAGAGTCAGAAAAACGGAGAATTATGCAACTGAAAGAAATATCTAGAAAGCATGTGAATTTCTTCCAAGATGGAAATGTTTGGTTTAATGACTCAACATATTTTTATAAGCTTTTCTTCATCTGTGTCTAGTTAGGCATTCACAATTAATTTTTATGTGCCTTAGAGAGTATTTTATTCAAATAAAACTATGATTTCAGGCAATGGCTGCTGACTGATCACCTCAGCAGGCTTAAAATGTTATATTTTGAAAGTACTAAGTGAAACACATAGGGGTTTGTGACACTCTAGGCCTTGAAAATCAATAAAAAAGAGCTCTGAAAGAGCTGAACCACTTATTCAAAAAGAAGGTTGTCACGCCTAAATGCTTTTCCTGTGTTGATTGGACAAACTGACCTGGAAAAACTGACAAATTTCAAAATCATCCTTTCTAACCTCAAACTCATTAAACTGGGAGACAACTGAAATTTTTCATATTTTAAATGATGACATTTTAAACAAAGGAAGGAAGCATTGTGGACTGAGCATCTCTTTCTGTAATGGAAGACAAAGTAGAAATTAGAATTTCTAGGGAATAATCTGGGCCTTGCAGATGCAGTATGACTTTTTTTCATGGTTTAACTCCAGCTGTCGTATAAAGCTGAGAGAACCTGGAGGAAAGGGGGCAACACTGAGAGTGTTGGTGTTTGTCTTCTCAAGTCACCATTATGTGTGCTGGAGCCCTTCATTACTGCGGATGGCTGAAAGCCTGACTGCCCATGGGACGTGGTGAACAAATTCCTTCTTTTGCTTTGTTTGCATGTCTGGCTTTTGTTTTACCTACTGAACTGTCTTTATCTCAACCCACAAATTTTCTCACTGTTAATCTTTCCAATTCTCTATCCCTCATCCTGACACAGTGAGGCTTAGCTGAAGACTGGGGTTAAACTATGACAAGGATGAATGTATTGTAGTCACAAAGAGAAATTTGGGGTATTTTGTGTGTTTATCCAGTATCCCTATGGAGTATTTGAAAGTTTTGAGGTGTTGTTTTTTTTTTTTGTGCTTAAGATTTAATGATTTTTCATCACTGTTTTTAAACACTGAATTTTTAATCACTTAATAAAATAAGCAGTCTTAACCTTTACCATATTCAGTTTTAAAGCCACGTATGAAGTAATCACATTAAACTCTCTCTTTTTTTTTCTTTTGTAAAGCACTAGAAAATGTCTTGTTGAGTTAAATGCATGAATAAATATTGTTATAGCCCAAACCATCCATTCAATTCAAGAACTTCAATATTGCCTTAGGCAGGGTCTTTATCAGTTTAAAAAAGCATTAGGTTTTAGTTTTTCTTAGTTATATTATAGTGCAATTGTATTTAACATCTAAAGATGGAAATACAAAACTTATTTAAATAAAAACTTATTTAAAATGTATAACCCTGTGTCTCATTTCATTATTTCTTCTCCTTACGTAATGTTAATCCTGTGGGCTGATCACCCCAAGGGGCATATTCAGACCACTGACTTTCTTTCTGACATATAATCATGAGAAGATAGAGGCATGGGAAGGCCCTTCTAGCAAGAGAGACTGAAAAGACAGTGTTTAATTCAGGAAAAAAGAGAGGCAAAATGGACCATGATAGAAAAGGCAGCTGAGGAATTTGAATTAATCTTTTTCCATAATAGAGAAATAAAAAAACTTCAGTGAATTGGAAATGTAGGAAAATCAATGCTGAGAAGTGAAAACATTTTCTACACAATTAGCAGTAAACTTTTTCTGTGGGAGAAGAGAAGAAGCAAGTGTCATTCAAGTTCTGCAGGAAGACTTCCATGCCTTGGTCAGCACACTCTCTGTGTTACAGAATCAACTTGCAAGTGTAAAAAAAGTACCAAGACTGGGCTAAACTCACCTCACAGCTTTAAGGTTAGTACATTCTATCCAAAAATTGATTGAATTCGCTTAAATTTTGTCTTAAATAGTAAGGGTACTGAACCTATAGTATTTATTTCTGCTTGCAGTTCCCTAAGTCTATACTTACTTCAGAGAACATTTCAAGGATAAGGCCACAGATTGTTCTTCAGAGTGCTGTGTATGTAGCTCCGTAGCTTTAAGCACACACAGAGTCGTGTTGGGACAGCTCACAAAGAGATTATTGGCATGCACGTGTTTTCTGACCTAGACACTTTGACTGTTCAACCTGTGCTCATGAGTCAGAGTTCTCACATCCTAAGGAACTTCTTCTGGCTTTTCTCACAGTGTCGTGCTGTTTTTTCCACTGTTTCACTTAATTCAGTAGAAAGTGGGTGAGTTTAGCACAAAGTAAGTTAAGCCTTGAGGAAAACACTTCAGAATGACCCTCAGAATGCTACATACTGTTCATCCGTAACACAACATTGCTATCACTATATTAACACTAGATTTCCAGAAAGTATGTGTAATTTAGAAAATCACAAATATTTGCATGCAAAGGCCATTGTGTCAAAAAATCTTTAAACTTTTAAAAACCATATGTTTTCATTCCTTATTATGAATCTGGGGCTTAAATTAATCTAAATTTAATCACAGTGAGAAATTGTGCTTTCTTTCATTCAATAAAGAGATAAAACAATGTTTAAGTGTTTTAAAAAAACCTTTTTTCCCTGTCTTGCTTTCTTTTAAACTTATATTGTACTTGTCTAAGTGTAATTTGCTTGTGTTTCCTAAGATCAATATAAAAATGTTCTGTGTCTCTTCACTTTCACACAACAAAAAGATGCCATCATTTTTAAAACTTACGGTAACTCTTGACACTTTATGTTCATGTAACATATAGTATACCTAACTTTTAGGTATACTTACGATAAGGTAGTGTCATTCTATTTAATTCATTAGATGTCTTTGCATTTGTGTGAATGGCAGGAGAATCAAAGGCATTGCAATACAGTACTATGATAACATTATTGTTCTAATATGAAATATTTGGCTAATATAGTATGTATACTAACTTTATTAAAATACAGGAAGTAGACATTATGTCTGACTTCAAAAACAAACAGCAGACGTATTTTATGTTCCCTGCTTGGTGTCAAGTCACAGGCACTTGTCTAAGGGTAAAAGCACATCAGAAATTTGTTTTGCCTACTGTGATCAACAGCAACATGATGAGAGACGAACTCCACAGCTTTTACATCCTTTGAGCGGTCTTGCTGACTTTGGTGCAAAGTCCTGTACTAATGAGTAATGAGTCTTTACTCACTGGGAGCTGACTGTGATGTTTAGGGACAGTTCACCAGCTAATATAAATCACAAGTAGCTCTGGAATCAATGGAGAACTTCCAATTCAAATCCTGGTTCCTGACTTCAGGAAAGCATAACAGCCAACATAACGCTAGTTGCAGCAGTAATAATAGTAGTGGAGGTAGCAACTACTGTTGCTATTGCTATTCCTATGATTGTTAATCTTATTTTAAAATTCTAAATGTTACTAAGGAAAGTACTAATTAAGGTACCAAATTAAAGCATATTTCAGTTCACAAAATTTTGCACATGCTTCACTGATGATAAGGGAGTATTATGCAGCAAATTTAAGCTTACTGGCAATAATCTCATTTTTTCTATAAACAGTTTATTTGTTCGCCACCCCTCAGAGATCTCTCTCTCTCACAGCCTAAAACCAGCTGGATTAAGCTGTTAAGTAAACCCCTTCAAGGGGAAAAAAATCAAGAATAAAAATAGCAGTGAGAGATAAAGATTAAACGGATCAATTTTGCTCATACCTAGGTAACAAAGTGTCTTGTGCAGCAGAAACACAAAGAAAATAAAAGGGTTATGTATTTCAAAATGCATTGCTGCACTCTGATATTTTTGTACTACGTCAGAATGCAATTCCAAACACCACGTGATTACTACATGAAGTTTTAATGGTGGGATAATGACATCACCATCAGAAGCACAATTCATATCTTATGTGTTTAACTTTTCCCTGTGGGCTGTTGGTGAACAGCACTTTGACATAGCTTTAAAAATCTGAGATAAAGATCTTACAGCATAAAGCATAAGGAGAATAGTAAGTAACAGAAGAGGCATGGATAGGGTCAGTTCCTATTTTTCATCACACAGCTCCAGACCTTTGAGCTACTCTTTGCTCATGCAAACGTCAACCCACACCCTTTGTTTGCTTATCCATATCGAGATCGTATGGATCAAGGTATGATCCATACCTTGCTCATCCTGAGGGATCTGTATCTCTCATTATCCTGCCTCATGTCTTTACCACCTTTGGCCTCTTGTTCATTCACCTATGCACAAGATGCTATCACCAGGCCCCAGCACATCAGGGTAAAAGGCCTCCTCAACAAGATGGCAAGCGTGTTGGCAGACAAGTTGTTACTCACTTGATCGAATGGGTATCATTTCTTGCCAACCACCACACTAAATCAAGACAGACCGTCAAGCTACCTGGGGCAGAATATTTAGGGCACCTGCAGATCTGGAGTAAAAGATGTTGAAAGCTCAATAGTGGCTTAGATATAACACAATCAATCACACTCTTCAGTCTCTACTTTCTGATTTGCTGAAAAACAGGAGAAGACAGTAATCTGAGCTTTTTTGAATTCTAAAAATGTAATCTAGAAAGATGAGCTGTTTGAAAATGCAGTCCACATTGTTTAGCTGATAAAAGGCATGAATACATTCTCTGTTGATTTGAAACAGGTCACTGAAGTGCAATGAGTCAGGGTATGAGCTGCACTCTTCATGCTGTGGGATGCTGACCTAATTAGGGAAAAACGTTGCGGTGTTTGAGGCATTGTTAGTTTGTAGACTGGTTTGGAGGCACCTTGCTGCATAGCCTGATTTTCTCTGAGTTTTTGGCTTTCACGCCAAATTAACCCACCCCTGGGTCACTGGTTAAGTGACACATTTTGGAATAATTTCTTAAGCCTCAGAGGGGACCTAATTGTTATCTACAACTATCTGAAAAGAGATTGTAGATATGTGCAGGTTGGTCTCCTCTCCCAAGTAACAAGCAAAAGGACAAGAGGAACCAACCTCAGCTTGCTCCAGGGGAGGTTTAAATTGGATATTAAGAAAAATTTCTTCAAAGAAAGGGTGGTCAAGCATTGAAAAGGCTGACCAAGGAATTGGTGGTCACCATTTAAAACACGTGTAGTTGTGGCATTTAGGGGCATGATTTAGTAGTGGACTTGGCAGTGTCAAGTTAATGGTTAGATTTGATGATCTTAAAGTTCTGTCCCAACCTAAATAATTCTGTTTCTAAAGTACAGTTCTGCCACTGTGTGTCTAGTACATACAAACTGGATTGAATGCAGGTCTCAGATAGGGGTAACTCTGCAGACATCCAAAGCTTTATTTTAACAGTAATCTTATTAAGAAATACAAAACTACTCATAACGTCAATGAATAGAAATTCCATGGGAAAAGATTTTTAATATACATGGAATATATTAAACATAATAAATGTTATGGAAAAGAATTTTAATCCAATTAAGCAATCTGAATAACATATAAAAATAAATCACTAGTTCAGCTTCCAGTCATAGATACCCTTTATATTTAGATACATTATCTTAATTATCTTTTAATCTGTATTTTAAAATAATTGTATATAAAGAAAAAGAATTTACAAGATTTGCTTATGAATTTCTAGTTATTTTGATATTATCAGAATTTCTTTTGATGTGGTCTGCAAATTCCCTCACTATCACATTAAACTCAAGATTGAACCTCAGCTGACACAGCTCAGTTAATTTATACCATATCAATTTACACTGTGAATAATCTAATATGCTCTTTTATTAGCCACTAATTATATTTTTAGTTCAAAGAAAGCAGCCTTTAATACAAGATAAAAATGTAAACACTAGCAGACTTACTATGGCAGTTGCAAGTACTGATTATCAGTTTGGCTGATAACCTTTTGTAGTGTCTATTATCTTGGCTTTCAAATGCTTCCCAGAGAAATCACACCTGTCTCATACTGTGCCAAATAGGTTTCAAAAATACTTTGTTTTCCTGGACTGTGTCAAAAGAGGCACAGCCAGCAGGTCGAGGGAGGTGATTCTGCCTCTCTGGTCAGCTCTTGTGAGACCTCACCTGCAGTGCTGCATCCAGCTCTGGGATTCCCAGCACAGGAGAGACATTGACCTGTTGGAGCAAGTCCAGAGGAGAGCCATGAAGATAATCAGAGGGATGGAGCCCTTCTGTTTTGAGAAAGGGCTGAGAGAGTTGGGGTTGTTCAGCCTGGAGCCATGGAGACCTCAGTGTGGCCATCCAGTAATTAAAGAGGACTTTCAAGAAATATGAGGACAAACTTTATAACTGAACATATCTCAATAGGACAAATGGTAATGGTTTTAAATTAAAGGAGGGTAGATTTAGACTAGATATAAGGAAGACAATTTTTACAATGAAATAGTGAAAATAGTGAAACACTGGAACAGGTATCTGGAGAGATGACAAAGGTTCCATCCCCAGAAACATTCAAGGTGAATTTAGATGGGGCTCTGAGCATCCAGATCTAGTTGATGTCACTGCTCATTGCAATGGGGGTTGGACTAGATGGCCTTTAAAGGTCCCTTCTGACCTGAACTGTTTTATGATTCTCTGATTCCATGGTAAATGTGGCTTTATTGGATGCTGCTGCCTCACCTGCTGGTGGCAGAGTTATTAAAAGAGGAAATATGTTCTAAACAGAGCTACACCTACTTTTTGGTAATTGACAGATTGTTCAACAAAACCTTTGCTGGATTTTGTGGTGTTTAATTAGGACAAAACATTTTGCAAACAGAGGCAGCGCTGCAGATGGTTTCTGTCAGGTTCCAGTGTCTGTACTGGGAGTTAGGTGTGAATTTGTCAACAGAAGCCAGCTCCAGTTCTGCTAGTGATGACTGATGCAAGCACATCTGGAAGGGAGTAATCATGTCTCACTACCTGGAAAATGAGCAGTCTCTCTCCCACATCCATTTACTTCTGGGGTTTGACTGGACTTAGTGAGACTTTTGACATGCACTAGGGAATGGGCTGAGCCCAGGAATGTTGGGGAAGGAAAAAGAAAACAACAGGAAGCTGGTGAGGGACTTTTTACAAGGGTATGTGGTGATAGAACAATGGGCAATAGCTTTAAACCCAGAGAGGGTAGCTTTAGCTTGGAAATTGGGAAGAAATTCTTTACTGTGAGGGTGGTGAGACACTGGAACAGGTTGCCCAGAGAAGTTGCCGATGCCCTATCCCTGGAAGTGTTCCAGGATGGGTTGGATGGGGCTATGAGTAGTCTGGTCTAGCACAAAGTGTCCTTGTCCATGGCAGGTGGGTTGGAACTAAATGATCTTTAAGGTCCTTTCCAACCTAAAACACTCTATGATCCTATGAACCTATGAATAATATTAAGATGCAGAGTATGGCTAAAATGTCTTCAATATTTCTGTATTTGAGATATTAATTCATTTCATATTATAGGAATTAATTCTGAACAATTATCCAATATGTAACAAAAATAAAATTCTGGACCTAGTCAAGTTACTGGAACTGCACAGAAACTATCATAGAATCACAGAGCACTTTGGGTTGAGAGGAATATTCTAACTTGTATTTAAAGTGAAATGTCATACTTGTGAGGCACAACTGCAACACTTATAAAATTAACCTGCAGCACCATAATTTCTGGGTGTGGTAGCAAAAATAACCCACTCTCCTCTATATGAATCAGAAAGCAAAGACATTCGCTCAGCAGCTGCTTTCCTGCTTTCTCTCTTTACTGCCAGAAAAAGATGGCACAACTAACAGCTTCTGGGTTCTGTTCCAGCTTTTACAAGACCCTGTTCTCTAATGTTCTTTAAAACTGGTAAAACAACATACTTTGCCTAATCTCGTTCTCTGAAATAGATGAACTATTTTGCCTGAGTGTTTTGAATAAAATTCTGTCTGATGCATAAACCTACTGTGGAAAATTTTGGTCCAAACATTTTGGTTTTGGCCAAGTCTTTAACTTTGTAAGAGAAGTTGTCAGCTCAAATGCTACAGTCTCACCCATCTCCCACATACACAGACATGTATATATACACAAACATATACCCAGCCATACAGGAAAAAGAACTTGCTTGGATCCTGTGCTGCATTTTTTCTTCAAATCATTTAAAACTGATAATTGTTAAAGTTGCAAACTGTGAGTTTCACTCTTTTGCAAAGCCTTGATGGTGATGGAAGAAGGCATGAAAAATAGAAAAGGCAGATTTTCAGTCAAAAAAAGACCTCCCTCATAATAGACAATGAAAGTGAGCTTTATCAAATATTTTCTATTAATCATGCAAGTTTATAAAATTGTCTAACAACATTTACTTCTTTTACTGTGAAATAGTGTATTTACACCTATAATCTGTCTTTATTCTGAGCTCAAAGAAGAATGACTTTTTTTTGTATAGCAATTTATTTCAGAAGTTGTCTGCATATTTCAGTAGTGCAGTATTATACCCAGATAAAAGAAAAAAAAGTATTTGAATAAACCTTTACAGGTATTTTATTATCTCAAAAATTAGAAAATACATTATAAGAAATAAAAAGTTTGAACATTCATCTTGGAAGAAGCCCGTGACTGTTTTACTAAACAGATAGAGAAAATAAAATGTTTACTAATGATTTCTATTTAATATTAATCTTTAGTGACATGCTTCAGTGAGATTTTTTTTTTCTAAACAGGAACGTGCGTAGGATTTGCTGTACTATGCTCAGACATTTTTTTTACATAACTATGCATTAATAAAAAAAAAAACTAAAAAATATGCTTCTTCCATATTCCACCTCTTAGCTTTCATCTTTTAAATTGAACATATAAGTCAACCTTTTTTGAGATCAGGAGAAAAATCCCATCTTGAGTGCATGATGATACTTGAATGTAAGGGACTTTCTACATCCCTATGGTCAGGCTCTCATTACGATAGACATCATGTCACATGATCCCTTTTAGTGTCACCCAATATCTTCCATAAATGCCAATATGTATTCATTCTGATATTCCAGTCAAGGACAGTAACAAGGAGAGCAAAGGTGGTGTGAATTTAAGAGTTTTCCACAAAACGTCTCTCTAAAGACTCTTCAATTCAGTGTTTTCCTTCCTGAAAAATATTGTTGAGTCCTATTTATTAGCTCTAGAACATACACAGGAATCTGAGTCAATGAAAAATGAGCTCTTTGTGTTTTCTCTTTTTAGGTGGTACTCCTGGGCATGCTACTCCACTATTTCCTTTTTATCTATGATATTGTAGTTAGCACTTCTAGACAGACAGCTGTATAATAAAGTCTGCTACTGGCCTAGAACAAGAAGTTCGTAATGTGATGTAGATTTTACCATCTGTTGCCTTGCAGTATAAAAACTGGTCAGGATTTCATTTTGAAATAATCTCCTCTTTCTTTCCTAGGTATACTTGGTAGCTTAAAATTCAAAGCCTAGGAAATTTTAACTATAGCTTCATAATTCAGGGGAAAGGAAAAGAATATGCTCAAATTCTTCATACGCTTATGCTAAACCCTGCTTTCTAATTGTATTGTAGAGTATGTCATTGACATTTTTCTCATCAGTCTTTATAATTTGCATATTCCTTGAGTTTTTCAGATGTACCCTTTTTTTTTACAAAACATTAATATGCTGTCAGAACTTCAGTAAATTTATAGTTCTCTAAGACTGAATAAATGTCTTGCTGACAGGGATTTTATGAATTTCAGCTTACTAATATCCCTGGATCATATTAATTTACTGGAAAATGTTCGTATTTCACCCAATAGTCTATGTGAACCTTTTACTCTATAGTATTAGAGATTTGAAGCTCTGACTATAGAGAAAGGTTTCTAAAGAATCTTGTCAGATGATGACCATTACAAATCTTTTTTACTTCTTAGAAAAAAGCCAAGATTTTAAAACAAACAAAACCAAAAAACCAAAACCAAACCAACAAACAAAAAAAACCCACATGAAAACAGAAATACAGTTAAACATTTGTATTTTAAAGAATTAAGCTTTCCATTTTTGGAATGCTTCTCTCTCTCCATAGCTTTTAGTTCAAAAGACTTGTTTGCGACCATGAAAATAGTAACTCTATTTTAGGTGGGAAAGAAAACCAAAAAGCTAAAATCTGCTGAAATATCTGTGCTCTCTCTTATCACCAGAGTTGACAACAACCCGTAAGAACATTCAAAACAAACAAAAGCATTGTAAAAAGGAAACAGTTTATTTTTCTCATGCCGGCGCTTGCAACCTTGGTTCTGGAAAAAAGCGAACCCAACACAGTACCTGGGTACTGCAGGGAAGTATCAGTAAAGTTTCCTGCACTAATTTTACTACAGCAAGGTTCCCACAGATGAGGGAGCTGGGGATAGACTGTAGTTGCAGTTTCTACCTCCTGTGCTCCATTATGAGGCTCTGCTGTACTGTGCTGTACTGTTCTGCATCTGCATTAACTTGAAGGCATCATCTTTCTACATAACAGAATTTGTCAGTTGTGGCCTGTATTAGCTGTGAACTATTTTAAACTTTATTTTTTTTAGTGTCTCCAGTCACTGGTGCAAAGAAGTGTGCAAAAGATAATGACTTGCTTTGATAAGCATGACTTTTATAAAACTGAAGGTGAAAGAAAAAAAAAAAAAGCAAATAAATTCATGGTGAAAGGAAAGGAGATGTAAGGAAGATCTGACTGAAGTAACACAAGCCTCATGTTCCAAATGCTGTTCAAGACTACAAAGAAGCAGGTAGCACTGATGTTTCTGTTGATCTTTCTCACCCAACCTTTTCATAAGAATTTTACTTTCCTAACACTAGCAAAGCTCCAGGACAGATCTCAGTGCCAAAGCTGGGGTATGAATTCTGGGTCTGAAAGCAAGGCATGGTGCCTCTAATCATAATAAACCTTGCTAAATTCTGTTTCTTATCCCTCCTACAATGGTATCTAAAAGTAACAGTGGACAGCGTGGTCGTTTCTTCCCCTAGATTTCTTGCTAGTTAGGCCCATTTTCTAACAGAAGTCTGATCTACTGTTTACTGATGTCATACTATTTTCATTTTTTTACTGGCATAGACACAAAGGGGCAGGAGTTTTTTACAATATTTCTTCTTCTAGTCAGATTTTTCTGATTAGTCCACGCTATTATTATGTAATAAGCTAGGCTGGATGCCTCTGTTTCTGAGGGCAGAACTGGAAATTCAGGTTTCAATCCAGAAGCCAGTGCTATTGGTTGTGGGAGCGTAGCACCTGCATAAACACATGATGAATCTCAGGTTTTTCAGCAAAGAAAGGCTATTTAGTGGGCAATCAATAACTGTTATTACTCCCAAACTACTCATTGACATGGCAGCACAAGTTTCAGAGGAGTCACCTGTGATGATCCCTGTCCTTCTGTCATCCTGGAAGAACTCACAGGGGCTCTCAGCTACGGGCTCCAAACCAGCTACTGGAAATTTCCAGAGTCTTGATTCTGGACCAACATGATTATGGGGAGTAATTCCCCCTTTCCAAAGTGATGCTGGGGAGCATTAGGTCTGCTTTACCCCACCTGTGGGTAATTTTGCACTGGTCCACAGAAAGGGCAATATTGTGAAACGGAGGATCTGCTCCTCCTCCCATCTCTGACCTCCCAACAGTATTCCTCTTTCTGACAGAGGAATTCTACTTTTCTCACTGAATAAATAGTAGAGCAGAATACAGGTAATAATAAAGAGCTGAAGCTTTCAAAGAAAGATTCTAGCTATGTTTTTGTGTCTTTTTATTCCTTTCTCTTTTTTTCTTTTACTTTTTTTTTTTTTTTTAAATTGATGCAGAGCTCCTGGGCATTCACTAAACAACTTCTATCTAACAGGGAGAGTATTGTATTTTGCAACAAATGAGCTGGCAAATAGAAAATTATGCCAAGAAATTGAAACACAATAGTATCTAAGGACAGTAAAGATGGACACTGAAATAATGCAAGTCCGTTCTTTCAGTGAAAGAAGTGAATATTATTCCTTACAGTTACATGGTTTCTGGGCACCCTTACCCCAGTCTTCTGGGGTTTCACATGGTTAATTTTAGCCACTCTTAGTTGCATAACCGTTCCTTTTAGCCTGTGACTCTGGAGTCAACCTCAGGTCAAGCTGCGTCTTGCTGGAGGCTGACATGTAAATATGAGACAGTGTTTCCTAATCCAGATTCTTCAGAAGATCAGAAGCAATGCTACATACTTTCTCTTCTATCCTTCCCTTCACAGTACATTATTTAATATGCAATTCATTTTTTGAAAATATCTTTGATGTTCCTTGAGTACACAGTTATTTCTCACATTGCTGCTGCAATGAAAAATGTTCCAGTTCACTGAATCACCAGTGGTGCTGCATACCTTGAATATACTGCTGACATTTAGCACATTAAGATACTCATTACACACACACTAAAATAATTTTATCCATTAAAAGAAAAAAAATCAAAAGGATTTTTTAAGAATATGGTGTATGGCAATGACAATAAGAATCCTAATGTATTCCACTATGAGTAAACAACAGATTTTAACAATCTAGAAAAGTGCTGATATGTTTATTCCTAACAACTTTTAGTTAAGTAGGTTTTTTTAACTGAAAAAGCAAAAGAAATTGTGCTACAGGCACATCTTCAAAACTATAGGGAAAAACCAGTTCTCTAATGTGGAAGTGCCATAACAAAACTATAATTTTCAAGATGAGGAACATGACAAAGCAAGAAAACATCCTCTGCACATGGTTAAATCATCAAGAAATCTTTTTTTTTTTTTTTAACATGAAGCCTTCCTGTTATTTACAAACTTAGCAAGCAGAAATTTCACTTTCAGTATGCAACCACAAACACCACCTTCATTTTTCACTCCGAATGTTACATAAATAACGAAATTATTGTTTCTAATTTGGTAAAAAGAGCAGACAGCACTTGCTGTTGGGTATCATGGCAAAATCATATACAGGCCTCATTCCTCTGAGGTTTTCCTGACACGACAAATCTGAGCCCTTCTTCCTTCTGTTCAGCGCTTTTTGCCTGTTTCTGAGCAACGTTTTTAATACTTCAGGGTCTGCAGTGAGTGCTAAATGGCAGAAGATAAACTTTCAGAAGGTGTGTTCTATGCTTCTATTCAATGCAATAAGGTATATATAATACTCCATCTTGCTAAGAACTGACTTCTTGTTACAATGGACAGCATTTGGCAGTTACTGAAGTATAAAATCCTGAAAATTAATGAGTGTACATCAGAAGTGAATGTCTGGTTTCTTTCACACAATTTGTGACAGGTAAGACTTATTCTACTTTTACTCCTTATTCAGATAGAAGAACTATAAGGGAAGAATCCCTCTAGCTTTAAAATGGATTCCTTTCTCATTCAAGGAATTCAGTTGAATCTGTTTAGCTTTAGTTTTTCCTCTCCATCTTCCTGACTCACTCTGACTTCCTTGGACATAACTCCCCTTGTGCAAGTGTGCCCATATTTAGAAATGTGCAGAACTTGCAGGGCAGTTCATCAAATGCTTAAATAAGTCTGACTTTGAAAACATTTCCATCTAATGTGATGTTGTGGCACATAAGTTAGGAATTAATTAAGTTAAGGAAATACTTCAATTTTTCATCCACCTGTGTTACTTTGAAGTACATGAGAACTTTTCTTCCTTAATCCCATAGTGAGAGGTGAAGGACAGAGCCTTCAACTTCATTATCTTTATGATTGTCAGGTCCTTCAAGGAAAGTCTTAACTACCAGCTATCATAGTGCCCATCTGCGTTGCTGAGACTTAGAGCAGCATACAGTTTCTGAAAACTGGATAGTTAATAATACTGATGTTTTCTCCCAGTGTTGCAAAATACTTATAATCAAACAAAGTATGTTGAGAAGAGGCAGCATTTCAAGATCATGGATGGGTGCAGCATGTCACAAAGCATCTGTGACAGAGACTTGGGGGATGAATGCCAAAAGCATTGCTATTAGCACTTAGATCTCAAGACTGATTTTGTTCCTAGTGTCTTCTAAGAGCATCTTCTAAGGACACTTCAATATATCACTGTGCAACCTTCTCTCCGTCTCAGCGCTCACTTTTGTCCTTTCTCCCATGTGTTTGTACATCACAACAACGCACACTCCTCTGCACTGTTCTGAGTCCTTTCTACATAGGTGTTAAGAGAATGCAGAACTGTAACAAAGCATCTTCAAAAGCTGTGGATGGCTAGCACTAAGGATAAAGGAAGACCTAGTCCATCCTTGTTATGAACCTCAGTGTTCGTACCAACATAACAAAGCTAATTGCGTTGTTTGCCTGGGAAGATTACTGGATTTAGCCAAGAATGGATATAGGATATATAAGGAAATCTGTCAGACCTACATTATCCAACGTATACCTAGATAATTTACTAGTGCTTCTCTATATGTTCTTATAAAGTAATTAACAAATTTCAAATTTCAATTAACAAATTGGAATAATACTGATTTTAATAAGAATATCAGATACTTGCTATCTTTCAATTATAAGGCATGTACGATTTTTGTAGTTGCAATTACTGTAGAGCTTAGACTTTAAAAAGATTCTAAACTTAATTAGCTTTGAACAATCTGCAGTTGTTGATTTTAATGATCACATATGTAAAATAGTACATCTAAGTCTGACAAGATGTTATTTGTCTTTATAGCTGAAAAATGCTTTTAGCCAACTGGACTACGTATTGGGGTCTGATATTTTGTGAGAGTTTGTGATCTTTAATTTTTTCTGGAGGCAGGAAGAGAAAATACATTTTAACAGAAATTTGTGCATATACACAGTGACAAAAAAAATTATTTTGTTTTAGAGATTATGTGTTGCTTGACATTTTAAAGTATTAAACTGCAAAATTATTGCTTGCAGCAACTATAAATATTTCTTGCCCACTATGTTTCCATGGCAACTGTGCTAATTTATTCAGAGACCTTTGCATTATTTTAATTTAAGAGACACAATAGGATCTGTACTAAAACTGTTCCTAGATTTGACATTCTGATCCTTTCTGAAAATAAAATGTGACATGAAGTATTTTTAGACATAAGCTACATTATTATACAAAGGGCAGGGAAGATGTTTAAGATGCCTTCTTGTAGATTGATACTGCTTAGGTTTTTTATGTGTAGATATAGACCCATACACAATTAGTCCCAGAATAATGGCTCAGAATTTAAGGTACATCTGTTCTCAGTCAGTCATAGCCTTTGAACAGAAATAACTCACACCTAGTGTCATCATAGAGATAATACTTTTTGAACATTTTCACTTATCCTATTGTCTTCCTTTACAAGAAAAAAAAACACTTAGACTTTTTTTGAATTTTCAGAGCAATCTAGTCACTGTATTGCTCTTTGCCTTTGTTTCTAAGTCTCTGATATTCTGGATATGTGAGATTCTTCAGAGACTAGCATTTATATAACGTGTTTACAAATTTTAAAACACTTTAGCAAAACATAACAGGAAATTGTTTTACATGTGCTTGTCCTTAAGATCTGATCAACACCTGATACAGACAGCAAAAGGACCAAAGGTGTAACACAAAGATATTTACTTCTCTCCTCCTTCCTTGGAATTGTTTGCAGCCTCAAAGACTGTCAGATGGAGTATTTCATGTCCAAAATGGAACGTTGAACCAGACTGCCTTGCAGATACCTGTATCTTACAGAAAATGCCTTCTGATCATGGCGTTCATCAAACGCACTTTGAAAACAGTTTTCGCTTTTGTCAGATGAGTGCCACATTGGCAGGGCAGTGCTGCAAGTTTTGTGCAGCTTACTCACATATACTTTGTGGCTATGTAAAGGAGTTCAGTCTCCAAAGCTGTCATTAAAAGCTTTGTGTGAGCAGCAAATTCCCTTTAAAATCTAGGCATTTTTCCTCTGCACACAAATACGAGTAAATTGATAGGTGTAAAGTAAATAACTTCTATTAATACCACCTTTTTATCCTGAGCTTGGAATCAAATTAAAGGATTCAAAATTTCATTGCCTTTTTTATAACTATTAGTATAAAACTGTTTATTTCAGCTATACCAAAAGATGAATTTGATATTGAAAATGACTGACTGTTGAGAAACCTTTGTACCCACAGGTTTTGACTTCAGACAAGGATGTTTTTGAAAGACAGACTAATTTTAATTGAAAATTCAATCTGCATGTCTAATCCCTGGTTGCTGGTGGCAAAAAACTAATCAAAAAAATGTACTGGAGTATTCAAAATCCTTTCTCTAAGAAACTATAATAAACCAGTTAACAACTTATATATTCCTACTGCAAGAGGATGATACATGTTGAAAGGTTCATCTACTGAGTTTATATGCTCTTCACATGCGCATAGGTAGCTGAAATTTAAAATCTTCATCAATTTACATAGGAAATCAATTAGGAAATAACCTTATTATTCAAACTCTGCAACAGAAATATCTTCTTTCTCTTTAATTACTGTAACTATCCAAAAGTAGTTTCATTCAGCTAGCAAATAAGAAGATTGCTCAATGTGTAATTTTCCATGACTGCAGCAGTTTTAAAGATTGAACCTCCAAACATACTCCCAATGGGCTGCATGTCTATGTGATATTCAACAATTATAAGAAATAAGCCCAGCTGCAGAATTAGATGGTAGTGTTCAACTCAGATGTTATTTAATTACTTGCATTGATGATCACAGGAGCATCTAGCAACCCAGCAATAGCATTTTGTCACATATCTTGTACATGTACATGTGTAAGGGTGCTTTATTATTTAGAGGATAAACTTCTCAAACCAAAGACTGAATATACAGGAAAGTAGATGTTGCTAAGGCCCTCAATTTATAGCCAGATAATTGAAACACAAAGATAATAAACCATGAGTTGTACTCCAGTTCCCCTAAATATTTCTATCCTCAAGCAAATTAATTTCCTTGCTGTCTAATACTTCATCTAGCATTTGTGGGTTTTTTTATTGTTCAAGCTGAACACTGACTGGATACAGCATGTGGGAAAAAGTGACAATTGCAGGCAATTGAATTAACCTAGAAACACATTCGTGGTGATGATTTCTAAATCAAGACTTGGTAGGTTTATATGGACAATTGTGAAAAAAATCACCGGAGAGCAAGTAATATACAACTTTTCATCTGTGCAAGAAAAAAATGCCAGAGGTATAATTAAGTCCTCGATTTGCGGCCTGTAACTTTTCAACATTTTCGAAAGAGACATGGTTTAAAGTGTGGATCTATCCTGGGGACTAACCCATATCAAAAAAAAAAAAAAAAATTGAAAGCCCTCTTCACTTTTCCTCTTAGACATTCAGTTTATCTTAGAGGGAGGTAGCTGGTTTTCATGCTCTAGGATCAGCTTCATGCTTTCAGATTAAAGAGCTGGGAGATCATTCAGACAGACTATCTGCCACCAACCATACCCTCATACAAAATGCTACAAATACTAACAGTATCCAGTTCAGAAATTCATATATTTGCTTTAAGGTCAGCTTGAAGATCAAAGCTCTGTTTTAAACCGCTGAGTATGATGTATTTAGTTTCAAGTTACCTTCATATCCCTTTTAAGTGTTCGAACTATTTTCAGCTTTGTGTGCCTTCAATGATCAGAGATAGAAAACATGTATCTGTCAAGCTCTTAGGAAGTCTTATGGTATCACTTTACATGGAGGATCTCAGAGAGCTCCCAGTATGAGGAACACAGTGTCTTTTCAGCTTCCAAGATCCAAGAGATCTCCATATAAACAGAATCAACAGGTGAGCTGAAAAAACCCTTCCAGTTCTGTGAATCTAGTAAACAGAAGACGGATCATAGGGGGTGTCTAGAACAGTCTCCTCCCCAAGGCAGGGACAGGTTTCCTGTCAAGACCAGTGGCTCAGAACTTGATCTAGTTGGGTCTTGCTGATCCCCAAGCACGAAGATTGCTTAACCTCCCTGGACATCATGTTTCTCTGCTGTACTGTCCTCATGGAGTAAAAGGTTTTCTGAAATTCGTCCTGGACATTTTCTCGTTCAGTTTATGACCCTTGTTTCATTCTCTTGCTGTGCACCAGTGCAAGAAATCTGGCTCTATCATTTTGATCACATCACTGTAGTTATGGGAGGATGTCACTGGGAGTGCTCAAAGCCATCTCTTCAGCAAACTTCTGTCCCTCACTTATCCTCTCAGGTGACATCTTCCCCTGAGCCTCTGTTGTATTTGCTCCAGTTTAGCTATGCCTTTCTTGCGTTGTGGAACCTAGTACTGTTGCAGTATCTTTCTGTGATCTAATCATCACTTCCCTCAACCTATTGCCTCTTGAGCTCAGCCTGCTCAAGGAGATAGTCAAGGAGATAGTTTGCTTTTGTTCCTTCTAGAGCGCACAGCTCCCATTCAGCAAATGGAGGGTTAAGTTTTCATAAACTTCTTTCAGGAAAACTTTAAACCCAGCAGAAATATTGGCAGTGTCTTTGGCTGAATTAGTTTACTCAACTGTTTTTCATTTCCATTTGCACTGCTGGATTGCTTTAGCTCTGAGCTGTTCCTCAGAAACCAGCTCGAAACAAGGTGGCCAGCAGGACCCTAGTTCATAGGGGTAGCAAAAGGTTTGGCTTCAATTGCTGCAGTTACAGCCTTTTGTGGGTAACAGCAGCACCATCAGAGACTAAAATTTTCTGTGTGGAAATCTGCCAAAAAGTATTGTAATATCCTATTTCAAATGTCAATCTATGCTTAGCTCTGCAGAAAATAATAATGCCTGTTGAAAATTGAAGAGATTTATATATATACATATATAAATATATATTTTCTGTGAATTGTACTCCCATGATATTTCTCTTATTTTTTTCTGTTTTCTGTCTTTTCTTCCTGCCTGTTTTTTTCCCCTTTCAATCCAAACTGGACATCTGTCTGCCAGGAAGTGAACTGAGGGCTAAGATATTACATATGGTAGCAAATCATCCTTGCACAATAAGATTTTTTAAACTAATTTAAGTTGGATTAGATTCAGTGCTGAACAGCTCTACAATCCTGGACTATTTGATGTTTTTTTTCACTCACTTATATGTTGTGTGTAGAAATTTCCTTGCATGGGCATACTTTTCAACAAATAATTTTACCTCTGGACAGCTTATGTGTCAACTGAGTTCAACCGCACTGAGGAATTAATTTTAGCTACATTCTGTATTGTGACATAGAAATGTCCTGAAGATATAGTTATCAAATATGTCTCAGATAAATCCCTGTTTCTCAGGTTTGTTTTTAGTAGAACACCCCAAAGAGGATGATGCCTTGGAGCAATTAAAGTTGGAGATGCAATAATGTTGCCACTGACAACCTTAGTAGAAATTCTTTATAAAGCTACTCATAAAAACATATTCAAGATTTAGAAGAAATTAAGACACCAAAGAGATGTACTGAGGCCCACAGCTATTTTGCAAGTAATTTACAGTATCAAAAATAGTTACTCTGTCTTGTAATTGATTTTCAGGGATTCATCAGCATTTACATAAATCATTACAGATTGAGTGTTGTGCTTCTTTCCTTTAAAACATCTTATTTACACCACTATACTGTCACTCATTCGTGAAGGTGCCATTAAACCAGTGTAAGCAGAAATTACTCAGGCTCCATCAGTGTAACAGAATAAGGCAAAGATCTTAATTCAGGGGTGTTTTAATGCTTCATTGCTGAGCAAAAGGTGTAAGAACCCAACTAAAATAACAATCCTCATGTGTAGTGAAAAATTTTAAGTCATGAAAGTACTAAAAAACACAGAAAGAGGCACAGATGCTGCTCTCAGTCCTGTCAGGGTTACCATCGCTCCCTGCAGCAGAGAAGAGATGCTCCCTTGGGACGATGATGCTGGCTGGCAGCTGTCTTTCAGATGACCAACAGAGATGTCAGTCAGATGCTGCTTTGAACAGGAGATAGTCTGGTCCATTTAAGAAGATACTTCTTAAATGCAAAGGCCTTTAAGTTACTCCTGACATGGTAGACTACACAGGTCAGTAATATAGCTGTAAAACACTTGTAAAAAAGAAACATTGAGGAACATTTCATGTTTTACCAGCTCACATTTTGAAGATATATGCAATCACTAACATTTCTTCTTTTTTTCCCAACTTTCAAGACAAATTTACTTGCAACATGAGGAGGACAAATATTTCTAATCACGCACCAGGGACTCGGAAAAAAAGCACAACAAAATAGCAGTCTCTTTTAACACAAACTTCATAAGAGAGCATTGCTATAAACAAAGTACACATACCTGCACCAAACCCACCCCATAGTCTGAACTATATTGTACTTTTACTGATCAGCTTTAGACATACAGAATCTCACTAAAAAGGCTTCAGCAAGGGTAGAGTAGAAATTCTTCCTTGTATGTTCATTAGCATATATTGGCTTTTTTACACATATATAGAAAACTATATTAGAGAACAGAGAAGTAATTCAAAATTTTCCAGAATCACTGACTTTTATGGTCAAAAATAATGAAAAAAGCTCATAAAAAGAGAAACTACAAAAAAAAAAAAGGCAGATGAAACACACCTAGCGTGCATTCTTTGGGTTCATGCCATTCTACTACCTGCTGTACTTAGTGACCATACTTCAGTAGAGGTTCCTGGTTCTCTACAAGTATGCTGCTTGTAGGGAGCCAGGGAACAACCAGGGAAGGTACAAGGAATCAGCTTTACATTCTCTTGCTGTAAACCCTCACCTGGTCCCAGAGCACAGGAGAATGCTGCAGGAGTGTTGAGGAACTTGTGCAATGCTTCAAGATAGGCAAGTACAAAAATACGGCACTTGTAAATCTGACTGATAGGCAGCTTATTGTGATTAGTTTTACATGATGCTTTGATAGCTGTTAAATGTGGTGTGTTTTTTTGTTTTATTTTGCTCTTTATACAGAAAGATATTATATATGTGTGCAATAAATGTACATAAAATTTTTTGGAAGCAGAAAAGGCAACTGAAAACATCAGTGACAAATACGTGTGGCATGTTTTCTTTTCTCTCCAAAAACCTCCCACTAAAATATTTTCTCATCCTCCCTATCATGTCAAATTGTGATGTTTTGTGAAAGAAGTCACAATAAAACTGTGGAAAGGCAGTTTTCGTTGTAGTATGGCCAGTCTTTACCTGTGCTAGAAACACTAGAGAAAACTCAGATAAAGGTGTTTGGGAGCATCAGCTGAGTGTCTTTTACCTTCGTTCTTCCAAAAGATTGTAAAATCTCCATCACCTTGTTATCTCTAACCCCAGATACTGTCCTAATAAAACCATTACATTTCTAACAGTTTTGTATAGCCACAGTTACAATACAGTACATGACCTACAGAATAATTTTTTTAAGATCTCTCTGCTTGTGTTCTGCTCAACTTATTGCTGCCCCAGATCTATGCTGCAGGCCAGAACATTGTTTGTCACAACAGAAAGCAAGCAGTTTCTTATAAATGCTACTATGAACAGACATTTACCAAGCTGTAGGTAACTCTTGGTCTCTAAGTGTCAAACTGCAAGTGCATCTGACTTGAACTCTTGATTAATCCACTCAAAACAAGAGAAAGAAATATATTTCCTAATGAAATTATTCCAAACTAGGAAGCAGTAGATCTATACAGGCTCTTGTGAACAAGTATCTACACTATTTTTTCCTCTCTCTACTTATGCACATTGCTCTGTGCACAAAGGGAGAGTGAAAAGTCACACAATAAGATTATCAGTTATTTCCAAATACTTTTAAACCTAGGTGAATGAAAGGAAGGAAGGAAAGGAGAGGAAAAGGAGGGAAGTATGGAGTGAAGAAGGAAATGGTGGAGAGAAAAAGAAAACAATTTGTACCTTGGCCAATGGAATGCTGAACTCAGAACAGAAAGAAAAATAACATAATGCTCTCTCTGGAACGGAGAAGTGTAACTTTTGCTGGGGGTAGACAGATGTGAATGAATCAAGGAGAAGAGCAGGATGCAAGAAAAGAACAGTATTTGCCATGGGTTTGTATGAGCCTAAAATAATGGAGATCTCAGTGTACTGTGAGACCTCAATGTCAAGGGAAGCATTACAGTGCATAAAGATAAAACTTTACAAGCAATGTTACAAATTTGAAATTGCTCTGCAAGTCCCAGGGCCTAAATGAAACCCCAAAATGAGCTCACATGCTTATATCCCATATATATAAAATATGCCATGGAGAGTTAGTGTACCTTTCTGAGATTTAACAAAAGAAAGGGAAAACCACAGTGAAATAAGTCATAATACAGCTCTTGGCAGGGAACAAAAGGAGATCCATTTTAAAGGCCATGAATTTAATTTTTCTAAATTCCCATGTGGGCTAAGGAGAAGATTTTAGAAGCAAAAAACCCAAAGGAGTTTCAGGGTATGCCACTGAGAAGGTGCACTACATTTCTTAATGCATTGTCCAAACCCTGTTGTCACATATCACAGATCCCAGATAGTTTCTGCGCTGTAAAAACATGATATAAGCCTATAAATACCAAAACAAAGTAAATAATGAATAATCCAAATATGTTAGGCAGATAAAGTACTTCCTATATAATAGCTTGGGCTATCAACCACTGGTACCTAACATTTTCCAGTAAAGTAAGGACATTGAAGTCTTGAGATTTTCCTTCATATCTACAAGGTTATTGGTAGTGACTCCATTTAATTATTGTGTCAGGTTTTCTTTTTAGTTCGAGACAAGAGCATTAGTTGAATTGTAATATAAGTACATGTACTAATACTACCTTTACTGTTTATTAAAGGTATTCTTCAAATTGTCCATTTCAATGCATCACCACCTGTGTGACTTGGGTGAGATTAACTCAGACAATATCAGTAAAATATTCAAAGGGGTTGAAATCAGTCCTAGTGTATGGGGCTGATTTAGAGGATTGTGGATCAGGTCCCAGATCAATCATCACTGAAAAAAAAAAGCCAACAAAAAAGGACAAGCAATTGACTTTTCACTTTGAAAGACAAAGTAAATCCTCTGACCTTTTCTGTGTATGCTTCTGACCCCTGGACATGTTCAACTTCTTAGGGCTTATATGTTATTCACATGCCTTGGTTTTCCCAGAAAATAAATAATCACATGACCAAGACTGACAGTACAGCTATATTTTAACAAGGTTTTCTCTCTAGATTCACGTGGGAATAGAAACATACATTACAATATATGCTTAAAATCAGATTAGACATATATTGTATCATGGTATACATTATGAAAGAATCGTTTTCTTTTTCTAATTATAATGTGAGCTGAACGCTACATTGTAGTATCCTTTTTTTTAGCTCTGCTCTAGTGTGTGAGATTTTTTTATTACTATCCAGTATTTAAATAGCTGCACCTCAACATTTTTTCTTCAATATTTGATTCCTTCCCCTGTTCAAGTCTTTTTAAAATATTCATGAATAAACGATGTTACTCAACACAGTATTTGATTCTGTAGTCTGTAAGAAACTCTTATAAGCATTAAAACCAAGGCACCTATGTTTACTTCAGTCTGCTTCAGTCAAGCAAGAGGGAGGTCTTAAAGTCCATAGGAGGTTTGATGAAGACCAAGATTAGCATATCCATCAGTCTGAAATGGTCAGCCAGTGGGACTTGAAATAAATAATAGAGTGAATTGGATGAAAAAGAAATTACCAGAAAAAGGTCATCTTTTCAGAGCCATGGAGAAAATAGGGTTGTCTTTATCTTTGGGGTTAGGGTAGAGAAAAGAGATGTATCACTGCATTTAATTTTGCAATTGCTGAATTGCAAAGCTAATGTTATACTCTTCCCAGGCTGCTTTTTAGATATTTTTTTGGCCTGCAAAATAGAATTACCAATTTGATAAATGCTCTATTTGGATGGAATATAAAGTTTTCTTGAGTGCACAGAATGTTATCTTATTGATTTTAGCGCTAGTCTGTAGCTTTATCTGAGAAACGGTATCCTGGATCAGAACACATTGTTATTATTAATAAGAAAAAATATAAAAGACAGTATCGTTAATTTACCAAGGAGTAAACTGGTGTATGGATTCACATATCAGATTCAAACAGACAAGCCTGTATTGTTTGTAAATAACAACTTCTTGCAAGCAATTTCTGAAAAGAAACTTTGGGACAAATTAATTGCAACAAAATCCCTGTTAGATTTCTTACAGGTTCTATTCATAGTTAATCACCAGATCATTCCTTTGTACATCAAAGCTTGCCCTGAATGCACATCTGGGTGAGACAGGGGGCATTCCCCTCCCCAGCTCACTCTGCTCCGGGCCATCCCTGTGGGGCAGAGCTAAGCAGAGCAGAAGGACTCACCACTGCTCTCAGACTTCTGCCCACCAGACCAGCAGTGTCACAAGGGCCTCACAGCTGCTGCTGAGCTCTCTGGCATGTAACCACACAGTCAAACAAATCAGACACAATTGGGCCTGCTTAAAATAATATAAATAATCCTGTAAATGGCTCTGTAGCTAGTAAATATCAAAAGCTCTCCAGTGTGCTTGTGGGCTGAGTTAATATGGTACTTACCACAGCAAGAAGGTCCTCTTGCTTTCCCTTAGTGCCTTGGTCCCAAATGGAAGAGCAGGGCTGGAACTCTGCCATGACCACACTGAGAGACTTCCTGAGGCAGACACAGCTCCAGAAGGAGTGACAGCATGTCCCAGAAGCTTTAGTCCCAGCTATTGCCCAGAAAAGCTATGTCCAAGTTTAACTGTCTCCACTAATTCTTGTCCTCCTTCTGGGACAACATAACAATCTCTTGGAAGCAAGAAAGAAAAAAAAGCAAAATTAATCTCAACTTTTAAAAATATTTCAAAATAAATTATATAAAGATAAGTGTGGCAAAGTAATAGGTCATACTCGTAGCAGGACCGAGTATTCGACAATGAACATACAGAACAAGTTGTCAATGGTGAATATCAGTCAGTGTAAAGTAGCTTCAAGTTATAAATAATTTCAAAACCCCAGAAAGCACAGTTGTTTAGATAAAATTAATTACTTTAATTCATCAGACAGAGGATAAATGAGAGAAAAAAATGAGTTTGTTGATCCAAGAGAGGCTGGGGAAAGCTTATACAGTGTGAAAATTTCCTAATTTTAAAAATAAATCTCTTTTCTGGATCAATGACAGCAGTACGGAGCTTCTGGAGAGGGTTTTTCCTATTTGTTTATTTCTTGGGTTTTATACACAAATAAAAGAGGAACGTGGACTCTGGGAGTTTCGTGAGATGTTTTCAGGTTTTTGGCGATATCTACATGTAAGTTACCTGTGTTTACAGCCAGTCTCTGTACAGTATCATTTCAGTGACTGGAAGCTGTGTATGTCACACTAATGCAAAGAGCCCACGGTTCTTATGCTTGACTTTAAAGATACTTTTGAAGGACTAGTACTAAGGAAAGGGCCATGACTGATAGGAAACGTAGAAAGAGCAATTCCTAGTCCAAAATTAGTGAGGTACATGAGGCAACAAGGAAACAAAATCAAAGTTAGCGAAAGAGGGAACCAGAGCTAAAATAAATTTATATTGGGGGGTTCCTAACAAACATTATGTTCAAGAAATTAATCAATTTGCAGCAAAAGAAAAAGAAGCAGAAATCTCCAGTGCAGATCTGGAAAGGTGTTTTTAAGAAGTTTGTAGGGTAATATGGGTGCAATTCAGAAATTAAAAAACAATCAACAGTATAGATGTTAGAAGCATCAACAGAAAACACAGAAACCATCTTTGCAGAATCAGAAAGTGAGACATAACGGGTGAGCATACACTCAGAAAACTATAGAAACACAGGGCTTTTCTGGACTTGGGTACACTAAACAACCTGTCTGAAAAACCATAATTGCTGTTTTGCCCAGCCTCTCTGTAGACCTGCACTCTGCAAGGATACTCACACTCCAGACAGTGGATTCCACTTTTCAGCTCCATAAGTTCTTTATGAGTCTACTTATCTGCAGAGTTTTTGAAATGCATGGCTAGAGGTATTAAATTACACTTCGAAAAAAAAATATATTTCCCATTCCCATGTAGCTCTAAAGGGCTGAAGATACAGAGCTCTCTCTCACTGAAAGTCTCATTTGAAAAATGTACACATTTGTCTTGGAAAGAACTTTTCCTCTATTTCAATGTCTGTAAAATGGTGGATGTACTAGAGAAACATAAGAATTGTTCACTGACCTGCAGAGGTTTATCTTATTTGTTTAGTTCTTCTCCTGTTATTATAAATGGTGCTGTCAAAAGCCTTCCTGTGAAAATATAAGTAGAACATAGGCAAAAAAGAATGTTTTTGGCACTGTATGACAAACACTAAACTGAAAACAGAACTCTAAAACAAAACACAACATCTTATTCTTTCTAATAACATACATTTATTTACTCAGGACAGATTTTTCAAGGGAATAAAAGAACTGAAATTGAAAAAAAACTATTTTGAAAAATCATACATCATATAGCTGTACTGGTAGCATACTGGTATGTCTGTCAAAACTGTATATGGAGGCTCATGTGACTGAAATGGAGAAAAAACAAACAAACAAAAAAAAAGCCAACCAGATATAAAAGCCTGGGCAAAGATTGCAAGTAAAAAAGAAATTTAGGAATATTTTAGAAGATATCAAATGCCAATTACTAAACATTACTTTTGTTTCAAATCTCTGTAACCTGTGTGTATTTAAAAATCAGGATAAATGTGTTAATCAGATCTTGATTATAAAGCAGAAGCACTTTTTTTTATAAGTCACCAGATGGGAAAACATGCAATGTCATATATTCTGTACCTCTGCACAAAGAAATCTGCTTTATTTTGTTTGAAGGACTGAACTGCTAAATTTTCTTACTCTCCACAGCTGTTTTTCTCCAAAAGGAGAGGCTGTTAAGTAATGGTAGAAATGAGCTGAAAAGCACAGAATGAGAACAGCTAGTCAGCCTTATGTATGGGTGATTATGTGAGAGGGAGAAAGATAAAATAAGAATGGATGTCTTTGTACTTTTTTGTTACAAGAAACAAAGTAAAGCATGATTTGTATTAGGACTTTTGTACTTGATTTGACTGCCATTTAAAAGTGACTCTGAGATCATGGCAATCTAAATATAGGGATATTTACTATAGATGAAAAAGATTTATTTTTATTCTGAAGCAAAACATAAGAGCATGGAAAAAGATTTAATTTACAGCATTCATAGACCCAGGCTGCAGTGTCTGTGGTAAAGATTAAATACTTGAATAAAAACTGTTAAATTACTACCTTTGATAATAGCCTTAAAATTACTATGAATCAAAAATATTTGCACTAACTCCTTGATATTTGAGATATCATTAAGACACAAAATACCTTTTCTCATGGGTGAATTCTAAGTATAAGATGGTTCTTGAGTTTACCGATGGAAAATACAACTTTAATTCACACAAATGGATAATAGATATGTATCAGTTTGTAATTTAACCCCACCCAGCATCCAAGCCCCACCCAGCTGCCTACTCACTCCCTGACCAGCAGGATCCGGGAGAGAATCAGGAGGGTAAAAGCCAGAAAACTCATGGGTTTGTCTTGTAAAGAAAGTTTAATAGGGAGAGCAAAAGCTGTGCTCACGTGCAAAACAAAACAAGGAATTAATTCACTGCTTCCCATGGGCAGGCAGGTGTTCAGCCACCCCCAGGAAAGCATGATCCTATCTCACATAACGGTTACTTGGGAAGACAAACATCCTCACTCCAATATCTCCCCTTCTTCCCCTCCTGCTTTTTATACTGATCATGATGTCATATGGTATGGACTGTCAATTGGTCATCTGGGGTCACCTGTCCCACATGTGTCTCCCCCCAGTTTCCCAAGCACCCTCAGCTTCCTCACCAGCGTGGCAGTATGAAAAGCAGAAAAGGCCTTGGCTCTGTGCTAGCACTGCAATAACAAAACCTTCCCAATATTATCAGCCCTATGTTCAGCACAAATCCAAAACACAGCCCCATACCAGCCACTGTGAAGAAATTTAACTCTACCCCAACCAAAACCAGCACAATCCATTCTTCTGGAAATGTCTTTTTTTTAGAGAGATCTAGATTTATGTGGATTTTCCAGAAAGTCCCAGTACATTCCAAACTGCTACTGAGGAAACAGTGGGTAGCCCCAAAATAGAACACGTCCCAATTAACTTCTAGCACAGCAGGGTAAGATGGGAATAATATAAGAAGTTTGGATTCCATTTAAAACTGCCTGGACTTCACTGCATTTCTTGGACCCCTACTAACTGGAAATTCAAGAGTCTAGAAACATAGTTCATTTTACCATGACTGAAATTAAACCCCTGGTAGGATGAATCACACTTTTAATTTCATTGACTCTCCTACATATATCCCCACTGATTGCTTATATTCCCACTGATTACAAATGGAGCCTTGAATAGCTGGTTTAGCTTTAAGTTTAAATTATAAACAGCTGATGATTGGTAAGACTTAATGACAGATCTTGTGAATCCATTCAAAACACTAATTTCTGGCAACAATAGTTTCTGGAAAAACATTGCCAGTTTCTTTTATTTAGATGAGCCTGATATCATTATCACTATGATCTTAAGGTTTGATAGACGGTAAACAAGTTTAGTACAGTCCTCGTGTTTTAGTTTCCCAAACGATCATTTTGAGCTGTACAAAGAGGAGGCATTGTTTGACTGCTTAAAAATAGTGAGTTTAATCAACCAATACATGAACATTCCCAACAGCTTACCACAGTTAGAAATGTAACTTAGTAAACTAGGAAAACTTTTACGAATGGAGAAAAAATGCATTGATAGAACTCCTGACCCACTAGGGGTGTCAGATCATCAGCTATCTCCTCCAAAGGATCTCAGGAGGGGGTGGATGCTTAAGAAGTTCCCAAAGAGCTTTGTAAAGGTTGTGTAAGGATTGTGGGCTATCAGATTCCTGAGCAAGCACATAGGGTTTCGGAGAGAAGCTTAGTAAGTCTCCTGAGTTTTGCAAGGATTGAGGAGAGCTCCAACATACTGCTAGGGGAGATTTTATAGTTTTGTGTGACTGTTAAATCTAGAGAAAAAGGAGTACATCAACTTTCATTTCTCCCCCCCAAAAAATTAGCAAGATGCAAAATATATGGGTTTCCAAAAAGTTTACTTTTTGACCTTTAGAAACAACTGGTTTTCCTAATGGTAGTCCTCTTGCCCTGAATTCACTTCTATGTGTGGCTAACCTTAACTTTGAGATGATTAAAGACTTTTATTTTCTCCTTGTCCTCTGGTCAGGGATTTAACAAGTGACAGTTCCAGCTACTTACAGAGCAGTAGCAATGGTATCAAAGGAGATAAGCATCACTTTTTTTTCCTGTCATGGTTATATGCAAACTTCAGGCAGCAAAACCCTTACACTATTTAAAGTTAAATTTTGTGTGTGCTTACAGTTGGAGAGGATTGTTTCTAAAGTGAGAAATGCCTCTCATTATTTCTGAAGACAGACAAGTCTTTGAAGAAATAGTTTTTGAAGTCAGTGTTTAATAATCTGAAAAATCATGAAAATGCTGGAATGCAGGAATATTGTACATAAAAGCTACTTCAATTTTTTTTTAAAACGTCTCTCTTAGGTTCAAAAGTTCACTTCAGTGACATTGTGTAATTAAAGACCTAAAAGTCTGGATGATTGAAATACTCTAGGGTGCAAAATTGCAGAGAAATACTGGAAGTCAGGCTTTACTGAGATATTTTAAAGGCTGAATTTTTTCTCCTCTATATGAAGTCGAGAATAACATCTTAGAAGAACACACAATGAAACAAGGAAAGAGATTTTTTCACACAGTTTTTGACGCTCCAGAAATATCTGGTTCAGGTCACCTCAAGTTTCAGTGAAGCATTTCTCTACGAACATTCATATTATCACACTTTTGGAAGACCCAGTGTCTTGGCACTATACAGACCCTAAAAAAAAACCCAAAAAAACCCCAGGCATTCCCTCCCCAGAACTGTTTTCAATACAGTCCTGAAAAGAGAGAAACAGTGACTTGAAATGACTCACTAGGGTCACTCCATTAGTCATCAGCAGTGCCAAGAATAGAAAACAGGTTTTCTCATTCCATGCCTCAGACCTAATTTGTTAGACTATATTGCTTTCCAGTCAGAATGGTGTCTGTGACAGTGTGTAATAATATAATGTGGTTTTCTCCTTTCAGCCCCTTTGTCCTTCTCCAGACTAAGGCTTGCATACTTCACTTCAGGTTTTCAATACTTAAAAAGTAATTATTTCACTTTAAAGATATCATCACAGCACTACTCTTGTATTCAAAATGTTGCATGAAGCTGCAAGTGTCCCTTCTCAGTGACTCCTGAGTTAAATAGGAAGAAAATTACTATCCTCTTCACTTCAAGACATATTTTCCTTTGATTTACTAATTCATTTTATTTTATCAGCTACCTGAGTACCCATTTGAAACCATTTTTATAAAGTAATTGTTTTCAGTGAGAGAAATGCATTTTACAAATTCTAAGCCTTTCACAGAAATAGGGAAAAATTAAATTGGATAGGGTAGTCATGATTTTTGTCTAGAAAAAATAAAGGCTGTTGTTGCTTAGAGGATCAAAGATCACAAACAAAAATGAAATCCTATTTTGAAGAAAGCTATATTCTACTTTCAGAGCACAAATAAAAAATCAAGGTCCAAAATTAACTTCTGAAAAAATTAACCATCGCTAACCACTTATTGTACACAATACAATGGAAGCAATAACTCCTTACACTGCTGCTGTTTTGTAATGAACTATTGTACTTTTCTATATTAGAAAAGGTTATGCTCATACGAAAGACAATTGCTCTGCTGTTTGAATGCAAATGATGTAATATTGTTCCTTACTTTGAAAGCAACTTTCCTAACCAAATAAACTGGTCTTTATCTGATGAGAATTTCAACATGTAAAGTGATTTTTTAAATAAGGCCAGACAGTAATAATGTTTTCTTAGGATTATCTTACCCTTTCTCACTGAACAGTTAAGTCAGAGATTATTTTCTCTACTGGTGTTTATATTGATTGAATTAAATTCTTTGGTACACTTTATTATGTACACAAGTCCTCGTGCTTTATCTGTATGTGCAGTTTGTCCTTCTTACAGAATTACTACATGGAAGTTCTACAAGGAGGATAAACAGCAATAATGGAGCTTGGTTTTTTCCTGTACATATTTAATGAACTTCATCCAAAATTGTGATGGGAATCAGCAGTCAAGCACAAGGCCACCCTTTCACAGCCTGCACGAGGGTCAATAGCATTGACCTTATTTAAAGAGCAATTCAAAGAGACTGGGCAACTGAAGATAACAGAGAGAAGGAAGTGCTTCTGCTGGCCTTTGTCTCTGACAGGGTTGAAATACCCAAATTCTGATGGCAAAGAAATTTGGAGTGGCCGTGTACTGACCAGCTGAGTCGATACCTACAAAGCTTTGGGTGCCAAAACCACTTTATTGAGTTGTATATAATGCAGGGTTAAGTTCTCCATAGGATTTGTAGAAACAGCTAAAAAGATTGCATTTTGTAATATGAACATGCATTACATGCAAAGTAAGTATAGTCTTTGAAATAGTACTGGTCAAGATATCAATTTCACTTGTTATGGGGCAAATCACTGAGGGGGTAAATCCTGTGAAGGGGCATATCAAACAGCTTTGCAGCAAGTTTGTATTTCTCCTTCTCTGACTTTTCAGTGCTGACAAATATCCATTAAAACCTGCTCACACTCATTCTGCCCATATCTGCCTACTATAGTATAATTAACTTTCATCTGAGAGTATATATCAGAAGTAAATCAGTGGTAGATTACATCCATGAGCAAATATTTGCTCCATTAACTCTAGTAAGGACTGGAGGTGTTTGGGCATCAGAAGTCTTACTATTTTTGAGAGACAGGACTTTTTCAGTCCTTTAAAGGTCAAAACTAGTCTGACAGCGGAGAACACAAATTCCAAAGTTTGCAGAGAATGCTCCCAATTTTCTGACCTTTGAAACCGTGAGCTGTTCAAGGACCACAGCTTATCTCAGTTTTATTTGCAGCCTTTAAGGACAGGTGTGGGTTTCACCTAGTCTTTCAAGCAGAGTATATTGTGCCTGATCCCATCCCACTTACCAAATAACATGCACTCATCAATTTTGAACCAAAAATTCATGAGTGAGTTGACCAGGTACCTATTCATTGTAATACCACTGCATACATTGTGATAATTCTGGTATTTGAAACTGGAATTATAAAACAGTTCATCAGAATTTAAATCCCTTTTCTTCTTGTACCTTTATTGGGACAAAAAAAATTGCAATATGTGCAGATGGAAAAGCTGACTATATTTGTCTACTAGACATTCATTTTGTATTGCATTTATTGCCTTGGCCACAGGGATGTGTCACTGCTAAACCAGTTGGCACATTCAGTTTGCTGGGCTGATTGATTCTCCTTTTCAGAAAATGTATAGTGAATTATGCTCACAATGTAGCATAATTTTATTATTGCTTTGGTGAGGCAGTTAAATGTTTGTCTAACACCTATTCATGCCAAAATGCTATGGAATAGCTTGTAAAAGACTATAAAATGCATAATACAATTTAGAAGTCAGATTGTACCTTTCATTTTCTATTCATGTGCACATTATGTTGAGTTCTTCTTTGGTCTTTCAATACTTAAAGGGAGTTTTAAGAAAGATGTGGACAGACTTTTTAACAGGGTCTGTTGTGATAGGACAACTGGTAATGATTTAAATTAAAAGAGGGTAAATTTAAATTAGATGTAATTAGGATTTATTTGTTTTTTTACAATGAGGATGGTGAAACACTGGATGAGGTTTCCCAGAGAAGAAGTAGATATCCCATACCTGGAAAGAGTCATGGTCAGGTTGGATGGGACTCTGAGCAACCCAGTCTAGCTGGAGATAGCCCTGCTTATTGCAGGGGTGTTGGACTAGATGACCTTTAAATGTTCCAACCCAAACTATTCTATGACTCCAGCATGGAAGACAACAATGTTTTCTTCTTTCTTAATTTCCTGTTCTAATGAATCAGATCCATGTCATTTTCTATACAGAGACACAGATTTGTGTTTCTTTGAAAGTGATCAGGTCAAAAAGCTCTGAAGAGGTTTTATAACATATTAAAGGTAATTTTCACAATATAAAACTGGGAAATAGGTTGTCATTTTTACAGGTTTCATCACCTTAACTCCTTTCTAACATTGTGGGTTATGAAAATTAACTTATTGCAGATCATGCACTAATATGCATGTTTATATTTGGTTATAACATCCTGAAAAAGTAGGGGTGAAAGTTACACTTTCGATTATTCTCTTCCTCAGCAGTATTCAAGGACAGGTGGTACAAATGGAAACAAATATTTATGTTAAAACTGCAATATGTGAGGATAAAATTAATTCCGTTCATCTGTGAACTTACAATAAAGCGGGATCATGTACAGAAGTGCCTCATACAGAAAGCGAATAAATTAAAAGCTATATTGGGAATACTGCCGACTTATATGGCTCTGCTGTAAAATATTTATGATAAAGGTATTCTTTTAACATTTTATTGTACTTTTAAGACCAATTTAAAGTTTTTCTCAAATTTTCTTTCCATATTCTGAGACGTGAGCTCAACATAGAGAAGATACAATTTCAACTGTGTTGGACTAAACTTAGTTTCTATGCTAAAGATCCATCTTTATTAAACTGCAGACCTACCAGGTAACTTAAAATGTCTATATGCACTTCTATGCACACATATGGCCATTAGCTCTTTCGAATAATGAAATATGGAATGCTGGTACTGTTGATATGGAAAGAGCATATAAATAGTAGAAAACACAGAAACACATACTGGGGGACAGAATTTCTCAGTGCATGAACCACGGGATGACTTCCTACACAGCAACCCCCCTCAGTTACTTCTCACCTTCTGTGAGAATATCTTTACCTCAAAATGATGTTGAAGAGACAGAGTCACATCAGCAATAAAGGCAGATTATTGGTGTCACTTCTATAATTCACTGGTTTTCTCCCTTCCCTTCCTCCTTCCTTTCCCCTCCCTTCCCTTTTTCCTTTTCTTCCTTTTCCTCGCTCTATCACACACACAGGTGTACAGGCAGAGATCCTTCAGAGCTTCGCAGCTTTACATGACTAATTGTGACAACCTGTGAAAAGCTCAATCAGCTGCTCAGTAATGGCTTGTAAAGAGGCCCTGGCCCATCCTGTGCTGTAATAAACATTCATCTTATCAATGCAAGGCTCAGTTCTCCCAGAGACTTTGGAAAAAGAAACCAAAGACTTCTAGTGAAAAAGTATTAGTAGAGATGTCCGAAGAAGAATGTGCTCCTCTCCTTCTGTCCTAAAGAAGGTGGAAGAGCCCAGCCATGCACGGTGCATGGCAGGAAACACTGGTCACCCCCAACATCACACACAGGCACCTTTGACAGCTCCCCTTTCCAATACTCCTCAGCCCACACCTCTCTCCTACAGCTGACTATGAGTTGTAAGAGGGAATCTTATAATAAAAATGAGGTAGTGTGTCATCTACACCAGCCCATGATCGGAAGATAAATTTACTGGAGATAGAAGGAGTTCTGTAATTCACTGTGCCATAAGTTTGTATCTAAACACATTGATTCATCTTTCTTTAAACCAAGTCAAAGCCCTTGACATGTCACCTACAGGTAGGCACTCTAGTATATGGACCATAATTGTGGTGGTTCTCCAAAGACCCTTTTTTTATGAAGTGGTCCACAAGCTGTGATTGTGCTTCAGCTGCTGTAGGAGCATGCCTGCACTTGGGAACATCCGCTGTGATGTAAGTAAGGTTGCACTCTGTACAGCTTAGCCCGAGAAACCGCTGCAGCTCTAGGGCACAGCTCAATTCATTTTAAACCAGAAATGTGGTGGCAGGCAAGTCCTGCTCATGTCTGCTGCAAAAGCAGTTGATTTATTGTAAGCATTCTCCTGGCTGTGGTTTGCACAAGTAAAATATAAAGAATATTCATTACCGTGAACATCCATTAGCTTTCAAGCATTGTTTCCAAATGAAATAGAGGGGAAACAATCTTTAGGAACTAAATAAAAAATATAAGGGCATTGTAAAAGTTACAGGATGGGACACTTTGTACCTTTTTGCTTTAAAGGATATGGATCAAAGAGGAATCCACCAAAAATATGAAAAGAGGTTGCCCTGGAGAATGAAAGTCCTTTAAGGGTGACTCTGCCTGGTTCAGATGGGATCTGCAGTGACCTTTCACACTGTGAAATTTTTGATTTGCTAAGAAGTTCTCCGTCATCAATTATTCTCCAGGCACAGGTACCTGATGGCATGACCCAGTAGTTTATGCTTAAGATATTATTTTTTTTTACTCTTTGCCCCTAAAACTCAAGTACCTCTTCAGCAGCTGCAGACCTATTATCTGTACTGACATTGCAAGGTGTTTATTAGGCCTCAGGTCTGACAGTCTCTGAGGTACTTGATTAGTTGTTCCAGTTAATGTCATTTAGTTCACAGCTCCTCTAAGCAGGAGAATCCAAATGTAAAACTTCTCAGGGCATAATAAGTAGTAGGTGCTGATCTTTTTCAGAAAAAAAAAAAAAAATCAACTATTGGAACAGCATCTGGTTCCCAAATGCTTCTAATGATAACAGTTAGATGGCTCAGCCTCCTTTTCAAAGTATTAAACAAAAAAAAGTTTCATTTCCTACTTGAAGGGTTGCAATTATTTTGGTGCAAAGGTACAAGATCCTGCTGAAGCTTTTCCAGCACTGGAGACACTTATATCTCTCATTTCTGTGTGTTTGCCGGTGCCTCATTAGCTACACACTCACAGTCGCCATTCCCTTCATCCAGGCACTCGCAGATTCTACCTTCTCTTCTCAGCTGCTTGTTTCTACAAAGCTTTTAAAAACTTAATTATTTTTGAAAGTTTTGTCCACCTGTCAAAATTGGATTGCAATTAGTCAGTGAATTTAAATGCTATCAAAGGGGAAAAATGGAGTCTGACAGTGTAATCACACAACTCTTGTTTTTGTTGGCAATCAGGTCAAAAACCTTAAAGAAAAATCACGGAACTGGGAAAGCACATGTTAGTAAAAGTGGAATAAATGCCTAATAGTTAATTGGCATGCAAAGATAAATTTATTATCAGAAGCCAAATACTACAAAGCCCTGTTCTAACTACATTTTTAGCCTTTGAAATTCCCATTTCTTTGGAGTACTGCAAGACAGCTGAGGATGTTTCAAACTCCTTCTTGAGTTATGCAAATGATATGATTAATGCTCCAATAGTTTCTCAACCAGATAAAAAAAGATACCAGTAATAATGACCGAGACCTGTCTCCATGTAGGTATCATCTTGCTATTTAACACTAATTTGGCTCTAACAGCTCACATTCTTAGGTTGTTGATGGCTTCGACTATTTGATCAGGAAAATATGCACAACTCCTCCAGATATTTTAAAACAAAACTTCCAGTTGACTCATAAACAGCTAAAGACAGGAACTCCAACTGTTTTTTTAAGAGAAGAATAAAATGGTACCTTTAAAGATACTGTATATACATATATATATAAAAGATATATAAAGATAAAATATGTAAAGATATAATATACATCTATATATAGTTTGTGTGCGTGCATACATATATATAAATCTTTTTGCAATTCTTTTTACTCACGGGAAACGGTAGAAAGTACAATAAAGTGCAATAAATATTGCAACGATAGTCCTGGATCAAAGTGATGTGCATAGCCTTATGCATCATCTGAGGGCTGAAATCTGCATTATTTATGGATCTAGGATATACTACATGATATGAGGAAGAGCTATAGACTCAGATGCTCTAGGTGTTGAGGAACCAGAACTGCTTATTAACTACTGCTCAGATACTGCTCAGATTATATGAACATGGTTGATTGTGGGAGGGCTCTTTACGAAGAAGCTTATACTGACTGCTAAATTAACACTGTCTATAAACATTTTTTCTAAGTGTTTTGCTATGATATAAAATAGACTGTAGATTGTGTTCAGCTATAGATCTACCTGAAGTGCTAGTAATGGCTTACGCCCAGAACAGTTAGTTACAAACTCTTTGTAAAATCCAATTTAATTTCTAATATCTTTGAAGAAGATATCATGCAAACCTCTTAATACATTATCTAAGCAAACATTTTTCCATCTCCCCTGAAAAGAATGTAACATAGCCTGTTTTTCTCCTTTCCTGAAATAGTACATTGTACTTTCCAAAGTTGCTTCCAAGTCTGAAGAAAGATGAGCTTAGACAGGGTTCAGCTCTGATTTTCTGCAAAAAGATAGTTCACCTTTTACAAAATGTGAATTATGGGTTTGAAAAATTCAATTTGCAACTATCTTCAGCAAATAATGGGAACCATCTGGACTGATTGGTATGGAAATCAAAACTAATTGATCCTGCCATTTTAGAGCCTTTTACAGAACATGAAAATAGACAAGATAATATTATGCTTTCTAGACTTAATAAAAACTGTACTTCAAATTACTCAGTGGTAGGTTATTAAAAATGTTGGCATTCTATTTTCACAGTTAAAAGATCTAGATTCACAAAGCCCAAAGAAATTATGTTTCTCAACTAATGCAGTCTGCTGCCAAAGCATGAACAAATAACTCTAAAAGCAGGTAAAAATAAAATTACTATACTTTTTTTTTCTCTCCATGTACTTTCTCTCCAGGTTTTTTAACTCTCTGTCTCCCTCTCTGCCTAGATCTCTTCCATATTTTCCCCAGTCAACAGCTCTTCACTGAGATAGAAGAGAGTGTTGCTGTCCCTGTACAGAAATTTTCCTATGGTGAGAGATCACATCCAAAGGCAGCAGGAGTCCTGTAAAGATCACAATGTAGTTTTTGGGCTGCAGATTGCTATCTCCTTGGGGAAATGACCACCTGTACATCCTAGTCTGGGAAAGGACAGCACAACACGTCTCTGCTCTGACTGAGCTTCATCGTATCAACAGAACACTCAAAATTAATCAAATAGTACAAGTTCTAGAAAATAGATAAATTTAGGCTGGAATAATAAGAACAGAAAGAAAAAGAGGTTTATGGTTGAGTAACAGTTTCCATATCCTTTTAGGGAGTACTAACAAATAAAGCTACAAACTTCTTAACCCCCTGAAAAACAGAACCATAGAATGGTTTATGTTGGGAGGGACCTTAGAGATGACCTAGTTCCAGCTCCCAGTGGTCATTCTTTTCAAACACTTGACCTTTGTCTAGCAATAGCTCATAGATCCTCATTTATATTAAGGGGGCAAGGGTTTGTCCAATTAAAAAAAATAGGATTTTATGTTCCTCTACTGGATGATCGTGTATGTGAAAAAATTTTTTTTTTTTCCTGGGTAGTAGCATTTTTGAGGAGGTAAATTGTATCAGAAATGGTCAACTATCTTACTCAAGAGAAACTGGGAAATCACTGCTTTGAGATTGTTTTCTACACATAATTTCACTCTTTGACAGTTAAGCAGGCAGTGGTGCTAATCCAAAAACCTTCATACAGATACTCGAGATGAAAAATCAAAATCTAACATTTCATCATGCCTCTTCACCGCTGAAGAATGAAGTTTAGAAAAAGGACTTGGGACAGAAGGAACCAAATTATTATGTATTTATGTTTGCCAGCACATTGCTGTAAGGGGTATCTGAAATCCAGGCAGGAAGGATATTGTCATCTGCTCCTGAAACCATTTTTTCTCATTTTAACCAGTTAGTAATTTCAAAGATATCTCAACACAGAAACCTGGTTCCAGCCAAACTGCAGAAGTTATTTTCTAATGTTATTCATGCAAGTATGTGACTTGCATTTTACCTTTGGCCTTGCTTATAACAACTCCTAGTTATTTTAATAAGCTTGCTATGACACTACAGAAGTCCATTTATCAGTAATCTGCAGAACTTGGGAAAAACATTGCATTTCAGTATTGTATATAAATGGCAGAATATATAACCATGAAAAGACAATTGTTCTCGAAAGCTGAGAAAGCAATCTTGAATTTTAAAAGCAGAAATTTATGAAGATCTAAAACTCTTTCATGCAGTCCAGATAAAGAATCCAGATTGTTGTCATTTCTGCTAGTGAATAAATACTTTTTAAAAAATACAATTTCAAATACCTAATATGCTTTTGAAGGATTTAGGTGGAACCAATGACTTTAAAAAAAAAGATTTAGTCATTTGTAGTCAATCAAGAAGACAAAGATACATATTTTTTAACAGAGGAAGCACTGAAAAGCCTTCAGTTAAAGATTTGTGTATTCTGTATCTCCAATAACAGACATCTGTACGGAGAAATATACCTCAAACATTTAAGCAAAGCTTGCTCAAGATTTTCAGCTCACATAAGAAAGCTCACTGAAGGTATTCTGATTTCATGTCTGAATGACAGGTCGAGGGAACTGACCCCAAAAACTGCATAGTTTTAAAAAAAATGCAAAAAGGCATAATTCCTGAAACTGAAGGTACATCTGAGGGAAAAAAAAAATTGAGGACTCAGACACAATGCAATGTTTACTGCTCTAACAAGGCAATAAAAACAAGCTATATTTATAAGACATTTTAAAAGACATTATTTAGCCAAAATCAGCACCATTGTAAAATTCATAACAGATTTTCAACTAAAATGATGCAGATTTGCTTCTCCGGCTCTGATTACTCAGCATGTTTACTGGATGGCATGTCAGGTTTTCTTAAATGTCTGAAGTAACAGTGGAGTGCCTCAGAGCTACAGCTATGCCTAAATTGTTACGAGTGATTAACTGACAGAAAATCTTAGGATAATGTGTATCAAAGAATAGGGAATAGAGGAAAATACCTCAGTGAGAAGTTAGTCTTGAATTATTAAGTCAAACTTGGCACAAAATATCCACCAAACAGCATATTCTTTTTCCCAGCCGGTGAAGACAAAAACTGTGCATGTAAAAGCCTAATATGAACCATGCTAAAATAATTCTTAAAATCCTACGATGGTAGAAAAATCTATGAGTAATTTACCTTTAGTGTCTGTTCTGGATATCTGCATCATTCAAATCAGAAATTTCTTCTTCCAATAGTTCTCAGGTTTAGATAACACTCAAGTAATTTCAGTTCTTTCTCTTTGAGTTCAACAGAAGATCAGAGTAATGATTTAAGTTCCTCTCTGGCTTGAGGAAAAAATAATTATTTGAAATAAATATGCACCTGAGTTTTGGCCAGTTTTCTGACTGAATATCTTTGTATGTCTCTAATCCCATGCAGGAAAAATCTTCTTATGTTGTCCCATTAAACTCCCCATTTCTAAGTTTGCCATCATTTCAGTGACCAATTGGCTGATTAAAAAGATATGTCAAAATGGAGATAAGACTATGCTGTTACGGAACAAACACAAGAAACTCAGGAGATTCAGGAGTCCTAAGGTTCCAGCACTGGTCTTCATCTGCATTTCGGTGATGTTCATTGAATGCATATTCTTGCAAAAGGATGGGTATAAGAACAATTGAGAGAATACACTGAAAAAACCTGATGATTTTGACAGCAATTAACTGTTGCTTGATATTTATCTAAATAACAAAATAGACATGAATGTCTAAAATGTAGATCATGATCAAATGACTCATTTACAAAATAATAATAATAAGAGAAAGAGATTTGGTAATGTGACTTCAGCTTTTTCCCCCTCTCAATTAGGATGATTTTAAAATTATACAATTACTTGTGAAATATAATGCATTATAATAAATACGATTAAACTATCCCCAAGCTAAATTATTCAAAAAATTTTTTCCCCTTCCCTCCAGAATAAATACTTATTAAAATTCAGAAGTTTCTCCTGTGCAGTCTTCTGAAGAGAAAGAAGGTAAATGATGCTGTTCTATATTAATTAGTGACCTAGAACTCTCCTGACTGGGGAAACTGTCCTCATTTGTGAAAAGTATAAGGTCATTTACAAGGTATTATTAGTTTCTAGTGTCATTTGTGTCTATCTCTGTCAGTGAATCTGGATTTTTGATGGAACTTAAAAAATAAAATAGCCAAGCCAAAATTTATTAAGTTATCTCTTCCAGAAAACTGTCAACTTAGATAATGCATAACCAACTTCTGTCACCTGGCGCAACTCACTTTTTTCACTCTTTCACAGATTTATGTTGCTTTAGGTTCCTCTGTGTTTGGGAAAACAAGCAAAGCTTAGAAGCCCCTGATTTGATAAGGGGTTTTGAACAGTATTTTTCTAACTTTTGACAAGATAGCTTAGGGCTAGATCCAATAAAACTACATTATGCTCCTTCATTGTGAAGCTATGAAAAATTGATTTTTATATTGGATTGGACCATTGGCTTGTTAAAGAAACTTAACTTGATAACAACACCCTTTATCCCCTTAGGAGCTATCATTTCATGTTAGGAGGACTGAAACAGTACAGCATATATAAGGAATATTATCTAGCCTTGTGGGGTCAAGGAGTTATCTTGCAGCACAGCCTGAGTCACAGGGCTGTGCACTGGAATAAGAAAGCAGGGCAGAGGGTTCCCCAGGGAAAAGAAGAGCAGGAAAGAAATCTTTTCACTCTAAGATGTAAAGTTATAACACAGCTCTTTGGCAGCCACTTACCAAGGCTAATATTCTTGTTTCCCTATTTATAAAGCCATATTTCTTTCATTATTTTCAATTGCCGGGGATACATAAAATAAATATAGACAGGGATGAACCTGTCTAATGTAGCTCACTACGTTCCTCTCTTCAGTTTGGTAGTCAATATTTGTTATAGCTCTCTGCTCAGACCACTTGAGTACTCTTAATCCGCTTGAAAAGGCTTGTTTGCTTTATGTTATGCTGAGATCACAACTTCATAGAATACTGTTCCTGGCCCAAACCTCCACATAAATAATACAGTTTTAAATCCATAAATATGTTCTCATCAAGGCTACTCCACTTCTCATCCAGATTGATTTGTTTTAATATAATTCCTCAATATATGGCTTCTTGAAATCTGATTCCCTTGAAATGCACATTGCAAGTGAAGTGTAATGGTAAGGTACGGTGGGAAGATTGAAGTATTTGGTGCAGTAAACTCTAAAGTAAGAAGAGGATGAATGATTCATTTTTACCTTAAAATAGTTTTGAGATCAACCTTCTAATATCATGCATTTATTATCCACAAGGTATTTCTACCATTAAAAATCACTTAGGAGTGTAGTAGCCCCTTGTTTGGGGTATTCATGAGTCAGGGAGAAGACATGAAGAGATATCTCTGCTTTTTTTTCTCTCTCTCAGTGGCCTGTCCAACCCAAATAAAGATGGAAAAATAGGCTTCTGATAGTTAAATCCTTTCTCAGCTTTAGAAAATATGGTGTGTTCGAACTTTCTGGGGAGGCAGACTATGAAGACTTGCCCTAGGCATAAACTGCATTGACATTCTTGATTTTTAGAAGATGCATTTAAGATTATACATGAGGAAGCAACTCAATTGCATATGGAAAGGTTTTTAATTATTTCCATAGTATAGCTAATAAACATACTACAACATAAGAAATTCTGCTTTTCAATTTTAAATATGTTTACCATGAATTTTCAAACAACCATGTGTGGAAAATTTCTTTGTCCTCAGTACTAAAGCAACACAGCAGGCTAAATGGCAGACCATGGGAATATCACACTTTGATATTTGGGCATGACCATGCTTTGCCTTGCAGGGATGAGGAGAGCAACAAGAGTTGAATGCCTAATGAAAGTGAATATGGCTGCTGCTGCCCCTGTGAAGTTGTTCTGCTGGGGCCCAAAAGCAAGGCACTTAACGGGGAGGGGGAAGAAAAAAAGAAAGCAAAAACTCGCAGATTTACATTACTAAAGTCAGTGGAACAATATCTGTTGTTCCACTTTTATCCGAATCTTTTCTGCTGTGCATGCACTCCATATTTTGAGTATGCAGGGAATGATTTACGATGTATGTAAACTCCTACAGATCATGCAAGGTAGGAGTACAATGTTGTCTTTAAAGAAATTAAACTGTCAGTACAGTTAATTTTAAACTCATATGCTAAAATGAGTTTATATTTTATGGTAAATTAAGAGAAAGGGATTCTATTCCTTTTGAGACTAGTGGTGATCTTTCTCACATTCAGTTGCTGCAGAAACATTATTTCACGTTCAGCGTAATTCCATCAGATATACTATACTTGGGTATAATAGCTGGCAGGCTGTGAGGAAACAACTCATGAATCCTTAGTAAATTGCATTTATTCTTTCTCTCAGAGCTACATGGATCTTGCCTGCCCTCAGCTGGATTTATGGAAGGTTTATTGAAAAGTGGTGGTGAGAAACACATTTGAAAACCAACAATATATCATGTTGCATACGAGTTTTGCCAATGACATTATGTTATAGTTAACTGAGAACTGAATTCCTTCAGGGAATTTCTGAAGGTAAAAAGAAAAAAAAAAAAAAAAAAAAGAAAAGGGAGAAGGAAAATGAAGGGTCAAACAAAATGTTTGCTTAAACAACCCAGTAAAAGAATGGGCTTTCTGGACCTAACTGTGCATAGGACAAAAAATACCTTTATTTCAACAGAGTCAAACACCATCTGTTTTGCTGTCTGCTGGATATACAAGGTTTCCTACAAGCTCCTGAAAAGTAAAAGGAAAATCTCTATAGAAATAACAAAGAACTTTGCGAAGCAGAAATGGTCAGAGCCGTTCTGCTGAAAAGTGCATTCAGTAGGCAGCATCCAGAAAAGAAAGCAAAGACTGTATACTCTTCTAAAAAGATCTGAAAATAAAAAGACAAAAAGCCCAGTAAACTGTAGTGATAATTTCCCATCTTGTTAATGAAAAATACCAGTTGCTGAGATGGTCAAACTGATACCTAAAAGGTAACAAGTTAGCCTTGCAGTCCTTACATTTTCTCTCCTTCCCACATCTCTTTTCCTTGTTATCCTATGGAAAAGTCATGTATTGATGAAGAGTGGTATTAGGAGAGGAAAACAACAAATAAATCCAAACCCAATTATAGGTTTAATCAAATCCTTCTAGATTACTCACTGCCCCTCTGTTACCAGATCTACCTCTGACAGCATTCTCCAAATGATGTAAAAGATGATGTACTGGTATTCCTCCTATAAAGTCTCCTCCTGATGTTTTCTGTTAGAATAAAGAACTTAATGAAAAAGAGAGCTGAACTCAGATTTTTTGAGATCCTTTCTGCAACTTATCTTAGACATCAATACCTGCTTAACTGCAAAATGCTTATGGTGTTTCGTCACTACAGCTCCTCAACAGTTCCCCAAAGCACGAATGGTGGATTGACTGTGTGTCACATAAGCAAGAACGTCACCTAAGAACTCCCTAGGTCCATCAGAAAGGCATCAAGTGGGATGAAGTAAAAAGAAAGAAAATCACATGCTATTAAATTCTTGGTCATATCAAATCTCAAACATCTTATCTCTCTTATAAACAAGGAGCAAAAAGACCAGTGGAATATAATGAAAAACAGCCATATAAGAGATGCCAGCATGCTTCCATATTTCACCATTAGATGTGTTGGGCTCAGTAGGAATGTTTTTATCCTGTTAAGTTACACCTAAATAATCTCTTCTCCTTCCAGAGTTTATGTTGTCATCAGGATTCCAACAGAATAATGGATGAACAGAACCATGCTTTTAATTTCCCTGCCTTCCTGTAAAGGCAAGATGAAGATCTTTTTCTTTCTGCTTGTGTAAATTCCAAGATATCTACACTATCAATATTATTACCTACTTTTCTGACATTCAGTTAAGATGTTCTGGAAAAGGTTACAAACTAGATTCCAATTATGAGAACAGCAACTGAAATACACTGAGGAAACCCTCTCACAGAATCACAGAATCACAGAATGGGTAAGGTTGGAAGAGGGGCAACTGGTGCAGCCTCACTGCTCAAGCAGGGCTATCCTAGAGCGCATTGCACAGAATTACATCAAGAAAGTTTGCTTTAAGCAAGGAAATAGCAAATCTTTCCTCAGCAAGTGCTTTTTCTTACCCCTCATACCCAAAAGAAGGACAATCCAGACTACCTGAGAGTCTTCTTACAACAGTTGAATAAGAAGCCAAAGTCAAGAGACCATCAAACCCCAATCTGATTGACTCCTCTGATTTCAGCCATAAAATTTCAAAGATAAAGACACAGTCTTTGAAGACCATGAGAACTCAACTAGTACAAAATCACAGATACTTATCATGAGAAAAAAGCTGCTTCATTGCTGCCACACAAAGTGCAAGTGCAATTTTGCCAAAGTGATGTTTAGTTGTTTACAATAAGTACATGGCATTATTTAAAAGTTCACACTGCTGTCTACATATGAACGTTTTCAGTATCTCTCAAGCCAAGAGGCATGCTTAAGGACAAAATATGAGAACAACTAAATGTGTGCCCAACTATTTTCTCAGAGGTGTTCAGCTTTTATTGTCCTTTGGGCAGCAAATAGAGACAAATGCAAAACCAGTGCAGATGAGCCATTTGATGCAAGATCAGGATAGATCTCGGACAGCTTCACATGTCCTTTACTGACTGGGGATGAACTACTCCCTTAGTTACCCAAGAAGACTCATTTGCAGAGATAATTAACCCTTACATCCACAAATGCAGAAATTATCACTGATTGAAAGATTTTGTGCATAACCAATATAAAACAGAGAGACATCGATAATTCCAGTCCTGATGAGCTTTGCCTACCCCTTGGACTCAATGATCTTGGAGGTCTTTTCCAACCTTAATGATTCTATTCTAGTGATTCTGTGATTCTGCTAAACAACTTAACTGCTAGGTGGGAACCTAGAATGTCCAGTTCCTAGGTATGTCTCATAAACAAGAGGTCTATGGTCGCTTGAAGTTATTTTCTTCCTTCGTTCTTTAATTAGTTAAGACTTGGAAAGCACTTTGAAAATTAAACGTAATGGGATTACTATTATTATTATTATTATTATTATTACCTCATCTCCTTGACTTAAAAATTTAATTTCTGTCAGTCTCTGTCATGAGGAACCTATCATAGAAAATTACTTGAGAAATGGGAAAGAATACAATTTACAGCAGGAAGAAGGATTGCAGGGACTTTTAAAAATAAATACTTCCAAAAAGCTGTTATTAAGAATTTTGTAAATGGGGGGCAAGGGGAGCAGTGGCGGGGAAGAAATGCTATTTTTGTCTATCTTATCCTTACAAAAATCTAAGTTGCAAAAAAGTCTTTTTTCATGCACTGTGAAACATATTGAAGGAAAAATTACTATTTTGGGACACTTAAGTCTGCTTATTAATTTAAACAGAACTTCAGAAAAAATAGAATTTTTAATAATATTTACTTAGTGGTGATTGGAGGTAAGAGACGTAATTAAATAGGTACTTATGGTTTCATGAAACAAAATACAGTTCTGAAATTACAGAAGATATTTATTGTGAAAAATGTAATTGTTAATCTTTGGGCTTTTTTGAAAATAGATGTTATTGAAACAATTCCTATTACTAAGGTTTAAAAAAAAATCAAAACATACATTTGTCAGTAAGAAATAGTATGGCTAAAAAACATGAGAACCTGTTCTGCTAGTTTCAAAATGAAATTCCTTAATTTTTCCTTTTAGAATGATATTTTCATTCAATGCTCATTTCAGTTTTACCTTTTTACTTAAGAGTAGTGGAACAAAACATTTTATATTGAGCTAAAATACAGAATTTTTTTTTCTCAGAAAACATTATTCATGATGTTATAATAAAGGCAGTAGATAAGAAAGCAATAAATATTTATGACCAGTTTTCAGGAAAATCACTTAGTACAAACAACCCCCAACTTGCACACATTCAAGATGCAAACACAGTTACTTCTTAAACATATGTGGTCCTAGAACTGGGGAGACATACTCAAAGGTCAACAACTGGCAATAGAAAAGGCTATTCAGCCATGACTGGTTGAAGTCATCAGGCACTTGAAAAACCAGATGTTTGAAAGCAAAATATTTTACTTTGTTTTGGTTTTCTTTAAACTTTGATTCACCAAGGATAAGATTCTGAGTCTTCCTAATTTTTAAACATATCTAGTATTTATATCCTTTACGTGTTGCATTCAAGGCATTTATGTGAACCAAACTAGAATTGAAATATCTGAACACCATGATTACGTGGTCTTATTGATGTCTTTAAATAAAAATGGAGCAGCAAGTACTTTGCTTTTATGTTGCATCATCAGCTGAAGAGAGAAAGCTTCACTTCTTAATTTACATGGTGCTTCATTTCCTACCAAATGCAGCATGATTATCACAGAAACATTAAATGTTTCACACAGGTTTTAGTGAAGCAGCTTGGATTACACTAAATCAGTAAAAGTCAGTTCAATACCAACAATCCCCTACAATATGTATGACCTGTAATTGCATTCTTTGGGATAACTTGTCTGCTGAGTTTTGCAAAAAATAATTAAAATGCTTAAATGCACACAAAAATCCATTACAAAGGATTGAACCCTCCAGCATGAGAGGGGGGAGGAACCGCTCCATTGTTGGCACCCGTGCAGAGCGCCATCGGAAAATCTATCCAGGACCTGTCTGATGCTGCATGAAAACAATGTTCCTAGCATCTGAGAGATGGAAAATTTACTCTCTATCTGTATTCCTGTTTTTATTCTGTTTTGTTAAGACATTTTAACAAGTCATTTGTTGCTAACCCTTTCTCATAGAAATCCAGAAAGAATCCTCTCACCACTCGCAATGCTTGTGCAGAACAGTTCTCTCTTTCAATTTGTAACATATCACTATGCAATAATATACTGGCTTATGCTGTGCCACGCTAAGCTAAAAGCTTATTATAAGACATATGTATTATTCAGTAATATACATCTTTGCAGGCTGGGAGGCATTAGGCAACTATGTGAAGTCACTTTGGGAGAGAGTGATTACAGAAAGTTCAGTAGCTTCCAGATGTCTAAAACACAGTAGAAGTACATCCTGTCTCTACCACAGCCATTGCTTGTAAGGGAAGGCCCAAAGCGTTGTAAGAGCCAGCTCTCAGGACTTAAAGAATGCACTTAATTGTCCCAAAACTGCCAAAGAAGGAAATTCCCATAAGATAACCCACCATGACAAGAACTTGTGTAAGAGCAGATAGCAAGAAAACGAACCAGGCCTGGTAAAGCAGATCTGGGTAACCTATCTGGACAAAGATTCCTAGAGTGGAAAACTGTGAGAAAGGAAATCATTAATTCCAGAGCTAAATGAAGGTGAAGGTTTGAAATTAGCACACTGGACAGAATTCCACTGTGCAAGCCGTAGGAAAGAAAACAATTGCCTACACCCATGCCATCCCACATCGTGGGAACAGTTGTGATGCTCCATTACTATCTGGGACTTGGACTGTATTAAGGTGGTACCCAGAAGCATGACTTTGGGACCCTCACCATTGAAAAGGCTAGAAGAAGGACTGTCAGGATGCTTTTGGAATCCATGTGGTAATGATATCTTTACCTTTTTACTTAATCCATCTCTCTCACATTCTCTACCTCTCCTCCTTGTCTCTCTCTCTTCCTTTTTCTCTCTCTCTCTACCTCATATTTACTACTAAATAAAATTCATACTATTGACTTTGGCACATGGCCCCATTTGCTCCTTAATTCAGGCAGAGGCATCTTTAAATAATCAGATCCTAACACCAGCAACCTCCTAGAAACAGTCTGGCTTTGCTCACCAGGACTTTACCCCTAAATTTTCCTCAAACCCTTGCTTTTGTTCATGCCTTTCTCTCCTAACAAGTGTCCAACTTCAGTCATTAAGCCTGAGCATTGCTTGATACTATGTCTCCTGACCTGAAGTCATCATATTTCTGCAACCTTCGTTCTGCACGTTCCTCTGGCCACCAAACTGTCCCTCTCTAGACTATATCATATGTAGTGGTCTTCAGTACCTGCAGCTCAGCAGAGGCCAGTTCCAAGTCAAACACCCTCCTTAGGGTTATTAATCCTACTGAGTGCCTAATCTCATCACAAACAACATAGGTGTTGTTACAGCGTTATCAGACTTTAGTAGAGCTTTTTAGGTCGTTACAGTCATTATGCTGTATGCTTGTTCAACATATGAAATCCTACATTACATATCCCAAAAAGAAATATTTCTCAGGTTGAGTTCAGTACTATTACATTAGTATCAGATGAATGCAAACTCATGGTTCCTGATGTATAAAATAACACTTTAATATTTTTTTTAAACAGATACTAGTATGTTTAAACCTTCAAATAAATTTAAGAAATGCAAACCTACTCTAGCAAATGAAAGTTACTTCATATTTGAAAAGCCTTAGCAAATTAATCAGAGCAAGAGCATAAATGATGAGGAAGTACTATGTTTATATTCAGACATAAATTCAATTTTTTTTAAGTTATTGACCAGGAATTATAGTTTACTGCAGTTATATACTCATAAAATACAATCATATTTGACTGATTTGAAAATATTCTTTCATAGCAAGAGAGTCATAACTGATGGAGGTCATGACAACCTCCGGTACTTGATTATTGTGGCTAGGTCAAGCCTCATTAAAAGTCTGATATAATTTTCCAATCTTTTGCATTAATCATGCAGAATTACTTTTCTTTTTTCCTTTTTTTTTTTTTGGTCTTGGCATTCATATAATTCTGTTCTGTTACATTTGCTCCAGATGCATCATAATTTGGTGAGCAGTCCCAATGACATTAATGGGATGACTACCCACTAGGAAACAGACCTTAGCCCATGGAAAAATTTTTCTTTAGGCTATGGTTACTAGGAAGCATTTCAGTATATTAAATGTTGACCAAAAATCCACCAAAGAATAAACTATCTTGTAAACATTGCCTCTATTCATACTGACAGAATAGTATTTTGGTTGTTCAATGTATACCAGGCCTGCAGGACTTCCAAAGTACAAATCTCCTTTCTTTATCTGTTTTGTTGTTGTCAAATCTGAATTTTAATCCTGGATTCCAGAAGATGTAAGGTTTTTTAAACATCTTCTAGTTTATTTGCTCACTGAATATTGATTTGGAATAGGGAGGCATAATATATCAATACCACAATAACACTACACTTTTTAATAAATGACATATCAACTCCTAGCAAAATTACTGGTACTGATGTTACCACTGCATCCTGGTGTTTACACTTACTTTGTGCCCTACTTTGCACATCTTTCCAGTTCCTGTCCTTTATATTATGAGGAATGAGGAGCTTCAGTCCTTGTCTTGCCTTGTCTCTCCTTATCCAGCAGTTCAGACCTGACCATAGGAGATATCAGGTCAATGTAGACGGATCAGCAAGATGAAAGGGAGCAGAGCCCAAACATTCCTATGTTCATTCAGTCTACCAGCATCACACAACCCTTTGCCTAAATATATTAGTAGTATCTCAATACTTGGTTATAAAATTATAGTTTGACACTAATTTGAAATAACACTTTATTTGATGCTTCTAAGGGAACCACTGCCCATTGCATTAAAAAAAAAAAAATACAGAAAATGGCATAAGCTTCAACAGAGAAAAATGAGTGCTGAGCATTAGACAAGGATCAGAAGATGTAGACAGGCTTTCCAGAGGGGAAAAATGTTGCCTTTTCAAGTCCACATTTAATTGATAAATAATGAAAGCCACTCTCGCAAATCAATCTTAAGGTGCATAATATACCTCAACTGATGGAAATCGATTATTAGAAATTAGTTCAACCTGGCATATTTTTTTATCTGCCTCAGGATGAACATTGCACAGCTGTCTTTATTTGGCCATGTGTTTAGTTTCCTTGGAAAAAAGAGCAGTTCTATCTTACAGGATGTAGTCATGGTGAAATTTACAGAGCAAAAAGGAAGAAAGGAGAGCTTTCTTCATCACAAAATATCCAAGTAAACCAAGCATTAATTTGAGTTCTCCATATCTGTGTCCTTTCTTTAGAGTCCACATGATGAGAAGAACAGAAGGAAGATGCATAATGAGGCCTCTCAAGATCTCTTCCAGCTCTCATTTCCCATGATTTCTGCGTGCTGTTTCTGAGAAATGGAAGAGGAAAAAAGAATAAGATCAAGAAGCAGTAGCAATGGCGTAATCTGAAATAGGAAAAAAAAGGGGCAGTCAAGAGAAGAGTGAGATAGAACGGAGTTTTAGTATAAAGCTGTCTCTTAAGGCTGAACCACATCAGATTTATTTAGCAAAAGCAGTTGTTATAATGGCTATTGGGAAAACAGTTAATGTTTTAATAACTTCAGGACTAACCCATTAAATTATAAAGTAAATATCCCCATTGAGAGCAAATATGCATCATCAGTAAATTTGCGTTATCTGCTCAACAGTTTAAGTTCTATAATTACAGATATTTAAAATTATTCTTTCTTTAAAACTTGTGTAAAAAGGAAAGAGTTCAGTATTAGCCTTACATAAAATGAAGAATTCTTAAATAAAATAAAATAACTTGATATTCCAGCAAAAACAGAGTAGTGGAAAAAATCACTGTGCACTTCAAGCAAACACACATTATGTGCTTGGGGAGATATTCAGAGTAATGAGTGTATGCTGACTTGTATAAGAGGCCTGCATACTTCAACTTGAATATACTTCACTATAGCTAATGCAAATTAAGAAAAGCTATCATATTTAGGCATAAAGGAGAAAAAAACCCTCAACATAGTATTCTACTTCATTATGTTAAGAAGAGGCACAATTTCCCCTCACAGGAGTGCCACCATAAATTCCAGCTAAGAAAATTTTGACTTCTAATGGCCTGAGATGAGAATCAGCCCCAGATGATCCTTGCAGGGGGCAATACCACCTTCTTTGTTATACAAATACAATCTGAAATATGGACTCTGCTAGGCAACTGTTCAGGAACTGCACTTGGGAGCAACTGCTAAGTGAAATTGTGTGGTGAACTTCAGGTTCTATGACAGTTTTTCTCTACTGATCCCCTTTAAATAGCATAAAGAGGTTAAAGAGGTTTTTGTATGCTAAGTATTTCTTGACATAGTAATGTTGATATCTGTATGGTTTCTGTTTAAAGCTGCTCTTTACTTGTATTTTTAATGCTTTCTCCATAACTTGTACCTTTTTTATTTTCTCTTTAATGCTTGCTGCTCCTTCTTACTGAAGATATCTTCTTCCCTGGCCTCCTTATGCACTATATATTGCAGCTGTTAAAGACACTAGACTATTCAGATACTGCTGTAACAATATTTTAAGATTTAGCTGCATAAAAGGAAGATATTTTGGTGTTCCTGACTGCTAAAGTCCCTGTTTTGGCAGACTTCCATCATATACACAAAAAAGCAGATTAAACTAGGCAGAAGAGTGAAGAGAATGTGGGTACAACCTAAATCAGGCAGAAGAAAAAGGGTTTATTTCAGGGACCTTCAGTAATCACTAGTGTTCATCTCTTCCTGAGTAGTCACACTGAGAGTAATGGACCTGTAAAGCATCACCAGCAAATGCAAAATTCATATGCATTTACTACTTTACTGTGAGTGCTTTGATGGAGATATCCATACAGCACTAACATGAAGTTACCTGTACATCTATCTCTTCATTTCTACAGCATTTATAGATAGAGTGCCAGACAAGGTTTTTAAAACTGTGTGGGTTTCTTTCTTTACCAGTATTTCTTTAAAATGTAGACCTTCAAAATAATGTAACTTGCATCCACTGACTACAAAAAAAGTGCCAAACATGAATTCAAATTTACCTTGGAAATGTCACAAAAGTAAAAACGAAATAAGAACTTTCTAAAAGCTGTGTGTGGAAGACAGTCCCAACAACTCAATGACAGCTAAATCAAGCAAATAAAATTTTTGTCTTTTCCTTTACTCAATGTTTTTCAGACTGATGTCTGACAAAAATGTAAGGTGCATAACACAGCATAAGAGGAAAGGCAGAGCTTTGTAGGAGAAAATCTCAGGGTGTTTGAAACAAATGGGGAAAAAAAACACTTTAAAAGTTTGAATTTACAGTCAAGGCCACATAGACTACTCATTTCAGCCAATTCTAGAATCTTGAATGTAGTCATTTGCTGTAATGATTCTAGTTAGCAATACAGGAATTAAAAGTTCTTAATCATATTCTAGTTTGTGGAGGTTTTTTCCATCAGTCAATAATACAAATTAAATTTGGAATATTAATCTATTTTCTATCCAGCAGCTTCCCTTGCCAATATCCTGGCTAATATCCAGGCATTTCTGCTTTTATAAAATTATCTGAATTAGATCCTTAATGTTACCTTTCCAGCCAAGTCTGTCTAGTGAAGACAAGCTCTCTTCCTCATGCTGAGATGGGCTGCACTGCTGAGCCAATGATGCTTTGTTGCTATCCAGCACTGATGGTTTATAGTTCCTTAACTAATTCAGATTCAGCCACTCACTGACTAGGAAGGCCTCAGGGCTTCATGTATCTTGCAAAGGGTTTTGATCCTATTTGAAGCTCTAGATACCCTGGGTGATTAGGTTCTTAATATAGACCTCTTCTTCACTGCCCTGTTTCGCTCAGGTGAAAAATGTTTTATAAGCACATTTTTTTCCAAATGGAGAATACCTAATGCAAATAGGCATGAGTTGGCTGCAGCCAGGCCAGTAGTTAGAGGTTCAACCAGGATATATGAGCTGCAAGCTCACATCACTCTTTCAATGCGTGATTAATTATTTATATAAAGTGGAAGAGTTCCAAAGAGAGAAATCAGGTGCTCAAGCTAAAACACTCAATCATTTAATGATGGGTATTCCTGGAGGATATAGATTGCAATTCATGAACTGAATTCAGCAGAATGGGGATTTGAATTCAGGCCAATGTTCTAATTACTAAGATAATGCATTTCTAGGATAAGTGAAGTTTTGTGTTTTTTTTTTAATTTTAATTCGCATGCAGAAATTAAACATATAATTGTGTAAGAACTTCACAGGACCACAAGCTAAGAAAGATTCTTATAGAATCATAGAATTGTTTAGGTTGAAAAAAACCTCCAAGGTCATTGAGTCCAAGCTTTGACTGATCACCACTTTGTCAACTAGACCAGAGCACTCAATGCCATTATTAGTTGTTTCTTGAACACTTCCAGAGATGGTGACCCCACCACCCCCTAGGAAGTTCATTTCAATGCCTGACAACCCTTTTCATCAAGAAATTCTTCCTGATGTCCAATCCAAATCTCTGCTGGCGGAGCTTGAGGCTATGTCCTCTTGTCCTATCAGTAGCTGCCTGGGAGAAGAGACTGATCCCCATCTCGCTCAACTCTTCAGGTAATTGTAGAAAGTGATAAGGTCTCGCCTAAGTTCTCTTCTTCGTCAGGCTAAACAACCCCAGCTGCCTCAGCCGCTCCTCATGTGACTTACTCTCTAGACTATTCACCAGCTTTGTTGTGCTTCTCTGGACATGCTCCAGCACCTCAATGTCTGTCTTGAACTGACTGAGGAGCCCAAATCTGGATACAGTACTTGCGGTGAGGCCTTACCACTGCTGAGTACAGGGGGATAATCACTTCCCTGATCCTGCTGGCCACAGAATTTTTGATCAGGCCAGGATGTCACTGACCTTCTTGGGCACACTGCTGGCTCATGCTAGCTATAGACCAGCACTCCCAGGTCCTTTTCCATTGGGTCATTCTGCTTATCTTCATCAGTGGGCCACTGAGTTTGAACAGTTCAGATTTTTTTAACTTTTTCTTTCTTTTTCAAAACCATTAGCGGCTAGTCTGAGAACCATCAGCTTAACGTTCCTGTTCAATCATTTTGATAGCCTCTTCATCATCTGAACAACTCTGCCTGTACAATTTATGGGAAGGCAAAACCAAAGACTGGAGACATCCTAATGCACTTTGTGTGCTTGAGTGGCACCTAAGGACCATAGCATAGCATAGCATAGAATATTTCAGTTGGAAAGGACGTACAACTGCCTGACCGCTTCAGGGATGACCTAAAGTTCAAGCATGTTATTAAGGGCATTGTCCAAATGATTCTTAAACACTGAAAGGCTTAGGGTACCTAGGTACCACCTAGGTACCACCTCTGTAGGAAGCTTATTCCAGTGTTTGATCACCCTGTCAGTAAACAAGCGCTTCCTAATGTCCAGTCTAAATGTCCCCTGTGCAGCTTTCAACCATTCCCACATGTCCTCTGACTGGATCCCAGGGAGATTAGTAATTATGTTCAGACCAAGGCGGCTCCTGCAGTCTCTCAATCTAAAAGTGAGATAAAGGAGGTAGATCCTGGCATCTCATGCCATCAAGATATTTGCACAATCCTGTGGGGATGATCTTGCTTTATTTCTTTGCAAATAGCTGGGACATGAGTCTTTAACAAGGTTTCCATTATTTTCAAGGGTCTCATATAACATATGTGAACATAGGAACAGAAAATGCACACAACACAGTCCAGTAAATTTCAGTATACTTTGTATCCCAGCTAATTTCACAGCCAAGTTTGGAAGGAACACTGATTACCTTGATTTCTCTGCTTGCAAATAACATTTCTTTGATAACAGACTGTAATTGATGTAATGTTTGCTTCATAATAGTTATATAATAAATGAATGATCAATATTATTTTAATCAGCAGCATTGCTTAGAGATTCCTACATTTGCACAATGTGGCTGTAGAATGTAACTTTGAAAATTCAAAAAATCTTTGTGACTACTATATTTGCTCTTGAAATCTTGGTTGACAGTGCCACCATCAACATGTAACACTTTCTGTCAGGGAAAACTAAATCTAAGTAGCTAGATATGAATTTGTCAAAAGCAAAACAATGTCAATGACACCAATATGTTTTGACAAGAACTTAGACAACTATATGAACATCTCAGAAGAAATGTCAGTCATATCAGGAAAAAGTCAAGAAATTAAAACTACTATTTCTGGCTTTATGCATTTCTCAAATAATTGCTAATATTCCTTAAGCGTAATTTAAAAATAATTAAAGCATTCTCTCCCCTTCCCCAATTAAAACAAATACATTAGATTCCTTAGATTCAGGAGACAAAACCATTCTTTTCACATGGACCAGAAAAAGCATCTCTGACAGCTCTTCCAGAGATGCTAGTTACCAATGGTGCAAGTCATATATATTCACAATAGCATCTCCTAAGGGAATTTGAGTACTCCTACCTTTATATTTATAGTTACATGATTACATATATTTCTTGAATGCCAGGATTAGTAATAATTAGAGAATAAGAAGTGTTTGTATTTCTTCATTTTCAAATTCAGTGTGTTAAGATAGATAAGGCCCAGGATGAGATTCTGAGAGCTGGGGTACCGTTAAATACTTGATCACTGCTGGGTGAAGAGTAATTTTTTGTAATTCGTGGTACTTTGTCATCATAGTAAAACAAGTAAAAGAATATTTACTTTCTAACCTTATTTGTAAAATATCTGTATTGAAAAATTACATGTAACAATAAAGTATTTTAAAGACAGAAAATTACATTCAAGTGGTTGTCTAGGCATCCCTGACTCCAGCTGTGAACAATTCATTGAAACAACAAGCACTACCATTTATTTTATATAGCTGTTAGAATAACTCCTTGTGTTGATATGCAATTCTGAGACAAACATTTATAAGGAATATGCAGACACCATAAGGATGCACTCACTGAGCTGTTCTTAGCAGAACTCCTCTAAGGTAAAAAAATCAGAAGTAAGCAGAATTTGTACTGATCTGACAATGCTCTGATGTTAAAGAGGATTTAATTTAAAAATAAAGTATTACTTGCAACGTTGTGTGGCTTATACAGTCCACAGTGTTTGTGAGACAGAAACACAGAGTGAGAATGTAATACTCATTTAAATAACTGACAGATTCTACACCACTGGGGAAGGATCTTAGGTACTTATGACCTGTGGAGAGTTATTGAATGATCCTAATCAGTTTGGCATTCTGACAACATACAAACTTGGTACATTTTCATATGAATGTCCTTTCTGTTTCAAAATAGTTCTTCTTTGGCAAGAGCTCTTCTGCTTCCCTGAGCCACCTGCAGATTTGAGACTCCCTTGGGCAGACACCTGAATCACTGCAGTGGTAAGCATCACACTCAGTCTAACAGATCTTACCTTATGAATACCATACATTGTGGCAGTAGCAAGGATGGAACTGTAGAGAAATCACTGTCTACCATTTCTACTATGATCTCAGTAGGATCCTTTTCCCCCTTGAAGGCCCCTTTGGTCTGCCACTGTCGAATTCAGCAAACACTTTGGGGACAAAACACTCAAAGGAGATACTCCTTATTTGGTATCCAGTTCTGACTGCATAAGGGAGTGCAAAAATCTGCAGCTGCAGCTCAGACTTCCTCTGTGTAAAGCTCAGTCACCAAAAATATACTCCCATTACCATGTCTTCCATCATCACAGTTGATACTACATACACAATGACAAACATCAAGAACCAAGATATATGCAACTATTCTCAGACATTTCTGAGGTAGTTCCAACTGGGCTTGCAGATTTATGAAGTATCAGTGCTTGATGGGCTGGTGTGAATGTCCGTTACTCTTGTATCTTAGAATTTTTTACGGTTCCTCAATGAGATAAAGCTTAAGGAAAACATCAAAATCTTTTATATATCATCTCTTCTAGAAACTAAAGAAAAGGTTGCCTGTTGTCCCTCAGTGGATGCCCACCCAGCATGACAAACTTCTGTGACTACAATGCACTTTAATTTGTCATCATTCGTATTTGTAATTACTGATTTTCATCACAAATGCATACTGTGTCTATTCCTGACCTGGTCACAGCTCCCAGGATCCCAATGCACACTTTTTAAGCTTTATATGTTTCACTCTACTCCACAACACTGCAGGACTATCATGTTTCTAAAACAAAAGAGATCCTACTCCTCAGATAATATTTGAGCAATTAGTGTTGTGCAGACTACAAAATTGCTGTCTTTTGAAAGGGATGCCATGATGGGCTAAAAACCAGTTATGAATTAACAACTGAGTTTGTGAATATGCCACAGCCAAACCAAGTGTTTAATTTACATGACGCTTTTTTTGAGATTGTTAATACTCTCATGATTTATGTTCTATGTGCTTTCAGAGTTTTTTTCTTTGTCTTTCACATTTCATTATGGACTTCAATCCTTTATGCTTCTGACAAACGCTCTAACCATTCTATCCAATACCCAGTTTGGTTTGCAAAGCACCTTTTTTTTCGGTAAACTCTCTGGGTGAAGAACCTTTTTGTAATATCAAACCTAAACCTCCCTTGACACAACTTCAGGCCATTCCCTTGGGTCCTGTCACTGGCCACCACAGAGAAGAGATCAATATGGTCTCCCCTCAGTCTCCTCCAAAAATTAATCATATTTCCAAATGAAACCCACCTTCAACCTGTTAAGATCCAATTAGTGAGAGATAGATCTGATCAAATCAAGGTGCAAATGAGACCATATGCCAAAGTGAATAATACGCATTTTATTTAACAGCAAATGTGAGATAAGAAAATAGAAAGAGAAAATAGGGAAGACAGGGAGAGGAAGGGAGAGAGAGAGAGACAAACAAAGAGAGACAGATCAAGCAGAAGATATGCACCACCCATGGATCCACTGGCATCTCTTGTTGGTCTTTCTTCACCCTGGGTTTCTTGGTGATGGGTGTCCCAAGATAACTGAAAACTTTTTGTTATTTATGTATCTTAGCAAACAAAGGCATAATGCTCTTTGGCTACACAGTTCTCTCATTCTATTCATTAACTGATTTCTTCACTTCTAAGCTAATTAGTCCACATGCTCAGTCTTTCTGTTCTTTTGAGTCAGTGGTTTCTTGGGTCTGTGGGCCTTGAATTGGTCGTAATGATCTTCCCCTGCCAGAATTACCTTTTAACCAGTTGGAGCTGATTTCAACACAGTTGCTGAGTTGGCTTTCCACATGGCCTGTAAGTTCTTCATTCTTTGCATCCATTATCAGTGATACATTTTTCTCCCTCAGCTTTCTTAACCTCCCCTAGGTCTGAGATAACACCCAGACAATGGTAACACCTTTATCTTTTTTCGAGGTCCTGCTGTGGGAGTTTATCTTACTGTCAAAATTCCAGGTATCCACAAAGGCATATTCAGGAAACGGCTTCAGTGGCTGCAGATGCCACCTGTCCCATAACTTGGGGTGACCTTTGTTTGAGCAGTGATGTGCATACAAGCAGTTGTTTCTTTACACAGTTTGCCCCAGAGGGAAATTTTTCTGGATGCATTACCCAGATGCTCACCAGATCTTACCTTTACCAGGCCTGGAGTTAGTGACATTCTTTCTCCTCCTCCTTGTCTCATGAAAGTCTTCCTGTGGCCTTGCCAGTGTTTGAGAAAGGCAAACTGATTTTTAACTCCTCATACAACCCATGAGAATAAGATTGATGTTAAAGCATCTCAAGGCTAGGAGTCACAAGAACATCAGACACCAGCAAGCTAGTCCTCTAATTGTCTCAGTAATCAATACACTAAAATGGAGGTGATTCAGAAGACCTTAATTAGACCTGTTCCTTCTCTGAAATTAAGGACGGGCATGGAAAAGAATATTTAATTCTTCTTTCAAGTGCAGAGACAGATGATAAATCAAACCATTCCCTGTGGTGTTGGTTATAATGACTGCCTCTTGGATCAAGGTGATCATTATTATCGATGTGCATTGACAAACAAATATTCCTCATATGAAACCAAGGAAGGAAAGTCCCCAGACTGGTATATATTTATGCCTGTTGAAGACATCATCAAGTTCACATCCCAAAAAATTCAGAAAAGTGAAATTTTCCTGAGCAGGCTAAAGTGTTTATTGCCACAGTACTGTGGCAGATTAATAATATTCTCACCTTCTCTATATCAGTCCTTTTCAAAAATATGCAAAGAAAAAATGCATTTTAATGTATCCAAATAATATTGGTTCTGGGAAATAATTTCCTACAAGTCTTTACATGAATCTTCTAATAAAAGCATTACAGAAATGCACTTCTCATTTCTCCACTACTAAAAATCACTCTGAACAAAAAACTCTCTAAGGTTTTAACCCATTTAAGAAGAAAATACATTTTAGATCAAAAATTTTGAGTCTAGCCCATTCTACTTAAGAACTCCAGCGTTTACTAGGATAAAGCTAAACCTCAATTACATATAAATTAAAATTAGAATATTAACTTTGCAATTCAATCTCATTTTAATTCTCACGTTCACTAAATATTCTCTAATGATTTTAAAGTAAGTATAGTTCACATAGACTTGATAAAATGTGTGAAGAGATAAGGCCTACTTGATATTTTTCTGTTAGAAGAACTATTAAATATCAAGGCTTGTTACACTGCCTTAGGTAGCCAATAGTTTAGAGTAAGTTTAAATAAGTTTACAGTTCTCTTGTATCAGTGTTGTGAGCATAAACTAAATAATTTCTGCATGTTCAGTTATATAATATATACCTCAACATTAGTATTACAGCTGTCACAGAATTTGGCAAATATCTGTACTTGTATGACACTTTCCTACTTTCTTTCACCCACCACTTCATAAAGGTAGCAAATTCTGAGGAACTGTGCGGTAGTTTAAAGGGTTTACCACATTTGGGTTTTGATCATGGTCAAAGTGAACACTTCAAATCCACATTCCATAAAGTAACAAAGGTTTTCCATTGCTCTAAACATTTTAAAAGGAATTACAACTTGCCATCAATAAAACAGCATCAAATAGATCCTGACTAATCTTTATTACTATTATTCACTACTATCCAGTGGTATCAAGAAGAATATTTTTAGACTTGTTATATTAAAATGTTTTGAAACTTGGGAAAGAGCCACTTGTCAAACAATAAAGTTTATGTAAATGATATCATGAATTGAGTATAAACCTGCTATTTTGTATCACCTTTGAGAATGATGCTTGTATAACCATATCATGAAGTAACCTTACTACAGTTTGCTGGGTTGCTTTTGTCCTATTACTGCCAGTAACACATGTGCCTCAAAGAGGAAGAAAGCTGCTTTCTCTGCATCTCCTCCTGAGCTGTAGCTGCTGTCTTGCAACCAGCAGGATCAAGTCTTGACTACACTTTCTTTAGCTGACCTTTTCCACACATGCATTCAAAATGTAACTGGGGAACACACACAAAAAACTCCCAAACAAAACCAAAACCAAACCCCAAAACACAAAAACCACAGAAGTTTTGCTGTATTTCTGTTACTAAAGATCCAACAGAGTCAAAGAGAAGGTGATGAGCTATGATGTTGCCCTTGTCTCATCACCAACATCACATGTGGGCTACAACACCAGCAGCTAACTAGAAATCAAAGCAGTTGCTGTTTTGAGGATAGTTCTGCATTCAGTAGAAACCTGCTTTAGCTCATCAGAAGGTGTGCATTTACCCTACTTTGCAGATTTTTGTGAAAGCTGTTCAGAGGCAAGAAAGTATCCTGTAAAAGAGTTGCAGTGTCCCCCAGAGTCCCTTTGCCTGGATATAAGGACAATTTCATAGCTTACTGTGTGCAAAGTGCATTTTAATTCATAGTTTTTACCATCAACATATGAGTAACTATTAAAGGTAAACCAACATCAAAAGCAAAATTAACTTCAAATGAAAATTAGGTTGTTTTGCATTGCTCCTGCATGTGGCTTCTATGAAATCTGCCAAATCTTTGAAAAATTCTAGGCACACCAGTGACTCTGTTAACAACAGATGTTCTGCAAAGTATATCATGTTTTCTGACTTGCAAGGACATTTTTTAAATGAGAAAGGGCAAAGAGTAAAGCTCAATCATCCTTCTTGCCATAAGACAATGCCATGGGAAGAGTGTCTCTGCTGTTGGCAATGGTACACGTGTGTTTTAACATTCACGGTCAATGCCTGCAGTGAGACATTTGGGACTTAACATACTTGTAACAAAATAACAACAGCATATACCATCTGCTGCAGGTGAACACTTCAAAATATTGACCTACTATATATACATTTTGTAAATCTTCATGTCTAAAGGTGAGTCCCATCTTCATCTCTACCTTGCACAGCAAACTAGATATTTTATTTAAATTCAACATTTTTTTGTTATTTGAAAGACACAACAAAAGGCCTTTAGGGATAATTGTTCCATAACTCTTAGTTACATAGGGAAATATCTGTTCTGTGTTGAAACAGCATGCAGAGCTACCTGTGTTATTCTGGTAACTCGCTGTGTTTCACTAAGCCCAGAGAAGCTGTGGATGCCCCATCCCCAGAAATTTTCAAGGCCAGGTTGCAATGAGGCTCTGCCCATAGCAGAGAGGTTGGCATTAGATGATCTATAAGGTCCCTTTCAACCCAAACCTTTCCATGACTTTATGATCTAAATGCACTGGATAAGATCACTGAACAGATGATTACAGTATGGATTTACTCTTAAATGTGTAATCATTGTTTGTAGAATTAACTTCAGCATTTCTTTAGAAATTGTTACCATTCAGAGGCATTGGGGCTGACTATTAGCTGACAGCAGCTGCAGAAATTCATGTCATAGATTATAGGAACTCTCAAGTGCCATGACACACCCATGTGATGACTTCTGATAGGGTTACTATTAGAGACAGTCACAAGTGTTTTAAGGTTACTTCTAGTATTACATTCCCTTTCTCATTTTTTTTAAGCCATATGAATGACTTTTTATGCTGAAAGAAATATCCTATAAATTCAAGTAGGTAGTGAGTTTGCTTCCTGAAGCATTGATTTTTCTGTTATGCTAAACTGCAAGATATTGATTTGTAGAGTTTCCTCTCAATATTCAAATACATCTATATGTTCTGATGGCATGTTTTGTCTGTGTTTCACATTGCTTTCCCATGCATTCAGGTTTATCATCTTGCAGTTGTTTTCTTCTGGTTATTTGTGACTATTGCAGTTGCTATCAGAAGGAATCTTTCTTTAGAAATGCTCTGTTTGTGACAAATGTTGTATTATCTTGTTTGGAGTAAAGGCATTTTGCCCTAATCTATTCTGAGAAGCGATTCTGCTTTCATTCTGTCTGAATACCTCCATGACATATTTGGATAAACAATTATACTGACTGCTCACTGGTTTGTGGTTCTTTATTAGGAGAGATGCAAATAGTTTTTACACTAGCTTTTTCTTTGCAAAGAATTGTAGAATAGAATTGTTAAAGTTGCAAAAGACCTCTAAGATCATAGAGTCCAACTGCTAATGTAGCACTATTGTGTGAAGCCCTAAACCACTAAACCACCACCCGAGTACCACAATCAAACAAGTTTTTAATACTTCCAGGGATGGTGACCCTACCACTACTCTGGGAAGCCTATTCAATGCCTGACCACTCTTTCAGTAAAGGACATTTTTCTAATATCAAATCTATATCTCTTTTGGTGCTACTTGAGGCCATTTCCTCTTGTCCTATCACTTGTTACTTAGGACACACCCTCCCCACCTTTTGGCAGCGTCCTTTAAGGTAGTTTTAGACACTGAGCCTGTTTTTCTCCAGGCTAAACAACCCTAGTTCCCTCAGGTGCTCCAGACCCCTCAAGAGCTTCATTGCCCTTTCTGGATAAGCTCCAGCACCTCAATATCTTTCTTGTAGTGAGGAGTCCAAAACTGAACACAGGACGTGTGGTACAGCTTCACCAGTGCCAACTACGATGGGAAAACATTCAAGTAATTGTAAAACATTAATGACCAGACCATGACTTCTCCCTTTCCATGTTGCTATCAGTAGCATCCACACTACTGAGTGTATGCTCCGGGGTATTCTAATATAGACACCTGATTTTCCTATAGTGAACAGAATGAACTTCTCAAATTGTTTAAATGCATTGTAATATATATTTTAGTACCCATTGTGATTAAGTCTTCCAGAATTCACAGAACAGTCAGTGTCATGTTGCATATTCTGTCAGCTCCCCCGTGAATCAATTCAGTTAATGCTTTTGCAAAGAAATTGATTAATTGCTGAGCTGAAAAAAATCTGAGAACAAAAGATCTTAATAATGCACAGACACATAGGAAGGCTTGCATAAACACTAAACTTTTAAAAACTTAGATAAAAGCATTTCCTAATAACAAAGAGTATGTGGGAGTCCGTGAAGTACAATTAGTCAACTAAACTGGTACATAATTGATTTTTCCTTTTCACTGTTAAATAATAAAGTTAAAATTATACTGAAATTTTGAATTTTGTTTGATTTGTCAGATGGACAATTTTTTGTGTTTATGAGTAGAACTAATCATTATTAGAAAATATTGATATTTTCAGAGAAGAAAATTGAGGTTCAGTAGGATTTAGATTCATCTTTGTAATGCTATTTGAAAATCCATATTAAGTTTTTAAATAATAATACATGGAGTTTTTAATATTTGATGTCTTACAAAAAATCCTGCAAAGCAATGAAATATGACTGAAAATGAAAGTTAAAATTCCAGCTTTAAGACTGAGTTGAACTTTCTGAAGAATCCTTCCTTGACACTGCCACACAAATTTTTTTGTGTACCAGCTGGATTTCATTGTCATAGGAAAACTGTTTACCTCAAAGGCAAATACAAGGATGAGTCATTCAGATCTTTAACAAGAAACACAGATGGAAAAATGCCACAGCTGCACAGAGCTGGAAGCAGAGGAGTGCATGATCTTAATGAATATGCTTTTACATTTGACAGATTCCATCAGAGAACTTGCAGTAGCTTCAGAATCCCATGGCACCATACAAACCTTTCTATGTTTTATCCCACTGTCACAAGAAAAAATGTAAGATTATAAATATAACATGGAAACTTCTTTTTATCCCTGTTGCCTAGATCTGCTATGCTCCAGGTATGACAATGCAATATAGAAGTGCAACAGCCATAAAAATGCATGTTTGTTTTTTTAATTTCCTTTTCATCAGTATTTTGATCTTCCATGACTTTTACCTTCCAAATATTTCCTTTTCTCTCTTCTTTCATTTCTTTCCTCACTTCTGATTTTTGCATATTTTTTTCTTATCTTCCAATGAATCTTCTCTCTTTCTTTGACACTTCTGCTGAAGTTCAACAAGATAAAATTCAAGGTTACACATCTGGACAATTTATGCCCGAGGATCATTAGAAAGAAAGATGCTTTCGCATTATTCACAGCCAGGCAAAAATCTCTAGCTCTGATGTATCACAGGGCAGGAAAAATGTCTGAGAGTGCCTCATCCTCAGAGAGGAGAACTCTTGCATCAACATCCTGGACGTGCATCTTAAGAGGTGGGTTGGCAGTAAGCAGGGAAAAGCTGTTATTTTAGTAAAGGCCATGATAGATTCTGTTCAGATTCCTCCTTATTAGTTGTATTCAGAAATGCTCATAGCCTACAACTACAGAAAGCATTTAATGCTCTAAATCATTCCCCACTGTTAAACCAAACACAGTAACACTCCCTTCCCTCTGTTTATAATGTATTACAATGAGCAGAATCAGGGAAGAATAGTGGGTGCAGATATTTTTTTCCACCCCCACAAAATATAGAATTTCCTGTGCATAGACAGGAGTGTAGAGCAAGTCAATATTTGATTAGGCACTGCATGAGAATTATCTGAAAACGAGAGAGGAAGGGCAAAAAACATATTGTACACCCTCTGAGTAGTCTAAAGTTCAGGGATTGAAACCTTAAATATGGCTACATAGAAAAGACTCTAATTTTCAAGTCTAACCTTTTCTTCCCAACATCTGTACTCAATTAGGCAGTAGCATTCTAAAGAATCATTTGAACTGTTCAATAATAGAGGTATCTTATATCCAGAAGAAATATTAGCCGCAAGCATCAATATATCTCCTTCATTCTGGGAACTGTAGCCAAATATCACTTACTGGAATATCAGAGCTGGTGATACTGATAAGACAAGCCAAATGTTGAAAGCTCTGCTGTTTGAATAGAAAAATAGGACTGATAGATACTGTGGGTCAGCTTTTCCCCTCTATTTCCCTCACCAAAATACTTTTATTTTATACTCCCCAGTTAGTCATTAATCTATTTTCAATCCCTGACTTGCTTTTTGGATTTTCTGCTGTTTAAACAGCCTTGATTTTGTATAGCTTCTCATGCTAAATCAATGTTTAAAACTGTTTGATCCCTATTTCTGATCATACCCAGCAAAGAACATCCAGAAGCTGTTTCTGCCAAAATGTAACTAACACAATTTAGAGATACTATTGGAATTATTACTCAAAGCTGCTATTTGTTTATCATCTGACCTAAGTAAAGTTTCTCTAATAAAGCTTGCTAAGATAAGAGGATACTGTGGAGGAACATGGAAAACATGTAGAGCCATAGCATAAAAAATATTTGCATAAGATCAAATGTACCTCTAATGCAACAACACTGAAATCAGTAGTTTATACCATACTGTGAACTCTCTCCTCACATATTCTGTTAATAAGGAAAGTTTCATGGCAATATAACTTCAAATTCTATAATCTTTCTACAAGTTAATTCTAACCATTAGAAAGGCTGGGATGAGGTAGATCCCTTGTAAGGGAAGATAAAATATGGATTTCCAGGTCACAGCCAGGATTCTAAGTATTTTTGAAAATCAAATAGCATAAGAGTTTTTTCAGTTTTCAAACTCCAAGTGTGGTCCCAGGAATGCAGTGATGTTGACCCAATGAAAGTCTTTTCTGAGCATAGACCTTGATCTGGTGATTCCAGGGAGTCTCCAGCACGCTGCAGATCCAGCAGCCCTCCCCTCAGGCTGACTTTGTCACTTACGTGATGCAGAGCATCTAACATTTTCTGGTCTGAAGCATGAGAGTTAAAATCAACTCCTGAATCTGCTGCAGGTCTCCATGGTTACAGTACTGTCAGTTGCTGCTTTGTACACAGGAATAGATGGGATTTTTGAAAACTCAGGCTGCATTTGCAGAATGACATTTGGAGTTGTGACTTTTCCCCACAACACACTGAGAACATATAAATCAGTTTTCATAAGAGAGGGTAAATGTGAACACAATGCCCATTATCCCAGCTCAGACTGGCAAACTGCTCAGAAGCAGAACTGTTCAGACAAAAAAAGTTTGGAGTGTGGGAGTTACAATAGGAAAGACCTGCTTAAAGGTTTTGACAAAGAAGACTCATAAAGGCTAAGCAACAAGCATTTATTTTTCTTCCCAAAGCATTTTCTTTGCATTCTAGGCCTGTGGTTATTTAGATCTCAATAAAATTTCTGATTCATGTGAACTGATTGTTCTCCACTAGCCTAAGGATATAAATCCAATATTAATGTGAATTAAGTACAACTTAATTAACATTAGTGCACAGATCATTAAAAGGGTAAAGAGTAAAGGTCTTTAGGAGCATATGTTCACCTCATTTACATTAAGTGAAAATTAAGAAAATTACATGTGTTTTTCCCTATTATTATTCATCTTTGTAAAAGTACCCCTGCCTTGCATCTCAACAACTACAAGGGACCAAGATATCAGCTTTACATTTTGAAACACCAACATTAAAATGCCCTCTAGCAATACTGACTTAGCAGAGAAGATGCCACCTGACCGGGTTATGGGATAGGGGTAGATCCCAAGACCAGCGGGGGTCCTTTTCCTGAGTTGCAGCTCCACGTGTTTGGTCCCACAGGAACTGGACACAGACACAACATGCAGGGTGAAGGTCAAAGCTGATCTGGTTTATTGGTACAACCTGGTGGGTTTATAAGGGCAGGAGAAGGGGAGTCTGGGACAGGGGGACACTTGGACCTAAGATTGGCCAGGTAACCCGACCCATAGGGAAGGAGGAGGTGGTCTTAACACAAGGATTCAGGGAATTGGTCAAGGGCAGCAATTTCCCAGGTAGCCAGTCCTGCAGGGGGCTGCCAGCATCTCTCCAGAGGGAGAGATGTG
>JAWMRA010000130.1:48038766-48160671 GCA_035584735.1 Pseudotriccus pelzelni
AGAGGGAGAGATGTGTGTCCTTGAATGCAGGGGAAAGGTCACAACACCATCCTTCAGGCAGAAGATTCAAGGAGGATCCCTTTGGTTTTCTTCCACTCTCTGAATTCTTCTGCAGTCCTGAGCCTATCCCCAACAGCCACCTATTAAAATATTAACATCACTTGCTTCAGGACACTTTCCTTCATCACTAATTATCAAAGCAGAATTGACAGTGTTACCTAGAGAGCTGCTAAGTTTAAATTGTATCACTACTGTTCCCAAAAGAGATGAGGGACCTCTTCTTCACATCTCTCCTTATGATGAGAGGTCATAAGGAGGGGAAGAATACAAGCTATTTCCAGACACAAAAAAAAAAAGCCAAAACCAAACAAAAAACACCAAATCCCCCCTAGTATAATGTAAGCCTTTGACTTCTTTTCATTTTCTCTTGAGATTTTTTTTTCTCCTTCACAACTGTAGCAAAAGTTCCTTTCATTTCTTTATCCTACCTTAGAAAAGGCCAGATCAACATAATTGTTATTCACTGCAGAATATGAATAACTATGGTTTCCTCTCTGGGACTAACACTGGTAAAAGATAGTGGGTCATACAGAAAAAAAAAAAAGACCACTGAACACACATATCCTGCTAGCAGAAACTCCCTCCTAAAATCAGATTTTTTTAAATGTTTCTTCCACTGTCAAAAAAGCTTGTTTCAAAAGCCTTAACTATTAAAATAAGATGAGAGCTGCTTTATATAACAGCATTTAAAAGACACTGACTGCATAAAGCTCAGGGAACTGAGTAAAGTTTTAGCTATGTCAGGATTTTTGCTCTACTTTAAATAAGCCATTCTACAAAACACTAGTCAGCAGCATAATCCTTCAATTCGTCATCATGGGAGGAGTCCCCAGAAAGCTTTTTTAACCATTTATGTATTTTTGTCTCTAGTTGATCAATGTTTTTCCATGAAAATAGAAAATTAATGTTGTTTAGCCAGAAAAAAACAGACATACCTGAAGACTTAATGCCAGGCATTTTGAAACATGACAACACAAAGAGACTGTGCTTTCCTTTCCCTTCACTAAACTAGTCTGTTGTCCTATTAATGCACAACAAATAGTTTAGGAGTGTTGTAGTCCTGTAGTATGATCTGACAGTGTCCAGTTTGATATAAAATATTAGTTCGTGTCCACCTTAGAAAGAATAACACACAGACAGAAAAGTGCATGTTAGGTTTTGGGTTAGGGTTATTCAGAACATTATTTCTTCTTGGTGCTCCATCTTACAAATGATGCAAAATAAAAACGAATGATAGAGAGTAACAGACTCTCTGTCTGCCTGTGACTGATGTGATAAGTATTGCAAAGGTGCAAAGGAATTAAAAGTGACTTCTTTCTCTGCTGAGAAAGAACATGAAAGGCCATCCATGACAGTTATTCTGTGGTTTGAAATTCACTTGCACTTTTATTTTGCTTTTTAAATAGTTAAATCAAGTATTAAAGCAACACACAAAAATTGTTCTAATTTTTCTTAATTTTGTGTGCTGTTCACTTAAATGAATAAACTGAAATGCAAATGCTATATACAAAATTGCTCATGTGCACAAACTTCTGAACGTTATTTTCTGAATGAGCATTTTTTCTTCTCCTTGTGCTTTTAAATGAGCTCATTACTGCAAGCCATTGGGATTGCAGATGGCCACCATGATCTGATAGAAATTCTAAGCATTTACTTTTTTCTACATAGAGCATTTATACTGAAATAATTTATCCAAACCGAAGTCAGTCTTTTTATGCAAGCAGTCACAAGGGATCAGATAAAGAGTGCCATACACAGATTTGCATCAAACAGCTAAAAACATGATAAATGTGCATTATATATATGCATGATATATATGCATACTTATACATATGTAATGTAGAGATTTAGCTCAAAGATTGGAATTATTTTTCAGAGCTGTATTTGTCTGGTTTTTTTAATTTAAATTTCATTTTAAAAGACAGAGTTATTTCTCTATCCCTTTACTTTTGCTTGCTTCTTTTATGCAGTGCTATATAAATGGAGCCTCTTTAAAATGAGGCAGTGTTTTGTTGCTGGTGGCATTGATAAATAAAGAACAAGATACTATAAATATTTTATGTAGTTCCTAAAGGCTACATTCACTTTCAGATCCTTCTGCATCAGAAGCAGATTGACTGCGAGCACGTTAGTTCATTCTAGACTTGGACTTTGTTTCATTGCATTCACATAAAATGGCAGTAGCTGATCTTTTTTTTCCATAGTGCTGTTACAAAAGACCCTGCACAGCAACTACAATCAAGATTATAGCAGAGCAAGATGATGTTGCCGCACTCACAAACAGAAGCATGGAACAGTTTCAATCACAGCAGTTGTGTTTGTTCAAAGATAGGTTGCTACATTACGTTATCTTATGTTATCTTATATGTTTGATAAGTTATGTCATATTATGTTGCTGAATAAAGTATAGCCACATAAACAGTAGGTGGTTCTGTGTATGGCTTTAAGTGCTAAAAGCTGCTGGTTCCTGCAACAGAGTTTCCTATCCAGATGGATATGCCCCAGAGTAGTGGATGAACTCGTTGGCCACAGCAGAATGAGCTTTAAGAGCTTCAACCAGTCTGACACTGTCTTTAGAGCTCAGGATTCATACGAGCCACATATGCTGCCAACAGAATGGTGACTTTATTTGGTGTGTTGCTTTGCTACTCAGGTTGGTTTAAGTATCATTAAATTATGATTACAGTTGTTGAAATGAAAACCATTAGGAAGCTAATGAAGGACCTATCCAAATATCCAGTGCTTGGCATTCCCATGCTTTTAGCAAGAAGGGTTTGACATGCCTTTAAGGAACCTAGAATTCTTTAGATTTTGCATTCAACAGAAATGTAACAGAATATAATGAGAAATATAACAAGAAATATAACCCACTCATTTATCCATATATACAAAGGAATGATTGGTCCAACTGTTACCTGTTAAAAGCATTTTCATGAAGGAGAACCAAGATTTTTTTGTTTTGTTGTTGTTGTTGGGTTATTTTGTGTGGGCTTTTTAACTAACATTATTTGGTTTCAGATTGCAAAGTGTCTCTTAATTGAAAAAGCAGTTGTTCTAATAAAATCACAAATTTCAGCAAAATTTTCATTTTATTAGAAGAATTCTTAGACCTTCAGTTGAAGACTGCAAACCTTTGACGACTGTAAACAATGAATCTTACAGACAATGTGGACAGAAAACTAGAATTATGCTATTTTCAAACTTCAGTGATTTATTTTGTAACACAGTCTTGCTAAGCAGATTTCACTCACTCTTTTAAAGGATCTATTGAATCTGTAATAGGTTTCCATCTTCTGTTGACCTCAGGGTTAACCATGTACTTTCTGCTTCGATTGCCTCCAGTTTCTGAGCAAAGCTTCTGCTTTGAACATTTAATACATACTGACACTTTTCTTATACAGTCCTCCCAAACATGACGCAAATTTTCATGAGGGGCCCTCATTAAATGAACCAGCTAAAAGCTCTCGAACATGAAGGTGCATTTAAATGTAACATTCCTTTCTGGCACTGAAAAAAAGAAAAAAAAAAGGACAAATTAAATACATCCTAGTTGACTGCTTGCTTACGGTCAGGTTTTACTAGCTATATATTTTCAAATGTAACAGGATTCAAAGTCCTAATGTAACCCTTAAAAAAAAAAAAAAACCAAAATTAGGAACTTAACTGTGATAGTCCATTTGTGAAGTTTTTGTTTTTCTTCTAGGTTTGGAAGCTTTGGGGAAGGAGGAGCACGAAGGGCAAAAGCGAGCAGAATGGGAAGCAAAAGTGAGCATGCAGAAAGGAGAACAAAATAAAAGGTCCAGTGGCAGTGCCCATGGTGTAATCCTAGGAGGGGTGAAAACTTCCAAAAGCAGTTCTCTGTGCACCCTACTATTGCACCATGTATCCTACTCCTTTGTAATTAGTCATATCTCCTTCAGACATCCAACCAGCAATCAAGGTTTGAATTTCTTTTCACATCAACAAGGAACAAAACATATAGCAACTTAATCTCATTAATATTGATGGAAAAAATAAATCCGCCCTCCTTCAAACAACACAGCCAAGAACTTCTGTTGCACCAAGGGTAAACGTCACTCACTCAACACCCCTTTTCCCCTTAGAAATGTCTTAAGCCTATACCTGTTGCTCTGGGTAATTCATCAGCTTACTTGTGCTTGTATTGGTTCCAGTCCTGCATGCATCATACAGTAAAAAATTACAGTAATTTAATTTAAAAGTACAGTAATTTAATCTCTTCATTTATTTATAAAATCAAACCCCAGTCCTCCCTGCAACCTCCCTTGTAACCCTTCAAGTTATAAGAAGTTATGCATGGCACAATATGCTGCAGAGGTTATAGTTAAACAAGAACTAAAATCCATAGAAGGCTAAAAGGATAACACTGGTCATCAGCAATCAACTTCCACTAGCTCTAAATGATATGCAGTTACATAAATATTAATATATATATATATATATATATAAACACCTGTTGTTTAGAACTTATCTTTTATAAAAATGACAACAATATTTTAAGGATTCATAGGTTTTTAGATTTGGGGATCTTTTTACCTGTTTCACACTGCAGCTGAGGCTCACCATCTGGTCTGAGCTGAGATTACAGAGTGCAGCCGAACTGGTCAGAATCCTGATGTTTTGCCAACACTCCAAGCAGTATAAAAGGCTTGGGGAATACTAAAAATAAATGTGGACATCATGTATCACAACTGTGAAAAGAAAGTGAGTAGTCGAAACCAGAACAAAGACGATTTAATGGGATTAACACTTACAAACTAATGTTTCTATTGTCATTATTTCTTTGAGAGAATTACTGAGTAATCAAAACACTGTTGATTATCTTTCAGATAAACTCCAAGTTTTCAACCCAATACTTCATATTCTGTTGGGCCAATTTATAAAATAACTAAACATTTGTTTCATCAGTTTCAACAGTTGAAGCATAAGCCTGTGTAAGCCTTTATCTATGCCAATTATCTTTTTTTTCTCAAAAATACATTTCAAATTAACCATATCTCAAGACAGTGCTTTAAAAAGCCATCAAAAACACAGTCAAAAGAATAATCTGATGTCTGTTTTCTTTAATAGTGATATTTCTTTCTGATCACAGAGATGACCCATATGGAGTTCCTACTTGACTGACTTCCTGATGCTCACAAGTGTTCTCCTTGACTTCAGCGTTAACTCTCTGGCTTTTTTCTGATTCCTGCTGAGATGCAAGAGATTACATATTCAATTAAATCTAAATGTCTGAAGGCCAAACATTTTATTAAATAGAAAAGTATACACAGATATATACACACAGGGGAGAAATACAACACATCCAGTTTTTCTCATAAGACAATAACCTAGAACATTTAGTGGACAAATATGTTTAGTCCCCCCAAATGTGCATTTTAGTCATGTTATGATGTGCTTACATGTGGCAACACGATTAAGCTATCATTATTGTGTACTTCTCTGCTTAGCTTACACTTTTTTTTTTTAAACTTTGTGATCTTTTCTAAAATTAATTCTAATAAATTTGTTGTAAGACCCTCAGGAAAAGACAAATTTTCTCCACAGAATACCCTGATACAATGAAACACAAACAATTTGCTAGCTGCAAACATGACCTGTATCAACAGCAATATGAACAATGCTTTTACACATGGGACTTGTGAACTACCCTGCAGTTATGCAGTGTTTTGATCCATCAAGATTTCTATTTGAAAATCTGAAATATACTCTGAGTGAATTGTGTTGGAAGTTGCACATTGTTTGAACATTTCTGTCACTTATAATAATTCTTAATACTTGATGTCTTGTGGATAGTTTGCACTCAAATGCAGTTGAGTTACTTCACTAATAGAGCAGGTTCTGTTTCAGAAAACCATAGATTGAACAAAATATTGAACAAAATATTAAAACAAAGGGACACATCCAGACTCTACAACAGAGAAGACTGAATTCCTACATTAGTATGGAAGATACATGAGTCCCACAATGAACAAGACAAAAATTAATCTTTGAAAATGTAGCATATATTTAGAAGGAACATATGGAAAATACTTTTGCTGTTCGGAATTATGGGCTCTGTCTTATGATCAGTTCTCTTCAATATCTTCATCAATAACATAGGCAGTGAGATTGAGTACACCTTTAGATGACACAAAGCTGAGTGGTGCAGTTGATACAGCAGAAGGACAGGATGCTTTCCAGAGAGACCTGGATAAATGTGAGAAGTGGCTCATGAGAACCTTATGAAATTCAACAAGCACAAGGGCAATGTCCTGCTCCTGGGCTGGGGCAATCCCAGACACGAGTCCAGACTGGGAGTAGAAGCCATTGAGCTCAGCTCTGCAGAGAAGGACCTGGGAATTCTCATGGATGAAAATCTGGACATGAGACAGCAATGTACGCACACAACCCAGAAGGCCAGCGGCATCCTGAGGTGCTTCAAAAGAGGAGGGCCCAGCTGGTTGGGTGAGCTGATTCTGTTCCTCTACTCTGCTCTGGTGAGACCCCACCTGGAGTACTGTGTCAGCTCAGCACAAGAAAGATGTTGACCTGTTAGATCAGGTCCAGAGTATGTATGAAGATGATCAGAGGGATAGATCATGTCTCCTACAAAGGCTGAGAGAGCTGGGGTTATTCGGCCTGGAGAAGAGAAGGCTTCGAGCAGTCCTCGTTGCGGCCTTTCAGTACTTAAAGGGCACTTATAAAGCAAGATGGTGACAAACTTTATCACTTGCTTATGGCCTTCTAGTACCATAAGGGGGCTTATAAAAAGTAGGGAAAGGAATTTTTGTATAAGCAGATAGTGTCAAGACAAGGGATAATGGTTTTACACTGAACAAGGTTAGGCTTAGCTTAGATGCTAAGAAATTATTTACTCAGAGGGTGGTGAGGCACTGGAACAGGTTGCCCAGAAAAGTTGTGGATGTCCCATCACAGGTTCAAGGTCAGTTTGGATGGGGCTTTGATGAACCTGGCTTAGTGAAAGTTGCCCCTGTTTGCGGCCAGGTTGCTGGAACCAGGCAATCTTAAAGTCCATTCCAACCTTAACTACTCTATGGATTCATTCTATGATTCTAGGATCTAGGACAACATTGTTTTCAGAAAAATACTCCTAGAAACAAAAGAAACACTTATTTTTATCTCATTCTAAGGCACGGCTTCGGTGTGAAGAGATATCTTATTTGTTCCCCCAAGAAAAGAAGTTTCATATGCTGTGAAAGATTCATTATCCTTCATGAAGGAGAGTTTGTGATCTGTCCAGCACAAACAACTACACAGTACAGAACAGTTTTGTCAGTCATAAGGCCGATTTATGCCCACACACCTCTCTGCTGCCTTTTTAACCACATATAGTTTTGACACTTCGGGCAATATTTGAGCTGTATTCTGTCAGATAGATATCTGTCTGAGAGCATAATAAACAAAGACAGATCACTCCTTCGGTTCCATAGTTTCTAAGAGGACATTTTAATGATGTTGATCCTAAATCTTTTTTGGTTTATCAATATTATTTCTCAGTCCATTACATATTGATGCTCTGACTTACTCTTTTTGTGTTCTTACAGTACAATATATGACTTGGTCCAGTCTACAGATTTCTTGAATTTTAGCAAGGATTGCAGAACTGAGGTTTGAAGGTGCATTTACGTTCACTGTCAACAAAGCTGGGAAAAAAAGCTGCTTTTCTTCTTTAGTTTTTTTCATAAATATTGACTATATATCTGAATATTATGGTTCTTTGATTATACCTGGAAAAAATAATGTAGTTTGAACTGTAACTGAATCTTTTTTATTCATTTTTTATGTTTATGGGATATTTATGCTCCAATGTTTATTAAGACACTTTCTACATAGTTGTTATTTAATTTCAAGCATTTTATGAGTCTTTTGATCAGAAGAAACTCTATGTGCAGATTAACACATGGCTATAGGTGTGATACAGAAAACCCTGACCTGACACTCTAGAAGGAGGTGCAGCATGACAAATTTAACAACTTGTGGCATACATAGATAGAATTAAATATCTGGGATACAATCTAGAGCCTTTTTTACAGTTCTTTTCCCTAACCTATAAACAATAATAAGCATAAGAAAGTGCAGTAAACAACTTTCTCAGTCCAGTTATTTGTTTTTCTGGTGTGTTTTTTTTACTGTGTTATTGCTTCAGTTTCCTTATTAAAGCATGAGGGCAGTAGGTACACTCCTGACCCATTTGTGCACCCTGATGCCCGCTAAGCCCAACCTCTCAAATCCTAAGACACAACACTTGGATATGTCAGAAAACTCAGGACTGTTCCTCATGATCCTGCCATAAAATACTGCCAAAGAAAGATATAAACCACTTGAGAAGACATAGCAATTACATTGCCATGGCTGAAAGGTAGCATAGCAGCTCTGGAGAAAGTATTCTAATTGATAGCTAACGTCTGGGGAGGGACACAGATAAGTCAGTATCCTAAGCAAGATTAAATTACAGTGACTTCTGCTTGAGAAAAGATGGAGAAAAAATAAAATGCTTTAGGACTTTGTTTTGCCTCCAGAAATTATGCCAATATAGAATACACCTGTATTTGTAATACAGTTTGAAGGTAGTTACTGGTTTTAATTTTTACATTTTGTGGTGTCACAGACTGCAGTTAATTCAGAAACGTCAGGGAAACTACTTCCCAGTTGCAGATGGAGTCCTTAAAATCTAGCAGGCAAAAAAAAAAGAAAGGATCAGTTCTGGCTATTCATACGTACTTCTTGATGTCTCCATAAAGTTTCTGTTTGTTTTAGGGGTTGCCTGATGTTACTACAGAAAAACTCTCCTAGAGTCTGCTCTCTGTAAAGCTGTGATGTCTGGCTGGATAGCAGCTAATCGTGCTTTTGCTCTATTCTGGGAACTGCAGGACTCTCTTCAAAGGAGTAATTTTCCTTTCCTTTTGCGTTCCCATTGGATGCCGTATCAAGTTCCCACCATTCATTCACAGGTCAGAAAATTCACTGACTCTTGGTCAGTTGTTTCATTTGCAACAGACATTTGATGGCACTGGCAGACAGACATGAGGTAAGTGTTTAGATCAGTGGGGAAGCAGCACAAAAGAAACCACAGGTGTCTACAACCTGCTGTCCAAATAACCTCTGAAGAATTAAGCGAGTCAGAAACTATTTTGAATGAAGGGGTAGGAAGATTACAATTAGTTTCTTTTTTGAGTGTCATATGCTGCACAAAGACAGATGAGGTTACACTCAGTCTGTAAAAAAATAAAGCTAAAACTCTCCTCAGCAAGTTTAAAAGAACAGCTTTGGTTATTGTATCTGACAACATTCTAAATGGTAACTGCCTTGATTGTGCTGATAAAAGACACTTAAAGGCAAAAGCACGAGGCAAAAGCAAAGAAACACTCTTTTTCAGTTAGAAGGAGAATCTTTACCACTATGCAGAATGAACACCTAAGTAGCACCACATCGAACACTCAGATGTGTGAGAGAACAGTTCCAGTGCATTCATTTCAGTTTGTATATCGTATGTGTAATAATGCATTATTGTGTAATTAATATGTAATAATGATGGAATAACGAAGGGAATAAGTAATGTAATGAGACTGAGTTCAGATTATGGTTTGATTTCCAAATTGCTGGAGTCAAAATGGTTATTTTAAAGTGCTATGGCTCTTCCATCCTCATAACTGAAAACAGCCTTCCTTCATGCTTCTTTGATGCAACTAAAACTGAGCTCCTGTCTGCAATTGATAATTATTGCCCTGGTGACAATATCTGCCTGAATTCCAGTGTGGCCTTCCACAGTTTTGAATAGTCATGGTGCATTCAAAGCCAAACGGTGAGGAAGACAGCTTCCTTTCACATCCTTAGGCGTTCTAATAAATCTGCTTGTGAAAACAGGGTTTCACAAGTTCCCTTTCTCCACCTGCAAGAGACATAACCTTCAACATATACTATCATACTTCAAACTACTGCCCAAGATGCCTATTCAGTTCAGAATACCCAAAAATGATTTTTTCACCTTAACAGAGGCACTACAATCTGTCAACAGGGAAAGTGCACAAATGTTTCAGGTATGGGCCTTGGGGATAGTGAGCAACTATGCCAAAATTCATTCAGTTCTTGAGGTCCACAGGAAATACGAACATAAGGTTGGCTATGAGATAACATGAAATGTGTCTGGAAACAGCTTTGGTCTATTGGAAAAGCAGAGTGCTACTGGCTCACTATATTTGACAGTTTCTAGGCTCACTTTTTGTCTGCTCAGCTAATGACAAGAGATTTGTCATTTCTTCATTCAGTTTCTTTGAATCAATATCTAAACAGGTTAAGATAATTCTAATGAAAAAAAACCAAACAAACCAGAACAAAATAATGGTTCTGTTTATTTTACTGAATAATTTAGCTGTGATTTTTCTTTCATATGTACCTCTTAAATGTAACTAAGTAATAACTGTTTCTCAGGAACTGGTTGAGAGACTGGACATAAAAAGAGAGTTCTCCCAAACATACTCCATAGAAATAGCAAATAACAAGATTTTTATTCAGTATCTGAGTTGTATGCGAACCCCTCCACAAAATATATTTGCATATTAAGAACAACTTAGTTTGACTTGGAGATACTAATTCTAGGAAGCACACATACTTAGATTAATTTTCAAATTCCTGAATAAGATTTTTTCCAATTTTTTTATAACTTTTGTTTATATTATTAGAGAGAAATTCTGTAAGTGCAAAATCTTATTGCCAATTATTTAATTATGCTTAGCTAAATTAGTGAATTAATGCATTATCTTGACTTACGAAACTAGTCTTTCAGGTCTTCTAAGATCTTAAAATGAAAAAAACAGCTGTATTAGGTCAGACCAAAAGTCTGTCATCCAATATGTGCCTCCAAAGCACCTCCCTAGGGAATAGCACATGAAGGACATGATAAAAGTTTCTTACACTGTTTCCACTAGTAAGTGACTCAGAGACTTCTCAGGATTGTATAATTACATACATTTTTAATAGATTTTCTTCTATGAACTTCAATAGTCACTTTGAATTTATACATCCTGCAGCAAGAAGCTCCACAACTTATTTATATGCTGTATCAAAAGCAACCTCCTTTTGTTTGTCTTGATCTTCCTTCCTCCTAATTTAATTAAATGACACTTCAAATGAAAAGCATACCTGCATACTTTATTATGTGTTTAGTCAATGAACTTCTCTTCCAAAGAAGAGAATATAATTTTATTTGACTCAAAAGTGAGTGTGGTGCTGAAAACACTTTCTTTTTTCTTAAGATTACCCTGTCTCTGAAGATCCTGCTGATTACATGGGGGAGGAATTCAGACCTTGTCCTCCTCACAGAGCCCAGACCGGTTATGATGGTGCTGCTTATTCTGTGAAATTGAATCTTGTCAGCACAGAATTGAACAGAGATCACTTCTTCAAATGGGCTTTAACAACTGGTCTGACAAGTGAGCAGGCTGGAATGTGCTGTTGACAGAATTCTTTTAAAAATATCATAGGATTGTTACACATGTTTACAGTTACTGGGCAGTTGATGTGAATGTGCAGACATATAGTTAAGAAAAGGTATTGCTGGATGACAAGACACTGCTCTTAAAGATGGATTTCAAGAGTCCAGTCAAAGCTACACTATGTCATTGGAAGAAGAAAAACAGCAAAGAACTGCTGCTATATCTTGGTCTCAAAAACCCTAAGAAAAAATGAAAAGTGAGCCACATTCTAAAGAATATGCATGGAATAAATGGAAATCATTAACTCAAGAGTACAAGAGCTGATGGAAAGAAAAAAAGGATATGTTCTGCTAACCATTTTAGTGACAATATAATCTTGAGACAATCTCTAACAGCTGCTCCATGACGGCTAGAAATAACAGAAAGGTTCAGTGTTACTCACATTTTTTTCAGAATTATGTTTTGCTTTGAAAGTTTGATTTAGAGAATTACAAAATCAGCCTCCTAGTCCAGCCCAGCTGAGCATACTCCTACAATTCTCTCTTTATTTTCCAATAAAGTTTTTTTGTCCTTTGACTGTTTTATCACAGAACCACAGAGTATGCTGAGTTGGAAGGGACCCACATGGATCACTGAGTCCAAGTCCTGGCCCTGCACAGGACTATCCCCAAGAGTCACACGATGTGCCTCAGAGTACAATGCAAACACTTCTTGAGCTCTGTCAGGCTTGGTGCTGTGACCACTTCCCTGGGGAGCCTGTTCCAGTGCCCAACCATCCTTTGGGTGAGAAACCTTTTTCTAATATCCAACCTAAAACCTCCCCTGACACAACTTCAGGCCATTCCCTCAAGTCCTGTTATAGGTCACCAAAGAAAAGAGATCAGTGCCTGACCTGCAGTGTAGGAATACACACAGCAGGAGTGGGCCAAGGTGCTGACTCTAAGTCAGGAAGCCTAACGAGTGGTAGTAATTATACAGCTAGTGATTTCAGCTGGAGCAATTCAATACTAGGTAAGGCATCCTGTGTTGGAGCCTTATTTATATCTCACATACAGCCCCTGGGGGATGTTTCCTTCTTGAACTGCATGGGGGGCAGAGGGGGATGTGGAGTATCAAACATAGTAACATACTTCAGCAGACTAATGAATGCATCTGTTAGAGTTTCAGCTCCAACACTGAGGTTAGCACTTTGCCCTTTGTGCTGAGCAACATCTTTCTGGATTCTGGCCCTGTATGAATTGTATTTACATTTGGCAGATGAGAACCAAACAGCCTATGTGATTTTTAATGGACTGATTAAAATTTATATGCAAGTAATTGTGATTGGCTGTAGAACAGTGTACAGTTTCTGTGCTTACATATTGGAGGACATATACTGCAACTTGTGTGGGCACCTTGTGGACAATTTACAAAACAATCAGGAACAGAAAACTAAAGGGTGTATGAGGAAATCACAGCACAACCATCTTTCTGGAAAGTATTTAATATTTTCATTAATTTTTTTCATTAAGATTCCCCATTCTTTAATCTATGATTGTCAACAAGTATGCTTTACTGTTTAACAAATCTATATACATGCAAAATAACTGTAGTAGAAGGTCTGAATTTTGTTCTAAATGTAGAGAAACAGAGTGAAGAAATCTTTACTTACCACACTGCAAAGAGAAAAAGGTGAGTAATATAGAATCAGCACAAGAGGGGAATCAAACTTACAACATTTTCATCCACTTCTAAAGGTATTTGAAAATATCTTATGTTCTTATCAGAGTAGGTGTGTTTGTCAGAACGAAACAAATTGAGGATCCAGCAGAGGACAACAAAGATGATTAAGGGACTGGAGCACCTCTCTTATGAGGAAAGGCTGAGGGAGTTGGGTCTATTCAGCCTTGAGAAGAGATGACTGAGAGGGGACGTCAGCAATGTACAGAAGTTTCTGAAAAGTAGAAGTCAAGTGGAAGGAACCAGGCTCTTTTTGGTGGTGCCAAGCAATAGGACAAGAGGCAGTGGGCAGACACTGATGCACAGGAAATGATGTTCTGTGATGGCTCTGCTTCAGCAGGAAGGTTGGACCAGATGACCCACTGTGATCTTTCCCAACCTTACCCATTCCGGGATTCTGGGATTCTGTGAATTTGAAGAAATCAGGTACTTCACAGCATTCTTATCTAAGCTCTATAAAATTATTCACTGCAAGTCACATTCCTCCGTCAGAGTAAAAACACAAAAGAAATCCTATATAAAAGTGGACATTGTGAGTTTTAAAATTAAAATTATTCAGGATATTTTTTGTGATTATTTGAGTCAATAAGCAAACCCTTGGCTATTAGAGAAAAGATTATATCATTCCGGATTTTTTGTGTTGATAATAAGTGACTGTGATGGTGCTCGTCACCTGCTGTGATCACAGGATGGTGGTGAATCAGCTCTTACACAGCTCAACATCCTCATTAAGCATCCTCTACCTGCAACCTTTACAACACGTACCTAGTGAGCAGATAGCAGACATGAAAATTCTGCCCTAATGTACTTCCTTTGCAAGGCAATATAACCAGGATACTTTGTTCTGTTAAGTGAAACTAACAATCAGTTATATTCAAATCTGAGAGCTCAGATCTGCAGAACTTGCCTCACTTTACCTGATCCTGTAAAGAATCTATTTGTGATACAATCAAGTAGCAAAGGAAGGCTTGAAATATAATTACCAGCCCATTATAGAGCTGGTGTACAAGAAGAGACTGAGAGACATATGTACATAAACTGAAAAAAATGGCAGGGGTGTCAGTGAATAGTGAAATTAATAGAAACACTAGTCTGTGACTAGAAAGGCTATTCTCTGGACTCCCTAGTATATAACCCTCTTTTCATTTTAAGAAATAGCACTAGGTAAATCACTTGGTTTCACATAGGACATATTTTACAAAGTCATTATTCTCATGGAAATTGTCACTTTTTCTTTTCCTTATCTCCAATATTGCTGTAAAATATTGTGGTTTAGCATTTTTTCAGGTTTTTTTTTCTTCTTAAGGACTATATAATTACTTACATTCAAAATATTCTAGCCCACTCCTTTTCACTCTTGTTACTGAAAAAAGACTAACAGCACACAGTCAACACTTTAAGAATATAATGTGATTTTAGCTGTCAGTATAAAAACTTGCAAAAAGAGGTCCTTGTAGACAAAGAGACACTATCAGTTGGTACAAAATAATCAGATGTACTGTATTGCTTCTCTTATATTTACCATGTTCCTTTTAATTTTAAAATCAATCTTCACTATTTTTCCTTCATTTTGGAGATATTTTAATCCTACTTAATGCTCCTATTATAGTTCATGATGTTGCAAAGGTATCTTCTTGTATCCGCAGAGCAAATCTGAAAGAGAACAAGCTTAATGTTTGTCAAGAATACGGAGCATGTAGTGAATCTATACAGAAAGTTTGGGTTTATTTTTATTGCAATATGTTTCAAGGCTGAAAATAAATGCTGTTTGTCATTAATTTTGTCTTCCTGCATTTTACAAATATATTGTTTACTACTGTAAAGGTAACATCAAGGTTACTTGAAGGTGCAAAGACTCCTTTAAAAAAAAACTCCAAAAAAACTCAAAAGGTGCAAAGATCTTGTACGAGCCCAGAGGATCCATAATTTAATGGGTGCCCATCAATTAGACAGCAATTCATACAGAACATACAAAGCAGTCCAGAAAACTAAACAATTCATGGGCTAGAAATATGTTCCCTATGTTGAGAAATTAACCCCAGCATTTGTGCAGCTAACCTACTTACTCAATGATAAATATCATTCTGCCATTCATAACAAACATACTTTGTTCTACTGCAGTTTTGTCTCCTTATTGCAATTAGTAGATGATTAGGGAAAAAATATAACAACCACAAAATTTCCAAGTAACTCAAGGACACTTTTAATTTTATGAATAATAACTTATGTAAATTGGTTAAATGAGAGACTATGCTGTCAAGGTTTTTCGTATTATCCACTTCTCTGTTTACATGGCAGATGGTTCAAATTTGCTATTAGCATATTAGTGGAAAGCTACAAAGAAAGAAAATTTAAATATCTGTGAATGCCCAGAAGGGAGCAATAATAGATTTCAAGAGGGTGCTTTTTGAGGATTTATAAACTGAACTAAAAATTTATAATGCAAGCATTGATGTTATTTTCATCTGAATTAGGATGATTTTTATCCAATTCCAAACACATCTAATGGATCTTTTAAGTACCAAGGAAAACAGCATTTCTATAGGTAAAACCAGACTTATTATTTTTTCAGGTAGTTAAAACCATCTATTCTTAGACTAACACAGTTTATTTTTTTTAATTCAAATTGAAGAAGATCAGAAAAATCACATTAAATCCAGCATCTCTTATTTGAAAATATTTTAAAATATTTTAAAAATCAGCACTGATACATAACTACACTCCAGATCTTTTTCTTCCAAGAGCTTGTCTGTGTTTCTGACAGCCCAAAGGCACTGGAACACACACACCCCACTCAGAAACTGACAACCAGTCTATAGTCAAATGCTAATGGTCGGCACTTTATTGCCAATCAAAGCGGATTAAGATTTCAGTATATGTGCAGCTTTATATTCCCAAACTCTCCTTACCATACTGTCCAGTGTCAGCACAAACTTTATCTGCTATCCGGGTATCAATTTGTAACCATTGTCCAGGAGGATCTCTTCACCTGTGACTAATTTTACAAATGTTGAAGTCCTTTGGGCATTTTAAAGCAGAATACAATGCTTCTGTAGACAGTAACCCAAATGAGCTAATAACTGCCTTAGTTCTTAACTAAAAAGAAACATTTTATGCTTTTTATTAAAGAATGTGCTACTGAAGGAAGTGGGCTAAGATTCCAACCACAGTGCATGACTCCTTTGCAAGCTAAAAGTCACTTGAGGTTTTGGTTTTTTTTTATTCATATACTTTTTTCTTCTGTGGAATTCAGTACTTTGTGTTTCCATGAAAACAGTTTTAATGGACTTACTGAGACAAAACATATTCTGTAGGCAATTAGTGCAGATAAATTAAATTGTTAATTGCAATTAATATATGCTGACTCATTGTCTTTTTTCAGTCCCTGTTTTCTTCTAATTTCATTTTAACATGTATTTATTATAAAAAGCTATTTAACATCCTCACTTATATTTTAAAGATACTTTTTAAAAGTGAGTAGATACATTCCTACTTTAGTGAAAAAAAAGGAAATCTGGAAGTCTGGGAAACAAGCCTGATCATTAAAAATACGTCATTGACAAATGCCAACTGATTAATTTCAAAAGGAGTCAAAATCTATGCAGGCTTTCAACTTTCAGCATGGAAATAACAGTGAAATAACACAGAATACCCCCCATGTATGAATCATTCTCACAGAAATGTCATTCACATTTAGGATATTGAATTGATTTCATCCTTGTCTTGCATGTGACTAGGTAAGAGCTTTTAACAGACCCTGCAGGACTCCATATTTTTGTGAGATATTATTAAACTAGTAAAGGGGCACAGCAAAAGGAATTTCACCTTGCCCTTGAGTACTAATAGCTATCGCTAATTTCCAAAGTAATTTTTCACAGCTTGTTTCTGCGCTAAAAAAAAAAAGAAAAAGGTAAGTTCTTGGAGTAAGGAGAACTCTGTTAATAAAAGACATTCTTTATATGTCTAAAAAGAACATCAACAACTGAAATATTTCCCTGATCATTTGGGAATCACAGAGACAACTGCCTCAAGTGTTGTCTGGAACCAGTACTACTACTAGTAAACAAGTTCTCCTAAATGCTGCAGTTATCTTTGGGAAGAAAAAAATCTTGCATAAAATAATAGAAAATATAATGCAGATCTTTATAAAATGTTGGTATACTTTTTAAGTCACTACTATCCATATCCAATTAGTACAAGAAAGGCTTACAGAGATTACAGTGAAAAATAACATTGGCTCTTCAAGTTTTGCTTATTTAATTTAGACTGTAAAATTGTGGCCTTTCTTCATGACTGATCATATAGTTTATGTTCAGACTAAAGTTTTAAACTAAAGTCGAAAGGCTCGATTTTTTTCAAGTCCTTTGGCCCTTCTTGGCCCTTCTCAGCGTTCTCCCATTATCAAGGTTTTGATCAGATTAATGAAAAGTTGCATGTATTCTCTGTGCTTCTAATGGGCTGTGAGTTACCTGAGGTCACTGTACAATCTCTCTAGTGGACAGACAGTGTCTGAGAGGTGACTGTTGGAGCAGAGATGGCTGGACATACATGAGACACTGGATTATTATATTAATTACTGGCTCAAGTGTGTCTGTGGGGAAGGTACAGGTTGAATTTCACAAAGGTGCAGTGATATCCTGTTCCATATCCCAGCCCTCTGGAGCCTCCTGGGCAGCCCCAGAGCAGCTGTCGGTCACTGTCACACCGGGAGCACTGCCCCAGAGCTCCTAACCCAGCCCCAGAATGACTGGCCTGCCTGGGGGTGGGGGGTGCTCACAGGGGGCCAGAGCAGACACAACCAGCACCGTGTGACCATTGTGTAGTCACATCCTACCATCTGGACATGTGGAAGCTGGCCTTGCATGGGATTCAAGGTGGTAGCTGTGATTGTCTCTCTTTCTCTCTCTTTTTTTACTTCTTCTTTTTCTCTTCCTAATCTCCTTGCTTGATATTTTGGATAACTTACAGCCAGTGGGTTGGATTTTCCTAAATTTTATGGCTTAGCAGGTGCTAAGGCAATGCTTTGTGGAATGCTTTATTTTGGTAGAATGCTTAGGAGAGGTGCTGGAAAGAAAATGAAAACCAGAAAAATGAAGAGATGATGTGGTGGACTGGAAGTTTTACTCTGAAAAACATTTTCTAATGATACTAAACATTTAAAAGAAAAAATAATTTCAACTATTTTTTCTCACTGTACTACTTCTCTGTGTTTGTTCTAGGAAATGAGCTTGTCAGAATTGTTTCCAGATCAACTGAACTGAAACACATTTGTATGCAAAACTTCATTCTACTAGTTATGCTCATCTGACTTAGCATACAATATGCCACCAAGTAAAACAGCATGCATTTGGAACACAAAAAGAAAAAAAGGATAAATAACAAAGACATATCGAACTAGGCATCATTTATAGGAGTTATGGGCAAATACTTTCAAAAAGCTTAGAAAAATTGCCAGCTTAGAAAAACTGACAAATGGGAAAACATAAAAAAGACACCTCACCGAATACATTATATAATGAATTATTCTCCCAGTTATTTCAGTGGCTGGTTCAAGCAAAGCAGTGCTCCTAAAACAACTCAGACCTCAATCAAGAGTTAATCACAAATGGTGTATGGTTGCGCTTGAGCAGCTACAAGAACTTACACACATTCAACAACTTTGCAATGCAAGCTGCTGCTGAAGGAATTAATGCTTCTATACTCTGCTGTATTTTGACTAAAACATTTTCATTTCTTGCAGAGGCAGACAATGGATAATCTATTGTAGGTAAGTTAGGCATTATAACAATTACAGCAATGAAGTTGAAGGCAGTTTGCACAATTTGAACACAGTCTGCCAGGTTCTGGCTCCTCATATATACCATCTTTGGAAAGAAGTCGTTTCTGCAACTATGTTAGACGCTTGGCAGTGGATTAATTGCATGTGTACAGGCTGGCAACACTCAACATGTGCAAACACTTGAGCTCAGGAATATAGGCAATGACTACCTCTGTGCTGTCTTCAATAGATTTGATAGGTAGTGGTTTATGATTTCCAGAGCAGTGTCCATCCTACCTGCAGTGTGCATATCTGAGGATTTGGTCAAAACCTGAAGAACACCAGGATGTGATTAGAGGCAATCCAAGAGTTTTTCTGTGATATGAAGATTGGGCTCTCCTGCAGCAAGAAACAATCTTCCTATCATAAACCAAATGACTTTTTTAACAACAAAGCAGGTAAATCCTTACTACACTAAATCAACTCTGCTTTTCCATCACTCTTAGCCTTGTTGTTTTTATTCCATCAGGAAAGATATCCTTTTGTATAAATTTCTCACTAGTAAACAGATGACAACAGACTTACCATCTTACCCCCGAATTTTCAGTAACAGGTGTTTCTGAAAAATGACACTTAGTTTGTGACAAGGTTTTGAGTACATTTCTTGGCATTTTTGCCTTTAGAAATTTACAAAAAATGACATGTGCTTCCCTAAAAAAAGAACTTACATCAGGCTAGTTCTGATTTAATGCAAAGAGTCATCCAAAAACCTAGAAACAAAAAAAGCCACAAGTCTTTGTGGTGGGGAATTTGAAATTACTGTTTCTGCTTTGTGAGCTGCAGACATTTCTGAGTCTTGCTACAGATCAAGTGTATGAATAATTTAAGATTAAAAAACAACAGGCTCCCTGAACTACACTCAGACATCAACAGTTATTCTGAGCCATGCTGACAACACCCACAGCTTGATGCTCTATTTAGTCAGCATGACTACTAGGTCATCTGTGTAGGTGGTGGCTGAGCGGTTCAGACAAGGCATCATCTAGGACTGCCAAAAACTGACTCTTTATTGTTGGTACCCGAATATGAACTCAGAACCAAGAGATTTCAAGGACAGCTTCACAGAAAACAGAATTTACAGTAGTAGATCAAAAAGTACCTCATGTAAAATTGTAAATGCACAACACAAGTAACAAAGAATAACGTGTTACAAATAAAGCATAAAGAATTTATATATGAAACAAATACATCTTTTGTTTGTACCTCAAGATAAGTGATCACAAAAAAAATTCTACATGAAAAATCTCTTAACATATGGACAGCCCACTAGGGGAGAAGGCCAACCTTGGTTACCTTTTCCGGAAGCAGACAGTTAAGATTTCAAAACATCTGCAGATAGGAACCTCCAAAGGCACACCAGCTCAGAAGAAGACAAGGATCCCACATGAGAGCAGAACTACTTGTTTAGTACCTTACTTGCTGTTATAAACCTATAATTCTGAAAAATAAACAGGCTTACTGTATTACCTGCAGTCAGACTTGCTTTCATAGGCTTGCCCCATGGAAGTTCCAGCTATCTTTCCGTTTTGGTATTTCTCACTTTTGCATCTTCTTGTTTTCCTGTTTACTAGTTTTTTCTTTCTATTTTCTTAGCCTAAATTAATTAAAGATAAAACCCAGGCAGTTATGGCTTTCTTATAATTCTTGAAGTCTGGACCACTTTCAGCCCTTTCTACTTAGTTTTGCATTATCCTAAATGTGGAGGTCAAAGCCAAGGTTACAAACCAATACACACTACACAGATGATGAAGGGAACACCTACTGCTACTGTGGGTTTTCAACATCAGCACCTCCTCTAGCAGACCCTCTTTTAGACAGTAAATGCTGTTTTACTGCCCAGTGAAGGAGCTTAGGACTTGACTCCTGTAATAAATCACAACTAATTATGCTCACACATAGAGCATGAAATTAGCTACTCATCTCATGCCTGTGACACCTATTAATCTATATGTTGGTTTATTACTCACATTCTGATATTTATGAAGGCAAGAGAGCTTTTCCCTACAGTAGTACTGAACAGCTGTTCCTTAATTCCCAAAGTGAGATCTTCCAAACTCCTTAATCAAAGGAGACTTTGGAGCCCCTTCACAACTCCAGTAGGATCAGTAGATATTCCAGCTCAGGCAAGAGATTTAGTGGGTCAGTGTTTAAACAGCTCAAAATCAGACAGCATAGGTACAGCATAGGTTAAGTAACTGTGCCTCAAGACATAATAAACAACTCACTATCAACTTACTATGAGTGAGCAACTCACTATTAACTTAAATGAATCTGCATTTCTCAGTGTTATTCTCCTCATGAGTATATATTACAGTTATAGGATTCACTTTCACTAGTAACAAAAATTGCACTGTACTCACTGTCATCAAAAGCAACTGTGAAATGGCACCACCTTAGCCAGGTATCCTATTCAACATTTTTATCAAATTATATTCCTAGAACACATAGTACAGAACAATTATATACCAAATTTATAAGCAGTGGTAGAGGTGATAGCATGTCAGTTTTTAATGCATCTAAATTCTTCAGTAGTTACTGATGCTCTGAATGTCAAAAATTCACATTCATATAACATCCTCCAAAATATTCAAGCTCCCTGAGTGGACTGTAATAATGGTTGTGGTAAATCAGCCTTTCCTGCACCTCCTGCAGCTGTGCCTCTGATTCCTCACTGCTTCATGACAGCTGAAAACTGAGAGAAGACAAGAGGCATGAGCAAAGTAGTTTTACCAGTCAGACACACTTTGGGATGAAGATGCATGAAGAAAGAGGCAAAAAAGCCTCCTGGTATGAATCACTGTTAAGAAACCATGAAAACCTTATCCGCATGCAATGTATAATCTACAACATAACAAACTTCAAACGTGTTTCGAGAAGGGGATATCATGATTAATCCCACACGTTTTGAGTCAGCAAATGAATTGAGAATTTACTTCTGCAAAACATTTTAGCCTTTTTTGTAAAAGCTACTGAGATCCTGACTGCTCCACTTGCACCTACAATGCCTGAGGCTTATTTCAGGACTATAGCAACAAAATAAGGGCTGCAGGTGCAGCTGAGGAGAAGCCAGGGACTGCCCCATGTTGGACAAAGCTGGTTCCAGACAGTGCCACGACTCAGTCCCTCAGCCAAGCCGGTGGCACCTCTGTGAGGAAAAGGGGGTGGTCCATGGCACCGCAGATAATCTCTGACACCTGTGGAGAGCCCACGTTGGAGCAGAGGAAAAGCATGAGGAAGGAGTGGCAGAGAGGAGCCTCTGTGTCCTCCTGGCAGCTCTGACACCCCCCTACCCATTTCCTCACTCAAAGCAATGTGACCTACAGTGCCAGTAATGGGCAGGGAGAGGTGTCTGGAGTGAAAGAATGGAGTATGACATGAGTTCTCTTGCTCCTGATCTTCCCTTTTCCCATCCCACTTCCAGAGGAGGAGAAGAGTGAACAGCTGCGTGTGAGCTTGGCTGCCAGCTGGGGCCACCCCAGCAGCTCCTAATAACTGACACTGCTGCTTCCAAATAAGCTTTAGCTGATCCAAGGGCAAGTTGCCACCAGATTTACTGCCCCACTGTGTATTCCTGCCCCTTTCCTCGGGCTGGGGCTAGGTGTCACTGGGGACAGAGAGGTTCACTTAGGTCCAGCTGGCATCAGCCCTAGAGAAGATCTGATGAGCCTTGCGGCAGATCAGCTGGCTCTGCCTGTGGAGGTGGGCAGGACAGCAGCAATTTGACCAGTTTATGCAAGCAGAGGGTGCTGTTGAAGGGTTCTGTCCACTCCCCTTCCTTCCTGATTCGTCTCGCTTTTTCTAATCAATATTTCAATGCTCTTATTAAATATGTAATCAATATTTAAAACCAACAATTCACCAAATTTGATAAATATAAACTAGGAAATTTTCTGTTTTAAAAAGTTTCAAACACATGGAAAATGTGCGTTCTAGTATATGGAGTTATATTTCAAAGGCTTAATTAAGAAGAGTTGAAATTGTAACTTTTTAAAATAATAAATTATATTTAAAATCTGAGACATCGTATCACACAAATCTTTATCCTGCAATTCCTGTGAATAACAAAAATTCATGTAAAATGAAGATGCAAATAAATATAGCTGAGAAAAACATTAGTGATAAATATGTAATACACATTATCTACAGTTGTCCTCCCACTACTTCAAATAAATGTTACAGCTCTCTTTCTGGTTTCCCCTATTATTCCCTGATCAAAGTAATAGAAATTCTGCTCATTTTGTAATTTCTTTGATGATTTTCTGTAGCCTTAAGCTGTTCACCAGAGAAGATTGCAACATGCAGGCCCAAGTCACCAGAGAATTTCAGAACATGTCTAATTTTATGAATTACCATATCACAACAGAGGAAGCTGCACACATGCTTAAAATTTCAAAAGCACTTTGCTTTTTTTGTCTAGCCCAATATGTATCCAAAGAGGGTCACTAAAATGAATGTAACTTGCTCATTATCTGCAAATTTCAGAAGCTTCCTATATCTTTAGTAATTAAAACAAAAATAAAATTACAGTGTTTATGAACAACTGGTTGTCCTCAAGGCATCTGTGCCACATGCTAGGAGGAAAAAAAAGCAGTAACTAAGGTCCCATTGCTTGTTATATGGTTATCTATTCCCTTTGATATTAGCCACCAGAAAATAGTCTAATATATTTCAGTAAAATCAATTTAACTATGTAAAATATTTTTTGCAGTTGATCCTGTATACATTTTACATTTCTCCCTAGCCTTTCAGTTCCACCAAAGCATGAATGCTATTTTGCCTGTATAATTGAGAACTCTTATTCTGAAACAAAGTTCACTGAATTGGTACCCAAGTGTAAATGTAATTAGTAGCACAACTATTATAACGTCAAGAACATCTGTGCATAATGCAAAATGTTTACTGATGGCATTTATTGCATTTTTAGTCTGTACATAATGTAATATGTACATAACTAAAGATAAAGCACTTGACAAGGTTTCTCCGTGTACTATTTTTAGACATTTCATTGCAATATCCAATTATGGCACATAAAAATTATGTCTGCAAGGGCACCTCCAAGTCTTTTTTTTTTTCATTTGATAATTTAGCAAGGAGGATTTTCTAATTGTAATTGCATTGTTTAAAAGAAAGTAGGTGGCTCTGATGAGTTATTCACCTGTGAAGATTTCCTCAGAAGGTACTCTTTCCCACATTAAGGCGTAACCCAGAAAGATATGGCTGAGCTATTATTTCACACCTGTGTACCATACAGAGCAGCAAAACATTAGACTACTTCTGCTGAAAAATACCCACAAGGGGCTCATGTGAGGCATTCAGATCAAAAGAGTAAAATGACCTTAGACGAGGCTGATAGCACAAGTTGTAATATTATACGATTCTTCATTTCCTAATGATTAATAGTCAAATGTTTCATGATAAACACTGAGATTTCCTCATTTACTTCATTACAAAATGAGAAAAGACCTACCCAATTCAATAATACTTTCCAAGGATCATTTAGTGCCAAAGAAGTTCTGGAATTATTGTAAATCTTCATAATACTTCCTAACCATTCCATATAATCTTCATAATATGTTACAGCTCAGTGTTATGTATTCATTATAGTGCTCAATAAACTAAACCACACAGACACTACCTGATTTTCTCATGGTCAAAAGCCAGAGTAATGGTCATAACCTCCAGTTTTCTGTTCTTTAGTTCATGCTCCATCACACAAGATTTCATATATTCAAAAGTAATCTAAGACACAAGATGCACTGATTGATGCACATTTCATTAATGATGAATTTAAGACACATCTCTATTTTTGCTCCAGGAGTAAGAGACAGACAGCATACCTGCATTTGATATAGATTTTTTTTCTGGTTGTGACTCCGAAAGGGAATCTTTAAATTCTTGTAGTTCACTTGGTAGGACATTTTGGGGGTTTGCTTGAGTGTGTTCACTTGGTTGGAATTTTTTGCCTTTTACCTTTCAGACTGTCACGCTTAAGATGACTTGAGAGTGGATCAGTACAAACCTCATGAGATTCAACGAGGCCAAGAGTCCTATATTTGGGTGAGAACAATCCCAAGTAGAAGTATATGATAGGCAGTGAATGGATTGAGAGCAGTCCTGAGAAGACAGACTTAGGGGTGCTGGTGTATGAGAGGCTGGTCATGAGCAAGCAATGTGCACTTGCAGCCCAGAAATCCCGCCATATCCTGGACTGCATCAAAATCAGAGTGGCCATGCCAGCTGCTCAAGGGAGGTGATTCGGCCCTTCTTCTCCGCTCTGGTGAGACCCCACCTGGAATGCTGTGTCCAGCTCTGGGGTCCCCAACATAAGAAGGGCATGGGCCTGCTAGAGTGACTCCAGAAGTGTCACCCACAAATACGATCAGAGGGCTGGAGCACCTCTGCTGTGAAGACAGGCTGAGAGAGCTGATGTTGTTCAGCCTGGAGAAGAGAAAGCTCTGGGGAGTCCTTACTGTGGCCTTTCAGTATGTAAAGAGGGCTTATATGAAAGATGTAAAAAAACTTTATAACAAGGTCCTGTAGTACAGGACAAGGGGTAATGGCTTTAAACTGAAAGAGGGTAAGTTCAGGCTAGGTATTAGATAAAAATTCTTTACAATAAAGTTGGTTGGGCATAGGTAGCCTAGAGAATCTGTGGATGCCACATCCCTTGAAGTGTTCCAGGCCAGGTTGGACGGGGCCCTAAACAGCCTGAGTTAATGGAATGTGTCCGTGCCCATGGCAGGGAGGTTGGGACTAGATGATCTTTAAGGTCACTTCCAAACTCAAACCACTCTATGATTCTGTGGAGTTTTGGCAGCCCTTGAGGAACTACTGACGATTTAAAAGTGGCCCAGAAAATGAAATCTGGTACAAAAATACCTCCAAAACAAATACTTCTAAACATGAAAAAGGGTGGAATTGTTTTAGCAATGCAGTCCATTTGGTCAGGTCGTATTAAAAAATATCCACAGTTCAGTCTTTGACCTTCAAATGCAAAGTCACTTTACTGATATCCTGAGAACCACCAGCAAGAAACATCTTTCCTGCCTATAATCTGACACAGGAGAGGCCAGCTCATATTGCATATGAGCTCAGAAGCAGTTTGACATTCTTCCTGGGAGGTCACCAAAAATAAAAGGCACTAACCAGGTATTGGAAATCCCTGCACTTGTTCTAAAATAAATCCAAGTCTTGTCACAGAGGGTGTTTTCTATGCATGCCAAAGACACTTATCTGGCTGCACTAGCCACAGCATTCTTGTCCCAATACAGATAAGTCAGTTATTATCATATTAGATACATAAAAAGTATGGCACACGTTTTTCTCTGACATTTACAAGTGGTTTATTTCCAGGAAATGATTTGGCAGTCATGACACAGTGTGGGATTTGTATCATAAGAAAACATTTTAACCTGAAGGTATCACTTCCACTTGATCACAGATTTTTAGACTTTTAGTAAAAATAGGTGACAATTATGATTACATTCAACCTCAATGCATTTTTTGGTCTGAAATGAGTTCTTCTGTTGAGCAACCCTATAAAAATATTTATCTGGTAAAAATTAGACTTCTGTGTTCACCAGGACACAGTAACTAATTCCTATTATTAGAAGGTCTTATCCCTGAGGCTGATGATTTGCCAAGTTGCCCATTGTTTAATTCCTTCCTTTTTCAGAGTGGACTTGCACACAGATTTACTAGAAAGAAACTTAGAGATGACATTCAGATACTATGGTAAGGAACAAATCCAGTCCTATCTGGAACAAAGTCCTATTTTACAGTAACTTTTTAAGAGCATTGAAAAACAGAGCTTGTTTATAGAATGTGAGAAAGAGAACATTCTGTGATTAGGGCATTTCACCAGAGAGGTGGGACATCTATTCAGCTGCTCTAATTTTGATGATTCATACATAAGAGAACAGTCTCAATATGAAATAAACAACATTTTAGAGAGACAAAAAAAATTAAATGCAAACTAAAAAGGTTAGTCAACATAGATGGAATTTAACTTACTTTTGCCATGGGATAAGCTACAATAACAGTTATTCCCTTATCCATAATTATATTCTTTACAAAGATGTTATTTCTTTCTCCCTTACTGCTTAAGGATTATTGAGTTTAAGGCTTTTAATAGTTCCTAGTGCCAGTCTCTCTCTAACTTTTAATTCCTGAGAATCAACAAAAGAAAAAAAGTAACACATTAATTTAAAATAAAGTCATGTCTTTCCATGAGCTGCTTAATGAATAAGTGCAAGATTTACAAGTCCATCATCATTAGAATTCTCCTTTCGTTATTCTCATCATGCTCCTGATAAAAATGATATAACTCCTATACTCCACTGATCACAGCAAAATAGATATATAGCCCTGCACTGAAATGCTGTCTGTGCTTCTGTCACTTGTGCAAGGGATCATAATTATATGCTGCAGAAAATGAATTAATGGAATAAATGAAGGATGCAGATATCTGTCAGCCCTGACAAACAACTTTGCTGTTCAATTAGCATAACTCCATCCTTTATTAAAGAACTGAGATTACTCATCACAGTTAAATGCTTTATTTATTTAAGAGGTTCATTTATAAAACAGGCATAGAGAAGTATCAATTTATTTTCCTGAAGCCTCTTAGTGACAGAAGTTGGTGTGGTTTTGTACAGAAGACAGTTTGTACATGTTTTTAATACTTTGGGCCACATTTCTAATCTATACTATTTTGTGAGCTGCCTCTTCACCCATTTACATGATGTGACATTCCCATGGCAACTACTGTAACTGCCAACATGGAAAAATACCAGTGGCATATTTAATGCATTTTAACTTAGCAGTAAGCACATCATCCCTTTTGTGGGCAAAATGCAGACAAAGCAGCTGGAGCTTGCAGTGAGGAGCCACAGAACGTATCAGAGTCTGCATGGAAGCAACAGACAGAAGCACCCCCATGACTGCTCAAAGTCTCCAAACTCACTAGCAGGTTTTCTGAGTACTCTGTGCTGCAAAGCTTTGTAAAATGCCACTAGCAGATGGTTCCTAGAAAGAAGGACTTGAGGATAATTATAAGCTTGATGTGGATATTCACATGGGTTTTGGCCAGGGAGTACTGCAGTCTGAGAGTATGCAGAGTGCAGCTCACAGGAGAGGGCTCCACACACAGAAACTCTCCTCAGCCTGGAAACCTCCTGTCTCTACTGTTCTCCATGGAAGCTGCTTCATACAAAACGGGTTTGAAGCACCAGTCCTCAAAATAAAGAGCAGATTTAATGAAGATCTTACTCCGAAGCCTTGGGGAAAAAAAAAAAAAACAAACCACACACCAAACCTGATGCCTTTGTCTCTTAAGGAAAGACAAGACAGAGAAAAGCATATGAGGTAAACATAACCTTCAATAATTTAAGAATCAGAAGTAGAAAAGACTCCAGCGCAACCATGATAAACTTGTCTTCTTTGCATATCTCCAGGACTGCATTTTGTGACTCTCACTGTCAGTAGCAAACACAGCAGAGGAGAAAAAAATCAAACCAAAACAAAACTACATATTAGGTGATTTAAAATAAATCTACATGGAGGTTTCAAATAGATATATCAGCAGAGGGAAATTATTCCTGCCCATATTAGAAATCAATTTGGTTGAATAAATTTAAAATAATTTCTACTCATAAATCAAGAGCATAAGACTATAATGAAAAAAGGGAAAATACAGCCAAGTCTTTAATACCAGAATAGTTCTCAAAGACCGTTGCTTTAGAAATGTACTGGACCGTTTCTACTTCTCTTTATCCTCTGCTGCCATCTGGTGGTCGTGTAATTCAAAAGTCGATATCAAACATCTAAATGCATGAGCTACAGAATCTCAGGAGGCAGGACCTTTAGGAAATGGTAGACAAAACAGTCAATCTTAAGGTGAAGCAGCATGTTTTCAGGCACAGGGACACTGGCAGTAAATTAACATTCAGCAATTTTTGTAAGTAAGGATCATTTAACCACAGAAGAGTGGAGAATGACAGACCAGGAAGGGAAAGAATCACTCCTTCTATGTAAAACTTAGATATTTACGGTAAGACACTTGTGGCATTTCCCCTCCTGAGATAATGGAGAGGCAAAGGACAAATGGAGGCAGCTCCAACGGCATATTCTTCCGTCTTAAAAAGAGATGTCTCAAGTAAAGGGGATTAATCAGCATTTGGCTGTGCCTCACTCTATCCATTGCCTACAAAGAATCCATCTAGGCAGCTGACATTTAGATAATGTCACTTAGAGAGCTCAATCCCACCATGAATGACAAGCCAAAACATCAGACCTTTATGGCATTCATTTAGTAGTAAGCAAATATCAAGGAAGAGGAGACTACTCATAATGCAAAATTATTAGTATTATTTTGAGCTGTTAAAAGCACAGCATTTTTTAGCATCTGTCAAAGGTCAGATGGAAGAATTTCTATCTCACTTTCAAAGGAGGGACAGTCCAAAATACATGTTCAGTTAAATCAAGGTGTCAGGAGTAGTATCATCATCAGACATCAGGTCTCAGAACTCTGATAAGGGAAGACAGCAAAGGGAGGTTTTCTCCAGCCTGCACTTGCAGAAAGGGATTCTGCTGTACTCTGCCATATTTATATTCATGATCACTGCTGCAAGAGAAAGAAGGGTGGCCAATTGTCATAGTTGCCCATATTTTTGTTTAGTATCATTGCTTTGCTTCTTTGACGTTTCAGACTGTGAAAAGTGAATGAGATCTTAAGAATAATTGGCTTCTTTCTGCCAAAGGAGGATGCTGACCACTTATATGCATAGTGAAAATACCTGTGCATATCCATTTGTAAAGCAAATTTTCTCCTCAAATCAGATGCTTGCCTTCTTTGGATATGTCTGCAAATATATGTTTCTAAGACAGTAATGGTCAATGGAAGAACAGCTAAAAGTATTTGTCCTGAAAGACACAAAAATATTTCTGCACATGGAGTGGAGAGCCTTAGTTTGGATGAAATTATTTTGCTTAGACAAAAGCAGCTGTTGCTCCATGTAAATAATGAGTTGAAAGTTCATTCAGGTTCTATCACCACAGATCCAGCAACAAAAATAATTAATAAAAAAGGGGGGAAAGGACAGTAAATGCTAGAGAAACAGATTAGTATTTTATGACTAGAAGAGAAGGAGAAAACTGGATGATTCTCTCAGAGAAAAGAGATCTGTGACACTGTTGGGTCAGGAAACCGGGCCAAAGCTCGATTGGCTTAGACAACACACCATTATCCCCCATTGATGATGGTGGCAGCAGAGGATGAAAAACACAACTGGAGCTGCATAAAGCCTGCACAGTAATAAGTGCTGTGCACAATTCACATCCCCAACCATGCCAGAAAGCAATCAGATTTAGTTTCATGGGGATTCACTGATGAGAATACACTCAGTGAGTAACAGAAAACAAAACTGGTCTGGAGCATAGACAAGTCACAAGTCAGCACAAGCTTGGATGAGATGCTAAGGTTGACAGGAGTGGCTGTCCTAGCTGAGTATGGTTAATCTGTGTTCAGATTAATAATGCAACACAGCAGGAAGATTGCTTTCATGATTTACTGGCATTCTAACTTATGGATGTGATAGGAAATAGGAAATGTGTCTCACAGTCTTGGATAGAAATTTGCTTTATTTTCTTTACTCTTTAATTTTGTTGCTAGTCCTCCTTTTTCTTCTCCCCTGTGCTAAATGCTAATCTGCTCTCTGGTTCCTACTTTTGCCTATTTTTTCTTTGACCATTATTTTTCATGTTCAGTCTGCAATGGAACCACCTATCAAGGAATTTCCCTTTCTTTCTCATACTGTGTAGGAGCAATTTTTCTAATATCATTTAGGGAAACAAATATTTAGCTTGGAGTTCCTTCAGAGTGGTGAAGAGTTTTCTTAGTCATCTTCTGAAAAGAAAACCTTCGGTCTTGATGTCCTGCTGTTCATCACTTCACTCCTAGACAGACTTCTTTAGAGTGAATCCTGATAAAGAACAATCTCCCTACATGACCTACTTAACCTGTTTGGGTTAGGCTGAACTGCCATTGCAGGACACATCATCTGAAAAACTCTGAAGTACTTGGAGGGGCTGTGAAGGCTGATGTGAAAAAAAAAATTATCAAATGAAGTGGTAAGAAAACCTCTTTGCACACCACTAGCTAAGGTTACTTTCTGCATCATATAAAAATACACCAGTTCATACAAAATAAAGAATGCTCTTGTAATCTTGTTAGTACAGAAACTCAAATGTTAAACCTAGAAATAAAATATTTTCTTCTTCTGTGTGAGATACCTATAATCTTATATATTTTCGTTATTAGAACTTGATTCTATTTTTAACACTCTTTTATGTAATTTATCATACTATGTTGTGAATCCTGATTTGGGATCCTGCCGACTATGCCAGTTTGTTACAAATGAGTGACTTAGATAGCTCAAAGAATCACTGTCAAAGGTATGAGCAAAAATGGAATTTTGTGGTGTCTTATGAGAATAAAATGTCTCAGCAGGTTAGCTGAATTTATATAACACTGCCACAGATAATTTCTTCCTAGGAGCTTGTCACTTTTATATAAAGCAAGGACTCTGCAGGCACAAAATGAGCATGTGAACCATTTTTTTAAAGTAGTATAATTCTTCATTAAAATATATGTATATATTTATCTCAAAAGCAAACGATAGTATGAAAAAAATAACATCAAAGAAAAACACTCCCTGTAAAGCTTGGCCCAACCTCTCTCCCTAATTTGGTTTTGATTTGTACTGTTGCCTTTAAAATTTGTGTGCATTAAAAATGCATTGTTTAATATGCAGGTTACAGGTTTATGCAACCATTTTCTGCAATAAGATCCTTGTTTTTATGACATCACACAATTTGTTTGTACAGCTTACTTTACTGATAGTCACCATAACATCTGAGTGTCTCATAACCACTAAATTGTTTGGATTCATAACTGCAAAGTAGAGAAATATTATTTTTCAGGTTTTAGAGATGATGACAGAAGCAAACAGTTATCCAAGTCTTTTTCTTGTCACTACCCATCCTGTTGAATATGGTGATTTTTCTGCTAACAATACATTCCAAAGGGTATAATAATCAGAAAGTCTAGTTTAAATGAAAAATACAGCTTAAATAACAAAGAAGTTATTCAAGTATACACACACCAAAAAATCATCCCCATTAGACAGTGAAGAGAGATTGGGAGACTGGGTTAAGACTCAAATTACTGACAGTTTAATATGCTAATATAATATTTTTGCTCATATGTATTCAGTTTAGGGGTAAGTATGCTATTAAAGCTTCAGGGCACTATACAGTTACTAAAAAGAGACTAAGTAGGCCAAAAGAGAATTTGTAAATGCTTTTGAGCTAGTACATGAAAGTTTTAATATAAGTCTAGAAGAATGAAAGCACAGGGATCTATCTCAGTACAGTTGTCATTGATACCAGCACTTTACAAAAATATTAAAAAGTCCAAATACTTCTGAAAAATATAGAAGATAACAGCATAGAGTACAAATCAGCTTTTTTAACTTCTGCTGATTTGATCTATGTCCAAGAAAAAAATTAGACTCTAAGGACCGGACACAAAATGGAACTGTGGTTGGGAATTTAAAATTAGTCTTGCACGGACTTTGCAGTCTTCCGTGCTCAGCTGCTGTCTGGCCCTAAGGGTCTGTTTCTTCTGTAAGCATTTCAATCCACTTATCTTCTAGTTCTCCAGAATTATTTCAGTTACATTTCAGTCTGTATAATGCTGAGCAGTTTTATGACTTCCTAATGCCTACACGAGATATCCCTCTTCTTGTTATTAGCAGAGGGACTCCTGACTGGCAATCTCAGCATAAACTTGTCCTACAAATGCCTTCATGAAGGACAGCAGCCAGCAAGGCTGACACGTCTTTTCATCAGTAAGACACTGGAACAGGTTGTCCAAAAAACTGGTGGATGCCCCATTCCTGGAAGTGTTCATGTTGGAACATGGTCTAGTGAAAGGTGTCCCCGCCTATGGCAGGGGGGTTGGGACTAGGTGATCTTTAAGGTCCCTTCCAATCCTAACCATTATAAAAGTCTATGGTTTTGTGATGTCCTTCTTTTTAACCATCCCTCAGTCTTTAGAGTATGATATCGGAGAAATTTCTCTCCATTGCCTGGAAGTGATGACACATAGGTGGCTTCCTGAATAGTCATGTGGCAACTTGGGATTCCACTTCAAGCAACTGCTGTCTGTAACAACCCTCAAACCTGCTGGGCATTAATCTGTATTTGAAGACTAGATCTCAAACACTGCTTCATCAAATGACTTGAAGCTACTCTTCACACAAATATTGCAAAGCACTTCCAAGCAAGCTAAACCTCGTATATGTTTCTCTGGTACATTGTATTTTACAAAGGCTATAGGAGGACTTGCAAAAAAGTTTTACTATTAGCACCATTACCAGGAAGAAAGGAACAGGCCTGACAGATGTGTCTGCTCCTATATCATCCTATTAGGCATACAATACAATCTTTGTTGTAAGTCAACTGCTCTCGTAGAGAAGTCCTTTTTTTATGTTGTTAAGAAAGGAAAAACACTCCCTTTCTCTTCAAAATTAATGGCAAGACACTAAAAATATCATATATTCACTAGTAAGTAATTCACTTCTATAGGACCTTCAATTGCTCTGGAGCCTTTCAGAGAAAAGGGGTCTTCTCAGCTGGAATAAGTGCAGCATCCAACTGTCTCATATTGACCTGCATTGTCTCAATATCTAAGTGCCTCTTGGTGCTATTTTTTGTTCCTTGTGCTTTGGGGCTATTGCAGTAAAACCACTATTTAAACATACTTAGTGACAACAGTGCATTCAGACGGAAGGCAGTTAACTTAAGGAGGTCTATGATCTCCCTTGTAAGATGTGTTTAGTAAATGGAAATGAGGTACCTGGACCTCATCTTCCTCTAACCGCATTAAATTCTGTCACAGGACAGACAGGGTGATACAGAGGACATTTAACCCACTAAAATATGATCAGAATGGGATACACAGGACTTGAATATGTAAACACATAACAAAATTGTAGACATGCACTGAAAAAAATGCCGTGAGAGGTAAGGAACTCTCAGAGCATGGCAATAGCTCTGCTACAGGTCTGTAGCCTAAATAGGATATAAACTTCTTCCTGCAATAAAACTCCAATTTTTCTGCTTTCAAAATCCCCATGTAAAATCTAAGTAGGCTGCGTACAACAGTTTTGACTTTAAAACAAGGTCCTGACGATTCTTCAATTGTTAGGTCTCCCAGTAATGTTTGATTAAACAGGAATGAGTAAAACAAAGCAGAAACTAACAATTTCATTTCAAAGGATACACACATTATCAGATGTGATGTGACACAATGCTGTGTCCTGGTGGATGGACTGGCTAGAACATACTTTGCCTTGGGAGTTTCTAAAGTGAACAGAGAACACAGGTGTTTTCATCTGAAAAGAATTCATCCGTGTATTCACTAATTCCTTTTGAAGAAAGGCAGGCAGCTCTTCTGAAATGCAAACATCTGTAGAGGAGTGTCAGTCCCCACCCCGTTTTTATTTTTATTTTTTTGACTAGGTAACATATACTTTATTCCTCATTTTATTTAAAGGACAGGGTGTTAAGTTGCTGCAAAGGTCCTATGCAAGGACAGTCAGCTATGTTACACATAAATTATAGGTCTTATGTGCTTCCAAATCAGATAGTTTTGAGACCATGAAAACACTGTCTTCGGTTTCAGCCTGTTACTACATCCCGCCCTGCATCATAAACAGCCTCTTTTGACAGACCAGTCCTGTGTTTCAGCTGGTACTGGTGAACCCAAGCTATTCTGAGTCTACTGAGAGTCTTCTGAGCACTTCATACTTATTTATTTCTACAACTTTAGGATGATGTGGCAGTAAACGCTAGAAATGCAGGATCTGCATAGAACATCCTGAAGGGAGATGTACACAAAATGTTGAGTCTTCACTGGCAAAAACAGAAGAAGTTTAAAAGCTGCAGAAACAGATGTTTGTATGTGGTTTCATCATAGTCCCAAATGCATCCCTGGAGTTCTCTTGAGTATCTTTTTCTCCTTGCAGTCAATATGGCTAAATATTCACACATCATAGTATTTAGTAAATAAGGATTGGCACCTCCTCTAACTTTTGCTCTTTCTATAGGAGATTTTTCATGTGTCAGTAAACAAGCAGGAGGCTGGACTAGAGACCTCCTGTGGTCCATTCCAAGCTGAATTATCCCATGATCCTATGAATTTAGTCATGGTCAAAGGCAAGTTGATGGCTTGTTCAGAGGCTTTTAGATCTAGTTTGCTGGTCATTGCTACAATACTCACAGTACTGAACAATAAACATGTTCACACAACCAAGTTCTCAAATCTCAAAGAAGGTATCTGTCATAAGCACTCACCTACCCAGTATTTTAAAATTCTGCTTTTCACTGATGTCTGCAATAGCATACACAAAATTGCATAAAAATTTGACCTATCGCTTAATTTCTTCAATGCAAAACCTTGTGGAAGTAGTTGGCGCTTTTTCTTCAAAAGTATCAACCTCACAAGAACAAGTCCATTTACATTGAAATCAATGCTATTCTTGTGGCATGCTTTATCAGACATTCAGCTGTGATACATCAGTGTCACAATTCTACCGAATTTTATGATTTTTTTCTATTTGCTTCAGACTGTAAGATTATTTGTCTTTATTTTAAATACAATACACATCTTATTTGAAACAATCTTTAAAGATAAAATATTGTTCTGTCTCTTCAAACTGAGTGAACATGAGCATCCATGAATATGTTCATTTATAAGACAATTTATTGTGAACTTCCATCTACTCTGTCTGCTATGTAGACACACTGAAGTTTTAGAGAACCACCAGAACTACACACATCCACACAAAATATCTTTAATAGGAAACTCTAGACTAGAAAGTGTCTGACTAAAAGCTGGGTTCTGAATGAAGAAATAGAACAAAACCACAAATCAGTTGTTGCTGGTCAATCATAAACACAAATACTTTAAAATCAAGAGATTCAATATGCCTCCAACTGAAAGGCATCAAAATCTGATTACAGAAAACAATGACCCCTTAGACTCAGACTTCTTAGTTTTATCTAGTGATTTCCACTTGAAAAGCTACACATCTTCCCAGTTACAGGGTGGTGATATAAGTATAAGCCCTTCACAAAGTGAAGGGCTGGCTGTGTGTGTGTGAAGAAAACAGCATGGAAAATCTAGTTTACATAAGAGGCATGCACCAGGTTAACTATAAGAAGAAGTGGTGTGGGCCCCACTGATATATTTTTTCCTCTCTTTCACTCTTTGTCTCGCTACCAACTCCAGACCACCCATGCAGCAGGACCAATGCAGGATCTAAGGACTGGTGATATTTTTTGTTCCCTTCGCTTGTTTTGCCTGGGCAAAGCACAGCTATCATGTTCTACTCCGTACTCTGTACTGGAGTTTACTGTGGTTGTGGGCAGCTTGTGTGTTGTGGCTCATGAGCCAGCACCTTTTGAGGATGTTGTTGTAGGAGTTAAGAACTTATTGAAGTGCACTGTACAAAATTAAGGGCTTGTTAGCATCCACTCTTGTGGAAGGTGTTAATTGTTTAAGGTCTTGAAAGCCAACACCTTTTGAATGTAAGCAGTGGACTGGTTGCTGAAGTTATGGCAATAATAAATAATAAACACGTCTGGTGTCTTTGTTCAGCCTAAGGAAAATTCATAACAAACATCACACCCCTAGGGATGGGTTGTGACAAATGCTTCTGCACTTCTGAAAGCAAACCGTACTTAAGATGACTGGCTATCACATGTAACGTCTACCATTTCCCAGTTCCAAATCCAAATGACATTACTTCCCTGTGCTCAAGGAACTAACCTTGGACCACAAGAAAAGAGTACTCATCTTGTATTGTGACAAACACATTATTTTTCTGTCTACTCTGAATTTCCACATAAAACCTTTGCTCATGAAAGTACATTATATCATGCATATCACACATTATCCTGATAAATACTATGGCCACTTCACCAACAACACACAAAGATGGAGGCCATAACTAAAGTGTGTTGGTTAAATCCTTGAGTTACTGGGTGATTATAATATACCAGATCCATTTTAAAACTGAGAAAGTAATCATCTATACTACATGAGATAAAAGGTTTAAAAAAAAATATGTGAAAACCAGGAGTTTTATATGTGGGAAGCTAGAATTCTATCCAACAGAATCTAAATTATTCCTTCCTTTATTCCCAGGCAGAGGGACATAAAGGATCCCCTCACATAAGGTTATCTTCTGTAGATGTACCACTTCAACTAAATACCAACTGTCTGTGCATTTTGCTTTCTGGCAGAGCCATTTTACTTTTGCTAGGAATGCATTATACAAGAAGTCAAGATCTTTAAACTAATGCCATTATTTTGTTCCTATTCTGACAACTCGTCCTTTAAATGAACAAATGAAAAATGTCCCTGGCTGGTATTTTGAAAGCAAAAAGAAGGAGACACATGCAAAACCAAAATAAAACCCATGTTGTCAAAGCCCTTCTGCTTCAATGTCTTGCCCAGTTTGAAATGATGTGCAGTCACCAGAGAGTAACAGCAGTGGTGGAGGTTGTGGGAACATAAAAAGCAGAATACTTAGCTAAATGCACACAAATATCTATATATATTTTAAAAAAAAAAAAACAAAACAAAACAAAACAAAAAAAAACAAACGAGGTATAAGAAGACAAAAAGAGGAAATGCATGGCTAACTCCAAAGCTGAAGTTCCTGTTAAGAGCAGGGGATAGTAAAATAAGTCAAATGGGTGGCAAAATAGGTGGCAAGTTTGTACCACCCAGAGGATCCCCTGAAGACAAGTGACAGGGTAACAATGTAAAGCAAAGAGTAGATTACTTTCAAGAAATAAGAAACACACTAGCGCCACCAGAAGTTAACATCAGGCATCACAACATCTTTATTAGAGGTAAAAAAGTGCAAGACAATAACAGTGTCCAAATCTACAAAATGTGAGGTTCAACACTAATCAAAATAGTGATAGTCCACAGTTATAGAACAACTCACAAAATCAAAAGGCTTTCCAGCAAAATAAAGATACTGCAAAAAGAAATAATGGAATAATAACTGTGTACCAAAAAACCTGATCAGTTTTTGTGTAATATAATTTCTCACAAAATAAAGGAAGCACTTGAAGTAAAAATAGTTAAACTGGATTTCAAGCAAGAAAATTCTATCAAATTAATGTTTTAACATAGTCATCAAGCTGAAAAGTCTTTCTCTTCTCTTACTGAGCATTCCTGACAACACAAGAGGCTGACAAATACATCAGTGTATCAAATTTCACTTCACATGTTCATGAGAACTGAGCTGCTATGCAGAAATAGACCAAGTAATTTTACAACACCAGAAGAAAGACTGGATTAAAAAGCAGTATAAAAAGTCTAGAGTTACTGTTATCTGAAGCACTGCACAAAAAGGCAGAAAAATTCAAAAACCAATTTACTTACTACAGCTATTTACTTACTACACCAATGAGAAGGGTGCAGTGAACTAAATAATGTAACAATTTGGAGAAGCTACAGATTACAAATCTCCATTTTAAATGCTGTCTCCTGTTTCACTGAGGGATGTGAAAGCTTGTAGAGCATCAAAGAAATGACTCCCTTTTTAGGAAGACAGCAGGAAGTTACCTAGAATCTTCTAACTTCTTTGTAACCAAAATCTACAGTTCCTCCCATGGCATCTCTTCTGGATTTTCATATAGTCCCACTACTGTAATGTTGACACAGTATGGCCCAGGCATCAAGTTCACCTGTATTTGCTTTGGTGACTGTGAAACCAAATACCTGATGACTATAAAAGCAATTAAAAGAAATGTTTTTACACATGCCTAGACTTACTGGGATTCACTGACTGTGTGTTAAAGGAAGAGACAGAAATATGAGGAAATATTATGAACTAATCTGCTCGGCAGCCACAGCAACACAGAAGCAGATTCTGACTTAAGAATCCATCTCTTCAGGACAGAACAACATATCATAAATACAAAAAACAGATAAAGAGAAAAAAAAAAATCATGATAGCTTGTTTATGGATCAGATTATTAAAAAATATGTTGAACATTATAAATGATTAAGAACTCACTATGGATTTATATATAATAATTCAAGTAATCTTTTGTTTGGTTTTGTTTTGAAATAAGGCTTTATATCAATAACTACCAATAATTACTCTGCCAGCCTACCAATAAATTCTAAAGGAAATAAAAATAAATACTTTCTTTAAAAGAGATATGCCAAGCTTAATCAGAGAGGAAATTTATTTTTTGAAGCATTCACTGTGATATAGTTTCTACTTTTCTTTTCCTTTTCCTTTTTTTTTTTTTTTTTTTAAGGAATTATGTCCTAAAACTAAACTCATGTCAGTTCCATGAATGTTAACAACTTGAAGGGAAATTCACTTTCACTTAATGTAACAAATACAATACAGAGCAATTGTAAACTGTTTGTCATCATCAGGTTTACTGTTTTAATAACCTGAAAATTCTGTTGTCTTTTTTTTTTTTTTTTTTGGTCTTTTTCATATCTCTAGACTAAGACAGGTTCTTGAAGCATTTCCAGACTGCTGCTTTAGGCAGTGAAATCTCTCATCCCTGCCTGCCACAGGGCTGGTGGGTTTTTTTCAAGCACAAGGCAGGACTGTTTACAAGCAAGTTATTTATAATCTATCCATACATATCACCATGTTAATTATTCTTGAGGTATATCATGTCTAATGCATGTTTGGTTCACTTCAGCTAAATGTCATTGTCCCTTTCCAAGAAGACACAAAGCCTCTGAACTGGGTTACCTAAGATCAAAGTAACATACATGTAAACCTGCACACACCTCCCTATTCTCAGGTGCCCACAGTACTTTTTCTGTTAAATGTTTCAAAAATAAAAATTAAAACACCCTGAAGTGACACTTTGAGGAAAACATGTCTTCCAAGAGGGTGTCGAATTTGTCCTCTGTTTTTCCACAAAAGTGTGGAAAAATATTTTTCATAAAGCCAAGTACATGTTGTCTTCACCTAAATAATCAATAAATAAGACTCAGACTGTTGGTTCTACTGCTGCTGTGAGGTTGCCACTGTGACAGTTAAACTATCTTGCTCCCTTTTTACCTCTGCAATGAAAGTTAAAGGAATGTTTCTTGAGGCAAGAGTTAGAAGTGCTCTTTCAACCCAGTCCTGTATTCTACTTGAGAGTTATCCCTTCCTGGTTTTCCTTTACCTTTGAGTTTGAGTTGTTTGCTGTTTTATTGGTTTTTATTTCTTCCTTGCCTACTTCTGTCCTGTCCATTCCTTTTTCCTGTTTCCCTTATAATTTTTAAGAAGTGCTGTGATGATACATCAAGAACTTGTATGGATTTCGTTCTCCTCTCCCAAAATACAACCTGTCTGTCAAATAATCAGATAAATTAGATAGTTCTCTTTTCTTCTGGGATCTCATAAAAGCTGATGTTAGATTACTAATTACTCTCACTGCAACATCCACCAGACTGAGATCAGACAGAGAATTCTCCTGTCTAGCTGATTCAGAACAACTTCTGTAAAAAGCAAGCTTTCCACCTAAACTTTAGATTTCTAGAGACTTTTGTTAATTTTCAGAGCAGTGGGTTTTTCTGAAAGCTGTCTCACTGAGCAGGGTTTTTTTTCTCTGTAGGTTCTGGAGCAGTGTGTATTTTGGACACAGAGCTTTTTAGTCTGTGCAGATGGAACCAATGCTTCAGATGTTTGTGTTTATAAATAAAGCTGAACAAAGAAACAGTAATACCCTTTTGGAACAGGGCTTATTAGCATTTTGATGGCTTCTTTATCCTGGGAATAGCCTTTTGCTTTTGGCTTCTTCCTTCTATTCTCCATCCTGAATCTGTCATCTTTCTACAATAATTAGAATTTATACTGAGCAATCAAGGCTTAGGTTGTCAAGGCAAAAAAAGAGTAAAAATTAATTATACCATGTTCTCCCTGTGGATAAGAATAGCATATATTTGCTGTATAAATCATGGTTTTAATATGTAAATTACCAGGGACATCAGATTGTGAAGAGTGCATTAAAAGCTCTAAAATTTCAGTTTTTCTAAAACCATAAGTAATTTCCTGTAGAAATAATACTAAGGAGAGGAGGGGGGCAAATCCATTTGGTTACGTGAAATAAAAATTAATACCAATGCTTTATGTCAGTAGTTAGACTTGCAAATGAGTGAAAGGCAGAATTCACCAAGCCACCATCATGACAGGAATGCAACCAAATAAATAATAAACACTCTTGGATTCCTGATTCTAAGTGTGTGATATATGGCTCTAAAAGCAATACTAAATCTATGACGTCAGTAGAGTCGAAGAATAATATTCTAAAAATATTTCTGTTGTTATATGAATTAATCATGATAATGTGAAGTGACTCACTCTTATTCAGTATCTTTAGAAGTAGTGGCCAATGTTAAGTATTTTTGTCTCTCATTATTCTATTTTATTCAGTCCAGTAAAAGTTATTTTAAGGGATAAATTTAGACTTATGTGTGTCATCTTTTAATAAAGAAAATATGCTTATTTTAACAGCTCAAAATGGGTTAGCAGGTGTTAGAGGCAGAATAACTAGGGCAAAATCAAGTGTTTTCAAGCAAAAGTCAGGAATTTCAAAATCACATCACATTTAGAAAAGGCACAATCCTAGAAGGAACAATACTAAATACAGATTTTTATTGTTATAGTTTTTAAGGTTCCAAATGCAGCTACTCTGACACAGCAGATAGACAGCTTCTGAGTTTTCCCTTGTAGTATACTCCATATGATTTTCAATAACAGATGGCACTTTGCTGAAAATTGAAATAGCTAAAGCAGTGAAAAAGCAGCATAATTCACACCACTTTGACACCCTACTCTCACACCTTGCTTCTGAATTTACTGGTTCCCCAAACCCTCAGGTCTGGTGAAGAGAGTAAAATAGATTTCTACAAAATACTAATAAAACAAATAAATATATTCTAGGAAATGGAACTCTGGGTTTCTAATCTCAGTGCTACTATTTATCTCTGCTACAACTCCAGGCAAGCAGGTTCTTCTTACAGAGCTCTGAGGAGTGGGGGAAGCCAAGGGAGATGGTGAAATACTGATTTTTACTACCTTACTTATTCTTTTTAATGAAGTTATTGATTGACTTGGTTGAGTGCTTTAAAGCTGTGCTGTATCACACACAGTGTTTTTCTCCTAATAGAAGACAATGATTATGCTTAACCTTTTTTTTTCCTTTCTTCTGTTAATTAACACAGCATTATTTTTCTTTTTCACATCTTTCATAGCCATTATCACTTTGCTAAGGCAAATACTCAGATTGAAGAGCTTAGCAACTGGGTCCCTAAGACATATAAAAATATAACTCAGAAAAAAAATTGAAACCTCCAGAAATATCTAGAAATAATTAGCCATGAAGTGTTATCTAACAGAGACATTTACAACCAATCTTGATGGCACATTTGATTACCTTATTACAATATTTTCACAGCAAAAAAAAATTTTAAATTTTAAGCAAAGTGCAATTTTATGCCAGGACCTAAAAATATTTTATCTAGAAATTCCTATAACTCTACTTCTAAGTCCTTCTCAGCTGATCCTTTTGACTTGGAAAGCATACCTGGTGACTGCCAGACACATGCCATGTGGAACATCTGTGTCTCTGTTTTTTGTCCAGTTCTTGGTCATCTGTCACTGTCTGCAACAAACATCCTAACATGGACAACTTTTACAACTTTAAAGTGCAGTCTTTATCTTCTGAGGAAAAACATGTTAAGAGACACTATGAAAAACATATGAACTACGACAACTCATAAAAATTTCCAAAAAACAGCATTCAGCAAAGAAGTTCCATGCATTGGAAAGGATGAAAGAAGACAGAAGAGATCAGTGCCAGTCCCTCTTCTTCCCCTCACAAGGAGATTGTAAACTTCAATGAGATCTCCCCTCACTTTCCTCCAGGCCCTCAAGGCCCTTCACCATCTTCACTGCCCTCCTTTGAACACTCTCTAACAGCTGAATACCTTTCTTATATTGTGGTGCCCAAAACTGCACACAATATTCAAGGTGAGGCCACACCAGTGCAGAGCAGAGAGATACAATCCCCTCCCTCGACCGGCTGCTGCTGTTTTGCCTGATGCCCCCCAGGCCACAGTTGGCCCTCCTGGCTGCCAGGGCACTGCTGGCTCATATTAAACTTGACATAGACCACAACCCCCTGCTTCCTTTCCATGACACTGCTTTCCAGCATCTCATTTTGTATGAACATCTGGGGTTGACCCATCCAAGGTGAAGAATCCAGCACTTTCTCTTGTTATCGAGGTCTCTCTGTGGGGCCTCCCTGCATTGAAGGGAATCAACAACTCCCTTGAATTTTGTGTCATCTGCAAACTTGCTCATTATCCCTTCCAGTCCTGCGTCCAAGTCATTTATGAAGATGTTGAAGAGCACAGGGCCTGAAACAGAGACCTGCAGAGCCCCACTAGTGACAGGTCCCAAGTCTGATCTCACCCTATTCACTATTACCCTTTGTCCTTGACCCATGAGCCCTACTGGCATCCTCCACCCCTTCTCTGGCTCTGTGCCATTCTTTGATTCTATTAAGTCTCTCCTCTAGCATTTTTCTACAGTTCAACATTTTCTGAATTAATGAAAGATGTCATTGGTGTCTTGTTCTGACAAAAACCTTAATGGTGCTAAGAGATGCAATTCTTCTCTTGAAAAATCATTTCCTAGTCAAAGACAGTCAGCTAAGTCCAGCAAAATGGAAAACTAATGAGAGTTCCTTGGTGGATCTCCTATACAAAGTTATCCAATCGTCAATGAGAGAACAAAAAAAATACTGAAATATCCATCACTAGTCCCTGGTTTTGCACACAGAACAGGACTTAGCAATGTAAATACTTTGTCCAATTTGGGATAGTTCTGGACAACAGAACTCCTAAAAGGAATGCAATATAACTAGGATTCATTAGTTTTAAGACCAGGAGTTTTGTTTTTGTCCAACGTCACCCAACAGAATCTGCAGAAAATTTATTTGTTTTTTGTGCGGGATGTACAACTGAGTTCCACAGTCAAATAGAGCTGGTTTAGGTGGTAAGTTGTGAAATTTGTCATCCTGTTTTCACAAAGTGCAATTTATGCATTTTCTACTTTTATCTCAGGGAATATTAAAGCTCTTGAAAAAGCCATGGCTCTATTCACACAGTCTGTTGAAGATGTAGGAAAGCTTAGTGTAAAAGTGTCTCAAAGGAATATGTTTTAAGGTAGCAGGTGTTCTGAGTACTAAACTTATTATGTGATTTCTATTTGAATTAGATTGCAACATGGTGCAGTGCAGGTGCTACAGGTATTTCCTGAATGTTGAATTGAAGTGTGCTGAGAAACTTAGGGAACTGAGCCATGTCAAATTCAGACTGAAATCAGAATTAGACTGAATGCCTGAAAATTCATATTTTTTTTTAATTTTAAACCTTTACTGTATGTTGAATGGTTACTTAAGCAGATTTTCTTCTGCATTCTTAGATTGCATAAAGTTGGTATTAGGCATTTGAAGATGTTGCAGGTTATATTTGAGTAATTACTTACACTAGAATCTTCCCACACTGAGATATGTGTTTCATATTTTACTATTTATTTTATCTCATCCCACACAAGTTCTTGCTATTGTAAAAAGAAAAGAAGAAATATGATTAATGCAGTCATCCAGAAAGGTTCAGTAGACATTAATAGAAGACATTTTTTCCAGGGACTGCAGAGGGAGAAAACACATCCTGCTGCTCAGCTTTTAAGCCACTAAGTCAGATCCTGGTGAACTGATGATATTGACAATGGGACAGTCACTGAAAAACAAAAACGATGTTTCATATAATTAATCCATTTTTCTGCCTATCAAATATCGAGTTCTGTGTCCCTTCAGTAAATAATTATTTTTTTACTGGGATATTAGATCAGATTTTTAGATTTTTTTTTTCAATTTGTAATTATAACTCAATGTGAAAGGAAACAAAAAAGCCAGATGATTAAATAGAACTGAGCTGTTACATTTGATGCTTTGAAAATATGAATGTCAATTGTCACTATTAAAAAACTGTTCTGAAAAGATGTGCTCTCATCAGACTGCACACTCTGAATAAACACAAAAGATTTGAAGTTTAAAAAGAAGTTAAAAAGGACCTAGCATGATTTAAAATTATCTTTTATTGGTAGGAAGTTCATAGCGAAGTAAAGTAGGAACACCCATTAAATAATCTTTGAAGATAACCAGGATTTAAATCTGTTTTTTTCACTAATGGATACATTTCTGCCAATACAGGCAATAAAATTCCATCAATCTGTCACAGGATATTACTACTCCTTGCAAACTAGTTATGCTTACAAATATGCTTTATATGTTCTAAACATTTTGCAATTGTGTTTACCAGGGATTTGACTCTACAGTCTTCCTATATACCAAATTCTTACTACATACAGAGGGTTTTAAACTTAGTGTCTTATAGAAGTGCACATACTTCGATTATGGTGGAAACTGGTAAATAGATTCCTATGAATCATTTTGTTTCTCTCATAGATGGCTTCATGATTTAGGTAAATATTTTGATTATACTTAGATTACATAATAATGGTTATATACATATTAGAACATAAATTGATAATTGGTGTATTATTTATTTTGTTCCATTTTCTCAGCTAAGAAAAAAACAGCCAAGTGTGAAGGCAGTGATTATTCTGAATGTGAAAGCATCCTCAAACCACATAACGTACAGGTTTAAATAACATACCAGAGCCAGTACTACACATTTGGATGATATGTGGCAATATTTTTTTTCTATACAAGAATTTCAAGAAAGATGGAAAGGAGCAGAGATAGTAACAAGGACTTAGTGCTGGCTTAATCCTATTGCTGTGAAGGTTGATTTAAGTTTTCAGTTATATTAAAACACTTTAAGTGAATACTTTGAATATCTATCCAAAGTGCCTGGTGAGATAAAAGCAAGAAGCACTAGTATCTTCTTTTCAATCTATTTATATACTGAAGTGAATAACATTTTATTGATATAAGTTTCTATATTCAATATATTGTATAATCTTTTCAGAAGAGTAAACTTTAGTGGCAGTATATATTTGCTTAGACTTTAATTGTTGCCTAAGAACATATTGCTGAAGTTGAACAGTCAACAGGAAAACATGAACAATTCCCATAAATCATTTCAAACCCAAAGAACAGATGGTATTGAGAAGCAGCACCACAGCCTGCTGTCCCCTGAGGTTTGAGGAAGGCCCTGTAGCTCTCCATGGAAAGCAATTTTATTTTGTTCACTTCATCCATTAGTCATGAGTGATTTAAAAATTAGCAAAAATGTCATTTCAACTCCTGAAGAGAATCTAAATACTGATTGCAAAATCATACCTCTTACTTTCTATCCTCACTTTCTACCCTTTATGATTAAGATACACACCTTATGGGTATTTAGGATAGGTATTGCACATCCTAACAGAATTGTCTAAAAATTAATTCTTAAAATTCCATACTTCTTTGCATTGTTTTACACACAACATCTATATGAGGGTTACTGTATCTTTGGGCACAATATCCCATACAAGAAACTTCAAAGGTATTTCATCCATTTTTAATGAATTTGGGAATTTTTAAAGTTTTGTCAGTTATATCAAAAACTTGGAAAAAAAAATCTTTCCTAATACCATCTTTCAGTGTGATTATTTAAGCATTGTTCCCAACATTTCAGTAATTAAGGAAGGAAACATTTATAGTGATTTGCAGTACGGCCCTTACAGATGAAGGAGTAGGAAAGCTATCTCTTTCTGTCACTTCTGTGCTGAGTCTTCAGTTTCATTCAACATTTTCCATGAAATAGGTTTTAGAAATCAGCTGTAATTTCCCTGATGTACTGTATCAGCTACCAGACAGAACTGCAGAGAATTGTTCGGATGAAAGTAAATGAAAATTAAGAGAGTCTGAGAACCCAGCTGGGATATATCTATTATTTCTCTTGCACAACAGAATCTGTTCCATGTTACTTTTTAATACATTTCTAAGACATCATTTCTTTCTGTAATATCAGAAAGAATAGCGCAGATTTTCTCCAAAAACTTCCAAAAAGAAAGAAAAGCCTTTTATATTCATCTTTTATGGAACATGAACAGAATGTACAGATCACAATAGCCAAAAATAGCACATCCTCCTGAAGAAATATGTAATTTTAATCCTACACATATGTCACTTTCAAACCAGAGAGAAAATCTTCATGAAAGAACACCAGATTGTTCCAGCTGATGTCTCCTCAGAGAGCTGCACTTGAAGGAAAAACCCCAAACAACATTTACTTAGCAGCAACACCCTCAATAGCTAAGAAAAGTCGCCTGCACTAAGGAAGAGCAACAAGAAACAGAGTCTGATCATTATAAAATTACATGAATACAAAACAGTGGGAAAGTCATTTTAAAAGGAGCTGTTGCTTTACATATATTGGCTCTTAAACTGTCGCTAGGAAGACAGAAGGCTTCTCTAACTGGTAGGAGGCGAAGAAAATAGAAGGCATATGGGAAAGTCTTGGACAAGAGCCAAAGTAAAAATTGTAACTCTGATAGTACAGAGTTGAAATGCAGTGCAGATAGCAATCATTTTATAATGTCCAGCTGACAGCCTGCCTTAGCTTTAATTTCAAGACCTGGAACACTGTAAGCAATAGACCAAACCCGGTATATGTTTGTGACAGGAACAGGGGACATGCACTTTGCAGGTGACATTTTCTTCCTGATTGCAGTTTCCAACCACCTGACTTTCACATCATGGTGGAACGACTTAGTGCAGAAGACACAGCTTGTGCAATACAGTATTCTTGTGAAGGTGTTAAATATTGGTAGTTGTGCTGTACACATGGTCTTCAAAACAGAAACAATGGATAATCACCTGAGGTATTTACAATTTAAATCAATTGACTCAAAAAATGACTCACAACTCCAGCTCACTGTGGTTCATTTTTGTTTCTTTCGCATTTCATATTCTGTTTTGAGGTCTAGTGAGTTTAAAAGACACACAACCCAAACAAAATACCCTTATCTAACAGGTTCTTTTTTTAAAGATAGCCAGATCACTGTACACCTATGAAGACGTCTCTTTGATACTGCTGACGCTCACTGTAGCTTATTTGTTGACTGGGTAAAAAGGTCAGAAGGTATGTGTGGGTGGTTGTACAAATCTATCACCGGTACATTATGACTTAAATAGTCTACACATAAAGTCAGTATTCTCTGAACAAAAAATTAAATATAAGGTATTCTACAGTAGGTTTTTCATTATTTATTAATTTTCTTCTGCTTTGCTAAGTCAGTACCACTAAGAAAATAAGATGGCTATTTCTTCATTTCTATTAATGAACCTGTGACTCTCCTCTAAATAGCACTTTCTGGCTCTTAAAGAACAGTATTAGTTCAAATGCCCACTTGCCTTCTTCCTCTGGACCAGAAAGATTCTACTGTTGAGAGCAGTCATGCCTTTATTCCAGAGGTGGTAAAGACTCAAATCCAGTAAATTGGTTCTTGCTGTTACCATCAGTCACATCTATAAGGAAATACATTTATTTCACAAACATATGAATGTCCCATAAAATGAAATGCAACTGATCAAACCAGGTATCAAAAGATGAAATTCAATTAATATTTACAAAATACAGCCCTAATTCTAATCTATAGGCACAATCTTTATCTGAGACAGTTTTACTGTGCCTGCAGAAGACAGATAAAGAGTGCTCTGGGTTGGATATATTTATTAAATTTTTTTAGATATTTATCTCAGTTATCATAAAGCAGCACAGACTTTTCAGCCTATTTCAGTTTTCTACGGGGAGACATCACTAAGTTTTGACAAAAAGCAGTGGAATGAAGGAGCATTGTTACAGAGAAGGGGAATAATGCTGAGGCATAAATAAATGCAGAAGATGAATGAGAAAGAAAATTGTAGGGGGAGGAAGGTGATGAATCTATAAATATAAAATTAAGGTGAGGCAAAGAAAAGACTTAATTTTTCATGTTGAGAATTAGAAGGAAGGAAAATGCTGACAGTTTGGAATTAGGTGGAGGTTTAATCTGACAGCTCAATTCTCAGATAAAAGTCAATCACCACTGTAAAGAACAGTATTGCTTCGATGCACAAATTATTACAAATGGAAATACAGATAAGTAGTTTCTGAGAATTTTTCTTAATGAATCAGATGAGAAGCTGGAAGTTTTCAAAATAAGTCATCTGTTTTATTTATCACTGATAACTGATTTTCATCTTATGTTGAGTTTGATGTGTTTGAGGATACACTTTCAGAAGATTGCTATTACACAAAAGCACAAACAAGAGGCTGCACTTTAAGATGGATTTTCCTTCCATAATTTTGCCAGCTGGTAGTGAATTTGCTTACTGTAAAGTGTTTGTTAGTTTCTTCCACATCTTTCCCATTATGAATACAAGTTACTGACTGCTGGCAACATAACTGCAAGCTGGAGCATACACAGCACAAAATCCAGAATGAGCCCCTAGCTATACCCTCCAGATTGCAGAATGCAACTCATATGAGTCACATACAGTTAATTAGCCTATTTGGGGGACTCCATTTTAAGAAAAACAAAATACAGAAAATTTGCAGAATTTCAGGAGCATGGCATATGGCAAAGGACTCAGCCTCCCTGCCAGCATCCAGATTTAAGTTTGGATGTGGCCACTATGTCCTGAGGTGACAGGAGTTTATGTCTATGTTTCTAAAATAAATGGAGCAAGGATTGAATCCAAGGATGTTAGCTGTTGTGTGCTGAGTAGCCAGCATCCCCTGGAAGGGAATGCTTACCCCTCAGACCTGCATGCTCTTCCTCTACTCAAGCTTTATTTTCTCATAAAGCCCAAGGGAGCAAGGTCATATCTCTTACTTTTTTTTAGAGAGGCAAAGATACCTTTAGTACATACTTATCTAAAATTAATTTGAAACAAAGCAACCAAGAGTGCAAATATGGCATCAATCTGTAATAAAGATGGGCAAAGTCTAGAACATTATCACTTAGTTTGACATCAGTATACTGATGAAAACAATTAGAAAACCAGATCAAATGATAAGGGAATTAATCTGGAAACACAAGGCAGACAACTGCTAAATAAATAGCAACAGCATGGGCCTGCAAAGAGCAGATTGTGCCTCTTAATTCTGAACAACTTTTTTGTTCACACTCTGAAAAGAGGGACAAAGCAGAGAGGTGATAAAAACCAGTCAGCAGAGAAATTGAATAAACTTCAGGAAGACATAAAAAAGACAGGCAAATTGAAAATATACCAGCAGATTACCAGCATTTAAAAATTCACAGATGTATGCAGAGAAAGAAGCAATTTCACCTCCACAGACAGCTTTTTTTGATAGCAACTTCTGCTGGCTGTGCAATCCAGCAAGTTAGAACAGACTGCCCTCAAAAAAAAAGCAGGACTTGCTTCTGATAACTGGGCAGTTGCTTTTGCCAACAGATCAGAAAGACTACCGTCCCCATCCATTCCCTCTCCCCTTCCCCATACATCATTGTTTACTCCAGAGCCTGGACAGAAGGCTGCCTTACAGCCTGCCATTGCACTGAACACCACAATCCCCAGCATGGTTTTGGTGCTCAACCAGCTGCAGCAGTGCCCAGTGCTGGTGGTAGTTCCATAGCTTCCCAAATCTGCTGAGTGCTGCCACTCGCTGGGTCTGGGGCAAGGGGTTTACTTCAGTCCCAACATGAGAATAAGGGCTCTGTTTATTGTGTGCAGCCATATCAGTGATGGAAAAAATGGCACATTGACTGGGAGTATGTTCACTCTTAGCTTTACATCTTACTTATCCAAGTACAAAAAGTTTTAATGCTTGTATGAGGTTTACTGAGCTTTTTTGAGTTATCTTTTATCCCTGCGTGCCTCTTAAAGTGTACTGTGCTCTCTAATAGATCTGCCTGCTAATATCTCTATCTAAAGCCTTTTTCTAGTTACTGGCCTGTTTTAAGAGGAGGTTGGGAGCTCTTATAGCTACCAGAACTACCCTGTCTGCAAAATAAATGTTTAGACAGCATAACATAGTCCGATCTGAGCCTTCCAGTTTCTACGAGCTGATAAACAAGATACATCATGGTTATCATGTGAAATGTGACTTTTATCTTATACATAGATGAGTGGAAACATCAGAAAGTGGAGATTTGGGTAAACAATGAAAAAAAAATAAAAGCACTGGAAACATGACTTCTCCTTCACAGACAGACTTTCTCTTAGAGCTTCCTTAGCTGCACAGGGACCACCGTGGCTGAGAAGTGTTTCTGCTCAGCTGCATTAATAATAACATCTTCTGAGTGCACGAGGAATGCTTGAGTAATTCTGCACTGAGGACAGAATAACAGAAGTGTCACTACAAGCACAGCAAAGGGATTTTTAATGACATGAAGTCAGAAATGAAAGAAAATATGAGGATATTTCTTAGATGCATTTGACCCTCTTTAGTTACATCCCCTTTCTGAAGCCTTATGAAATCACAGTACATAAGGTCTTGTAAAATTCTCCTCATGGGTTTTTAATGGAGCAGTGAAAAATACAATATTGACTAAGATATTAAGGCAAGTGTGTAAAAGATACATTTGACCTCTTCTTTATTTCAGTGTTTAGAGCACAACTGCAGAATCAGATGGAGCAAAATCTTTTGCCCATTTTCTCCCTAATGACACCCTCAAAGCTATGCTGTATAACACCATCTTTCTTGAATTTGCTGACATTAGCCTCCCTGACAGGTGGTTGTCTGGGCATATGGAGATAAGACGACATATAGGCTATATTTCAAAAGGCAGTGATCAGTCTACGAACGAGCCGGGTGCAGCCTCCAAGTTATGCATAAATGGCATAAATCCTTTTTCCTTCATTGTAATCAGACTGATGATGTGTCAGAGATCAAAGAGGGGTACATCCAGGTAGTTTCACGCTTAACAGTTTCCTGGATAATTCTCATGTTTTTGTTAGTTTTTTGGAACTCAAGCCTTATGAAGGAGGAAAGAAGGAAGCTGGCACTTGAGCTAGCTGTCTGATAATGCACTTCCATATGCTGCAGTCTCTTGCCATGCAGTGAAGAACAGAATGTGCGTCTAGATGATCTTCTCAGAAGCATCAGCATCTTCAGATGAGCATGTTCAGAAGCTCTGTTTCTTCTGGTTAGTGCTGGCAACACTAAGACCAAAGGTGTTCTTCAGACTGAAGCTGGCATTCCTTTCCACAAAAAAAGCACATTTTTATGAAGTGTCCATTTGGCTCTTCCAGAACATTTTTCATTTCTGAGAACAAGTATGATTAATTCTCTAGTCCTAGAAGAAATGTGTCAGCATTGTGAGCTGTACTGTGTTGCAGAAGAGGTCTCAAGAAGTTGAAGTATGTTATAAATTCTTAAACAAACAAGGTCGTTCTCTCTTTCAGACACTGACCTGTCTCTTTCATAATCCGAACTGTGCCTTTGCTTACAGTTTTATGTGCTACTCTCTGAGCTGGTTGAGTGATGATTGCTTAGTTTTTCTTTAACCTTTTCTGTAGATATGAATTACCAGTGCCATCACTGTGTGCAGTTGTTTTTTTGGGGTTTTTTACCTGTTTCCAAGAAGACAATTATGATGCAGAAAGCTGCTGGTCCCAACTAGTCAGTAGTAAGGTTCTGAATGCCCAAATCATCTTTTGAGAGCAGACTGTAGCCTGGTTTTTCAAGGGCAGAGCTGCATTATCCACATCACCTCAATTCAGTGACATACTCGAGAGGTAACAACAGTTTCCCCATTGGATGAGGCTGTGAGCGAGGTTTGTTAATGCTCTGCCTTTGACAGCACAATTAAGGGCACACCCAGGTGCAGTAAAATCAGGTTAGGATGACCCTGAGCTGACATGCTTTTCAGTTCTCCAGCAGCCAGCATTCAAGGCTGAGGCATTCAGACTCACAAGCTCAGCTGCAATACTAGTTTAAAAACACTTATGCACCACAAAAACAACCTTAATGACAAAGGATGTTTTCTGTTGGTTTTTCAGTGTACAAAATATTCTAACAAGACCGGGAAGGGAAATGTTCCCACCTCACCTCAAGAGTGCTAGCCAGGACTGAAATCCCAGCAGAGGCTACAGTCTCCCTTCCTAAGATCCTGGTGTTACATCCTGCTCATGCCCCCTTTTTCCAGATTGTTGGTTCTTCTACATTGGCAGACTAGACAAAAAGCCCAGGATTGCCAGGCTCACACGCACGCCCAGCAACAGCTGAAATAAAGACAGATAAATACTAGTACAGCTGTATTTCATCCCATGGCCATTTCTATATGGGTCTTCTAACACTCATGATCTACAACAAAATGGCCCTTTATGAGGTAACTTCTAATTTAACCCAAACAGTGTAATTATTTATGTCAAAATATGAGGTTTGGCGGTTGGTTTTTGTATGGTTTTTTGTTTGCTTTTTGAAAAATTAACAAGTTCATTCAAGAACATTTCAATTTAGGTAGAACCTACATAATTTAAAATGTAACACTTCCAAACCAGGAGGAGTGTGAGATCTTTTGCAATGGTTTGTCCTTTACAAAGAGCTTGAAAATTTAGAAATCTGAATACATCTTAATGGGATCACATTTTGTGCAAGTAAATCTCCTTCCACATCTTCACCCATATCTTTTTTCTTGTGTGGAAAGGCTAAATGATTTGCTGTAGCAAGCTTTTTTAAAGCCTGCAGTAATTTGATAGCAGGGATAACCTCCAAGCCCTCTCGCTCTACAGAGACCAAATTCTTACAATTCATTACCTGTCAAACAAATTCTAAGTGCTGCCAACCAACTACTGTCTCGTTTTGTCAGTCAGAAACAGACACCATGGGCATCTGTTCCAAGCACTGCATATGGGACGGCATCACCTTTGTTTAACTGTTGCCACCAGTAGGTGAATCATGTCATGCCACATCATTTATTCAGGCCATCACATTAAAAAAATATTCATCCTTCTGTCTTGATAAATCAGATTTGTTAAGATGGAAACCCAGGAAGTGAATCAGTGGCATTGAAAGTTAATGGTTCCCACATGGAATGCTTCATTTTTCAGAGCTTCTAATGGGCCGAATAATTTCTTATTTCACAGGCTGGAGCAGATTTATTAGCTAAATTAAAAGCACACATTGCTGGACTATGAATGACAATAAAAATATTGGCACAAAATACTAAGGAAAGATGTGCTGTCTTCTTCTAGACAGTGTCTGAATTTCTCTAAACTGAATTGATATTCTGAATTGTTTATATACAACCAATCTATGCAGAAGTGTAAATCTTGCACGAACTTAAGAAAAAAAGAAACCAGTTTTGCATTAAAAATGATACATTATTAAAGAGTAGCAATTTCTGAAGCATTTCTCTGGGGTGGCAAATAATAGCCTGACATAGTTGGAGGAGGTGTTGACTCCTTCAAAGGGAGGGAAGCCTCGCAGGGATGGAGAATTTTTGTTTTGATTGGTTTTTTATTTGAGATTTGGGGGGTGGTCTTTTGTTTGTTTTGTGTGGGGGGAAGTTGTTATTTTGGGGGGGGTTGGTTGGGGTTTTTTTGTTTATTTGGTTGATTTTGGGTTGGTTGGGTTGGGTTGCGGGGTTTTTTTGCGAAAAGATACCTTCTTTCTTCCACTTTGTTCAGTGAGGCAAATTGCACCATATATTGCACCAAGACATGCACAGAAGCAAAGATCCATCTTCAGTGTTATACAGTACACAAGTGCATCAGGTTTGCATTAGCATATAGCTGCTCTTCAATCTTCCTTATGCAGCAGAACAAAAGCGGAATCTGTCTTCCCACCATGGGAAAACAGTTCTGCCTCCTGTGAGAGGAGCAAGATTATAAAGCAAACTGTGTGACATTTGTTAAGTCAGAGTACTGCTTCTGGCTTTGGGCATCTGCCTTGACTCAATTTGCAGGGATAGACTACCTCTCTAGAATAATTTTAAACTGTTCTAGTCCCACCTCTTTTAACCTAGCCCTAGATAATATTATTCAGGGGTCTAATTACAAAACAGTACAGAATGCTACAAGCATATCCAGCTACTTCACACCTACCTTTCCTTGGGGCTCTTTCCTATCAACCTAGTTAGTTTATAAAGATTTAAAACTTTCCCTTAGTATTTCTTCAAAGAAAATCACCAATTTCATCACCAATAGCTGTAGTGGTAGAATAATCTACTATTTCATTGCCTTTAGCGTCTTAATCTCTCCCTTCTATAGAATCAAGATACTTTTTTTATTATTATTTTGTAGTCAGTTTGTTTGTTTTCAGCAGGATTGATTCCTAGGCTCTTCCTATCAGTCTTCAAATATCATTTTTTGGGAGGAAAAGCTGACATACTTCTATACTGAATCAAGGAACCAAGAAACCCTTAACAACCTCTCCCCCAGGACACGATTAGTTTATTTTTACTTACATCTTTAACTGCGGTAAGCAAAGAATGCTTTAAAATAACTTTTGCTGCATAAGTGAAGAATCCCTTTTTTAATGGTCCAGGTTCTAGTACATACATTGAGCTACGGCACTTTTAAAAGTATAGTCCTGTATGTTCAATGTTATTAACCTTAAGAACCACTTTAAAATTTAGCCTAGGCAGAGAAATTGAAAATTCAATACTCAATACTAAAAATGAATACAAAATTAAGCCATTTATCTCAGGCAGTATAATCTGAAGCATTTGATGTCCATACCCTTTGACTGCACTCTGAAATGAATGCCCACAAAAACATTATTATTTCAAAAGATGTAAAAATAAGATATAGCTGTTTTTCTTACTTCCAGCACATGCCATGTATCTCCCTCCTGCAGTCTTTCTCAATCACCTGAGGAGCTGAACATCCATATATGCATACAGCTACTCCCCTCACTTAGGAAATTTCAAGGGACAGCTGCTTTGATTTGTTTGGCCTGAAACAGAAGACCACTATACTAACTCAAATCACTTCTTAAATTTTAAAAGCAATGCCAGGTTTACTACAGATTAGTTTGCTTTTAAATACCTTGTTGGCATGCCTTGAAACTTGAAAGACAGGCTTTTCTTTAACAGTAGATACTAAGAGTCAAGTTGACTGTTTGACTTGAAAACTGCAACTGTAGGTCAAAGCAGAGTTTAGTAATTCAGGATCTCTGAAAAAGAAGCAGATAAGGCTGATCACAACCCAGAATTTCACTAGAGGGTAATGGATACACCAACACCTGTTTCTCTTTATTTTCTTTCAATAATTCAGACTCTAAGAAAGAACAGACTTCCCCTCCTTATATGCCCAAGTCCTTTCCTATTGTTTTTCAAAAATACTTCTCTAAATATCATGTCAAACAGCTTAATGACACTCAGATCACCTTTCTACACACTGCCTTAAAAATAATTATCCACACCTTTGTCTGGTTTGCAGTCTTTGTGTCCCATCTTGGTGACCAAGCAATACCACAATGAACAGTCATTTTACCTTGTTTTCGGAGAGAGCTGCGATATAGGTCTCTGACAGATCTCTGGTGTCCAAGGGAAGAACAAGGAGTCAGTAACAAGGGAGGAAAGGCAATAGATGAAGAGATCCTGATGTGCACCACTTTACAGACCTTATTCCATTAGTGGGGCTTCCAGGTGTACTAACACAAGAGATATTGCCGGGAAGTGGGAAAGGTGAGTGTAAATCTTCTCCTGAATAAACTTGGAAAGTGGCTGATGAAATTAAACCAGGGAACATGGAGCAGACAAGCGGAGCAAGCATGTGGCAGACAAGGAGTGTGATGAAATCTTGTCTATCTTCAGTGTGTGGAGAACTTCCAACTCAAGGCTCTTGACATATGAAAACCCAAAGGTGAATTTCCCAATATCCAATTCATTTAGGAAGAGGATGTTCCACTGTTTCTACAGCTGGATTACTGTAAAAGTGCTGATAAGAAAATGCAACTTTCTCAGATCCAGAGATAATAGGAAATGGCATAAGAGCTTTCTGTATCAACCATTTCTCTCTAGACCTGATTTATCTCAATGCTTACATTTTCAAGAAGTTAAAACCATAGTGCAATTACAGTGTGTTTTTAGTGCAATGATATGTACTTGCTAAGGTTATCTGAATTATAACTGAAAAAGATTTCCCACTGCACACAAATCTATATTCCTCTCATTTTTAAAAGCCTTCAGGTGTAATGTGATCAACTTGTCTTTCCTCGACAGGAAGTTCTTTCTAGTGACCCTCTTGGGTTTACCTATTGTCAAGTATTGAAGGTCTGCTGTCTGTACTGATGTAACACATATATGCAGAGTACCAGCGCTGTTTTCTGAAGCAGACCTAAAAAATATATGCCTAAAGTTTTGCCTTTTAAGGTAAATTTCCACACTGAAACTCAAGCTCCGTGTCACTATTTTCTCAGCAGTAGACGCACGGTAAGACCTTTTATCTCCATCACTCATTCCTGAGTTTAGCAGCAAATTTAGCATTTTTTATGGGAATAATTCTGTGGCAATACTGTTAATGAAATCTGTTAAAAGAGTCCAATAAAACAGGTTGGGTGAGCCTGTCTAAATTGATCATTTAGCACAGTGGGTACTGTCAAATGGATGAATCAGCCCAACTGAGGGAACCAATAACATCTCAAAAGTGATGATGAAAAGGCTTTGGAACTTCTTAAACTAGGTTGGTCACCCAAAGAGTCATAATATGGATCTGCAGTTTCTTTCATGCTTCTTTAATATATAGAAAGAAATAGTGCCTCAGACAAAAATCATGGATAAACCAGTAATTTATATTCATAGGGTTTCATTATGTCTCTATAGATGTGTGTCAGTCCCTTACTGATCCCTAGAAATTACATTTCAAAAAGCAGTTGGGCGTGCAAACAGGCATTAGGTGAAGCAAGTAAGGAAGCTATTACTAAAGAAATCATCACTTTTTAACTGTAAGATTACCCACCCCTATATGCAAAGATAATGTGTTAGATTGCTGTTGCTGAGAGCTGCAAAAAAACAAACTGAAACTTGCTATTTTGAGATTTTACTGTACATATTCATGTAGCAGAATGACATCTTTTTCCAAAAGTCTGAGAATATCTTCTATTTATTGTGCTGTGTATACCATGGGATTAACCTAAACAATCCCATAAAAACAGTAAAATGCTCTTATTTCCTGCTAAAGCTCAGAGTTAGCAATATATATTGGTGTGGATTTGCCCCTCTGCACCCCCCAAGTGGTGAGGGTACAGCTGTCTAGCATCTGCAGCTAGAGCTGGTTCGCATGTCCTTTCCTTCACGTTACTGCTGCTCTATTAGGACCTGGAAGTGTAATTTCTTTCTGACCATATTTCACAATTCTCTTCTCCACCCACAGAACAAGCACATTTTGCGTTTAAACTCTGGTTAACAGTTCCAAGCCATCTTCATGCCTGGCCATTTTTTTTAGGTGAGCCCTGATCACAATTTAACTACCAAAAGAGCTGAGAAAGCCTAGTTGTGGATGTGGCACAAGGCTGTTTACCCCATGCAGTAAAAGCATGAGCTTTACACAGCAATAACCCTAAAAGACCACATGACATAGTAAGCTGCTCTCAATAGGTCTTTCATAATACAACATATTTCTAAACAGTTCTCTTCATCAGTATGTAATGAAAAAGTGTAGAAATGCCTGTGAGTTGAACTCAGGTGTCTGGCTCAGAAATACATTTCATACAAGTGTCAGAAAGTCCATGAAGTCTACAGAGGAAGAATCCCAGTAGCTGCATAAATGTTTTTTACTGAAGCCTCAAACTAAGTAATAAGCGATGTCTTCTACAGTATGATCACTCCAGAAGGTGAGAGGTAGTTATTCAGGCCTGAAGACAAGATTTAATTTGAATGACTGCGGGGAGAGGAGCATGAGTGCTTCTCAGTGGTAATTGAACTATAATTTAGCAATAGGTATAGATGACAAGCAGGATTAGAAGGCATAACAGCAGCTATGCAATATTTTTCTTAGCTTCTCAACTGTATGCAGCTTCCATAAGTAAAAAAAGTCATCATATTTACCTCCTTACTTGATCATTCTCTTTCTCAAAAAATTTCAGAGGTCTTACCTTGATACCCTTTCAACCCTTATAAAATTCTGTTGCTATGTAGGTGCTGCACTGGGACCAGAGTTTCAAAGTTGTTTTTTACATTCTTAGTCCCATTTGTTCTTTGCTCTCTTTCCTGCTTTATTCAAACCACTGTCCACATTACGTATTATTCCATTCTTCAGTTTTGCTTTCTCCCTAATGGGATGTCTTCATCCTGCATGTTTCTAAAACTTAGTGCTTCTATACATGTAGCACTTTGCAGTATATTTTTCATTCTTGCTCCATGCCTCGAACTTCATTAGCATAAAGGTAGGATTGATGCATATTGAACTAGAAGCTGATTCAGTTCAGTGCTCTCAGCTCCTTTTATAAGGTCACAACTGGATTTCATTAGAGACTAAGAGTAAAGCTGTTGGCATACACTGCCATTGTTTGGTTCTTATTTAAGCTTTTGAAAACAAAAATTAGCATTTAAAATGCTGAGAAGTGTAAATTACTAAGTCCCTAGACAACGGAGATATTCACTGAGTGGGACTCAAGGTAGGTCAAGTCCCTCAACTCTGCTGGTTTACCCTGGATTACCTTGCTGTCTGCATTAGTGATATACCATACAGTGGGATTCTTTTCACACCCAACTTTGTCAACACCGGTAGCCAAGTAGCGTGTGCTTTTGCACAGCAATGCTGCACTCAGAATGGATTTCCTCCAGCCAGACCCAGGGCTGGCACTGAATCATTACCACAGAGTGGCCGTTCCTGAAGAAACCTCTGTTCAGCACATCAGTCTGACCCCCATATCCAGAGGTGATTATACACCAGTAGGTGATTATACACCAGTGCTGAATCTTCCACTGACCTCAGGAGCTTTCAGTTCACCTTGTTTTGATTGTTTCTTTCAGGGTACTTTTTTTTGCCTGGTAAAAATGTAATAAAAATAATGCCCTGATAAAGATTATTGGTTTCCATTTCAGGTTTTAATGTTGTTTAGCTACTTATTTAATGACTTTGACTTGCAGCAAAGAGATTGATAAAATGTCTTATCCTTGGTCATGAACAGGTAGTACCTCACTGATCTCACAAACCAAAATAGAATCACAGAATGGCTTGGGTTGGAAGGGACCTTAAAGATCATGTTGTTCCTAACCCCCTTCCATGGCAGGGACACCTTGCACTAGATCACGTCGCTCAGAGCTCCTTCCAACCTGGCCTTGAACGTTTCCAGGAATGGGGTACCCACAGCTACTCTGGGCAAGCTATTACAGTGTTTCACCAACCTCACAGGAGAGTTTTCTCCTGATATCTAATCTAAACCTATTCTCTTTCAGTTTAAAGCCATTACCCCTTGTTCTATCACTATATACCCTTGTAAAAAGTCCTTCTCCATCTTTCTTGTAGGTCACAGAGATGTGATTAATTTAAAGAAGACCTCAACACATTAGTGAATCTGTTTTTAGCTTTAGAACAACCCTGTTGCAGCGGAAACAGTGAAGAATGGAAAGGGTGCAAGAGTGAAGCCTTTCTTTCCCCTTCTGAGAAATGTGTGTACCATGGCACATACTGCTGTTCCCCATGGGAACCATTACCAAACTGTAGCAGTTACCTGTATGTGCAATCCCTGAAGAAGATGGCAGTTCTCCAGCCTAGCTGAAACTTTTTACTGGCTTCTTTGTATAGGACACAAGAGTCTTCAAAATACATTTTCAGTGTTTGCATCTCAATGATCTTTAGGTAACTCCCTGCTGCTGATAGCTTGAGAAGTGAGTGCTCCTCCTTGCATCATCATCATGAAAAGACACTGTCAACTTGTTGTCAACAATCTGCCTTTTCCAGATAAAACCTCATTATCCACCATGGAAGAGGACGCGCAGCTTTTACCATGAAGAAGACTGTCAGGATGACAATATGTATTGCACTCCCATTCTGAATTCTGGAGCTGGTGCTCCCCACCTCCTGCCCTAAGCACTGCACAGACTGGCAGGTCTGGCCCAGATTTTGCTGTTCACATGAAATTAAGCAAGCTGTATGGCCATATATTCAAACCATATGGAGTCCTTGCTCCAAGACATAAGTTTGCATACAGCCATCATATTATTCATAACACTTGATTGAAAACTTTTGCCAGTTTTCCTAAAACAGAGTTGTGAGCCTCAAGGATTAGGATCAATCAGATCATTGAACTCTGAAACCACAGCATTGTCCTGAGCACATGGGAGCAATTAAGTAAGATCAAAGTGGGGAAGACAGCAAAGGTGAGCTTTCCTAATTCTCAAGAGATTGAACAGACTGCAGAACAGACCAAAAGTAAAGAAAGCTTTGGCTGGAGAGATGTGAGTCAGAGGCTGACTGCCTCTAAGCAAGGTACACAGATGACTGCTTTGCGTTGCTTGTCATGTGGAAACACATGGTGTGCACCAGAGCAGCTGCTGGTACACATTTCACTGATGAAAGCTGTGTAAGGAGAACATAAAGTCCAAAAAGATCAAAACAGTTCTGATATAATTGAGCACAGGTCACTCCATTGCCTAACGTATTGGCACCCTCCGTGACACACAGCCAACTCTTCAGTACACTACTCTTACTTTAAAAATTGGATTTTTGGATTGTTTTTAAACTGGACTGGTGGAAAGGACTCCACTTCATGTATAACCTGAAGTACATACATCAGAAGGAACACAAGTTTCATCCAGTGCAGCTTGCATGCATCCATCATTTCTAGGGCACAGAAGAGTTCATTCTTCAACTTCTTTATTTACATATGCAAGCTGAGTGTAAAGGATTGGTAGATTTCTTGTAGAGCAAAGAACTTTTATATGTTAGTTTTCTTTTTTTTTTTTTTGCAATTGTCTGTGGTCTACTAATTTTGTATTTTAGAATAAATCCCTGATCAGTTCTCCAGTAGGAGTGGGTAATTCATATTCTAAGTTTTCAATGATGATTCATTTCTATTGACATGCTAGAAATAACATTATTTTCTTATTTCCAAATAGGTCTCAAACTCCGTTCAATGCAGTTTCTGTTAGCAAAGGATTTAACTAAATAGCAAAGGCTTCCATCAGAAACTTCAGCTGTCTCCCCTTCAGAGCAACACAGTTGATGAAAAGGCATTTGATATATCCATGTAGAAATAAAACATTTGTCCCGTCTTTTCAGTACTTAATCATGATCATCTTCAATGCTGCTGAAGTGGAAAGACCTGGAAATGGGTTCTGCCTCCTTTCTGATGGTGCAAATGAGTGATTTCATCTTATCTGAGCATCACCCATTACTTTCCCTAGCTTTGTAGCTATCCTGAATCATTTCCTTCTACTCTATGCTTTCACCAAAATAAGAGAAATTGAAATGATTTGAAGAATCAAACTTAAACACACTTGCACTGATGCTTACTGTTACAAAGCTTAGAAAAACAACTCTCCTATCTATTTGGCACTCACAGAAAATTCTTTGGGTCAGAAGTGGCACTAAGGTTTCTTTCCGTTCATTTCCCCCTGCTCCAGCTTTGTTGTCTTTCTGGCATACACTTATTAACTCTTCAACAGTTTGAGAGGAAGAAAAAAATTGTGCTTTTCACCACGAGGTCAAAAGCACTATTTTTCTCTTATTCTTGGTAACAAATTTTACAAGTAACTTTTTGTGACTGTAAGTTTCTGTAGTTTACTCATAACTGTCTTGCAGAAATGTTGCAAGAACCACAACAGTTGCCACAGAAGACAGGATAGGGACGGGAAAGAGAACCATTTCAGTACTGAGGCTGAAGTTACCTCCCTCTGAGACATCCCATGCACTTCTTTTCACTTCACACATAACTGCTTCTTAAACATTAAACTAAACCCTACACACAAGCTTGTATGTCCTACTTTCTTTGTATGTCCTACTATGATTTTGGAGCAGTTTCTGCCTCTATCCTGTCTTTGTTAGATGGGTTTAAGACCCACTCAGAAAACTGTACCAAATGGTCATTGAACAGAAAAGGGGAAACATGCTTAATATTCTGAACATGCATATCCAGAGAAACAGGAAAAGCAAGCTGTTTTTTATTCCTACACAGAAGCAAGGAGAAAAAATCTTATCAGGACTGAAAGACTCCAGGCTGTTTTGTCTAGGGATGGGAGAACTGAGAGGAAACATCACAGTGGTCTTCTAAGAGAAGAAAGGCTTCTGCAATGACAAAAGGAATCACTGATGCCATGACCCTTGCGTAAGAAGCAAACGTAATTGTATCAAATTACACAAACTGGAAATTCAGGTTAGACATCAGACCAGACATTACAATAGCAAGGATAATTGAGCACTGGAGGAGACTATGAAACAACCACCAGAGAAGGTTTTAAAAAACAGGCTAGACAAGAAACAGTCTGGAAAGATATGGCTACAACTGAAGCCGAGTAATGGACTTAATGGCCTCTTAAGTTGTCTCTCGAGTCCAATATTTTTAATGACTTTGAAATCCATGTAGACTTATGGCTTACTCATGCCCTGGATTATTCCCTGGAAGTGAAACTAAACACTCAGACTTAATTCATCTATATTTTATAATAAAACAAAACATACTACAATTTTTCCTCCTGATCAGAAACATGAGTGGGAAACCTTGATCCATGTTTTGCACCTGGAGGTACCAGCAAGTGTGAGACACTGGATTATTATATTAACTATTGGCTTGGACCAGCTTAAGGGGGTGCAAGGGGGTGGGGAGAGAAGGGACAGGGTGAATTCCACTAAGGTGAGGTGATGTCCTACTCCACACCACAGCCCCTGAAGCCCCTAGCACAGCCCCTGAATGACTGGCTCAGCAGGAGACCACCTGCGGGAGGGGGGAAAAGGGGCCACAGAGGGCCAGAGCAGACAAAAACAAAGACATGCATTCTCCATGTGGTCAGACTCTCCCATCTTCTGGGCTCCTGGTAGCTGGATCTAGGGGTGGTAGCTATAATTCTCTCTTTTCCTATCTTTCTTTACTACTACTTCTTTTTTTAATCTCCTTTTTTAATGTTTTAGGTAACTTAAAACCGGATGGGTTGCATTTTGCTAAGTTGTATGGGTTAGGATTCACTATCCCTGGAGGTTTTTAAGATGAGACTGGATGTAGCACTGAGTGCCATGGTCTAGTAACCATGGCAGTGGTGGATCAAGGGTTGGACTTCATGATCTCGAAGGTCTTTTCCAACCCAGTTGATTCCATGATTCCATGATTCTAAGTCAATGCTTTATTTTGGTTGAATGTTGCCCTTTAAATTTTTGCCAAGTTCCCTTATTTTTTAAGGTTTACCAGTAAAAGGACCTCCTGAGAAAACATGTGTCATGTCTTTTCCCTTGTTCTATCTCAAGGCACTAAAAGAACTGAAGACCCTTGTAATAAATTCAGTGGGCGAATTTTTGGAGCCTTGTATATTTTTAAGGTAAAACCCATTCGATGAGCTCATAGGTTGGAGCCAGGGGTCTGACAGCAAATACCCTTCCTCCTGTTGCTCATCTGTAGCACCTGCAGTGTGCTACAGTCTGCTGCATTTTTTGGCACAAAGACTTAGCACCACATTTTCCAGAATGTCTCATTTAGCCCAAAGTGGTCTGAATTTGTTCCTAGTACAGAACATGAGGTAATTGGCAGAGACAATAGTTGACAATGGACACAAATTTAGCCATTTTATTAATGACTATATGAAATTTTTATCTCATATATGATGCAACTGTACTTACAACAGCCTAACTTCAATGATGCCAGAAGAAAAAGGACAGCAAAATACAATCACAAAAGAAGAAAAACAAGCTCTTCCTTGAACGTGACCAAAAGATATTGATTTCATGGTTGAGCTGCTGTTGTCTCTGAAGAGATCCTTATCATACTGCAAGTTATGTAAACCAGCACTGGCAGCACAAAACAGTTGGCTAAAAAATCACTCTGAAAGAGAGATGCACAGCTTTCATAAACTGAGTTTGCACAAAAATGTCACAGCAAAGCTTGTAGGCAGAAAAAGTGTTTCAGGTAGGGACTCTTGACTACCATTAACACACACAGAAAAATCCCATCTGACTACTTTTGAGACTCACAACAAAGTGATTATCTATGATAAAGGTTCTATAATTTTACCCAGCTGTAGAAAGGAGCATAGGATATTACTAACAGATTATCCCTGTGTGTTACTGGGAGACAGAGGAATTTGGGCACAGCAGGTCAACTCTTGGTGAAAACCCTAAACTGCCTTTCTCCAATCACTTACCAGTTTGAGAGGAATTGCCAACAGCAGCCTCTGTAATGTCCTTTTTGACAAATTCCAAGGAAAAAAGGAGACTTTATCAATTAAAGCTCTTATCTTAGAATTTCTGCTCCATCTCCAACACACAGCCAAAAAACACTAATATGAACTTGCCTGTAACTTCAAGGAGTCTGACTAAGCTCCCATAAGAAATGACCCTTCAGCAAAAGAGTGTCTGGAATGCTTTTTAGTTCCTACGTGCAACACAGCAGGAACAGAGGTGTGTGATTACGTGACTGTTTTCACCAGACTGTGGCCTTCACAGCTTGGAGCACAGGTAAAGACAGACGAAAGGCCAAAGCTTGTGTCATTATGCTGATGGTCTCAAATGACTGTGACATACTGTCATGACTGTGTATGATATGTAACTGAGACAAGAAGAGTCTTTTTCCTCATTGTCCAGTATTTGGTTACCACAGAAATTCTCACGTTCTGGAAATTTTTCTCTCCCACAACTGTGAAAAAACAAAACAAACCAACCAACCAAAACCATTCTTTTTTTTTAATGCCACATTTTTGTCACCTTTCTTTTTCACTTCAGAAATATCCTCCTAGTATGATGTGTGCATCACCTTTTTGGTCAGTGCCTCTGCCATAATAATAGCACAGTGACAAAGCATTTATTGAAAATGACAGCCTGACAGATTGCAGGGCAAACCCTTTAATCCTAGTTTTTGACAGTGTAGGATATTGCACATCTGATGCTGAAGAATGTTTTCCTCATGCATGCAAAGCTATGTGCTCCCTGAAGCTTTCAAACTTCTAAAGCTATGATGGAGGTGTTTCACTTGTAAAAAATACCATGCACCCTCAGACGGTCAATAAAACATTTTTCGCATGCTATATATTACATGAAATAGCACCTTACTACGTGAAGAGCTAGACAGGAAAAGAGAGAAAGAAAATAACAGATTTTGAGGAGAAGTTGTCAAAAAAGTACCTTCCATGCAACTTTCAAGGCATAGCAGCTGACTGCTGTAAGAGGCTCCAGGAGATCATACGGCACATACAGAACAGTCAGGGGATCTGGCCCAGGCAGCACAGGTTTGTGAAAGGAAGGTTCTATTTGACCAACCTGACCTCCTTCTGTGACAAAGTGACACACTTAGTAGAAAGGTTGTGAATGCTGTCTACCTGGACTTTAGTAAAGCTTTTGCACCATTTTCCACAGCATTCTCCAAGAGAAACTGTCTGCTCATGGCTTGGATGGGAGCACTGTTCACTAGGTAAATAACTGTCAGGATGGCCAGGCCCAAAGAGTGGTGGTAAATGAAGTTACATCCAGCTGGCAGCTGGTCACGAGTGGTGTTCCCCAGGGTTCAATATTAGGGCCAATTCCTTTTAACATCTTTATTGATGATCTGGATTAGGGGATTGAGTGCACTCTGCCAGTTAACAGATGACACCAAATTGGGTGGGAGTGTGCTGCATTTGGGCTTTGATGAGGAAACAGAAAGTGAACCGGAAAAAGAGGAGGTCTTTTGGGGAAGTTCATTAGAAAAGATGGTGTAGTACAAGAAGCACAATTAAACTTGTACAGGTAAAAGGCTTTGCAAATTAAATTCATGTGCATGACTGAAAATCTGTAAGAGGCCACCACGTAACTTAAACCCTGACACAAAATTTTCTTTGGACCGCTGTGCACAGAAATTACACCCAACCCATGCAGAATGGGAAGCAGTTTGACCATACTTGTCTGTATCACCTCCTCTCTCTAGTGGTTCTATCCCACAAGCCCACCTTCCCTTCTGTGCTGGGTTCTCTCAGCTTTTCTTTGTATTTCCAGCTTACACTGTTTTTCTGCAGCATTGACCAACAGCATGTTCTTCTCAGCTGGTGTCAGTGTCAGGAAAGTTCCCCATCTGGAGATAAATAAGAAAGCAAGCAAATTTTAATTTATTTTTATAAGAATACAAGAACAGCTGTAATGGATCAAACCAAACATCCATTTAGCCCAGCAGATACTATGATGGGGCTGGGTGCTTCTTGGTTTTGAATTGGAAGCAGCTGAAAGGATGGAGGCAACTGTCCCATATTCCTAGTCAAAGAGCATTTGACATATCCCCAAAATGAACAGAGAAGATCTTCTTTAAGCACATGGCCATCTGTATGCTAAAAACAGCTCATGTGATTTGTTCTCAGTACACCCCTACTATACATCAATGGATCAGTTAAGAGCTGACTCGTTCCAACTGTTTGTGGCTTCTTGTTTGTGAATTCATGCTTTGCCTAAATTGAAATCAGCAGGAGCATCTACTCCTAGACATAATCTGGCTGTGTCACTTGCCAACAGCAATTACCGAAACTCATGGGGAACATTGGCTGCAGGTTACCGAAACAGATGTCAGTTATAGCAACACAGGCAAGAGACTGAATTTCAGAGGGCAAGCAGCCTGACATGCCATATGTAAGTTCCAGCAATTCCAGCCACAAATCAGACCAACAGCTAAAAATCACAATTTGTAGCCATCGTTCACATTCAGAGCACCCTCTACTTTCATCTGCCTCACGGAATGATAAACATATCGCAGTATAAAAATGCATTTTATTCCTAGTAAGGTTTTATAACCTCACCAGAGGTATGAAAAATAGAGAGGTGGAGATGTGACAACAAGCAATTAGAAACACAGACTCCTTGCTACTACAGGAGGACAGTCATTCTAGGAATAAGTCTAATAAAATTTAGAGATTAATTATACTGGCAAACTTCTTGTTAAACTCTATTTAAGAAGTGTTTCTGCAAGCTTTTGTTACCATCACTCACAAATGTGCCCCCATTTTAATTCATATCTCTGCTCTGCACAGGTGAAGAGAGGAAATAATTTTAAAAATGCTGTATATGATAATTCAAATAATTAATATGGACCAGTACATCTCCTTTAAGATCTGGCCTAAGACTACCCCACCTGGTTTTCTACTGACAATCTTATTGCCACAAGCAGAGGCCCCTGTCCTTCCAAGATAAAAACCCTAAGGTGGGAGCAGGATCAACACAGAAGAGATTGCAGCACAAGTCAGGGCCAGGATCTACAAATTCTTCAAACACTTTACAAACTCACAGGTCATCCCAGCTCCCAGAGTATGCCCTGGAATCTCTTTCAAAATATGCCTTGTACCTCAGCAAAAGCAACAGAAGGTAACATGAAGCCTGTTTTCTGTGTTATCTAAACATCCTGGGGGACTGCTAGAGCAGCCTGAAGAAACATCTCCCCATGTTTCTTCTCCCCAGTCCCAACTGGCTGTTGTCCCACTGCACATGGACAGCAAGCACCTTGAAACTTTTGAAAGGAGTTCAGCACACAGTACGTTTTCCACTAACAGACTCATATCCCTGATACAAATTAAGTGAAATGGGGCATTGTCATAACCATTTCCCAAGAGGATGAAAACAACTTGATGCCAGCAAGCAGTGTGACAGCTCTAGAAACCTGCGACTATTTTTATATGTAGCTAGACAAATTACTCACTGAAAACTATCTTTGCCCATTGTCTACATTGTTCAAAGCAAGCCTAGGAAAGGCCCTATCCTTCCTGCCAGCAAAGGATATCTAGCATGGCAGGGAAAGACTATGAGAGGAAGGTGGAAAAAGAATGAGTGTGATCTTTAAGGAGAGCGCACTGACCATGAGGAGGCACACTCAGTCTTACGTGAAAACTCTTAGCCAAAGACCAGTGACATACCATAACTCTCTGCTTGGGTGAGTCATTTGGCTTATGCCACCCTTAAGTTCATGCTCATAGGGAGAGAGAATAATCTTTTTGACAAATTGCCTCCGGGTGCAACTCCAGGAGTTTACCAAACAGTAGCCATCATAAACATTTGCCCACACTCTCCTGCTTTTCTTACTTTATGACTGTGATTTGTCTCCCTGTGCTCCTAGAAGATGCAGGAGATTCTGGAGTGGCAGATTCTTTCTGCCTGCCTATCCTGGTCTAGTTTCAAGCTTCCCCTAGTGCCTGCTAAAAGCACTTAAAGCCAAAGGTAATGTCAACCACAAATGTATTTCCCTGCACAAACTGGGCTAACCTCGAGGTGAATTAAGACGTGCACATTTTTTCAAATTCTGTACCAGTATTATCCCACCTCTAGAGTATGAATAGATTTTATAGGTTTTGAAGTAAATGGGTTGCATTCTGTATATTTTTAGATCTTCAAAAAGAGTACGTATTTGGAAAGTCTGGCTCTACAAGGACTTTGTTAAACAAATAAAGGATGCAGTGTTAGAGAACAAGGGACAATATTGGCCTCAGGTCTTTCAACTCCTCTGCCTGCTGATCACCACCCCCTTAGCTTGAGAGATAGCAACAGAAATCCATCAAGATAAATAACATCATGAACTATTATATATAAATACATACATATACATCATCAGAGCATATATGTGTGTGTATATATATACATATATATATACACCAAACCATCAGTTTGGTACAGTTCAGTATAATTTCTGGAAGCTTTGTCATGTCCAAATATCCTGTCATCCCATGTTTCGTCACATGACCATCATAAACCTAAGATAGTTTTAAGACCTATAAATAGATTTCTAAAGGCAATATTTAACTTTGTTATAATTTATATCTCTCAAAGTCCGAAATTATACTAACAAGTTGATGAGAATGATCAGTACTTTCCAATGGCACAGTCCATGTGAAATTTTGACTGGTCCTGGGATAGGAGTAGAATGGGTGGGAACAGACACACTTATGCATTCCCACAGGAGATCCATGGATCCTCACATGAGAACAAAAATCCTACCAAAAAAAAGTCAATTATGCACTAAGAGAGAAAAATGGTTTGTAACGGGGGCTCACATGTAGATTACAGAAATGGAATTCTTCTGGGAGAAAAATTTGTTTAAGACATCTGTTTTTTCAGTTCTTCTGTAACATCCTCACACCAGGAAAGAACCATTATCTTCCCTTTCAGGAAACAGTGACCCAGGTAGGACCCACAGTTCAGCAGCTGTGCTGCACAATAACCATTTTCTAAGCACTGCTTTGATAGTGGGCTGCTGCAGCCAAGTGTGAGTAGACTGGGAAAGCCTCTAGTTAAAATGATAGCACACAAAATACCAAGTGAGTCCAGATAAGCACCCATCAGCAGTTTGCTGCACATTCTGCAAACGAGGGTGTGAAAACACTTCTGATCTTCTCAAGCCATACCTCAGCCCGGCCAGAGAGAACGGCAAAGGACACCAGCAGAATTTCCAAAAACGAGCTCCTGTGAACTGAAAGAAATTGTACTGGAGTGTGTTTGCACCGATGCGGGCTCAGGAGCAGCCGCCGCCCGCCGTCCCTGCCGGTCCCCCCGCCCGCCTCTCCGCGGCCCCTGCTGCCCCCTGGCGGCCGCGCCGCCGCAGCGCCCCGGCCCCGGCGCGGCCCCCGCGCCCGCAGGCTGCCCAAATTACCGCCCGCTTCCCGAAAAGCAGCCGTATCAAACGGCATGCAGCATCGTTTTCTTTTCGAGTGCTAATGAAAACAGTGAGCATGACGTTTCCGGTTATCTCCCATCGCCTTCCAATACCTAGCGTGGAACTTCAAATCCTGGTCTAGTTTTGCACAAACGCTGCGAAGTGGGAATATTTTCATGAGTACTAGGGACTTAGTTTCTTGATACTCATAAATAACATATACCCAGAAGCATGCACAGTCACTCAGCTGGCTGGCACAGGATGGCCTGTGGATAAGGTAGTAAAAGGTTTGCTAGCTGCAAAACCTCAGAACCTATTTCCCATTTATGTGGCTGGAATAGGATGGAGTGGTAAACACATCCACTATATTTCTGCACCCAATCTCAATAGTATCTCTACAAAAACACCTCCTACCTCCACTTCTTTCTCACTGCCTTGGAGCAGCACATAGCAACATGCCATTCTAGATGCCGAAGTCAACACCAGGGTCAGTCCCTCCCCTTGCTCTGTGCTTTACCGTGGCCCCTCTGTCCTCTCAAAATGTGATGGTAGAGGAGGCAGAGAAATGCAAGCAGTCATTTGGCTGACAGTATAGTGTGGCACAGGTCTACAGATATGCTGTGTACCTGCATTGTGACTTCCTGAGAAAAAATAGTATTTATCTTCCCGTTATATGTACAGTTAAAACTGAAAGTCTATCCATGTACAAATCTGAAATGAAAGGACCTATGCTAGCTAAATTTTGAAATATTGCCACTTGGGCTGAAATTCATCTAGCTCCATATTCATATATTCACTCCATACTCATTCTGTATAAACCTTCATATTCAGGCTATTCACTTTTTTTCTGAAGGAGATGCTTAAGATTAGCTAGAATTCAACCACCCAAGACAGATGTCTTATTCCCCCATCACTCACCACTGGTGATGGTCCTGCAGATGACGTGAATCAGCCCACCCATATTTTAATCAGACTGCCTAACTGGGCAGACAAGAGTCAACACACTGAGCAAATATCCAAATCCCTTGTCATTCACTCTTGCTCCTTAACAGCTACCATAGCACCCAGTGCAAAAAGACCTCAAAAACAATTCTTCACTGATTACACTTCCATGAAGCACTGGACCAGAAAGGGATTCCCTGTAGAGGGAAAAAAAAGGCTCCTCATCACACATTACTTGAGTAGAGGGACAACTTTTGTCTTAAGCCTGCAAGGATCTCATGCTTTGTACCTTTAGAAGCATCTTCACAAAAGACACCAGATGAGTCAAGTGGACTACCTGTTATATACATTTCAGCCCAGCCATATTCCTGGGAGGGCTAGAAAGGCTCAATCATTCAGCTCAGGGGAGAAGTGGATTAGGAAAGGTGAGAGAAATAAGAAAGGACAAAAATGGCACACATCGAAACTGTGCACTCTGAAAAGAGCAGGCTTTAACAGCAGATGAGAGCACCATCAGAAATTTCTCTCACTACCCCTGCATACATCAAGAATGTCCCACACTGCAGGGGCATAGCTAAGCAGTGATTCATGCACCATACCTACAAGGCACCTGACACTCACATCAGTAACAAGGGGAGGATCTGATCTGGAGGGAATGTAGCAAGCATCTCTGCCTGCTTATTCTGGCAGAGATACTTGCCGAGAAATATCCTGGCACTTCAGGCACACACAGGAAAACAATCAGAATCAGTTCCCTCTCCATGGCAAAATGGAGCAGTAATGATTACACTGAACTTACAGCGAATCCCCACTCTGAAGAACTAAAGAGTTCACCAGCAAAAAGGTAACAGGGTGCTGGTGCAATAAATACTTAAGTCACACACCTCCGTTCATCACCTTTATTGCTTACTCTGTAGGGAATGGCTCTTACATGCAGAACTAGCTGGTACTGAGAAACTGTTTTGGTACAGACTCTACCGGGCTCCATGTAGGAAGCACCAACACATGGCAAGAACAGAAACGGAAAGCAAAAGCATAACGTGCTTATCTGCTACTGCATAAAGCTTCACAAACTAACTCAAAGCCTTGCCTATGAAAATGTAGATGATTCATTTGTGTCTCTGTTGACATACTCCTGGCATCACAGAATCTGATGTTTCCTATTGCACTGGAAAACGGTGCATAAACCCAAAGGAATGTCACATGCCATGTACTTCCCACCTGACAGAAACATGGTGAGATCTAAGCAAGGAAGTTTTGGAGAGAGCTGTGACAAATACAGGGATGCAATGTGCCTGTGAAACTATCTTCAGTCATTGTGAGAAGTAAGCAAAGCTGCCAAGTGGATTCAGTCCCCTCAGGCTTATGTCCAGAAGACAAATGAAGTTATCAGAGATTCAGTATGCTTTCATCACAGGAAAACAGAATGCTACTGACCCCGTGGCATTAAATGGAATACTAGGAATAATAACCACTATCTTCACATTCTTTCAGAGTTCTGGAAAAAAAAAAAAAAGTCTTTCCTGCATGTTTCTTCCTTTTCCCCATACAGTTATTACTCTCTTATAGGTCTCAGCTGCTATGTTATTTTGCATCCTTACTCTTGATTGCACACCTGTTACACAGCAAAGCTGGGGTGGGTTTATGCCAGCTGGGCACCAGGTGCTAACCAAGCTGCTCTATCACTTCCCTCCTCAGCAGGACAGTGTGAGAGAAAATAAGATGGACGCAAATCCCTCACAGGTCAAGAAAAAAAAGTCATTTTGGTAAAGAAAAGGCTGCACACAGAAGCAAAGTAAAACACAAGACCTATTCTCTACTTCCCATCAGCAGGCGATGTCCAGCCACTTCCTGGGAAGTGGGGCTTCAGTACACACAGCAGTTGCCATGGAAGACATCATAAAAATGCATGCCATTCTCTCCCCCTTTCTCTTAACATTTATATCTGAGCAGATGTCATATATCATGGAATATCCCTTTGGTCAGTTTGGGTCAGCTGTTCTGGCTGTGTCCCCTGGCAAGATCTTGCCCACCCCCAGCTTCCTGGCCATGGGGAATGTTGGAGAGACAATGCTGATGCTGGGGAATGCTGCTCAGCAGTAGCCAGAACACTGTGGTGTTAACCAAACCTTTCTAGTTAACATGCAAAGCACAGCACTGTGAGGGCTGCTGTGGGGAAGATTAACTCTACCTCGGCCAGACTCACTATAGGAGTTTAATTCACCAAGGTGATAAGAGTGAGTCTTTTTTTTTTTTTTTAAAGTCTTTTCACTTGTCTCTCAACCTCTACATTTAATGCCTTGGCAAATATCTTCACTGCAACGTTTTTGTTTTCTTCTCAGAGTCTTTCCTGCATGTCAACATCCATTTTAATAATTTTCCTTCATAGGTCCCGGCTTTGGGCAGGATCCTTCGTTCTTCCAATTAAAAAGGAGTGAATCTGAAGGAATATCTACCTTGTTAAAAGACTGGATTCAGCTGAAGTTGAGGTGGCCCTCCTCAGGTAAAATTCAATGTAGCTTGGTTACTATTGCAGTACACTCAGTTTAAATTCATAGTCACTTAAACGCAGGTTTAAAAAAAGAAGCACAAAAGCCACCTGATCATAGCAGATGTATAAAAACCAGATCACCAGAAAGAGAGTAAATGAGTTAATACTTAAAAGAAAGGGCCATTAAGAAAATAAAAGGAAAAAATTATCACAGAAAGACTATTTTCAGAGGCAAGAGAAAGATACTGAGATTTTAAATACTATAACTGCCAGATTTTAGGAAATCTCTAGTCATGCTACTCAATGAAAAGTAGTAAGTAATTAAGATTATTTTTTTTGGTTAGCAAAATCTTAATTAGTAATTGTTAGCAACAACATTCAGTGCATATAGATCATTTTCCATCTGCTTCTAATTAGATAGGAAAATCTGAAGAATTACTTGAAAAAAACATACCCTAGGCATTAGCATACTAACAAGGAGAGTCAGAATTGAACATGCTCACAAAAGAGAGGCAATTTGTCTGTCTAACAGAAGCATTTGATAACATTGCCAAGTTTGCTAAAAAGGCAACAGACAAGTTGTTCAGAATTTAGAGGCAGCAGGAAAAAGGGCAAGTTCTACTGAGTGCAGAACAGTACATTACATATTCTCTGACCTCCTGGAGAATATGCAACATGGAAGAGCCCGTTAAGTGAATTTTAAGAGTTTTTCTGTAGGGATGAAAAAAACAAAAAAAAAGTATGTTCAAGTTGTGGAAACCAACAAAACTTGTGTGAAAGATCTCCAGTTTCCCATAACAACTTCCCAAGCAGAGTGATGAGCAAAGCCAATGGACTGTGGTAGGATAAGGAATATACGATAGGGTCATATCTACAAAGCACATCTAAGAATGGGGTCAGATATGGGAAGCCTGAAAGCTGAATGATACCTTTCTGCCAAGAAAAACACAGATAACACAAACCAGCAATTCTTGCTGTATCATCCGTTTGGGCATACTCCATTCCTACCATGCCAAGGTAGCAGGTAGCAAGTATACACTAGAGTAAATATCCTCAGAAACAACTGACCATCTCCAGATCAAGAGAGCTAGTAAAGATTTTAACAAGGTAGAGGCCATTGTTGCTATCTTCAGGGGCACTGTAAAGCACTGGCACTTAGAAGCTGGCAACACTAAGGATGCAAAGAAAGTGAACAGACGATCCTAGCAGGATAACAGGAAGCCGTTGAAGAGAGAAGCACAAGTGGATACCTGACCATGCAAAATAATTATGCAATCTCTTACATTAAGCTTACGTATCAGAGAATAAGTGTTCACCAAGGCAAGGGAAAAATCTCCCCTACTATTCAGGGGAGGGGTGTAATTTCAGGCCTATAGGCTCCTGGGTGTGTAGTAATAACAAAGAAATGTGTTAACTAGTCTGAGAATAACTTTCATTGCAATCGTACTCTGAAACAATGAGAGCATGACTTAGAAAATGGTGTAAGAGAAAATATTCTTTAGGACCTGACAAAATTTCTGAGATAAAGACTTTATCAGAAGAACATGCATGAGCTAAAATCAAGTTGCTTATATTATAAAGTTAAATTCAAATGAAAGGCAGATTTTGAAACAAAGGGTATTTATTGGTTGCATGCTAAGCCCAAGACTTCAGTAAAATCTATTTTTCCTCACAAGCATGCAAACACATATTTCATGCCCTTAGCAAAGTATTTCTCAATATTTTTAAATCTTGCTAGGCAGGTTATCAGAAATTATATTGTTGTACTCATGTATGACCCCAGATTTCTTTTTTTTTTTTTTTTTTGAAAACAAACACTCCCCTTTATTAGCTTCCCTTCCTTTACCCTTCAGTCATGATGTTTTTCCACAGCCAGTTATGCTCCTGCCTAGTAAACAGGTTTATCCTGGTCTTCTAATATGATAAGGCCTCAGTGAAGTCTAGAGCATGTGCACACGCATATATTCAGAATTATGTTACTTGCTCACACCCCCCCACTCCAGTTTTCCCACTCCTTCCTGAAGCACCTTCAGATTATTATCCCTTTCCCTGTCACTAAGACGTATCACACCACAGCTATTTAATGAAATATAACTATGAAATTACTTGACTGCTTTTAAAGCAAAAAGATAAAGAATCACAGAATCAGAGAGCGACACAATCATTAAGGTTGGAAGGGACCTCTGGAAGTCATCCAGATCTCACTTTCCCCCATCAAGGCAGGGTCAGCTAAAGTAGCTGACAAATGAATGAATTCAGGTGGGTTTTGAATGTCTCCAGGCAGGGAGAGTCCACGACCTCCATGGGCAGCCTGTTCCAGTGCTCTGACACCCTAGTGTAAAGTTCTTCCTCATGTTGAGGTGAAACTTCTACTAGTTTACAGCCATCACTCCTCACCCTGTTACTGGGCACTGCCAAAAAGAGTCTGGTATCATCCTCTTGGCACCCGCCTTTGAGATATTTATATGTGTTAATGAGATCCCCTTTCAGTCTTCTCTCTAGACTAAAAAGGCCCAGCTCCCACAGCCTTTCTTCATAAGAGAGATGCTCCTAATCGTCTCTGTGACCATTTGCTGGACCCTCTCCAATAGCTCCTTGTCTTTCTTGTACTGAGCCCAGAACTGGCCACAGCAGTGGCCTCACTAGGGTCGAGGGGCAGGATCACCTCCCTCAACCTGCTGGCTACACTCTTCCCAGTGCACCCCAGGATACCATTAGCCCTCCTGGCCAAAGGGGCACACTGCCAGCTCATGGTCAACATCTGGGTCATCCACCCAAATGTTGATGCTTTACCTATTTATTTTCTTTTCAGTAACTACAAACAGCCTTTTTGTTACTGCTTCATGTAAACATTTAAGTTAGAGGGGAACTTTTTCCTTTAGGATCCTAGAGTGCCACCTACTTCCCACATAACAGACTCCAAGAGAAAGGCTTATGCACTGCTCCAGCTTGTGTTGCCAAAATATGTTCTGTCACCCGGTGTGCAAGAGGCCAATCCACACACAGGGTCAAGGTGTTTATTTACAAACCTGTGCAGAAAGGGGCGCTGGGTGGCAAATCCACAAGGCTAGCACACAACTATCAAAACCTTTCACTACGTATACATTTTGGCAAACACAGGAATTAGTGTCCATTGGCTACAAGTTACACAGTTCTTTTATTACAGTATTCTCTCTTCTGTTGGTTAATGACTCTCTCGCTTCTCATCCTGATCAGTCCGCATGCCGGGTCGTTCTCTTGAGTTTCCTGGGTAAGTGGTCCATGAGCCGGTGGTCACGATCTCCCCTTGCCGGAATTACCTTTTACCCAGTCGGCGCTAGTTCAGCACAGCTGCTGGGTTGGTTTTATTAGTTTCTTCCTTATCTTGGAATTTCTGCCAAATGTCCTTGTGGCCCATAAATTCTGCATTCTTCGTGACCGCCCTCCGGAGTTCATCCTTCTTCCCAAGCTTTGTTAACCTCCCCCTAGGTCTGAGATCATTGAAACATGTCAAGCCCTAAACCTTAACAAGGCAATTCTACCAACGAGTAATTTGTCTTTGTAACACCTGCACCTCACTTAGAGCTCGTTAGCTGCTCTGGTTCACTAATTGAATCTCCTTTCTTGTTGTTTAGGCTTGAAGGTATATAAAAATCAAAGAACGTCCTTTCTTAAGAAAATGTTACACGTTCCACATTTTACAACCGCTGGAGCGGGAAGCACGTCAGTGTTTTGGCGCAGCCCCCGGCACTCCCTCAGCCCCCTCCCCAGCGCCGGCCACAGCGCCCGGAAATGGCGGCGGCGACACGAGCCCTTCTCCGGTCCTCGCCGGGCGCTTCCGGGTCGCGCTGGGCCCTCCCGGAGGCGGCGGGGCGGGAGCTGCGGGGCGGGCGGCGCTCTCCGTCCTCCTGCTGCTCACCATCCTGCTCCTCCTCCTCGCCACCCTCTCCTGCTCGTCCTGCCCGTGCCGGTGCCGCCGTGGCCGCCGCGGGCTCTCCGGGGGTGAGCGGGGCGGGCGGGGCCCGCGGGCGGCGGGGAGGGGAGGCCGCGGGCCCGGGGCTGCGCTGGCGGCGGTCCGGCAGCGGGTCTCTTTCTCTAGCTGTGTGGGTTTACCAACACCCCCCCAAGAAAGTGCCCTCAGCCGAAAATCCGCGGTCGTTCTGGTGCGGTCCGCTGCTGAAGAGCATCCCCGTGTTCGCGGGGCAAAATCGCTGGAGGTTTTATAAGGCCGCCTTAAAAGCCGCGGGGTCTCTTCCTGCTGGCCTGCTTTTCTGTCCTCGGGGGCGTGTGTGAGCTCTTTTTGGTATCTGGAATAGCATTTCCTCTGCAGAGGTGAGTTTGACTTGTCACGGCTCAGCTGCCCGTGGAGAGGAGGCAGCACTCGGCGACGTTCACTTTCTTCCTTCTTTGGCGGGACAAACAGATGTCACCCTGTTAAACACGAATGTACTTTAAGTCATATTTGTTCTTAAAACCAGCCTCTCGTTTTGGGTCACCTAAGAGTAGTGTGCGCTACAGGTGGTTTGGCACTTAGTTGGCCTTGGGCTTCTGGCAGGTGTGTTGTTGTCTGGCTAATGCCAAGCACGCTCAGGCCTAGGAAGAGAAGAATAATACATCACAAATTGGCTCAAGTGCCCCAATCTTTCTGGTAATTACCTGACTCTGTTGAACAGAAACTCATAGTAAAATGAGTTTCACTTAAATGTAAGAGACGCTTAATATACTTCTAGCGAGCAAGCTTCTTTTTTGGATATTCATCTCAGAAGTTGATACAATTGCACTCCAAGCTTTCTAAACTTCTGTTTAAAGTTATGTTGAAAAGGAAAAAGGTTTACAGTTCACAGGGAAAGATATGTATGAGGTCACATTTCAAATATCTAATGCTTTAACTTTTTTTTTGCAGATTAATGAAGCATTGTTATGGAGCTAGAATGGCAGTGAAAGGAATTTTAATTATTTACTTCCAATTAGGTATTTTAAATAGAGAAACATGGGGTTATTTTGGGCCTTGTTCTTGAAATTTTAGGCCTCCAGCTGGTCATAAGACACAGGAGTTAATCTCAGCGTTTGAATATTTCCTCTTTTCTAATAGTAATACTTGACTAAAATATTGAAGTTCAAAATGGCTTATTCATATTTTGGTTTAGCTTTTTCCTGTAAGTTACTTTATATTAGTCTGTGAATTTTAATAAATATTTTGACTGGAATTTATCATTTGGATTCTGTAGCTTTGCTTTTGATTGTCCAGCTTGAACTAGGACTGCAAGAATGTGGTATCCTTATGCAAGTCATTGGCATGAAAAGTTATTTTTTTATCTTCACTGTAATCTGAGAGTTTTACAATTATTCATAGGGTGCTTATTTTTAAAACTTTGACATTTTCTCCAGGTTTAAGTTTGTTTTATAATACAAGTTCCTCACTGCCATAATGAGGCTAGTAATTCTTGAAGATTATGATCAGGCTAGTGAATGGGCAGCAAAATACATCTGTAATCGTATTATCCAGTTCAAGCCAAGTCAAGGAAGATATTTCACGCTTGGTCTACCAACAGGCAAGTTTTATTCAAAGTCTATGTAAATAAGTAAATCTAGAACAATGTTTCTGTCGTTGCTAGCAGATACAGTATTTAAAAGAACATAAGTATTATTTTTGGTAATACTCCAACATAATTTTTTTAAAATAAGGATTTGCTTTGTGTGAAAAGTTTGAAAAGCTGAGAAATACTAAATGAGAAATAGCAGGTTGCTTATGTTTAAAAGTATTGTAGCAAAATTTGACTATGAAGAGACTTAAATACACTGAAAATGTTGTGCAGATACATAGAACAGAAGAAAAACTTTATTTGACAGGTAGTACGCCTTTGGGATGCTACAAAAAGCTGATAGAATATCACAAAAATGGAGATCTCTCTTTCAAATATGTCAAGACTTTCAACATGGATGAGTATGTAGGTAAGATGTGCTATTATTTGAGAATACACTGTACTGTTATTTTTTCCTCCTTATGAAAACTACTAAATACTTTGTCAGAGAACAAGATCAGCCTAGTATGTTTGTACTCATATGTTAAATTTCTGTCCATGGGGTCATCTTAAGCATTTTTCTCTATTTATTTTTGCCTTTTTGTAGATAAATAAACAGGTGGATCCTGGGCTAAATTCAGTGCAGAAAGTACATTGTGACATAATATTGTGACTGCATTTCTGTTGAAGACTTTATACTCTTTGTGATAAGACGTATGTGAAGTGAATGCAAACCACTTACCTTGTGCATGCCAACAGGAAAACTTTCTTCTCAATGCAATTTCAAAACTTGCTTTATCTGACCTAGTTAGGTTTGCCTTGCATGCCCTACATCGGTTACAAATAAACTGGAATTAAGGCTGTTTGGTTAAATCTTGTCTTATGTTAGTTTCACTCTAAATGATTTCAGGGCTTCCCAGAAGTCATCCAGAGAGCTATCATTCCTATATGTGGAATAACTTCTTTAAGCATATTGACATAGATCCAAATAATGCTCATATCCTTGATGGGAACGCTCCAGACTTACAGGCAGAATGTGATGCATTTGAAAAGAAAATTGAAGAAGCTGGAGGCATTGATCTGTTTGTTGGAGGTATGAGGAAATGCTCTATGGTTAGTTTCTATTCAAGCATGTACACTGATTCTTTAATCATTATTTTCATAACTTGGCTAAACCCAAACTTTCCAGTTATGGTGCAAGACAGTTCTGTGGCTAACCAAGAATCAGTATGAATACCAAAACAGAATGGTTGGTGTCCGAGTTTCTAATGGCTTCATTTAAGTAAGTTTTGAATGTTTTTTATTGAAAATGGGGAAAGAATGAGTCCTAGAAATTGTTTATTCATTTAAGATGTTTGAGGATATTTGTTGACTCTCAGGTCTGGAATGATTTACTTTTTTTAACTTTGAAAAGGCATTGGTCCAGATGGCCACATTGCATTCAATGAACCCGGATCAAGTTTGTCTTCAAGAACAAGATTAAAGACTTTAGCAATGGACACCATTTTGGCAAATGCTAAATACTTTGATGGAGACTTATCTAAAGTACCAACTATGGCGCTAACAGTTGGTGTGGGTACAGTGATGGATGCTAGAGAAGTAAGAACTCATTTAGTTCTAGTTGCATGTGTGTTTTCAAGACTAGCTGGTATTGATACTGGGATTGAAAGTAAAGAGACCTTTGTTTTGCAGGTGATGATTCTTATAACAGGTGCACATAAGGCTTTTGCACTGTACAAAGCAATTGAAGAAGGAGTCAATCATATGTGGACAGTTTCTGCTTTCCAGCAACACCCTCGCACTATCTTTGTGTGTGATGAAGATGCTACTTTAGAACTAAGAGTTAAAACTGTGAAGTACTTTAAAGGTGAGCACTGAATCAGAGGTTACATGTGTTTAAAAAAATGCAAACCCAACAGATTTAAAATTATATTGATTTAAGTCTGAGCATTCAACACTTTACCTAATGTATAATGTTATATATTCAAAATACTGTTAACTTATTTCTTGTATATGGAAAATTGCTAGGAGGCATAACTTGTGCTGCGTATATTCCCGACAGATCTACTTGGGAGAAATATTTCCTTTGCTTCTAGTTTGAAACAATAGTTTAGTAATCTTCCACTTCAAACAGCAGCAGTTAAGAGTACAGGTCTTAACTATACTGGGAAGTTTCACTTAAAAAACCCCAATACATTTATTAACCCTGATATATTTTCATGCTGCCTTTGCTATGTGCTGTAACATGCTGTCTCCAGTGAACTGGAAATGTATGATACAGACTTTGAAGCCACATGAGGACATTTTTCATACAGTGCGATTAGCATAACAATTTATACTGACTCTGAACACATTACACACTTGTACTGTGCTTTTCATATTTGTAGTAGGTATACTGGGGCAAAATTGAAGTCAGGATATTTGATAGTCATTGAGACTTCCTAATCTGAATTGTTTCACTGAGACTGTAGAAGCTGAGAAAAGTATTCTCCTGACTGTATTAGCACAGCACATGGAATTGTGTGAAATTGTTGTCTTTCTCACTAGCATGGATACCTGTAGTAGTTGAGGTATCAGAGATCAAGATTGTAATTTATTAAATTCTTTTTTAAAGCATTATATCAGCAGTGCTCATTTATGTATTAGACTACAATTCGGACATTACTGTGATTTTTATCCTGATATCACTAGTGGCCAACTTGTTAATTTTAGATTTTTTTTCAATATGCTGTCCTCTGCTACGTATTTGCAGGGTAGGGGGGAGGGTTAGTCTTTAGCTGTATCACACTGCTAGATATTGTTGTTTTCAAAGATAAGCTTCTTTAACTTGGATAGATTTTAAGCATTATCCTGTATTTCATATAAACAGAGGCTATGTGGCAAAGATAAACATAATATAGAATTACTAGGTATGAGTGACACTGAACATCGCTTTAAAAACATCAAGGGCTACAGTTTATGAATGTGTGCCATTGTGTCACACTGTACTGAATAACCCTGCAATACACAGCAATAGAATTCTAAAAAAGACTGTTTACTGTAAACTTGCTTAATTTTACCTACTCTCAAGTCAGTGAGATTTTCCCTTTTAAAGATGGAGAAGAGATCAATGGGGGTCAAATTTGGAATTATTTCTGAATCTTGATCTTTAGGTTGGACTTCTTAGGGAAGCTAGGTAGTTCTTAATACTGCTATTTATGATAGTGATTTACTGGGATTTTTCACCACTTAAAAATTCTCAAGGTACTATGTGAAACTGTAATTATTTATTTTTTTATAATCAAGTAGCACACTGGCTGGTAAATAGAATAACTTACTCCACTTTTTTCTAACTTTCTGAAAACCTATTATAGGCTAAAAATATGAAGTGTACTTAAATGTTCTTACAGTAAAAGGGAAAATAACTTCCTTGAAGAATGAAACAAAATGAATTTTGATTTTACTAATTTTTCAGCAGATAAGTTAGTTCAGGATAGTTTTTTTGCATATTTGTGCATGCTCCTCTTAAAACTGTATGCAGAAATCTGTGTATCCAAAGCATACTTGAATACACAGGGGGACGCATACCATTAAAAAAACCTTTTGTTTCTTACTGATTTTCCTGTAACAATTTCACAGGATTTAAATATTCTTCATTAAGGATGGCAGAGGCAATACTTAGTAAGCATTTTTCATGCATCTAGGAAGTGAGTAATTATCTCCTTTTCATTTCCCCTTTTTAGAAGGGAAAAACACTGGTAGGAAGCTCAAAACATATTTCTAGTTTGAGCGGTGTGTGCAGCTGTTACTCTTTCAGTACAAATGACTTTATATCAAATGTATACTTAATTTTTCCTTACTGTTAAACTGAAAAATATTATACTTGATCTACTATCTGCATTTTATATTCAGTGATGACACAGTGATTAGTAATAGATGCTGCATAAAATGCCTTTTGTTGTGGTCACTACAGTGACCTTAAATTGTATAGTTAATTGCATGTTGCTGCAGTGACACTAAGGTTGCCACCAGGTGCATCATGTAGCAAAGGTATTTATGTACTACTTGCATATTTATTTCATGGTATTTAAGAAAATTACTCTTAAATGTTGCATATTTTAATTTTAGAAGTTAGCCTTTAGTTTGATGCTAAAATGGACTTTTACTTTGCAGATTGTGAATGTTGATCAGTTACTCTTATTAGTCCTTAAGGTGAAATGAGCTCAAAAACCTGACAGTGACCCGGTGTCATACATAGGTAGATGTAGGTAACATTTTTAATAAATAATGACAAAGTAAACAGGGAAGCATCTTTTTTTGTTCGTTGCTCTTCAGCATCCTTCCAGAATCAAAGTGGTTGAGTAAGGAAAAAAAATAACACCCCTAGTCATAGCTATGGATGACTTGTATGTGGAAATACAAAAAAAAAAAAAAGCCCAGCTAGAACAGAAAACAATTGAACTACTGAAATTCTGAATCTGCATTAACAGTCTGGATAGTTTTAGTCTGCTTTTGCCTGTCTAGGACCAGAAGTACACTATAAATTACAAAGCAGCAATACCACAATGCTAGAACATTTCAATTCAAGAATTCAGGCTGTAAAAGTATCACTGTGTGTATATCTGATTTTTATGACAAATTATGGCATGAGGGAATTATCTTGCTGTTATGAATCTGGAAGCATTCCAAATCTGCTTTTTGGGTCTGTTATCAGAGAACTGTCTGATCCCTGCTTGGTTTATACTGCAGATGTCATTAGTATGCAAGTGATACAGGCATATATATGCTGTCTCTGATTTTAAATTACTTTAAATAGACATTTTTGTTCTCTTCAGTGAAGTACTTAAAATGTATACTTCGAAGCAAACTCCAAATAAAAATGAGGATAGAAGGACATGTTGAAAAATTATAAGTAATGTAAAGCTGGCATTGTTGCTTTCCCCCCCAAGGTTTAATGCATGTGCACAATAAGCTTGTGGACCCACTGTACAGTATGAAAGAAAACTGAAAGAAGAATTGAAGAGGAACTCCATGTGGGTCAACAGCAACTGTTTTAGGTAGCAGATGAGTTCACTGCTATGCAATATGCTGAAAACCGTTTAAAATGGGGAATCCTAGTTACTGTATTTTTTAAAAGGTCCAATATCTGTACATTCACATTCCATCTGTTTGCTGTGTTGTGCATCTTGCTTTAACTTGGAGCTCTGCCGTTTGGGTGGTACATCACTAAATGGAACAGAAACAACCTGTGAGAGACTGCATGTTATGTAGCAAGGGGAAAGCAGAGCACTTACTCTAGCACAGCAGTGTAATGCATCTGCCTTGCGTTAAAGATGATACTTTATTTCCCGGAATTTGTAACTTTTGGCTTAATTACTGTAACTACATTTTGCATTTGTGTCGCTAGGCAGAATGGTTTTGGCCTTTGTCAATACTATGGACTTGGAATAGTTGTACAATTTCTACTATGAAACGTTCTGTTTACATGTATCTAATACAAACTGAGCTTTTGCACTTGGTTGCCTTAAATTTATCTTAAACAGTTTCTGGGCATCTCAAGACCTGCTGTATAGTTCAGACAAATGAAAATACAAGAACAGTGCCTAAAAATGCACCAAATTCTTGCAAGTTATAACTTACTCCACGGATAAAAATATTAAACTTCTACCACAGCACTTTTTCCTCTCATGTATTTCCAGTTACTTTAGGATTTTTATATTTTTGGTAATCAAGCTTTATACATAAGGAAAATCAGAATGTTCCTTTCTGGAGGTACCTGTTCAATTATATAATTGATGTTACGATTAAATGCCTGAAAAGATGTTAAGTTACAGGAACGTAATGTCTGCAAATTTAATGGTCATTTAAAGCCAACTGTTAATCACTTTCTCATTGTATTATTATAAACATTGAGCTGTTACAAGGAATGTTATTTCCTACTTTGAATATAAGTAAAACTTAAATATAAATCTCTAATTTCAAAATTGCTTCATTTCTAATATAAATTGTTATGCATAAATACTTCAGCGCTTCAGGAAGCAATCAGGGACTCATTTAGGCTTTTTGGGGGGGAGCAGTGGGATCATGTCCTTGTGTAAAATACTCAGAGAAAGTACAACAAAGCAGAACTTCAAGAATTTAACTCTTCACCTAGATGACAGGCAGGTAGCCTTAATTAAAAATCACATTATCTCCTCAGGCTGTGGCAGTATCTCATGTAGGCTGACCTTTCACATAAAGGGTTGGACACCACTTCAAACATGGACTGTTCTATGGCTCTGTGAATTTACAAAAGCATGTAAGAGTCTGTCTTAAAAGCTTTTGGAGGTGGACAAGCAGTTGTAAACACAGTATACAGCAGGGTCATTAATTTGCATTTATGATTGCTTTGTGTACACCATATGTTAAGCACACTGCACTGCAGCTTTCAACTGAGGACTTGCTAACAATAGAAATAAAACTTCACCAAGTACACAAAGACATGTTCTAACCAAACCTTCATGCCAAAAGGATTCTTTAAGGCTTGAATTGGTCTTTTGGTGCAGCAGTTACATATCCTGTGTTTTAATATATTAAAACTTGTAATTTCTCTGGAGCTGACTATAGCTAGGCTGTACTAATGGTAAACTTACACACTTCAACAAGTATTTAAAATACACAGTGTTATACATTTTAAAAGTTTTTGATTTATTTTTTTTCTGATGAGATTTCCCAGCATCATGATGATTTCCTGACAGCAGCAACTTTAGAAAAAGTAAAACAGGAGCAGCTTGATATTGTTATGGCAGCAGCTAAAACTTTACAAGAAAAAAACAAACCAACACAGCATTGTTTGTCTATACATACCATTCAGTTATTTTTATAACCTTTTTGTCACATGGTTCCTGTTCTTTCATATGTAGACTTGCCATGCAAAAATAAAACATTAAGTATAAAAATATGAAAACAGTAAAATAAAATTAAAATAATACAATGAAAATTCAGTCAAGTGAACTTTAATTTCATAATAATCTACAAGTATCTGTACATTTTAAGTACACAGTCCTTTCAATTAATCTTCCCACATATACTTAATTTACACCATTAAAGTCAAGTATGTTCCCTCTCACAGTGATAAATCATATATTAGCTCACTCTGCTACTGTCTGCAAAAAGTTGAGAGAATGATCATGTCACCGATCTCTATTTGTCAGTTTCTCTCTTTAGAACCCGTATAAAGGCATCTCTTGGTACTTCCACGTTTCCAATTTTTCTCATCAACCTCTTGCTTTCTGCCTGCCTCTTTAAAAGCTTCATTCTTCTTGTAATGTCTCCACCATACTGTGAAAAGGAAGAATATTTTAGTAAGCTTAAATGACAAATGCAACTACAGTACATTTCAGCAACACTAAATTCAAGGGCTTAAAAAAAGCCAAGAAGGTTGGTTATATTATGACAAAAGACTATTTTATACTCCAAATAGTTGTGCCTAAAGGACACTCATTAAAAACAAGGGAGCAAGTAAGCATGTTCATTTGGACATGTGAATGTTGAATTCTGTTACCTAAGTATACATATTCACATAAGCCTGGCTGACAGCAGACAATACATCAGATCCATACGCCCTTGGAACAGCAGCAGGATGCCAGCTCAGATACACTGAGACATCTTGACTAGCATTAGGTGTTTTTACCTAGAAAAATGAACTAAACCCTTGTACAACACTGAAGAAACACCACCCCACATCTGTGGGTAGCAGAAGAATTCTGTTACAGTTGTGAGAAAGGGACACTTGGTTAATAATTTCCAACGTTTCCTTCAGAGCGCTGTGTAAGCTGAGTAAGAGGTACCACATTTTTCCTATAGCTTTGTTGAGTCTTGTCAATAGTCAACTATTCGATATTTAAAAGCTTTATTACATTTATACTTTTATCATCTGAAAAATAATTTAGGAAATGTGAAGTTACACATATGCCTGTGTACACACACACATTTACTCTATGTCTTCAACTACTAGAACATGGTGAGTTCACTCAAGCATGTAACTTTGAAAAAGCCATTACTTTTCCTGATCCCCTCTTACTGCCAGTTGCAGCCAGACATTGTAAGAGTTGAACTTTAAAATAAAAGTATCTTAAAATTCCACTGATACTTACGAGCGCAAGGTGAAATATGTCTTTGCTGGGTTTCTAGGAAAAGAAGGGCCTATCATCTTAGCAGGTTTACAAATGTCAAAAACATTAAAAAACAAAAAGGAAGAAAAAATACTTACACATTTTGCCACAACATTTTTCCTGTAAGCTTTCAGCCTGTAAAATAAAATAACATACATACCTTTAACACATCAGAACATCTGTATATGAAGCAAAATACTGAGCTGTCAAAATGCTAACTGTTTTTCTACTAGTTTTGTATGATGCATCAGCATCATAACATTTTCACGTTTTGTATACAAGAGATGAAGTTTGAAGCAGAAGGTGCAATTCACAGTTCTTAATTCTAGAAATACCCCTTAGGGTGTATAATGTGTACATTAAAAAATTACAATCTTGCCTTTTTATCTAGAACTTCTGCTATGGCTCATAAGAAGTGTTACACATCCACGTGTATATGGATATAAACACAAATCCTTACAGCGCCTTGGCTTAAATTCCTATCTATAATCATTTTACCACAATTTAAATCCTACTTCAGCAGCAACAGAAAAATGTGACGAGAAACACAGCATCAAGGAAACTGTTTAAAGTAGTGCATGCTGCTTAAGAAAAAGTTGTGTGTTCAGCTTGCAACATATTTCCTTTGGAACAGCACAAATCAGTTCTTTTTTTGCTGACTCTCCCAGAAATTAAACTATTCCACAACTAGCTAATTTTTTTTTAATAGGAAGAAACTTCTTCCACTGCCAAAGAGGAAATGGACGCACAGGTGTTGCACATTATGCTTTATCCACTAAGTGCAATGCTGACCACAAGCAATTTAAAATAAAAATATATTTTCTTTGTATAAATGTAACCAACTCAAAATCTTTCGGCATAGTCACAGCTCAAATTTGCTTGGGGCTTTTTTTCTTTTTTTTCAAGATGTCCGGTAGCATATACAAGAAAAATACAATATTACACTAAAATCAAAGCACTGTTACGTATAAAACTTGGTGAGACATTAAAAATCTGTATTTTACATAGCTTAAATTATGGAGGGAAAGAAAGGGAACAGATGGTCTTCACTTACGTTTCTCTTGCAATGATTTTCTTGCCAATAGCAGCCTGGATGGCTATTTCAAACAACTGTCTAGGTATAGCCTCTTTTAAACGTTCACACAGGAGTTTACCAGCAGCATATGCCTTATCACTGAAAAAGGAAGTCACCAGTGTTTTCAGAAAGAGTAATGCAACACCAAAAATATATCCATAGACCAAACTGTTTGATAAAAGGATTTTAGAAGTTTTCCTCTTTTTAGCTCAAAAGACAAGGTGATCAGATTATAATTTTGCATCTACTGAGTGGTCTCTGTATGTCACCTGTTTCATACTAACAGGCTGCATTAACAGCAGGCCTTAAAATATTTATAAAAGACACCCTGATTATCCATCACACTGAAGTCATTCTGAATACTCTTACAGCTTCAAAGGCAATTTTAAACTAGGTCAGGAGAATTTTCATTGATTGTAGGCCCAAAAGATCAAAATATCTACATATTACAGAAATACTTGAAAAACATTTGGATTTATATAACATGGAAAAAAATTCATGTACTCTTGTTATGTGCTAGTAAAAATTATCCAATTGTATTCAGCATCTGCATGTGCCACAGATTCTGGAAAGAGTAAGAGATGCAAGTAGATTGCTAAACACCAAATATTTATGAAAAGTAGCAATCACATGCAAGAGTTTTATCACTCCAGCCTCATAACCCATCTGAACAAGGCAAGGGTTTCCTTTCCCTCTGTCAGCTTTCTGGAGTTAGAATTCCAAGGATTTCGATATTGCAGTTATGAAAAAAAAATGAAAATATACAAATATTCAACAACTATAAATTAGTATTTTGAGAAGGAAAAACAAACAACCCACAAAAAACTGATCTCAGGATTACTGGAAAGGGATTCTGAAGTTTCAGAAGGGAAACTTGTAAAAACTGTGAGGAGAGGCTGAAAATGGGAGAAGCATTATGCTCACCCATAATTCCTGAGACAGTCATGGAAATTAAATCATTTTATCAAAAAAAATTTCTGAGGTAATTGCATCCAGTAAATATTTACATTTCCCTGGTACTAAGGCTGGAGACAAAATAACAACAAACTTCTCTAGAACAGGAATTATTGGGAGAATAAAACCAACTCTTTTTCAGTACGAAGTACCGAAAAAATTCATCTGGCATCTCCTTCACTGGTCTGCACTTAAAATTTTTCCAGACCCTTAGAAGATTGGCAATATGCATTTTCCTTCTACCTCTCTGCCTTACATTAGCCGGAAAAAATATATCCAGCACTTAAACTGAGAAATAGAAGTAGAAATTGCTATTAATTATGGTATGTATTCCCTAATTTTCCTATTACAAAATGCCTCTCTTTTTCAGTGGTGATGAAAGTGGTGATGTGGCAAATCCTCCATGCTCATACATATTTGTCATATGGTAATACCTATACCTAGAATCACAATATGCATGACAATTAAAACCTTTGTTTAGGTCAGGAAAGTCCCTTAAGATCATCAAGTCCTATTAATAGACAATGTTTTCACTGACACTAATAGGAAGTCTTATTTCTTTGGAATAAAGAATCGAGTCAACCTACTTGTGTATGATAGTAGACAGTTCTTCAACTGGATTTCCATTTAGAAGAATATCCATTTTGATTAGGTCTGCTGTTTGGTATCCTGCATCTTCATAATCAAAACTAAAAAATAAAGGCAGTGCAGAAGTTACTGATGATATTGTAAAATTCTGCATTCTTTGTTCCATAAGTTTTAAATTAGAGACACAATTCTTAATAAAACATTTGAAATTTTTAATAAAATGAAGTACAGCTTTTAATAGTTTCTCAGTACATCTCCCCAATGCAAAACCAGACTACAAATGTACTGCACATAATGTCATCTCCAATGCAGCAGATGTCATCCTGACTTCCAGGATATCCTTCCAATTTACTGAGCAAAATAAATCAAGCAGAAATCTACATGCTTAATACAGTTTTTTCTATCAGCTGGAGGTTCCTTCAAGCTCCAGGAAACAGAACCCTCCAACACAGCTTCTGAACAGTAAATGTCCAGAATAACAAAGGAATCAAACACTAATCCTGGGCTGCTTTCTTTTCATCCTCTCATTGATATGACCCCTAGTATCATTCTCTCTGACAACGAAGTTTTCCACTGAATTGCCAAACTCTTCTTTGGTAGGTATGGAACTTGTTGTCTGTGTGTCAGTTTGCAAAAATTCTTAAAATGCAAGAGTTACATAGGTAATGGATGCAAGATATAGATAGACAGACAGATAGATCTTGTGTGTAAGTACAAATGTGGAGAATCACCAATACCATTATAATTTGGTCAAATCTGAAATATCAGAACAGGAGGGGGAAATTCCTTTGAGATTATTTCAAAGTTCTTCTGTCATAGTTGGCTTAATAAATCATAGTCATTTGAACAGATTTATACAACAGAAGAATGATTATTGAGAGCAGTAATTACACAAGCGATATTAAGAATTAGGAAATATAAATTAAAAAATAAGATAATGTTTGCAATCACACCCGAATCAAAGGAAAACCAGCATAATTCTGCTAATGAGATAACTTCTGATAAACAGGTTGGGTTTTATGTAGTTGGGGAGCTAGATCTGGAGAGAAAATTCAAAATCTCTATCCCCTTGTTTCTTCTACCTTGCCTCTCTTCAAACAAGTAAGCACCACCTAACTCATAGAGATGAGCCAGTGCCACACCAGAGGGCGCACTTGAAAAATACACACATGACCAAAGACAATGATTATAAGGTAGTGATGCACTTTTGATGTTTTTCAGACTTATTTCCATCCATTTTCACAGTAAATCTAATCCACTGAAGGTGAAGAGAGACTAGATTTGCATCGTAGATTTTCCATCGTAAAGGAATATTCTTCGCTCGTGCTCTTCCGTAACTGTTCCTCACATCTTTTTTCACTACACCTCCCTTCAGGAAGGGGGAACAGGGGAGGTAGTTACCTTGCATAGCCAGAAGACAGAGACTTAAGAGCATCATAAAAATCCAACACAATTTCATTCAGTGGAAACAGGTATTTTAGCATAACCCTGTTTTCATCAATGTACAACATATCCTTCTGGACTGCCCTGCGATCCTGGACAAATAAAAATTGTTTCAGTTCCCCTTGACAGAAATTTTCTACAAAAAAGTACAAAGCAAATTAACAGCTATCCACCTACAAAAGAGATTTCCCGTATGGCAAGCCCCTGAGTAACCTTCTTATCGGTAGTTCACTGAAGTCTCGGGACAAATAGCAGCACTATAATAAATGAAGTGGTGTTAACTTAACTGGACATATGATCCAAGATCTCTAAATGCTGAATTGCTGAAATCCTTAACAAATTCTGCTTCCTGCTGCCTTTTAAATGTATAACTATTTGTCCATAAAGTCTCACTGAAATTAGATTTTCACACAAACTGGAGTATTACACAGCAGGGTTTGCAGGCTCATCTTCTTTCCTCCCAGGAGGGTGTTCTTAAAAGTTATTTTAGGAATTCTTTTTAATAGATTTTATTGTTCACTGTATTGACATACAAGTACTGTACTGTTTTGTATTATGTATTCTGCAATATTAAATGCTAAGAAAAATATTGTGAAAAAATAATATAAAGACAATATGCATGACAGTTAAAACAATTTCAATTAGAAATATTCGAAATACACTTGGGGAAATGCATTTGGCCATCCCTATTGTAAATTTACTTCCATGAAGTACTGAAAAAAATACATGAGCGCACAGTAAAGTGTTAACAGAAGTTGTATTTTCTTCCATATACTTCTAAAAAACCAATACATCTTATTGCCCTGCTGCAGATTCCATTCTTTCAGGAGAACAGAACAAGCTATGAGTTAGTCTAGTACAGACCAGGCACTTTATTGTCACTGAGCTTCATCACTAACTTTCAATATATGGATTCTGTAGTTTGGAATTTTACAAATAATAAGTTAAAAATATTTTTTTCTTTCAAAAATATTTAGTAACTACTGTCAAAGATATTATTTCAGTATTAATATCTATTATCATACTATCTAGTATCTTCACTTTAACTATGAGGTAAAGAGCAAAACACAAAACTAAAACTATATACCAACCTGACACAAAGCAATAATTTTCCCAATATATTCATGAGGCGTTACAATAGTACCAAGAACAGTTGGCTCCAAATATTCTGATACTGAAAGTTTATCAGGAAACTGAGCAGGGTTGATAATAGTAATCTCATCTTTTCCATACTCCTAAAAACAAACAAATAAACCAGATAGCATAATTTTACAAGTAAACAGACTGAAAAGCAAAAGAGATAAATACAGCATTGAAAAAATGCTAAAAAAAATGTTTCAATTGCCTGAAAACATTTATGCATTATGCAACCGAAGTTTAAAACAAGAACAATTTCAGAAGAGATTTCTACATCACCTAGAGAAGTCCCTTATCAGCATATCTTTAAATATTATTATACAGAAATACTACAGGATTTACTTTTTACTTGGAAAATGAGAGAAATACAAAAAGCCTTTCTATCCATCTTTCCAAGTCTCTCTCTCATCTGTAAAGTGAGGATCTTCCTTCTTACTTCATCCTTATCCTCTAAGTTGCTAAGACCCTGCCAGCCTACAGTAGCATTACAAGCTGTTCCTAAAAACATTCATGCTTTTTGACTGATAAAGCCTGGAAGATTATTTCACCTGCTTTTAACACAGTCCACTCAGTATGCACTTAAATGAGTACAGCATGATATGTGTCCTATATTCCCATTTTCAAGGACAAGTGGAAGACACAGAAAGAGTGCTTGAAGTGGATGGGGGAAGAATAGTTAACATCCTTAAAAAAATAAATTAAAAAAAGTTATAAGCTAAATACTGGTGATTCTAATGTTTCCTATGAAATACAGTGCTAGCCTACATTTAAACACAGATGGCAGGCGTTTATTATAGGAGGCTTTTAATCTGCTATTTATATAAATTTGTAATGAATTTAACGTACCTTTATCAACTTTGCTGAGGAAAGAACAGCTTTATATGGAACTGTCGGTGCAGTCAAAATAACCGACATATTATACTCTTGTTCCAAACGTTGATTAAAAACCTCCATATGTAGAAGACCAAGGAAACCCAACCTGGAAAATAAATACCCTGTTGGTAAAAGTATTTGTATATCCCCTAGAATTTCAGTGGATTTTTTTCACCCTCCAGCATATTTACACTGCTAGTGTGGCAATCTTAAGCATAGCTAACAACCTGCAAAGGACCAAAATAATCCTAAAGTTGAATAATATGTGTCTTGGAGAACAAAAACTATCAATGACAACAAATTTCACTCTGTGCAAACAGAGAATGTAAGAAAATTAAACGCTTTTGATCTTTAGCTATCATTAATTTGAATTAAAACTCCTGATTTTGAATTCATTTAATTCTATCTTCAGTTGACTTAAACCTGCATTCTCAATTTATGAACAGTTCCAAAAATGAAGCAGTTTAAAAGCCTCACCTCCATCCAGCTCCTAAGGCAAGACTACTGTCACGATGAACAGTTACACTGGAGTCATTCAATGTCAGCCTTTCCAAAGCACTTTTCAGATTATTATATTCTGTTTGATCTACAGGATACATTCCTGTCAAAATATATTAGATAGAAATGATGTGATAAAGAGCTTTATCTATACTGTACTTAGCTTTCAAATATGCCTATTACAGTGAACGCAGTAATAAAATCAGAAATAGCTTAATTTGTGTTCCAATTGTTTTTAAACATGAAGAAGAATATAAGGATTCTTTTTTCTCCAAAATAAAAATAGTCAAAACATAATAATAAAGTTTTTGGATTACCTCAGAATTAACATTTAAAGCATAATGGTGGGATCCCTGTACTCATCTAATCCTTCACGGTTGTGGAAGATGCACAATTGAGTATAACCACTGTTTTGCAGGGCTGCAGTGTAAACATATAGCTTAAGCATGCATGAAAAAGTGGACAGATTTCACTGAGATGTTTCTTCAAAGGTAAGACTGAATGGAAAATAAAACGTGTCATCTGGAAGTTGCAAATGTTTCTATATTTTTTTTAAATAAAAACAGGTGTTTTGTATAATTACTGCACAAAATAGATTCTACTTTATCACTTTTCACATCACTGTATCTTCAGAAAACGTAGATTACTCCAGGAAGCAACACATGTGCCCACAAAAACATTATTTACAAGATTACACTTTTCTACACGCACTGGCTGATTGCCTAATCTCAGTGAGGCAGTTCAAGCGAGTTTTTACACATTGCTTCACAAGTCTTGAATATTATATACAGAATTTATGTCCTTCTAAAGCCACCTCCTGTAGCATTTGTATTAGCACAATAATTATGGAAACCTGATTATCAATACTAAGAATTCCCCCCCAAAATTACGTTTTTGATTATTTTTCTAAGTCTCAATCCTTCTCCAGCTATTAAGAGTTTACTGAAATTGGAAACAATAACCATGGCAAAAAATATATGTTAGTCTTGTATTCATATAAAACCAGTCAGCAACTATTATTAATCCTCTCTGTTAAGTTACAGGGAAAATTACACAAAGCTACAATAATGACACACCTCTTTGCTAAAATTCTAATCCTGACAACTCTTAATACACACATGTATTTTAAAAACTTAACAGCTCTCTCACTCTTGTAATTGGGAAAAAAAAGTAATTCCATTTTATGTTGGTTTACTCCTCACCTGCAAAAACCATTGGCTTCGCTGACTTAAAGCCAGGCAAAGGCTCCACTGGCTGTTTATACAAAAAGAGTGTGTCTCCTATTTGGGCTTCTGTTACTTCTTTCATTCCAGCAATCAGGTACCCCACCTGTCCTGCATATCTAAATAAAATTGTTGTTATACAGACATGCTTCTTGGCATTAGTAGTATTTCCAATGTTTTCCTACTTGATTTAGCCCAGACAGAAATTCAAATAAATCACCCCTCTGAAAGCCATATCCATAGTCCAAAAGCCAGATTTAAGTTGTTTCACCTCCAAGTTGTGAACGGTCTCAAGCAGTTCTATTTCTGTTACAGCTGAGCAGTACATTTATGGTCCCGAATTTTGAATTCTGTATTATTTCCAGTTTAAAAGATGGAGCAGGCCCTTGAGAAGCTCCTTCTAAGACACAGAAGCCAGAACAGTTCCCAGCTGCCAACACAGCAGGTTTCATATACGAAGAGGAAGAAACAAGACAAACACCTTCCATCAGCACATAATGCTAACTGGAGGGGAACCCATGGTAGACACCAAGTAGAATACACAGTGTACTGGTTTTGGCTAGGATGGAATTAACTGTCTTCAGAGCAGCCCTGTATGATGATGTGTTTGGGATTTGTGACTGAACAGTCTTGCTAGCATACCAATGTTTTAGCTACTGCTGAACACTGCTTGCACAGCATGAAGGCCCTCTGTGTTTCTCACTCTGCCCCTCCCCGAGCAAATATGCTGGGGGTGGGAAAGAGACTGGGAGGTGACAGAGCCAGGACAGCAGACCCTAACTAGTCAAAGAGATATTCCACGACATATAACCTCATGCTTCACAATAAAAAACAAGCAAATGGGTCGTTGGGTGATTAGCTGCTGGCTGGGCTCAACCTGCCAGACACAGTAACGTAGTCTCACTGAGAACTCCCCAGCAGCAATTAACACATATTTGGATGCAAACTGGTAAACCTTCTCTGCTAATTCTAAGTACCTGATATTCTTCCCACTGCTGCCATGAGAAGCCAGTTTCTGGAAGCTGTTGTATTCATGGATTTTAAGTTTTTCACCCTCAACATATGCTGCAGCAATAACTAAGATGAAGCCCCATTCCCTTCCACTGTCAAGCAAGGCAGTTCCTAGAAATAAATTGGACGGCTGAATAAGAATATCAAATGCTAGTCTTAAAAATAAAAGTAGCTGTCCAGATGTTCCATGTATTACAGATGACAGAGTGGCTTCCTCCCTCAGTAATGGCCAAAAAGCAGTCCCCAAAACCTTCTGCCTCAGCATGGTCAAAATGAAAAAGATCGACACTGAACATTAAATTACAAATAATAATTATAAAAAAAACCACCACCAAATAACAAAAACAAAAAACCTAGAATCTCCCAGCTTTTACCACTCAAAGCAAAAATCAAACAGAAAGGCAGGATTTTACAGCTTACACCAACTTGCGATTTGTTCCGCCGTAAGAAATTTTTACTTACAGCTTATGCGTTGGCTGTTCATTTGGAGTCAGAATTCCGACTTCACTGACTTCGTATCTTTTCTTTGTGTATGCAGACACAATTTTATTCCCTTTTGCAATCTCCCCACCAAAGAGTGCAACATTAGCTATGACACCTCGGTAGTGGTCAAAGGTGGAGTCAAATACTAAGGCTTTCAATGGATCAGCAGTATTACACTGCGGTCTGACAAAAAAAACAAACAAACAAAACAGCAACAAAAACAATTAAAAACCCCTCAATGTATTATGCACCGTGTTTTCATTCAGTACTGAGTGAGCAAGCACACCCACCCCAAAAACTTCCATAGAATCACAGTATACCAGGTTGTAAGGGATCTCAAGGATCCCCTGGGCCAACTTTTCTTGGTAAAAGCATGGTCTAAACAAAAAGGCCCAGCACCCTGTCCAGACGAATCTTCAGAATGTCCAGTACTGGGGAATCTTCCTCACTTTTCTGGGCAGAGTATTCTAATGGCTCATTGTTCTCATTGTGAAAAAATTTCCTCCTGTGTCCAATTGTAATCTCAGGACTAATTTATACCTATTAACCCTCATCTTTTCCATGTGACTCCTAGTAAAAATGGAGTCTCCATCCTCTTTGTAGCTACCATTTAAATACCAGGATATGGCAGTAAGGTCTCCCCTAAGCCTTCTTTTCTCGAGGCTAAACAAGCCCAGTTCTCCCAGTCTTTTCTCACAGGGCAGGCTGCACAGTCGTTTGATTATCTTTGTGGCCCTTCCGTCGACCTCTCTTACCGGTATTAGTTAATAGCAGGAAAAAAGAATGAAAAGCAATATGTTGACTGAAACTGAATTGCATTTTAGCAGCTTTGGCAAGTTCTCAGAAGTCCATTTTAAAGGTCGGGTTCAGGACATAAACTCTAAACACAGCAGATTTAAATTGCCTTTATCATTTTAATAAAGCAGTGTTCAAAAGTGCATACCTGCAAACACTTAACGGAAGCTATAAAAAGTCATAAAAGTAACACCTTTAGTGGCTCATCTTTTATCTTTCACTTCAGACTGAATTCATTTTCCTTTCCTACTTCTTAGGAATAAAGAATTCTTCTCTGCTGATATTCACATTCATTTTTTGAAAGGCATCTCAAATCTTAAATGTTATTTTTTCTCATTTTAAATTTGAAACTGACTTAACCAGCTCAAACATTAGATTTCTCTCACACTTCTCTATAACGCATTTCCTTTAAATCAGCTGCAAATTAAGTGTAAAACTACTACCAGTACCATATAAATACAACTCATGGTTTCCTAATAAACCTTACAAGGTTAATTAGATATATAATTAAATACAGACTTACGGTGGAATCTTCTCAATGACCTTTTGAAGAACTTTTTCAACATTTGTTCCTTGTTTAGCAGAAATCTAAAAATAAGTCCAACAATTTTGTAAGACATAACTTACACTCATTCAATATCTATTAAAGAGTGTCACGTTTACTTAGACAGTTTTGATGGCCATAGATTATACTACCCATAAAACCACTCCGAAGGACACTTTAGAATGCCATTACTATGAAATGTTTCTTTTCACACAGATTATACTGTTAAATGTTTTCTCTTGTGAATGGCACTTATTGTCATGATAGAAATGAAAACAATTTATGGATCGACAATGAGAAAATTTTAAATCTCTGATGCCATTCATCAAAACATACTAGAATTTTTAACTGGAAAGTATTTTCTCCACTCTTTTACAGGAGACAAACTTCAAATAAATTCAACTGTCAGACACAGACATGCAGACAGATGGCACCCTTTTGATTTACTACATTTACATGTCTTTCATTAGCTACAAAGCAGATACTGTTATACCATCAGCCACGTTATAAAACTTAAGAGGTCTTACCCTTATGCATTCATCTGTAGGGATATCAAACAGCTTCTCAATTTGTTTTTCAACTCTTTCAGGGTCTGCATTCTTCAAGTCAATCTGAAAAAAACCAAACTGCTAAATATACAAGCAATCACTCTTTCACATGATCCAGCACTTTTTTCCAAAAGTACAAGAAGAAATCTTTATGAGTAAATACTGGCTGTCTTCAAGAAATTATCAAGATTAATTTTATAAAGTCTTCCTTCCTTGACTTCAGGAAGAATCCCCCCTGTAACTAATCTATTTCTGGCTTGTTTCATTAGGCAAAACATCGTTGTCCAAAAGTTGGTAAAATTCTTTAGTTTACAAAGTAATTTGAAATCATTAGGTGCAACCTACACTGTTTACAGAATCAAACATTAAGTACAGTATACATCTACAGAAAGCAAATAACATAAGCTGAGCAGTAACTAATCTTGTGATTCCAATAATACAGGCCTCAAAATTGTATAAAACAAAACACTTGGATTTCATTTAAAACTACAACTACACTTTCAAAATATTGAGCTGCTACTCATTTAGCCTCCTCAGTATTAATGGGCTTTTAACTCCATCAATTCCAACCGTAAAGCTGGCACTGCAAAGTCCACCACTAAGCCATGTACTTAAGTGATACGTTTTTGAATACCTTACATGTATTTTATGAAATTAAAACTTAACATCCAAGCAATTACTGTAAAATGTTAAACAGACAATACAGAAAATTCTTATTACATTCTAGTATTATCATATATGTTATAAATATTATAACAATTTTTTCATTAAATACATCATTATATACTTTCATTATACACTTCTATTTCAGGATACATTTCTTATCAGTCTTCCACATATTCAAACAACCCAGCTATTTAACAGGACACTTTTATTACCTTATTTATGACAGGAATTATTGAAAGCTGAGCTTCAAAAGCAAGATAGAAGTTTGCCACCGTCTGAGCCTGAATACCCTAGAAAATAAGCATTATAAAAGTTTAACACAGAAACTTCCTGAGTTTTGGTGTGTGCTTGGGTTTGGGGTTCTTCAGGCATACTATACAATTTAAGATTACTTCACTATTCTATCCACTCTTTTATTTCTAAGACGGAAAATAAGTAAAAGGATTATACACAATTGCTCAGAAAAAAAAAACAACTTTCCTAATTATAATTTCTCATAATCTGCATATAAGTAGACAAACTAATAATAATGTATGTGTGACCACTTTCATGGAATTATTATAGATAACCTAACATACACTATGCACCAAGTACATATTTTTGTGTATGTTACAATCTTGGCTATTCAGAAACAAATAACAGGTATCTCAAAGAACACATTTCTCAACACAGTTCTCAACAAACTATTTACAAATGGACTCTGATAAAGAAAAAGTGATGTTTATCACAGTCATAAGACTCTACTCCACTTATCAGGAATATACCTTCAACTTACCTTACAGTTACTTTCATTAAAAAAACCCAAATTATAAAGGATATACCTCACATTTCTTTCATAAGGATAGCAAAACAACAGCTCTGATTAGAAGAAAAGGAAGATTCCCTTCCAGATCCAAGTACCAGATCAGGGAAAGCAAAGAGACAGAGATGCTAATGAATGACGATATAAAGCAGTATTATCACAACTGATCCAGAGAGGGCAGAAGTGGGGATGGGGGAAGAGGAGGAGTTAAAAAACATCTACTTGTTGTCTCTCCTTTGTTCAGAACAGATCAAATGAAAGATTACTTACATGGGGATATTCATTATGGATATATGGGCCTAACTTTTTGGGTAACATAAAGAAGCAATAAAGAATGCTTATTAAAAAAAATGTAATTAGTAAGTTGAGTTTATAAGCATTCTTACTGAAAGACAAATACAGAACACCAAATAATCACATAATATTTAAATGTGACATTCAAAAAAAAATATCTAAAAACATCAACACATGTAAGGAACATACTTATTACTTGAAGCTTACTTAAAAAGTCCACTTGCCCGTCAGGCTAAGCAGCAAGTGTTCATAATCATTGGTAGTTAGTTAGTTAGGCTTGTTTTTCTCCATAAAACATGGGAAACACTAGCATTCATTTGACCTTTGTACAATACAATCACAAATACACCACAGAGAAAATTCTCACAAAGTATTTAACTGATAATGTGCCCATATTTAAAATCATGATTCCATAATTCTCATATGTCTAATCTGTTAACTGAAGGCACTCAAATGGGTGTTAGTACAACAGTCAGAAGTTCTCCAGACTGCCAGTTGCAAAGTTCATACTCTCCAAAAAAGCAGGATCTGAATTCCTCACTAATCCCGTGCTAGTATTGCTATGTCATGGAACTGTGGTATCTGTTAATAAAAGTATTTGTCTCTAGATTTTTTCTAACTCTCACTGCTCTTCTTCTGCAACATAATACTTTTATGGAGATAAATGAAGGGCAAAAACAGTGATGGAAAAACTGAAACAATCCCCCACCACTAACCTTCTCTCTAGCTTTCTTAAGGAAACACTGAAATTCTAAATAAGAAACAAGAATTAAGAACTCTACCTCATTTGCATCCACTACAAGTATGACACCCTGACAGGCAGACAGTGACCGTGATACTTCATAGCTGAAGTCTACATGGCCCTGTGGAGGAAATAAATGTTTACAATTTCAGGCACTTCTAGAGTCTTTTGCAAAGATTTCCGTACTGTGTTTTCATTCATGTATATATATATATACATATGTATATGTCCACATTCTTTAAAAAAAAATAAAAATAAAAGAGGAACTGAATAAACACAAGAAGCCAGAAATCTCCTCCTTTTAAATATAAAGACATTTAGCCTTGTGTGATTTCAACACTCTTTATATTTAACTTACTGGCGTGTCAATAAGATTTAAGAGGTAGTTTATGCCTTCATGATTGTAAAAGAGAGATGCAGATTGTGCTTTAACTGTAATTCCTCTTTCACGTTCCACTTGCAGTTTATCCAGCACTTGTTTATTACGGACAGTTTTGGAAATTGTTCCTACAAAACAAAACAAAAAAAAAAACTTTCTTACCTTATTTACTACATTATCTCTAAAAATAAATAAATCTTGAAAACACCATTAACCAAGAAAACTCAGGACTTGCAGCTGCAAATGAAGGTTTTCCATGTGATTAAGCTAAACTAAGATTTTTAATAAAAAATTAAACTATGCTTCAACTCTTTACATTTGCTAAATAAATTTCACGTATAAAGTTATATGAAATGCTGTGCTGAATCAGCAGGATACATGACATCATCCACGTCAAAATCATAGATTAATAAGCAAAAATTCCATTCAGTGCTAAACAATTTTTTATTTAAGGGAACTTCACTTTCCATCAATGAAGAGAGCTCCATGGCCCACAGCTACAACCAGCACCAATCTCAAGTGCAAGAGGAACATTATCATGGAGACTGACAGACCTGAATTCAAAATTCCATTATATCACAGACATCGGGTAAAAATGGGAGGTAATAACAAAAAAATAACTTTGATCAAAAGCTTCTCTCTCAGGTTTTGTTCACCCCTTAAATGAGAAAAGCAAGACTCTTCCGAAGAGTACTTCTGAGCAGCTAATTTAAGCTCTACTCTAAAATTAGTATCCTCTTTGGAGACAGAGCAATTGTTTTTCAGCCTACCTTAGAGAACCCTCTAAGGCAACCTCTTCCAAGGAAAGTCTAGTTTCAGCATCACTTAGGAAGATCCCTTAGCACTTCTTTCCTCATTTTTCTTTTAAAAGGGGCATTTTCCTTATCCTCAACAATAACAATAGAAACAAAAACACTCAAGTCCAAGAAGCACTCTGGTGAAGTCAAAATAAATGATTCTGAAGATGAAAATAACACAACTTCACCAGTATTTAGAGTGACCATAAAAAGCAAGTCTACGTAGGAGCTGAGAATCCCTGGAATTTACACTCAATTACTGGCAGCTATTGTACACACTGAATCTAAATCTACATAGGGCTGCACATTTTTAAAACCTGCAACGCAGCATCGTATCAGCTGCAGTAGCAGTGAACTCCAGCAGTAGGGAAGGCAGTTAAGAACGGTTTGCTCACAAGAGGACACACCATTACTTTCATGTAAGTATAAGAAGCTGAAGTCCCTTGCTTTCAATGACACGTATGAAAACTGCTGTCCAGAACCTCTAGGCTTTGACAGTCCACCCCAACCACTGGCAGTAAACATCACAAACTTGCTGTGTACTGATCTAATGGATGACTGGTTGGAATGACAGAAGTAACATCCTGAACAAGGAAGTACACTCATTTTCAGTTTCTTTCCAAAATACGTACTTCCTTGTGTGAATTACACACCTCCATACCCCTGCATGTAGGCAGATCTCAACCACAAAGTCCATCATATCTGTAACACTACACAACTGAGAGCCTAAAAGCATAAGCGACGTCGCATTAGAAAAGATATTAGAAATTTTGTAATAATCAAAGCTATAGAAACTTAGACATCACCTTCCATATCAAGAAAAGGTCATATAAAATGAGAACACCTACCTGTAATTTCCAACAATCTGTCTGCTAGTGTACTTTTTCCATGATCTACGTGAGCTATAATACTGAAGTTTCTAATGCTTTCAACTGGATACGTTGACATATCTAATTTTTCCTAAAAAATAGAAATTTCTTTTCATAAATCATGATTACAGTCTCTATGTGCAATACGATCTGGCCTTTAAAAAAACTCTTTTCTCTAGAAGCTGCACAGGTTGAATAGACACAGAAACTTGTCTCTATTTTTTAAAATGCTAGCATTTCACTTCAGTCATACAGACAAATGTATTTATCATTTTGAATAATCAGAAACTGTGTGACAGAACACGTGTACATGCTCTTATGTACACAGGGATCTGATTCCCTCAATGCTTACACTAGTTAGTCCCCCAGGCGCAGTCTTTCTCTTGAGTTGGTGGATTTCACCTCTGGGTGGTCACGACTCAGTGGCCGTGATCTCCCCGTACAGAATTACCTTCTACCCAGCACACTTGCTGAGTTGGCTTTATTAGTTTCTTCCTTATCTTGGGAGTTCTCCCGAATGTCCTTGTGGCCCGTAAACTCGCCCCTAGGTCTGCCATCACTGAAGCATGTCAAGCCCTAAACCTCAACAAGGCAATTCTACCAACAAGCAGTTTTATCTTCCCGACACCTGGAAAGGCCGCCCACCACACGCCGGCCCGCCGCAGGGCAACTTCGGGCAGGCGACACCGCGCCCCCGACCCACCTCTCCCTCCTGCCCCGCGGACGCACCTTGCCGTGGGAGCTGTAGCGCCGCCCGCCCGCCGCGGCCACACAGGCCGACAGCCAGAGCGGGGCGGCGGCGCGGCAGGGACAGGGGCTGGGGCTGGGGCTGGGGCTCCGCAGCCGCGCCCACCACGCCGCCGTCCTGCCGGCGAGGGCCATGGCGCTCGGGGCCGGGCTCGCCCCCTCACAGCCCCGCGCCGGGAGCAGCGGCGGGAAGAGGCGGCGGGAAGAGGTGGCGGGAAGAGGGGACGGGAACAGCGGCGGCAACAGTGGCGGCGGCGCCGCTGACGCGGCGGAAGCGCCCCCAGCGGGAGCGGGGCCGGTCGGAGCTGCGGGACCTCCCCGCGCCCGGGCGGGCGGGGCCGGCAATGCTTTCCTGACATTACGCAGGGGTTCCCTGGCTTTCGCGTGTGCCGCTTTGCCAGCGTGTGGATGTTGAGGCCGTCAGAGTTGTACCTTGTAAGAATCTGGAAGCAGAAGAACGTAGTCATATTCTCAGATGTGCTTTCTGTGTGTTACTCTTCATGGAAGTCTTTGGAGGTTGACACTGGCTTTTCCAGATATTTTTTCTAGCTTGTAGGGTTTTTTCCTAGTTTAGGTTTTATTACTGCCTGCATGTTCCTTTGGGTTTTTTTCTCGAAAATTTGGCATTAAGGTTTCAAAAACCTGGTAAAATACACAGGCCTAGGGGCACTGCTCTGTTTACATATATTGGCCCCTGCTTTTTCATTTGCTCAATCTAATTAGGATTTCAGGTGTAGCTACATAAAATATTTGAGAAATGCCAGCAGACCACTTAGCTTAGAAAACAGAAAATATTTTTATTAGATTCACAATCTAGAGATGTGCCAAATAAAGCAGGACAGTGTAAACTTTGAGGGTAAAGTAATTTAAAGGTTGTTTAATTTCAGGTTATCATATAAAACTCATATTCCTTTTTAAGTTGCGATGATTTGGTCTCAAAAGGCTGCATAAGAGTGATACACGTGCAGAGGGTGCAAGATTTCCAGATATAATGGCTTGGGAGTCTGCAGTAGAGAATTTGCTATCGCAGTTCACTGTCGTGCTGATCACATGGAATTTGTGTGGTAATGGCCAAAGAGAGTCCTTCAGCAAATTCATGAAAATAGAAGTATGTCCTTGAATAGAGAATGAGGGTGAGGAGCCATGAATGCAAAGTCGTGATCCAGAGCGTGCATATGAGTATCGCAGCCATATTTGGAGGAAAACATTGTCCCTGCTACACACAGAGTAAGTTTTCACTATAGGTATTGGCTTACCTGTCTGCAATAGCAGACAACACAACTATATAGCAATCCTATCATTCCTAGGTGGATATTGTCTTCACTGTCCCAAGAGACAAGAATATCAGCAAATCTAATAAATTGCTCTATTAGCAGGAATTAAACTAATATGCTTTACAGAATGTCGTAAAATATCCTCCCCACTAAGCGATTTATATAGAAAACACATTTTGGCAATTCCAGAACAATTGCAGGGGTAGCTAAATTGCACATTCACGCTAGCAGCACACGTTGTTCATGATGTGTAATAAAATGTCTGCACAAAATTCCATAGTCACAAAAATACCAAAAAAACCCCATAATTCAAACCAAATAGCGTGACTAAAGGTTTCATTTGCACTCCATATCTACTCCTTAAAGAAGCAAGACTCGTATTTGCACTGCATGCACACTAAGCTGGCTGAATAAAGCCAGGATGCAAGGAGCTGTGCTGGAGTAGTTACTGAATGAGCTCATGTGCTGCATCTTCATGCCAGACCTTGTTCTTGTCCTGTTGGCATGGAGTGAATGCATTTCCAGAATGACTCCTAGTTATATGAACAAAATTATTACATGTACTATTAACTTGCAGTTCAGATTGGTGGTCCATCCTAAGCCAGGATAGAGCACAAAAATTGTGTTCATCTGTCTTTAGCTTCACTTTTCAGCTTGGATAAATATATGAAGCAAATATTAAGATTTTTGATCAATTTGCTCTGAGCTCTATATGCTGTGGAACATGCTACTATTATGGAAAGATGTACAATTCAGCAGAATAATAAATATTAAAGTATTTATGGGACAGCAAGCCAGTAGAAGACAGATGAATTTTCAAGTGATCCATTTACATGTCAAAATGTGATGGATGGATGTACACTTTTCCTGAACTTCAAAAGCCATTAGTTTTAATGAAGATAAAGTGAATGTACCTGTATCTAGCTATATTGCCTAACATTGAAGCCAGCCATATAAATGGTACATTCAAAGATTAACAGATTAGTTACTGATGAGGCAAAAAAAAAATATAAGCATGAATTTCTTGTTTGATTCCCAAATATCTTATTGCAGCTACGCACAAATGCACTGTTGAATGTCCCATCAGTAATTATTTAAGTTGAAGAAAAAAATGTGATTGTCATAATTGCAAATCAGTCAGTGTTACATGTTATTTCCTGGAAGTTGTGTTCAATAGAAACAAATATGTTCCCTAACTGACATGGTATGGCCTGAGTTTTAACAGGAGTTGTGTATTTTCCCCTAAGGGGACAAAATTGCAAAATTAAGCATTTATCCAGACAGGTATCAGAGTCATGTATTAAACTTCTGTAAGTGTGACAATTGCACAGGATGAAACAGCGTACTGTAATGCAGTGAATAATATAAAAGGTAAGGAAGCATTTCCCTGATACTAAAATATGAGCTACAACTAAGTTTTCTTAGTGATACAGAGAGAGAGAGAGAGAGAGAGAGATACACATGGAGAAGACCAAGCAGATCTGTAATCAGTGGTATCTATGAAACACAGAGAATGCACCACTTACTACTCACTCAGCAGTGTACCTCATTTGGAAGCAATCTTTGGTAGTACCATGAGACTATGGAAATGTAGAAATAAAAACAGAACAATATTCCCTGGCGGTAGTGAAGGGGACAAAACCAAAAACAAAACAAAACTCAAACAAACAAACAAAAAAAAGACAAACAAACAAAAAATCCAAAGGAGGAAGAGTACTTCTTTATTTCAATGGTGAGGATTTCTGTAGCAGAAATCGGCTAAATGAAACTACTTGTTCTCCACAAGTAGTTACTGTGCAAATTAAATAGCTGTGACAAAAAGCCTTTCTTGTCACTTTCTTGCCAGCAGGTGCTAAAAGGGAATTACTTCTTTAAAGATAACCTTGGCAGAAATTTCTCCTGTCTGTAAAATATGTTCTCCTAAGCCAAATTCAGAGACTTTATATTGCACGGTAATTAACTGAATTAAAAGGACAAAGTTTACCTGAAAAAAACCACTAGACCAACACAAAAGAACAGAACAAAACAAAACCAATAAGCAAACAAACCCAAAACCAACAAACAAACAAACACAAAAACCCAAGGCTAATAAATTTCAGCCTCGGAACTCCTAAACTAAACATTACCAGGCAGGTCACTAACACTTGTCTTCTAAATACATGTCTGTGTCAGAGTGAAGTGCCTGGACAGACACCTGAATTAACTAACCTGGTGGGCCAGTTTTTTAACCAGATTAATCACCTAGTTTTTCTTAGGCTATTTGTTTGAGTTTGACAGGCCTTTATGGTTTTGAGAGGACAAAAACTAGCAAATCCTTTTCTTTCCTCTCTTCCTTTCTTTTGTCATCAAAAAATGTCATGTGCAATGTCCACACTTGTCATCATATCTGCTCTAGACCTTTCTTAACAAAGTTATGATAGACAAAGGGGACAGCAGCGACTGGAGTTAATATTTCACCTCTTGAGGCAATTTCCATTTCGGCATCTTTCCTTGACTCTGATGTAAGACTCCAGGCCTCAAGCTATGAGCTCATTGAAGGGGTTTTACTTTAAAAATATAAAAGGCTCCAAAAATTAGCCAGGGACTTTAATTCTTTTAATACCTTGAGAGAGCGCAAGGGAGAAGACACTGTACACATTTCCCAGGAGTTCAAAAATAACACACTTTTACTGGCAAACTTTAGAAAATAAGGGAGCTTGGCAAAAGTTTAAAGGGCAACCAAAATACAGGATTCCACAAAGCACTGACTTAGTACCTGCTAACCCATACAACTTCACAAAATCCAACCCATCTGGCTGCAAGTTACCCAAAATATTAAGAAAGGAGATTAGGAGTAGGAGAAGAAGTAAAAAAAGAAAGATAAAAAGTGAGAATTCTAGCTACCACCCAGAGTCCTGTGAAAGTCCAGCTTCCAAACATCCAGTTGGCAGGGTCCAAACACGTGGAGGCCATATGTTGCTGCTTTATTTGCTTTGACCCCCCCCTGCTCCCAGGCTCGTCTCGGGCTGGGTTAGGGACTCTGGTGTGGTGTAGGGCAGTGCTCCTGGTGTCCAGTCACTGACAACTGCTCGGAGTGGCCCAAAGAGGCTCTAAGGGGCTGAAGTGTGGAACAAGGCACTACTCCACCGTTCTGAAATTTGACCTGTCCTTCCCCCATACATACATTTGAATTGGTCTGAGCCAATAATTAATATAATAATCCAGTGTCTCTGAAAATGGATTTTTTCTTTTTTCTATAAATAATGCCAAACTGCATGTAGAAACATAGGCCATAGGCTACAGAGGAAACAGAGTATGTAGTGAAATATGTAACTTAACAGCATAATTGGTTTTTTTCTTTATAACGGAAACCTTTTTCAGTTAAGACATTCATCTTTTATATTTTACTTACCAGAAAGACAATATTTTAGAATTATATTCTGTTTACTTCCTTGGGCTCATAATTCCAACATATTTTAATAAGCAGTGATTAAAAATGTTTCTTCCCCTTCCTATCCCCTGTAGTATGTTCTTAATATACAGAGTGAGGTGCTTTGCATGAATTTCCCAGTCTAATGGAAAATTGCCTATTTTTGGATTTTCTTGAGAAGGCTTAATGATTATTAGATTGGTTCCTATTAGCTTGATTTGTGTTTACAAAACAGTTTGAACATGTTTAATAAGTTCATCCCTGGTGTCCATACAAGATGGGGGGATGAACAGTTTGAGACCAGCCCTTTGGGCGTGCTGGTGGATGAGAGGCTGGACATGATCTGGCAATGTGCACTTGCAGCCCAGGAAGCCAATTGTGTCCTGGGCTGCTTCAAAAGGAGCGTGGCCAGCAGGGCGAGGGAGGTGATTCTGCCCCTCTACTCCACTGTGGTGAGAGTCCACCTGCACTGCTGCATTCAGCTTGGGGCCCCCAGCATAGGATCTGTTGGAGCAGGTCGAGAGAAATGCCATGATGATCACAGGGCTGGAGTGCTTCTCTCATGAGGAAAGGCTGGGAGACCTGGGGCTGTTCAGCCTGGAGAACAGAAGGCTCCAGGGAGACCTCATTGCAGCTTTTCAGTACTTGAAGGGGATCTATAACAAAGATGGGGACTTTTAGCAGGGTAATGGTATTACACTGAAGGAGGATCAATTTAGATTAGACATAAAGAAGAAGTTTTTTACAATGAGGATGGTGAAACAGTGGAACAGGTTGCCCAGAGGGCTGGTAGATGCCCCATCCCTAGGAACATTCAAGATCAATTTGGGCAGGACTCTGAGCAGCTCAGTGTAGTTGAGCATGCCCCTGCTTATCACAGGAGGTTTGGAGTAGATGACTTTTAAAAGTTCCCTTGCAACCCAAACTATTCTATGATTCCATTATTTTGATAAATTGTGTCTTGACAAAAATGCTTTTAATTTCTAATGAAATTGCTTCTTCATAGAAATGCAGCATTTTAAAATGCGTCTTCACCCTTGTATTATCCAGTTAGCTTTACAGGGTGTTTCAGTGTTTGCTAAGGAGGGCAAGTTATGAGGAAGACCAAGCTTCCCGTCTAAGAAATTGTGAATCCGAAATTAAGAGGCTCCAGTCGAGGAAATGTGGAGGAAGAAATAAAATAAAAAAATAGCAGTCCTTTATTAAAGGACATATGTGTATAGGTAGCACAACAAAAAAGCAAACAACAATCCTGCGCCCAAATTCCCACCCAAAACCCGTTTTTAATCTCCTTTCGGCGCGATTCTAACCAGGCCCGGCAGGGGGCGCTGTTTGCTCTCCGGAGGCGCGGCGGTCGCTCGGCCGGCAGGGGGCGCTGCAGAGGAGCCGCGCGCGGCCGATGGCGGCTCTCGGCCGGTCCGCGGGTTCGAGACCTCACGGGGGGATCTCCCACCCTCAGCCACCAGAGCGGCAGGCAGGGAGGCACCGGCGCGCCCGCCCGTGCACCAAGAGCGGGGAGACCCAGGGGGAAAGGGGAAACGCTCACAAGATGCTGGCAGTTTCCGTGGCAGCAGAGGCGGGGTGCGGCTCCGCAGGGACTCTCTCGCCGGAGGGCGAACCGGAGCTCCCCGGCAGCCCCGAGGGGGGTACCCGGGCCGCGGGAAAACAGCACGGGATGGGGGGGGAGGCGAAACTGGGGCCTCCCTCAGGGCCCCGGGAACCGGCGGCCCCGCCGAGGAATAAAAAAACCCTGAACCCGGAGCTTGCGTCTCCACCCTGCACACCCCTAAAGTCCCGGGAAAAGCAAAGTGTAGAGCTGCAGTTTTCCCAGGAGAGAAACTCACCTCTCCCCCCCCACCCCCCGCCGCCAACGTTTTGTGAGCCAACTAGCTTGGAACGTGGGGCTATCTGCTAGATCTTTTGTGTGTGTGAGTCCATTTAGCCACCCCTTTCCCCTCCCCCGTTCAAAATCTTGCTTTCACACTGGTACAGGGAAAAAATTCCCAGCTGGTTTTGTTTGTTTGTTTGTTTGTTGGGGTTTTTTTGTTTTTCTTTAAAGCAGGCAAAGCTATGACATGGGGAGTCTTCTTAATGTTAGAAGATACTTTGTAAGGAATATCTTATAGAATTCCAAATAGATAATGTATAAATTTAATGGATTAAATTGAACTAATCTAAAGTTCAGTCTAGGCATTTCAAAATACTCAAAAAGTATCATGTGTGTCTGGATAGAAGACCGAAAAAAATCCTTTATGTTTCACCTGTACATAATAAAGTTTCTAACATCTTCTGGATTTGATTCTACTTTGCACTAGAACAGAGTTATTAATAAAAACCAAGGAGTCTTGGTTTAGAAGGCTGTCGTCGATGCAGAATCCTTTGTCACATGGGATGCTTCCTCCAACACTTACCTAGTTTTAAACCTTTAAAAAAGTGAAATTATATCTATTCTGCATTACTGTATTATCAACTGCCTGTTGCCAGGACTGAAAAGACCACCAGGAAAGTTTCTCTCCTCCATAAGTTCTTACATGATCAGTAATTCCCCATTAAACTCTTCTTTGTAAGTTAGACTAAGTTCCCTAAGCTTTGATTGAAGTAATTACTTTTTTTATTGTTTTCCTTTATTTCCCATTTAGTTGATTTGCCTATCATATTTGCATCACTCTCTACTAATAATTTTTTCATGAGAAAAGGCTAGTAGTGTGGCCTTCCCTTTTTCACTGTTATGTGTTCAAGGGTAATTATGTTGCCACAAAATCTCTGAAGCTGATGCTGTCTCCATATAAGCAGAAACCACTTTATTCCTAGATGTGTAACTACATTTGGCCCCATCACAAATACCAGATTTGATTATGCCCAACTTAAAATACAATTCAGATTGCTTTGCATCAGTGACTTGTCCTTCACATTATCTAAATAATCCTCAATCTTTGTGTTATTTGTAATTCTGTTAGAAGTTACTTTCCCAGAGATAATAAACAGAATTTTTAGAGTGTGTACAAGCAAGGAAAAACTCTGCTAGACTTCCACTAGAAACAGAAGTTCTTGATGATCATTTCCTCTCACCATACCTTAGAGACCTAACAAGTACACCAATGCATTTGATATGCAGTGTAAAAGTTGTTTTGCTGCAATTTTAAAATAAAATAGCATGTTATTTAAGTCATATACCATATAGAAATCTCCATGTTCTATTTTGAGAGTGTTATCTACCACCTTTGTCATCTTACCTTGTAACCTTATTATAAATAAGAAATCAAATTACTTTGATGCATTATATTTTTCACAATTCCAGGTTGACTGGCATTAATTATGTTATCCTCCTTTAATTCTTAATTATAGTCCTATAGCATCCTTTCCACTATTTTGAATGTGATTGACACCCAGATGACAGGTCTATAATTGCCATCTTTAAAAGCTGAAACACGTTTCCTCTCTGTCACTGTTCTGGAACTGCCAGTGTTTCAAGAGTTGCTGGAAAGCCCTGTGAACGGTGCACAGAGCTTGTCAGGCAGCGCTATAAAAAGGTTTGTATGCAAATTACCTGGATACAGTTATTTTAAAATTGAACTTTGGAACGTTTTCAGGTATTGCTTTTATAATGTAAAGTATTTAACCCTCGTTATTGTGTGACATATATATGTATATAAAGATTGCTGGATTGGATTTTGACAGAAGTTAACTGCTCTTTATAATAAATACTATGTCTCATCTAAAAAGTGAATCACCAAATTAATAAATACGATTGGAGTTTTTTTCTCCTGAGGAACAGATTTCATTCCTTGAAAACATTAAAGAGTTGGCACTGACCCATCTTTAAATTTGCTAAAGAACTCTCTTACCCAGCATCTGTAGTCCTCATCTCCTTATTTACAGTAATTATTATTACCTTACTCTTTCTTTCATTTCTGGATTTTTTCTTCTTATACCTTTTTTCATTTCTAAGACTAATGGTTTGTTGAACTCGTGTGGCCTCTCTGTGGACTGCCCTGTGGCTGTTTGGGCACTAGCTATTGCCAGTGTTCTAGATTGCAGTCGGAACTCTGTATCCTAGGCCCATACTTTTGTCCTTTAATTTTTAAGAGGAGTTAGAGGCATAGTTCTCTACAAGTTGCTTTGTTTTAAAATTTAAAGAGTAGTCTTATTCTCTCAAAACCAAATCAGGTTTATGAAATTGCCATATCAAGGCAGCCCAACTTTAGCCACTTTCCAAGGAATCCCAGCTGTAGGATGCTACCGTGTATTTATTCACTTCCCCATCCTTTCTAAAAAAGGTATAAAAGACTGTTTGTTTTCCAAAAAGCTATTTTCTTTTTCCTCCAGGGAAAAGTAAGTGGTACTGACAGAACTGATGAACCCAGGTTCACCATGTAGACCATGAGTAATTGGATCATGCTGAAGAAAATACAGTTTGATTAACTTTGTAGTTCTGTCTTCTGTTCCTGTAAATAGACAAAGGACGGCAAAGTACTTTCCAAGAACCTCTTAAAATACTTCATGAAAGTAGTGTCTCCACACTTTGTTTTGGTTTAAAAAAAACATTAATAATTGAGTTACATAGCCTGTAGTTATGGTGAAAGCAAACTAGTTAAAAAGCCTAGCAGACAGATGAGTAATTTTGGGATTGTTATGGTTTAGCATGCCTTGACTAGGTAAATGACAAAACAATAAATTGAATGCTATTTTCCTTGTATTTTCTACCTTTTATATTATATTGACCAAAATATTGTAGCTTATTTAGTATAGAACTATTTTTGCTCTTTCTCTTTGTTAAATCTATTCTCTCTCAGTTGATGTTGTGCTTTTTCTATAATTCAGCAATTATTTATCTGAGTTATTATTTAAAATGAATACTGCAAGAGACAATCTGTAATTAGGTACGAGTAAACAGATTTAGGAAAGGCAACAGATTGGCTTGTTACTATAAAAGATTGATTTTCTGTGCTTGGATAACTAGCTTGGAGAACATAAAAGTGTGCTTTGGTCTGCCACAACTGTTTCTTTTAACCATTTAATAAATATAATGCTTAAACTGTTATAAAAATAATAACAACCTCTCTTAAGAATGGGACCTAATAAACATTTAAAAATGCTTTCTGTCTTTTTCATACTTCACATATTTTGCTTATGTTCTAGGAAGGTGGAGAAAGTATATGACTTTTTTAGAGTACTTACAATTTGACCTGACTTTTTCCAAATTACTGGCTCTGATTCTGCTTTTTCGTAGGGGCATTCAAACAACATAAGTCAGTGTGAAGTGACTTTTGGACAAAATTCAATTCTTTGTATGAGACCTATTTTACATCTATATCATCACAAGAGTTGCCTTGTGATTCAAGGATTAATAGAAAGCAGCAAAAAAGATAATTATTTAAGCAAACAAATAAAACAACGATGTATATATGAAAAGATAAATAAACAATTTTGTTTAAAAATACTGCCTCAGTCAGATGAAATGGATAAGTCACTGAAGCAGGAGTGTCTTTCAGCTACCAGCAGTAGGTGAGGAGTACCTGTGTGTTATAGGTGTTTTGAATAGTACAGCAACTGCAACATCAAAGTGATAATTGTTTCCATGTTTCTGTCTTATTTCTTATTAAAACTGGAGGTGGGTGCATGTGAGGTGGGTGCATGTGTCCCCAGTTTGCCTTTGATATAAAATCATAAGTGCCTCTGTACATGTGGTAATTTTAATTACTTCTGCTTTAGTGAGAATAAGCATTGCTGCTAAACTATTGTGCTCTATGCCATGTCTGTAATATGCAAGGCCTGGAGATGCATTTTTAGGATGCCAGAGGTCTACTCATTGATGTGTTGATCAATCTCTTTTAGCTATTCCTGTAGCTCCTTTTCTATGGCACTAAAAGAAGGAGGTTATGAAGGGTGAGAGTCTGCAGAGAAGATAGCTCATTTGCATTATTGCTTGTCTTAGAGAAGGATAGACCTAACAGAGAAGGCGGCCTAATAATCACTCATTTTGGTAGTTGTTAAAAATTAGTGCTACCTATTTCATTTACAATATCTATAAAAAATAAGAAAAAACAGAAGAGATGGATTAGTGGAGAAAATTATGTCGTCAGCAAGTTATTTTTTTACAGACTACTTAGCCTGATAAATATAGGAGAAAGAAATCAAAGGATGCAATTCACTTTCAACCTCATCAAGGTTTTTGACAATCCTAGCTTCTTATAAGAAGCTTCAGTTGCATTATCAAAAGTAGTGATTCCTAAGCACAAGTTTGAAAGCAGGTGGGGAACTTACTCCCCCAGTTTCTGTGAGTTTGTGTATTTATAGTTAAGATCAACAGCCATCCTGTGAAGTGCTCCAAATCCAGCTCCACCTTCAAAAGACAGATTCTGAACAACTCCAGCCTGTTGCGCATTTGGTATCTTTTAATTTTCTCTAAGACATCAGCCTTTTGGCCCAATTTGCATTTGAAGTCTAAACAAATCCTGTCACTAAGGTCCTCAGAAAAAATAGGTATTTCCTTTGTTGTCCTTGTAAATAAGTCAGTCACTGCCTGCTGCAGGGACTAGTCCACTGGGCTTCCTTCCAAGACATGTCTGCTATCTGTCCCCATTTCAGGGGTTCCTTGAATGTGTGCCGTAACATCATCACCTCTGTCGTATTGTCATGTTTCCATTTCACCCCACTCTAAGGTCTTTCCTCTTCTGTGGTTGGATTTATTCCATTCTCCTGCCCATCTGCTACCTGAGGTTAACCCTTTTCATTTTTGGTAGTTATAAAACCAAAGTCACAATTGCATTAACCAGGAATATTTGTGGGAATGAGATACTGCAGTCATTCTGCTCCCCTCAGTATGGGTATCTCAGGGACTCATGACTCCCATGACAGGCTTATCAAAGAAACATAACATTTTCTTAAAACTAGTGTTTGGTTTGATGTAGCCATCTTCAAAAAGTTTCTGACTAAATGTAGGAACTCCAGAGTACAGGAACAACAAAACTAAGAGATTTAGAAAATAAGTTCTTCAAAATATTAAAAGGAAGAGTTTAGCTTTAGTTTTCTAGTTTTAGTCTTCTAGCCAGCCTCTGACTGCATGGCCTGCGCACTTAGCAAAGCAGTTGCCCATGCAGAACCATGGGCCATGGTACTGCAAATCTGTTTCATCAACAACTTCCCACCATCTCAGCTGCCCTCACAACCATATGATACTTCTCAACACTTTAGTGAACCGGGAGCTGCTAGGCTTGTCTCTCAAGCGTTGGTTGCGCCTTGCAGACCAGTGCATACCTTGCAATACAATGTGCAGTGGCAGCAGGAAGCTGCAGATTGATGGGAACACTAGTTTCTTAAAGTCAAGAAAATCATAAAGAATATATACAGCTTAATATGGCTAATTTCATTATTACAAAAAAATGGCCTCACTTCCACGTGCTTATAATAGAGCAAAACCTTACAAAACTCAATAGGCCTGACTATCTTTCTATCTTTCCATTGTTTAAATGTATAATTTAGGATAACTTAGAAGTATAGCTGAAAGCAGTACGGACATAAGAAACACCTTATTGGGTGAGATGAATGGTTTGCCCAGAACAGTATTTTTCCTTCAGCAGCAGTAGCAGGAGTGCTACTTACTGGGAGCATACAGCCTTGGCCAAGGCTTCCAGTGCATTCTGTTGCCCTCAGTCATGTCTCCCTTTTCCTTTTCTCCAGCATGAGAAATTCCAGCCTCCACCCCTTTCATGATTTTTCTTGACATTGGTTATATCCTCTTTAACTCCACTGGCTCACATTTCATCTTAGGATCTTAGCTTTGGAAGCAGAAAAGACAATGTGGCACTTTATTGTTTGAACGTGAGGTCCCAATATATGGGACAGTCCTGAGGATGACAAAAGTATTCCTCTGGGCATGTGAACCCTGTCTGGAGGAACAGAATCCACGTTCCTTGCTATTATTCAGTTCCCTTCAGACATAGATCAGGCCAAGGTCTTTAATCCCGATTTTAATTGCTTTTCTCCCTCATTAATTTGACTGTGTTAGAAAGCTAGCTCCATGCAGCTGTGGAGAAGGGACAATAAAATCTTTTTGATTGTTATTGCCTGAAAAGAGTTGCAAGTAAAGGAAATGTTTCTGAGCAGAAAAGAAAGGATTGTTTATGCTGGAAATATGTATTAAAGGTATTTCAAAAGGATATCTTTGACAATTTGATTTTGAAAACACAGGATCGTGTGAATAATAGTTGCGTCCCTGCTTTTTATTTTCAATGATAATAGAAGGATACACGCCTTCTGTACCATTGAGCTTAACTTTTTGGTCTATGTAAGTTTCCTATGAGCTAGCAGTATCTATGTTGTATGATTTGTCTAGCCAGATAAATTCATATCTCTGTCTAAAAATTACATTATGTATTTCTGAGTCCTTCTTCATTCTGTATCAATAAATGAGAACTGGTTAATAGTATATTACATGACAGATTTTTGGTTGTTTATCTTTCAGAAAGGAGTTTTAAAAGGAATAAACTGATATACAGCAAACACTCTAGTAAAACTTATCAGAAAACTTCTACATTTTTTTCCTTTCTTAGTTATCCCAGCAAAAATGTTTTATTTTTTTTTTTCTCTTTGCTTGGCTTAATGATAAAATAAACCTAACAGTGAACAGTAATCACTTTAATAAACATTTCCAAAAACAATTCACCTATTAGAATTTTGACTCTGATACACGCCTATAGTTGTAGTATTTACTTTCTTTAATTTTTTCTACTGACAATCTTTCCCATGTTGAGAGGAAAAAACAAAAAAACCCTTGGCACACTGTTTCTTGGCTTTTAGCCTGTAAATTTCTTCCTGTTTCTGTATCCATCGCTTACAATGGCTACTGTGATATAAAAAAACAACACATAAAACCTAGATTAAGCAAATGCTAATTATGAAGTCTGAAAAGTTTGAAAACATGGAAGTGAAATCCTTTGATTTGAATTATACTGCTCATTCATTTTCTTTCTTGATCAAACACCTTTTCTTCTATAAACTGTATCTTTTTTTTTTTTTTTTCCTAAAATGATTCTCAGAAAACAGCAAGAATTTTCTTCACTGAATTTTCATAACCTTGAACATAAAAGGCATGGAGATTCTCAGCCCAAATACTTAAGACTTGGCAAATTTGTAAGCAACGAGTTCTTCATATAAGGTTTTTAATCACAGTGTGGACTGTGGCACTAATCCACTGCTTGGATTACAACCGAACATACACTCCGTGTCACAACAAGCCCGCACCCTGGATGACCTCGGCTGGGATGAATCCTGGATTCCCAGATCCATGTAGCTCCATTTTGGCATCCAGCATTCCTTCAGTGTGTGGAATTTGTTTCTAGACAAATGTGGCTCATATACCTTTTTCCTATTTCAGTTAGGCTGGGCTCAGGAAGGCCTCACCTGCAACAGCAGACTTTGCTGTTCAAGGGAATAGACCTTGTGCCTCCATCCCCTTCCTTCCTTCCTATTAGTAACCTGTAGGATATGTGCAGCATCTGTCTGACATTTGGCAACATCAAGATATATTCAGCTAAAGAGAAAGTCATTAGGAGGCCCAGTTTATTTATTAGTAAATGTTTTCTCTGGTGATTTAGGTTTATTTCCAAGATTTGGATTTATTTACTCTTCCCTTTCCTCCCATTCTGTCAGAGTGAAATAGCAACAAGCCACAAAGGTTTTACTGTATGCTCTTCTCTTAGTTTAACATTTCTCTCCTATGAGACCCCCATATATGTAAAATCATACAAGCAAGGCAGCAAATATTTCCAGAGGTCTATTTCATGTTTCACAAATCACAAACACCATTTTTCTGATATTTTTTTTCTGGTTTCAAGACTGGTTACAATGCTTAGTACTTAATTACTCAGGGGACAATAAGGAAGCTGAAATTTTGCTTGAGAAACCCTTGAAGGGTGCCAAATTCATTTACGTGTTTTTCCAAAAAAGTAAAACTCGCTTTCTGGAGTTAGCATTCCCTTTAGGCAACTTGTGATCCACAGATTATTGACACAAAGTGCTGTAACTGCTCTTTTGAAAACTTTAAAACTTACAGAGCCAGTATCTGCTTATTCTGAAGAAATAATTATAGTTTGTCCTTAGGAGCTTTTTGACCACCACACAGAAGAAAACTGTATTTTCTGAAATGTTGCTGCATCTCCTGTTCTCAGTTCAATTTCAGAATAATCATTATAATTACACAGGATGCAGTGTTGCAGTCTTGTTATTACAAGAAGTCCATGAAAAGTAGATATTATGCAACATATTTCTTAAATGTTGAATATCTTTACTGTGATTGTTTAAACAGTGTCGCATTTTGTTTAAACCTTTTCCACAGTCTTATGTGAGGCTTGCCATAGAACCAGCATTTCTATAAATATTAGAAAAAAATTATGTCCTGGGTCTCAGAAGTTTAAAATTTCATTCCCAACTGTATTTTGCCTTAGTTGAGTTTAATAAAACTGCCCAAACTCCCTTTTCAATTTTATAACAGCAATGATACCTACTTCCTGCATAAAACACTTCACAGTCTCTTGAGCAAAAGCCCTACAAAACAATAAAAAACCTGCATTTTTTTATACACTGACTATTGTTTCAGTATTTCTGGAAATTATGTTCTCTTTATTTAATACAAAGATAAGCTAATATAATTAGATACCTACACTTCAAACAAGTGTACCTCAAGAAACAAGTTTTCTTATCTTCATCCTTAATCATGATTTATTTCAAAGTGAGTTCTCCTGAAATGTAAATTCGTACTATACTTTATATGCCTCTATACTTATTCAAGAGGAAGACTGGAAAGGAGCTGCACTAGAGTGACTCAACGGAAGGGATAAAACAAAATATAATAACAAAAATAGATAAATTAAGATTAGTTTATTTATTCCTGTCTTTTCTATTATATACAAACCTTCATTTCCTAAAGACAATACTGCTGCCCCATGCTCCTTATCTACCTGTTTTGGCATTCGCCGCAACAACTTTTCAATCTTTTGGCTAATTTTGAATATGCTGGACAGAGGCAGAGCTCGTAATGCTGGTTAAGTTTCTACAAATTTCATGAGAACAGATAACTACTAGAAGGTAAGAAATCTTGTTAGTAACTACATTGAGAAAAAAATGAAAGCATCACTGATGCTTATTAGGCACCAAAGAATCAACCTGAGATCAAGCTATTTTGAGTGATTCAGACATCAAAAATATCTTCAACTGAAGTTTTTGTGGGTTTTTTTGCTGCTTCCAACAGAAAAAAATCTGCATGGGGAAGATACATATTATGAGTTAGAAGCTGAAAGGTAGCTAACTCATGACAGAAACAGAACAAGGACTCCAATCAGAAGTAAAAGCTGAGTGGAAGGAGAAGTATAATTGAAGTTGTACAAAGCAATGTTTTGGTAGCTGTTGGAAGTCAACAAATCCACTCCACATGGAATTAAGGATGTTATTGTCTCATACAGTAGGTTTCTGCCCTTTTTTTGGATTTGAATATAAAATCTTTTGGGCTGCTTTCCTCCTTCACAAACATAAAAAATATGAATGGTCATATAAGTCAAAACAGAAAGTCCCTGTTAAGCAATGACAGTGATTGAATGCATGGGGAGAAGTATGAATACTTCTCACAAATATTTTTCCAATCTTCTAGTAATTCCAGTTTATGGACTTCTAGAGCTGCACACTCTTCCTGTGCATTTAGTAATTCTTGTTGGATTTAACTTTCATGGACTTATTCCAGATCCATATAAATATTCAACATGCATAACTTCCTTTGATGTGGAGTTCCACAGGTCTGTCACTCACAAACCTTCTGTTTCCTTGTTTTGAACCTAATACCAACACTTTGTGGCTTTTGTTCTTTTTGCAGGAGAAAGAGTCAACAGTTTATCCCTACCCACCAGTCCATGTCACTCAGTTTCATAAACCACTATTTATTGTTGCTTTTCCAGCCTGAGAACAACTCACTGACCTAGTTGTTCTCACATGGAGCCTGTTTGACACACACCTCCCCAGCTCTTCTCTCAGCATGATTCTGCTAAATACTTTCTAAGGTAGTGAAGCTGGAACTGCTCACAGTATTCGGGTTGCCAGTGAATCACAGATGCATACAGTGATATAATGATGTTCTCTGTTTTGCTGTCGTTTCTCTTCCTAATAATGTTAGCTCAGGTGGTTAAAACTTGATGCTAATAACGCCAAGGTCATGGGTTCAATCCACTGTATGGGCCATTCACTTAAGAGTTGGATGTGAGGATCCTTGTGCGTCCCTTCCAACTCAGAATATTCTGTGATTCTGGTAGAATTGTGTGTTTTACTGCTAGTGGGTATTGATAGGTGCAACCATTCATGCAGGAACCCATAACTTCTTCCTTCTTTGTTCAAGTCTAACAGACTTGTTCAGCATAAAAAAGGAAAACACTAATAGCTTGGGATTTCACCTTTTTATTCCTTTTTTTTTTTTTCTTTTTCCCTCTTATCCACACTCTGAAGACTTATCAGAGGAAAGAATTGAGGTCTTACATTAGATGTGTCTGAGGCCTGTATGGATTCATTTAGTAGCCATTTTATATAATGTAAATAACTGATTTGGTAAAAAATCCTGTCTCATAGAAGTAGTAAATGGTATCTTTACAATTAAATTTTCCTCTCTTCTCTAGGAACATATTTTAATAATGTCCCAGTTACAAAATTATTAATGGGACCTGTAATGTAATGTAATGGCCAGTCTTCGCGAATGAAGATCTGGGGAAGGTCTTTACACCTTCGAGCCTGCGCATTGGATTTTTTAGGTGAGACACAGTGTGCGCGGAACTGAGCCC
>JAWMRA010000130.1:48160771-48187518 GCA_035584735.1 Pseudotriccus pelzelni
ACAGGGCTAACGAGCTCCACCTGCCCGGGGAGTGTCCCTGGCTGGGATCGAACCCTTGGCCTCGGCGGTGAAGGTCCCGCAATCTAACCACTAGGCCACCAGGGGCTCCCTATGGGACCTGTAAATGTAAGTAATTAAGCTTAAAGCTTATTGAATTAATCCTTAATGTGATTGATTTTTGCATTTGAAAAAATTATAGAATAATGAACTAATTATTATCATGTATTTGTCATATTCATCAGTTTAGTTTGAGTAATGTAGGGTAACATAGCTGATTCTATAGTCTATAGTTCTATAGTCCAGAGTTGTGTAGTCTTTTCTATCTTATCCTACTTAATCTCACTTAATGCTAGGATTTTTTCAAAAAGTGTTCACCAGAAAGTTTAAAAAATTTTAAGTATCATCCTGCTTCATAAAAAAAGCTGAAAATGAAAATGTAAGCTTATGAAAACTGGTAATATTTCACTTTTCCCTGCATCTATTTTCCTTTTCAGAAAAGATGGAAAAATGTAGGTTTCAAAAGCCTGGGAGTTTATTTTACGGAAAAGTTTTGAACTTTTTGTAGAAATTCTCACATTTATTCATCAACTCTGTTCATCTTTTTCGCATTCACCAGCTTCAATTCTCATTTCAGTTTTTGAGGATTAGATCTCATCCAAACTCTTTTCCCCATAGATTATTAACGTCCTGTGTACCTGTCAGTCAAAGAAAGTAAGGTTACATTCACATTCTGTTCTAAAGCCTTGAAGTGCAACAATTTGCTTTTTTCTTATGTTAATCCATCTCTGACAGCCTTCTCCAGTGTCGTCCCTCAGTGACGGACTGACCATCATTGTAATGGGATGGAATGTTGGAGTGACAGCCTTGATGCAGTGAAGTGCTGCTCAGTGGCACCCAAAACACGGGTGTGTTATTGACACCTTTCTAGCTACCAATACAAAGCACAGCACTGCGAGGAAGATTCCCCCACCCCAGCCTGATTCAATACAAATATGTAGTTTGTAATCCTGAATAAAGAGAGGCCATGGAGCATTATGGAATTAATTCCCTCCTTACCTGATTGAAAAGTTATTATGTCATCTGATCACCAGATATTCTATTACAGGAAACTTGTTAGCACTGTTGGGACACCTCTTGTGGTCAATTGTTGCAGTCACTCTGAAAATTTTTAAGCTTTTCTGCTCTGAATTTTATTTTACCATCAAGTAATAGCTTCAAAATTTGCTGTCTGTTTTACCCTAACAGATTCTGGTCAGCCCACTTTATGACTGGCTATGGTTGTTAGATTTTGCTACAGTGTCTGCTAGGTGAGATTTGCAAAGTTTCTATACTGTAAGGCATCACTGGATATCCTCTTCTCTTTTACAATTACATTCAAGACAAAACAGATAACTCTTATTTAATCAGCAAAAAGGTTATCCCATTAAGCAGTGATGGTTATATGCCTATTGAAGCAAAATCAAGTAAAAGGCCTTTTACAAATATAGGTCATCAGTGGTTACCTTTCCTAACTACAAATCTTGTTAGGAAATAAATTAGTTTGAAATGAGCTTGTTTCCAAAAGCCCATGTTGATTGGATTCATCGATTCAGTTATTTATTATTTGAGCCCATCATTTGCTAGCATCAGTCTCATGGGGATGGGCCAATAATTACTCAGAGCATCTCATTTAGCCTCTTCAGCATATTTATTAGTTTTGATCTTCCCAAACTTTCCTGTTTTTTCATAACTCAACAACGTAGAAAGTTTTTAACCAGTCCTTCTAAAACTGTTAGATGCAGAATTTAAAAATGGTGATTTGATCATTTCTAATTATATGTTTCAGTCCTTTTGTTTTATTGATCCTTTGTTTTTTCATCTGATAGGAGCACATTCACCCCACTAATTTAACTGGTATTGTTACACATTGTTAAAACCTTTTAATATCTAGCAACTCAGCTCATGAGGGCTCCATCAAGATCTTCATACTTCTTCCCTACTTAAGAGGGAATCTAGATTATTGAGTTGAAATATATGGAAAAGTATTTGTTCCTTTTTTTCTTCTTTCCTTGAAGATTCATACCCTTTTCTGCTCATTGTTGTTAGCTCTTGTGAAATGCTGACCCTGATATTGACAGGTTGTGGGCTTTTTTTCCTTCATGTGCATCTGTTCAAAGATCAAATTTAGAGTCTTATAAATAGCACTAAGCTCATCCGTGTTGAAGCAAGAGGATATTTTAGGTCTTCTCCAACATGTAAATTCAACAGACTGGAGTTTTCAGCAAATATCTTAAAAAGTAAGTAACCTTAACTCCAAATTATTTTCAAAAATAAATTTATCTTTCCTGAACTCTGTTATACAGCTTATAGCATACCTGGGCAAGGAATTATTTCATTCCTTATAGTGACAGCAAAGAACATTAAAGACTTACTTGAACTGAACTATTGAGGTAGAGCTACCAACTAAAGTTTCTTAAAATATATTCCATGTGAAATCTTCATTGAACAAATGCCTGAGTGGTGTGCAATTCCAAATAAAGCCACAGTTAATAGGTTGGTACAATTAATTTCTATTAATTCATATTTAAAATGTAAAAATTTATCTTCTAATTTGAAAAACCTGCACAATAGATCAGCAGTTAAGAAAATACTGTAAGAATACTTTCTAGTTTGAACTCCAGGTAAAAGAAGGAATAGGGTCCCCACAGATTAGCCTGATAATGGGAAAAAAATGCAGAACTCTAATATGCAGCATTTTAAGATCCCTGATGAAAAACTAATCTTTATAATTTTTATCTACAAAGAGATCTGCAAAGATCTTTCCCATAAGCAGCATGTTCTTGATAAATATTGAGATAACTGTAAGAATAACTGTGAGGTCAAAAGCGTATTTTGCCAGTGGCATTTAGAAAGCTGGAAATGAGGACAAAAAATAAGAAAACGGGAAATGTTAGGAGAGAGAAACATCTCACATGAAAATTTAAGTCAACTGGATATTGATATGGTTATCAGTCAGGTTATGTAACTTCTCTGTGTGTTTTAAGGGTTTAACCACCTAAGTGCTAGCCAAGCAGTGAAACACACGCACATATCTATGCATGGCACAGGCAAATCCCGTTCAGACCATTCCCTAAATCACTGAAGAACTTTAGCTGGGAGGAGAGAGGCTCAAGGGGATCTCACTAATGAGTATAACCACCTGATATGGGGAGTAAAAATGACAAAGCCATGCTTTTCCAAACCTGATTGGAAATGTTGCCAAGTGGCCTGCTCTTGGTGACCCTGCTTTGGACCAGTGGACCAGTGCCTGGTCCAAGCCCAGAGGTGCTCTCCAGCCTCAGCCCCTCTGGGGCTGGGAGTCTCCCTGAGAGGATTCACTGCTCTGAGCACAGGTGTAATGTCTTTGCTACCAGTGGCTCAGCATAAAGGTAACACTGAGGTGAAACAGGGTTGGTCCTTAGTCTTGTGGGTTTGAAGGTAGACCTGCCAATTTTGAAGCTATTTTGTGTATTTATAGCCAGACAGGTTAATAGCTTAAGAAGCACCTGGATCAAATATGAGTTAATAAAATATCTTTGCAGTTTGAAACAATAATAGCAAAAGGTACAGGATGTGTTACAGGAACAATGTGCTTAATTTTTTATGTTGCTTATATATGATCCAGACAACCAGTCCTGCTACACACAGGATACATGAAATGGCCCTGTGTATGCAAAATTCAAATAGTTATAAAAAGTTAGTCAGAATGCAGAAGGGAAAATGGACAAGTTGTTCCTTTCTTAGTCTAATCTGTCTATAGCTACAGAGCTGAACTATCGATCAGTAGGAAAGATACGTTTTAACATGTTTTCTTTCCTCAAGAAATCATCCAATCATCAATCCAATTCAATCACCCAGTATGCTGTCCTATATAAGGCATGTCTCTAGCCAGTGAGAATGTTTCTCTGGTAGTACTGATGTGCTACAGTGTCCTTGAACAGAAATCACAAACTCTGTGAACATATTTTTGGTTTTCTATTGTTTTATGAGAGTCATATATAATATTTTAAGAATTAATAGTTGTAAATAGTAATTGAATTTGAAATCCAAAATACTTCTTAAAAACATTAATTTCTAAGCATTCAGATATGGCCACAAATTTTTTTAATTGAAAGTAGAAAAATTAACTTTGTTTAAAACAATACTTTACTTGATACGTATATATATATTCTTTCAAAATTCCTTACATTATTTTTGGTAACAATAACAAGAGAAGATGTCTTATATACCACTTTACAGTTAATATATTGTAATTTACAGTACCATCAGATTAATTCCTCTTGTTACAGCAAAAGAAAGTAAAGTGTCTTTTTTTGTCTCTTCCACATTATCACGAGCTTCTACAGAAAGATTCTCTTGAGTTTGTGGCTTTAAGGTTTGCTGTTTTAATTTAAGACAGTTCAATGTAAAGATTTGTTGCAAAGGCAATTTATTGATATGTACAATCATTTTTCAACCAGAATGTCAAATTTTGAGCAGTTTCACTTCGACTTTTACCAGTCCAATTACACCATAGATGACCAGGAAGAAGACTGCAACAGCTATGGGTCTAATGGAAACCTCTTTGGAAGCACAAAGTAAGTATAGGTGTTGTTGCACCTTCCCTCTTCAGCAGCTGGCTGTTCCAGGGCTGGCTTTGGGGCTTGCAGGAGCTGGAAAGGACTTCAAGTGATCATCTAGACTTTCCCAAGAGAAGAATACTTTTTACTGAACATTTCTTTTTAAAGAATTAGTTTTTGTGCTACTTTTAGAAGAACTGATGTTACAGGTTGCTCACCTAATGGGAGTATAACTGAGTTTCATATTATTAATGTGAAATTTAGAGCACATATTCAAAGAAGTTCTTTAGGATCCTTCTCAAATTCAAGAAAAAAAATCTAAATATACTTCTCTTTCATTAGCAGTATGGACATATCTGAGGAGTGACACCAGGCTGCTGGGTGGAAAAGTCAGGACTACCTGAATTCGTGGGTGCCCTCACAGCTCCTAAATTCCCTTTCCCTCACCCTCAGCCTGTGGGGGCCTGCACTGTGCCATTGCCTGAGCTGGGTGGGCACAGAGTTGGTGTGATGGGCTGAAGAGTTCTGGCAGGCTGGCAAGGAGCTCTGCCTGGTTGCAGAGAGAGTTGTAGTGAAGGAAAGCAAAGCCATGGTCAGCAGCTCAGCTCTCACTAACCACAGCAGGTAATGTGCCCAGAAAATGTGCAGGTTCCCCAAATTAAAAATAGGTGAAAAATAGATGCTACATAGTGAGTAACTAAGATGTTTCGCATTGCAGTTACCTGTTTTGCTTAGTTTACTTCTTGTCCTAGGAGCCAATCAGGAGAGCAACCTCCAGCCAGAGCTTTTGCCCCATCGGACATGCTTCTGTCCTCGAAGAGTTACACAGGCCAGATTTTGCAGCCAACACACAGTCCCGATACTCTTTCTCATCTTGATTATGCTGATGGATTTGATGAGGAACCTCCTTTGCTAGAAGGTAAAAAATAAATCCATGGAAAACGTGCATGATTCTTGGGGGTGTATCTACTTTTCTTTGCCAGCTAGTGGCCATCACTGGAGAAACTGCAGCAGAGCTGCCAAGCCAGGCTGTGTGAGCTTCAGCCAACAGCTGCTGGCCCCCAAACCTACATTTTCTTCTTCGAATTCACCATGGATTCATTCAACCTGATGGCATATAGAGCTTATACTTTACCACCACTAGGTGGCAGCATAACAATAAGTTTTGCATTCACATTTCCAAATCTTTTTTCCCACTCTATGTTTATCCTGCATAGATATTAGAAAATCTGTAATTAATAAAAACTGATAATCATCCTTTTTGCATATCTAGTAATAAATGTAATAGTTTGAAGATGCTAAGTAGCTTGTTTCAGAGGGAAACAAATTGAGAAAGCTGCTTTCAGCTTCAATTAGTTAATCATTTAACTATACAAACAATGTCATCCTTTATGACAATTGAACCATTCTAATGCTAGTGGCTGATTTTGTAGTTTGCAAAAGACTTGTGCTGCATTTAAAAATAGAATTGGAGAATCTGTCTGTGATTATTTCAGCATAATGTGAAAGAAGCATATTCAGCCTGCTGCTTTCACATACTGGAAGGCAAGTAGAGTTTTTACTACTTAAAAGGTACTACTACTGCCTTAAAGCCAGAAAGATCACTCTGATACAGGTAACTAGATCCCTCTCTCTAAGACCTCCAAGCATTTATCTTCCTATGCAGCTCACCCTGTGAAAAAGATGCTGCAGTATGACTGCTTGTGATCCCCAAGGCTTCAGAGATTTTGCTACCTATGTACACATAGGTCTGACCAAAAGCACACATTTTAATACAGAATAGCTTTATTTAAGTAATGTTTTGGCTGAGCTCAAGGTGATGGAGAGGTGGAACAAGATAGAGACCTGGCTTTTCAAAAAGAACTAACACACTGTCAGTCTTAATGCTGCCAACTCTGGCACCAAGTCCTGAGCCTAACTTTTCCCTTGCTGGAGAATCTCAAGGAAGATGATTACTCTTGCAAGCTGAAGTGTTTTCCAGAAGTTATAGGACAAATCTTTGCCCCAGTAAAGTTTGTGGCAGAATTCCCATCAACTTTAATGGGAAAGAATTTTGTTCTGTTTCCATGGGTCTCAGTATTACTTTTTAAATGAAAAAAAAAGAAAAAGCTTATAAAACACTGTACAAAATATTATTAACTTGCCTTGAAGGGACGAATGTAATTTTTAAGTGCCTCTGGCAGTTTAGAGTTAAGACACATTCCTTGTCAGATCTACCAGAATTAAAAAATATCTCTCTGTCCTTGGTGTTCTTGAGTATCTTAAATTCTGCAGCTGCTGTTAATGAACATATTTTTCAACATCTAAGCTAGTGTGGCATTAGATGTATGTGTTTTAAATATAGGAAAAACAAATATTAACTCAAAAATGCTGAGGGCATTTTTTGGCTCATTGCCTAAAGTTTGATTTAATAAATTATTATTACAATTTAGAATCAGAGCTGACTCTCAAACATACTGGGTATACAGCAGGGACATCATGTTTCTACTACAGAATATGTCATCCTACAATATTATCTTCGTTGGAGCAATTAATTTGTTTGTGGTTTTGAGATATCTAGTGGGTTTCTGTGAAAGGGTTGTTTTCTCGTGAGCAATTAACAGTCCTGAAATTTCTTGTTGCAGAGCTTGGGATCAATTTTGAGCATATATGGCAAAAAACCTTAACAGTTCTAAATCCAATGAAGCCTGCAGATGGCAGCATTATGAATGAGACAGACCTCACCGGACCTATTGTTTTCTGTTTGGCCCTTGGAGCAACATTGCTGCTGGTAGGATGTGGTTGAAATCTTCAGGGATTTCTTTTCCAACAAGATAATGCCTAGGTGATAATGCATATGAGGTTGCAGAAGATGTAGTACTGGCATAAAATGAGTCACGTGCTGCCATTTGTCCTGAGATTATATGTTAAAAGCTCTCCTTCCTTTGAAAGTACCTGCATTAAGTTTCAATGTAATACAGAAGTAACACAGGTGAAATAATGTATTACTTCCAGTGGAAAAAAAAAAGACCATACCATTTTTGGAGTGGGATTTAATATGAACAAAGGACAGATCTGTGCCATGTATAACCTGGAGAAGCTCTGAACACCCAAAGCATAGCAGTATGTGCTAGGTAAGGACCTAATAAGGAGTTTTTAAAGTAGGTAATAAAAAGACATAGCAGACCAGCCCAGTTTTTCTAACGCCCTTGCCACTGTTTTGAAATTATCTTCTTTCTATATTATTTTAGAGACTGCAGAGATATAAAAAAAGATATCGTTATATAGCCAGAATAATTCGAAAAAAATAAATGGAAACAATCTTTTTCTTCAGACTTTCCTTTCTCCTCAAATTTGCAATAATTTTCTATAAATTTTAATAGTCCTTTCTTAGTTTATATTCTTTTTCCTACACTGTCTGCTTAACAAAATATGGTAGCCTGTATTTGACCCTCTGTTTTATGAATATAGCTTGCCTACAGGAGGGAAGTTTAACAGGGATTGTACAGTTCTCTGAATTCATCTGTTTATCGCTGGCAACAGGGAGTTGCCAGTGTTGCTGAAGTACAGCTCTGATTGCCGGCAGTAATTCATCAGACAGGGATAAGGTGGGACCCCTCTGGGAAGGGCTTTACTGCTCTGCAACTGAGGTGAGAGAAATGGGTCTCTAATTCTCCATTTCCTCTGTGATAAATAGTGCTGAATCAGAAGATTCTTGAAAATTCTTACTTCATTGTTAGGGCAGTACCTTGAATGTGCAAATTGCAATATAAATGGCAAGTATTATTATTATTTATGCCCCTATAAAAATAAAAAACTTTTAGAAGGGTGGAAGAGGCAAGAGGAAAGGGAATAAAAGGAAAAGAAGGCAGGAAGCTAGAGAAGGCAGGCTATTTTCCCCATGAAGAAATAAAGATATGAGAGTAGTAAAACGAGAAAGTTGAATTAAGCATAATCAAGAAAATGGAAGGAAAGCTAAGAGAAAGAAATAATGGAAAAAAATGCTTCCTATTGATTTTTCTTCCTAAATAGCCAACAATTCTAATGAATATTGAACTACTATTATTGAAATAAAGTACTTTAATTATCATATTTATTCTGCAATATTTAGCATTTTAAGTATCTTTAGAAAACCAACTTCAGTGCTCCAGTTTTAAGCTAGCAGAAGTCCTCTGATATAATCCAATGTTTTTGTGTCATAACTTCACAGCAGTAAGTGTATGGGTTTTCCATGTGCCATCTTAGAAATTCGGGCTGCTTATTTTATCTCAGATGCATTTGAATACTAAAGTGGCTCTTCAGCTGTGTAAACCATCCTTCTGTACTTAAATAAGTCTCTTCTAATAGCACCAGGAACAGAATTTGGTTGAGAGCTTCTTTCCAGAAATAATGTATAAATTTTATTTAGTTTCAGGTTTTTAACTATGGAAAATTATGCAAAGATATTCTTCAAATGGTAGCAGCTCTTTCAGAGAGAAAGAGAAAAGGGCTGTTAGCCTGGCAGCAGGACTTGATCTTCCTCATGTTAGTGTAACAGGGCAGCCCAACTGTAGGAGGAGAAACAACGGCAGCACAAAAGTTAGCAGAAGGCTGTCTCAGCTGCTTTGCATTTTACATAGTCATTTGTATGAAATCAGACTTCCCCATCCACTTCAGCTAAGGATAGTAGTACCCACTCCAGGCAGATGCAAACAAGCACACAAAGTCTGACTTTCTTCTAACCTTGTTCCTTCCGCAGGACAAATTTAGCTCTTTCCATTCATCAAAGCCTGTCAGACTAATCAAGCCTGATTCTGGTTTTGCTTACATCCCTGTGAACTGGGAGTATTCCTGCGTGTGTGAGTCAATATATTTACATATGTTAAGAAAGACGGCTAAAATTGGAACCAACATGTTCAGCTGCCTATCCCCCCTCCCCCCAGCCCCAGCCCTTGCACCACAAACCAAACGCTTCACCAAGTGGAGATTTCAGCTAGCTGACGGTGCTACTGCTCCCTTCATATCTGGCTCAGGAATTTCTTAATCTTAAATTAAGATGCTAAATAGTGCTGTGTAGAATAATTAAATTCCCTGAAACAAATAGTCTAAAATAAACCTGGTAGTTGTTGCACCTGTTTGAAACAGAACTTTTCTTAGTTGGTCTATAGCAAAGGCTGCCCCAAACCGTTGTGGGTGTTAAACTCACTACAAATCATTAATGACTGAAATTCGAATTGATAATAGTCCCAGGTAGTATTGCTCTCCCAAAATATCTCTAGCTATCATTAAATTTATTTGTAGAAGCAATTTTTCCTGATTATTTTATACCAGTAGTATGCAAATGCCGGCAGAGGATTCTATATCTAAATAGGAAGATTTCTTACCCTGCTAGTTCAGGAATAGATTATTCCTTACGGTGGAAGACAGTGATGGGAAAAGGCCAACACTCAGAATGTTGCAAGGATATAGGCAGCCTGGCTGTACCTGTCTGAAGCTTGAGGACTGGAACCAGAGGAGGGCTCAGCCGTGAGCCAGGTCAGTTTACAAACAGCATAATGTTTTTGATGTAAAGTCAGGTCTTATTGACTCTGTCTGCATTTCATGTAAGTGTGCACTGCTGTCCAACCAGAGCTGGTTAGCTGTCACTAGGCTGCAACATTGGGACTTTTGAGCTGTGTCATCACTAGGCTAGGCCCTCTCCACTGCATTGCTTTATATCTGTCCAGCTCAAATACTGCTGGCATCCAGTGATCAGTTTACACATGCATGGATACAGGAAGAGGGGGCAGAGAAGAACGGTCTTAAAGTTGGTTTCCCCAAAATTGTATTAAAATGTATGGATAAGTAAGATGGTAGATCTTCTTAATCCACCTTAATCATCATGGAAGGGATACTAGCAAATATCACAAATCATGAAAAAATTCAACGTTTCCAACTAATCCATCACAAGAGAATCCAACCATAAGCCACAAACTGATTAGAAAACTGAGACCATCTAATGGTTTTGATTCTCATGTGGTTTATCATATGCAATATATAATATATAGTGTGCAATATATAAATATATGTGTGTCTGTGCACAAACACACCTGTGTTTTAAATGTGTACAGACATGTTGTTATGTGTCAGGAAGATGATGCACAGTGGTCTTTCATTTGAGAAGTTTATTCCTTAGTCCTGAGTTAATAGTTGAGTTCCAGGTAAGAGCTTTCTCCTTCACAGGTGCATGCTATCATTAGGATACAAAGTTCCAAGACAAACCAAACTTTATTTCGGATTTATGAATGTTTTTGCAATGTACAGATGTGAAAATGACAGTATTGCATAGCCAGCAATCAGTATTTAATTTGTTAAAAGCTTGAAGAGAGAGCAAAAAATATTCAACAGTCTTTTGTGACTGTTTGTTTTGGGGACTGAACAATGCACTTATGCCTGGAGGTGATCATTCAAACTGACGGCAGGAGATGAAGGAATTGGTAGTGCTGTGGCCACAGCTGCCTGTTTTACTAGCTTTGTGTATAAATTAGAAAACATCAAACTCTACCAGGCTGGTACCTTTCACAGGCACTAAAGTCACACAAAGGAATAAAACCTGGAAGGAAAAAAAAACATCTGGGATTTTTTTCATTTGTTAGAACAAGAAAAAGAACACAAGGTGACAGTTACTACTCAGGTTTATGTTGAAATGAACACGTTGTATTGATCTAAGCACAGAATGTAGTCAAAGGGAAGAATCGTCACATTCATCCTGAAAACCAGCATATTTTAAGCAAAGTTTTACTAATTTTTTGCCTGCCTGTTTAAAGTTGGAGGTTTGTAATAAAATATAAAGCATATCAAGTAGCCTGAGTCATAATTTACTTAGGACACTTTTTCACAGCCCCATGTACACCTGTTGAAAAGTATTTTCTGAGACTAAAATTAAATTACTAAAATGTACTTTCCGTAATTTCTTCTCAGTTTGTTCCTTCAGTTTGTAACTTCTCAGTTATACCTTCCCAAGTCTCCCAACCAATTCCCGTCCTGTTCAGAGCCCAAAGAGAGAAAGACTGAGAATCAGCCTTGTAATTTTAAATTAACAACAAGCACATTCTTTCAACTGTACCTTGAAATTATTTTTATGCAAAAATCACTGAAAAGTATCAGCTGCTATTTACAACTGAACTGATAGAGGCGAAGTGGAGAGAGAGTGTCAATAACAAGAAGTAACAAACCTAAATCCAATTCTGTCTTCTCTCACTACTTTGTGATCACTTGCTCACTTCTGACACTTCATGTACTCATGTTTATTCCAGGCAGGAAAAGTTCATTTTGGCTACGTGTATGGCCTGAGTGCCATTGGGTGCCTTGTTATGCATGCCCTGCTGAACCTGATGAGTGACTTGGGAGTCTCACATGGCTGTGTTGCAAGTGTCTTGGGCTATTGTCTGCTGCCCATGGTGATCCTGTCATCTTCTGCAGTTGTCTTCTCACTACAGTAAGTACCAGTCTATCACAACAGGAATCCTATGGAGAATAGTAAGTTAGAAGGCTGGTGTTGTGCAGAACATTCTGTAAATGGTTAGGAAGGGAATTCTGGCTTCTGCAACTGTAAAGCAAAACACCATTTTTTGTGTCTGTGCAGGTGGAAACAGACAGAAGTTTTTGAGAGGTGTGGTATACATTCATTTTAATAGGAGTCCTTAATCCACTGCTTCTCACTGGGACTGAGAGTGCTGATTGATTTTTGCAGTAGCCTCAGGTGTGCCTTTTGTTTTACAGAGCCAACAGTGACCAAAGTCAGGTATCAATTTTAAAAGCAACTGCTGAACTTTGGCTTTATATAGCTGTTTCTTTATTTGTTCACAGCAGCAGGCCTCTCATCTTTATGTTTCCTTTCCTTCTGTATAACAACTTCTGTAGGGCAGAATGCAATAATGATGTAAGCCTTAATAATTTGGAGAATTAGAACAAGTGTTTAAGGTGTAGTAGGGTTGTATACTCTGAGGTATAATTGTGATGTAATTGCGAACCTGAAAATAACCACGTACTTTGAAATGCCTCTTATGCAGTGGTGTATGTATCTGTGCACATGTGGAGCATTATTCAGTTATATGTCTACAGATAGAAAACTTTTTGGCAAGCCTCTCTTTCCTCATCATTTGCTAAGTCCTTTGAGATACAGACTGTGTTTACCTCCCTGTTCACATATGGCAAAGTACAAGAAAGTTCAAAATCTTGCCTGAAGGCTTTGACCAGTACTTTTACCCGTTTTTAACATGTTATTAATGGTGGCTTTCCTTCTTAGACTTTGTTCTCTGACATTTTTAACTCTCCAATCTGTAATGTATGGAATTTGGCAGCTGATAAATAAGAAAGTACCCCTGTTTGTTTTCTTTGGAAAAGTAATGTGTGTATATATATATATATATATGTATATATATATATATATATATAATTTTTTAAAGGAAATTAGTTAGCAGAATGAAGATTTTGGGCACAGTTGTTGTTGCATGTTTTTGTGGAGCTATGATGGCTTAACATGATCATATTCCATGTATTAAAGTGTTTCTGAGCTGTCCTTGGTAAGATGAATAGTAGTGATGCTGAAGAAGTCATTTATTCTCTGTTCTCCTACACTTCCCATATTTTCTTGATTAACCTGTTTAATAATCCAGTCTAATAAAATGTGCAGATACATAATCGTAGGACAGATGGGGTGAACTCCAAACCAGCTGTTACACCTGTGCTGGGTACTGCTGTCTGTACAAGGAATTCCCCATCACACACTACACATTTGTAAAATACTGCAAATTTACAGCCAGTACATACTTTGAAAATCTATAAATGCTGTATTGTGATAGCCTTTAAAAAATTAAACTTTTATTTCTAAAATGGGTTGATAAGTACTTATCGATAGGATTCTGCAGTCCTTTCTCATTTGCTGTAAGAAACTGCTTGAACACAGCAAATACCGAGGTTAACTATTGCAAACGTGCTATTAAAATTAAGTGGCCATTTTTAAATGCAACATACACTTCACTATTTTTAATTTTAAAACTTATTTAAAATGGCAAAGAAAAGACAGCAATACATTCATGGGGTTTTTTTAGTATTTGTAAAAAATGTTATTTCTATTTCAAAGTGTAAAGAACTTACATCAATTTTTTTTTCTCACAGAAAATATACCAAAGAAAATGCACTCATCTATTGCAAACACGTAGCAATAAAATCTGAATTTTCAGGATTAGCTATTTCATTGTAACAAATAAACAATATATGGAACATTTTGGGTGCTAAATAGCACCAAAGAGAAAACTTGCATGGAACTAGATTTGTTTGTGCTCCATCTATGCTGTTATTATGTGTAAGCCCAAGCTGATTAGGTTGTCTTTCTGAGAGAAACGTCAGCAGACTTTTTCACTGGAAAGTACCCAATAATTCTTTACTGTCAAAGCCCCAGACAGAATGGTCAAGCTATTTCCTTAACTAAACAATGAAGGAAATTAATGTAAGAGTGGAGAAAGAAGTTCTTAGACCCGGCCAATGCAAAGGACTCATCTGCAGGATGTGAGAGGGTGAGTAGTGGAAAGGGTCTGCTCATCTCTGTACCCCTATTTCAATCTCACCGTAGTACAGCCCCGGTCCTCTTGGTCACTGTGAGCATGACATCTGCTTTTTGCACTTCTCCCACGCTAGAGGATTTGACCTCATGGATGTGCCAGATAAAAGCTCTCTGCCAAACCATTCCTTTCAGCAATAACACATTAGATTGAGGTCTTATTTGCAAGTGCACACAGGTATCTCTTAGTTCCAATACGATTTTATGTCACCTTTCCATCCTCCTCTCTGCCGGTCCCAGAACAAACCATAAGAGACCATTGAACTTCAGTCCAAGGCAGACCATCCACAACTCTAAATTGTGCTACCTTGTGATAGTCCCCGAAGGAGTCATTATAGTAGTTGAAAATGGTCATTGCATGGTATGTTGCTGTTGCATCCCATCCCTCTGCCAGCATGGTACCCACTGAAAGAGCCGTCCATACTAGCTCTGAATTTCTGTCTCTCTGTTTAGGTGAGAAACTTAGCATCTCCTTTTGGAAGAAAGGCCAGAAACTTGCTTCACAAAGCTCAGTGTAATTTCCCTGAAAGCCACTGTATGGGTTAAAAGAACACTTAAATTGGTGGTATTAAATCACATGGTCTTTAATGTTTTATTTTTAACATGTTGAAGTTGCAATGAGGTGCTGAGTCACCGTAAAATCAATTCTCTCCTTTCTCCCTCAAAGTCCCAACAGCTGACAACACCAAGGACCTTCTTGGCCTGGAGACTGGATTGCTAAGGACTGAACTATTTCATGTGATATGATTGCATTAAGTAAACTAAGTCAATTGCATAAGGAGAGCTTTACTCGTCATGGTTTAGTTGCAATAATAATATTAGTGGAGATGATTTCTGATAAAAGGACCAACGTAAGTAGATGCAGTCTGTTTCTCCCTTCCGGTTCTGTTCCGGTGATGCTTTGGAAGAGTGGGGCACCAGGAATGCCTTCAGGAACTAGCAGAGGTTCATTCTTTCTCAAAGTCCTTGAAACAGACACAGCGAAAGCGTGTAACGCAGCTGATCTCATTACTTCATGTACTCATGTACTTCAGCAGTATATTATGCACATGATCTCATGCATTTTACAGAAGCAGGCTGCAAATAGACTGCAAATAAAGCATATGTGAAGCATTATTTATTGGTAAGATTTTGTTCCTACAGGGTTTAATAGTGAGCCCTCTGTAGTCTGCAGGAGAATTTCAGTGGACTTTCAAGCACAGTCCCATAATCATCAGTTCTCCAGGCCACCCTGCTCCTGAGAGGTTGCAGAATGTAACTTCAGAAGGGCCCAGCTGTCACCAAGGGGCTGTGTGGAAAGTCACCATTCTTTCAGTGTGCAGAAGGATGCCAGGATGAGCAAAGTATTTTTCCTCCGTGGTTCTTTTCCCATTCCTTACCTTATGCATCCTGTGGTCCCTGTTTTAAAAGGCCAGTCCAGCTTTTTCCTGGAAGACAGTCACCACCTTTCTGCCTATTCAGCTGAGGTGTGAGTCTTTAAGAGCCTCCTCTCAGAGTCCAGAGCACACTTAAAATTTGTGTTGTGTGTTACAAAAATGCTACCCCTCAAGGTCATGAGGATTCCTGATGGAAGAGTGGGTCTGTAGTGGTATTTTAGAACCTAACAACTTCTACAAGCTCATTTTGGCTGAAATAGAATCTTTGCTAACTTTAAGATTACACTCTAGCTGCTGCATCTGCTGGAGTCCCAGAAGATTTATTTCCAAATGCATTGTCCTCTTAGCAATACTTCTGATGATGCTTTTATCCATTCTGATGCTTTTATCCATGCTGAAGAAATTACTATTTTGTTTACAGTTACAATTTTAATTTGTTCTTATGCTTGACTTTCATTATGATAGTCAGTCCTTGGCTCTTCCAGTGACTGTCACCTTATCAACAGCAAGCTGATAGACATGAACTTGAGTTTGGTAAGATTTGATGCTATGCTTGATAATATGTGGACTCTGTCATGTTTCTTTTGTGTTTGTTTTTTTTTTTTCCTCCTAGGGGGATCCCAGGAATTTTGTTAGCTCTCTTTATTATTGGATGGTGCAGTCTGTCAGCCTCCAAAATTTTTACCTCTGCATTGGCTATGGAAGGACAGCAGCTACTGATTGCATATCCGTGCGCTTTACTTTATGGACTTTTTGCACTTCTAACAGTTTTCTGATATGTATTTTCTGGTAGTCTTATTAAAGTCTGTTCATGGTTGTTGGAGGGGCAAGGGGTTATTTATTAGATTCAAATTATTTTTAGTTTGCCTAGAGTTGCATTAAATTCCATTAACAAAATTAGATTCTATGACTTACTGTTTTTTTCCTAATGGCTGAAAATGAAATAAAAAATCAAGTCAACAGGTAGATAGCCTCAATAATAGTGTTTTGACAGTGTTACAGCTTAAGGAAAAAAATTGTGTTGAGAAGGAAGTGAAAATGAAAAAATATGAAATAAATTATAATTAAATGAAAAAAAATCTGAGTGTTTATAATATAATACATGTGCTAGAGAGTAACTGGAATGCAATTATGTAAATATTTAATGTCCATAGTAAATCAAGCAAAAATCATATTTATTTGCTTCAAAAAAAGCAGTTGCCATCTTATATAATTACTAATTAATATCCAGAATTTATATGTGTGGGTCTCTTTTTTTTTAATAACAGAAGACTGAGTGGCCATGCTTTGTGATATTGAAGAAGTGCCCAAGAACAGGTTAATACAACAGAGGGAGGAAAATGGGAATGTTGTCCTGTGTTTTTTTTCTTAAGAGGTGTTGCTGTCCAAAACACCATTGTACTGTTTGTAATGCACAGTAATGTTATATTTTAAAATTGCCGCTAAACCACTGCCTGCTGTGCAGAAAACCACGCAAAGTACAGAGAACTCCTAAGAAGTCCCTGAAAGGCACAACTGTATTTGAGCAAAGTACAAACCTCCATAATTTTACTGCCCCCCAAAAATCTATTTAGTTTTACAGAAACCAAACATTTTTATAATGGCAATGAAGCACAGAATGCACACGATGAAGTTTCAAAATATAATATTAGAAGTATCAAGCCATCAAGAGGAATTGGAGATGTGTGTGCAGTCACAACAAGGACAAAATCAAGTATGCAGTGGTAGAGAAAATGAACGTAGGTGTAGACAGAGCTAGGAAAAACAAATAGCTGAAATAAAGGCAAATGTGAAGGCAATATCTGGCAGCAGATTATTTTGTCAGTGTTTTAGGGTGTCTTTCTTCTTGATGTATATTTCTATGATCTTGATTATCCTCCGATTTATAGATTATTTTGAATGCTTTGGTGCACTGCTTTCAAAATATTTCTTTCTCTAGATAGAGGGCCAGTGATTCTAGGACAGAGGGTTCTGATACTCCAAGCACTTATGCAGAACTTTAGTATGGCAAAACTGCTCAAGAATACATAAAATTAATTGTGTTCCTAATCCTTTTCAAGTCAGAGGTAAATTACATGATCTGTTTGTCCTCAAGCTAGAGACTCTGTTTCTGAATTGAAAGAGCCTCTGGTAAAAATATTTCCCATTGCTGTCATATTTGGTTTTTTTAAGAACTCTAATGCAAACCATTCTGGAATTCATTTTATCCAACTCCAATGGAACTGGTTCAGAGTAGAGGTCATGAGAACTAAACAAAAGATAAGGTATACTCAGCCAATTTCTTAAAAAAATCACAACTCATTTATGGAAAAATTGCTGCATTTATCCATTTCTTTGCTGCAAGGCTACGAAAGCAGGCACAGAGAGGCAAAGTTGGAGGTATGACCCTTCAGCAAATTGTGGCTATAACTAGGCAGGATCTAGCTGCACGTAAGTGGGAAGTGCATGAACTTGGAAGATCAGCAACTGTGAGCATGACAGATTTGGCCCTGCTGTATCAGGGAGTAAATTTGCCAGTAATGAGGCACAGATAAACACATAAAGTGACTCCAGGGTATGGATATAAAAATCAGATGGTTTGATTTACCATACATTAATGGCATTCTGATGTCTCAGTGGGGAAAGATTTGTATGCTTGCACTTGTTGTAGAGTTCAGAAAAGATGGTTTAGAACCAGATCCATTTTTGTCCTACATTTCCTATTACCATTCATACTGACTAAAACAAGTATAAATTGTCTTGATTCTGCAGCACTTTATATTCTTTCTCATCCTGATCTGCATAACACGAATGGCAGAGAAGCCAGTGAATCAAGCCATTAATTTGCTTTTGACTTGTCATAAGTCAAGTTACTTATGGGGAAAATGAAGACCTTGAAATTTTGCCACAACGTTGTAAAATTACAAAGCAAAGGTAGCCTAATTATAGTTTTATGTTTACTCTCTCAGAATTTGTAACTTTTTCCTTTGATTCACTGAGACGCATCTTCATAGTTTTGAATGCTAACTTCTTAACTCCAGTAAATTCCCTTGCTTTACTTTGGATAGCTGTGCTGATTTCCTTGTACCTGTTCCCAAGGGATTTCCAGTGAGTGGTACATGCTGATGCTGTGCTCTCAGTATGGTGTCCTTCAGGGGTCTCTATGCTGACTGATAGGGTTTAATTCTCTTAGGAGTCCTTCTTCTGCGTCTTTGAAATAAGGTCCCTCATTTTAACCTAGCTCTTCTTTCTGAAGGTCAGCACAGCCATGGTGATGCTTTTGATCCTGTTATTTCTGTGTGTGCTTCCTGAATCTAAAAATATTATGGTCACTATCACAAACTGGTACTTCATCAAAAATAAATGTTTTAAAGAGATATTAGGTCAAAATAATGTGTATATTTGGTAATAAACTCTTGTTCTGACTCTCTGGACAAGCTTTTCCCACACCATCTATCTTTCCTGTATTTTCTCTTACCTGAACCATTATATTTTACTTCCCCACATCATTCCATAGAAGTTTAAATACAAGCCTGGCAAACTGTTACTTTCAGCTTACCAAAGAGAAGATTATAAAATAGTAGTGGGTCACATACTGATTTTTAAGTCATGCTTTCTGCCCCAAAGAGTTAAAAAAATTCACAAGGTTTCCAATCTGTCTTTGGTTTCTTGTTCGTTGTAGCATGCACCTGAAAGTTCAGTTCTGAATGTGCATTCACACGCAAAAATGGGCACTTACTTAGATCCTTTCTGTTAATTCAAATGGTGATATCAGTGTTGGACACAGGCAGTATGGCAGAGGTGTAGGAGACAAAGTGTTTGCCTATCTTCCACTGCACTTCTCGTGTGCCAGACATATTCAAGGTCACCCTCAGAAAGAAGCTTGCAGAATTCTGGTGTAAGATAAACATTTTGCTATTCTGTTGTAATTAAATGCAGGAAGGTATAAAGTGAACATATTCTGAATGAAGGGAGACCATAGCATGTGACTGAGTACGGAAAGACAATAAAATTGCTATATCTGACTAGTAGCTGCTGACAAAACATCAGGTTACTTCCAGAGACCTGGTCTCCTTGGCAAGTCAGGAGCCACTTCTGTAGTACCAAGGTTCCACTATTTATCAAAAATCATCTTGTCACATCATCTCTGATAGGTTAACTTGGTAAGCTGAAAGCAGACTGAAAGCTGCTGACACATTGAATTGGACACATGCTGTGTTTCCTGGTGAAGAAGCATTATCAAAGGGTAATATTTTTGTGCTTTTCTTAGCTTAGAAGCCACAGAAGTTTTATATACAAAATAGTGACCTCATTTCATGACTATGTTGTTTATGTCATTTGAGAATGAGACATGACAGCTCTGTGTCTTGCCTTAGACCTCTCTTGCCACCATGTTTTTTTCAGCTCCTTGCTAAACTGCCATCTTCACATGTTGGCATTTTCTGTTAACTGAATTATCTTAAGGGAATTTTAGAGTAATGTTGAATTACTCATCTTTATTTCTATCAATAATAAGTATAAAAGAAGGAAGAATTCAAGAAATTTTAATCTGTTTTAAGTTTCCTTTTTACTTTTCCCTTACTGTCAAGAGCATATTTTGTGGTCATCCTGTTGTGGGTTTTTTCATGCCTGGTAGCTAAGAATATGCATATGTATGATAGACCTATACATATGTGGAAAAAAAAACATATATATGATAAGTTGCAAGACACTGGAGCTCCAAAAAGTTTATGCCATTTTTGAGGGCATAATAATCAGCAATTTGTTGACTCAACCTGGGAGATGATGCATATACTTTCAAAAAGATCAGCAATTGCAGCATCTGATAAGCCCTATGGAAGATCACTGGATGTAATGACAAAGCCCACAGTGAAATGATGCATTTACTGGTTAATGTATTTTCTGTCAGATAAAAAAAGGCTTCTGGTTCAGCAAGTAATGGGTTACTACAGCATAATGGCTACAAAAATCAACTGCATAATTAATGTCAACCTGCCTAGATCATTGTAATAAGAAATTGATCTCTACCTGTGATGACATTACTAATGGATGTGCTCCTTTTTAAATTCTTCTCTGTCAAAATTTGCCTATCACTGATTTCATGTTCAGTTAGCCTCTTGCCTGTTATTCTAAGCAAACTGCAATGGCGCTATGAGAAGTACCAATTTTGTAGCTGTAGGCCATGACTTTGCTTAACCAATCTCACCTCCTCAACGTTCCTAATAGTGCATTCTTAGGAGAGGTCAAAGCACACACAGCAACTGTGTTTTAGTTTTTTGCCAAGTGATTTTGAAAGAATAACATCTGTGACAATGATAATATGTTTGCCGTGATTACCAAGCACATTTATTAGACTTATGGTCCCTTCATTAGCTTGAAACTGCCCAGTGACCTTGGTGCTGCATCACTGAACTAGACAAATGATGAGATTCACAGAGATCTGCATACAGTTGCATAATAAAGATCCTGGCCAACATGTACCCTCTGCCACGGTAGCATTTTAATTATGATTGCAAAAAAGAAAAAATCATTACCCTTCTTTTGCCATGACATTAGGTGAAGGGATAATGGGTGAAAAGAGGTCACAGAAACACCAAACACTCATAGTTGTGAATATAACAGATCACATGGAAAGCCACTGCTTTGCAGAGAGCAAGGGGTAGATTTTCAAAAGCGCAAAGGTCAGTCCTATCAAAAGTCACTGAGATCTGAGCTCAGTTGTGTCCTTTGGTGATTTTCTGACAGCCTCTTGACAAGCACTCCTAAGCAATCAAAGTGCAAAAAGCCACCAGACTACCACAGGCAGTCTCCCAGAAGACTGGTGACCCACATATAATTCTGGGTAGAGGCAGCTGTAGCAATCAAGCATAAGAAGCTCTCTCAATGTGTGGTTGCAAAATGTAATCCCTGGCTACAACTTTATTGCTTCATTTTTTTCCAGTTTGTTTAACCCTCATCTCTGGACATGGAGTGGCCACAGTTTGTCTAGCTCAAGCACTGGCAGCTTGTTGTCTGAGCTCTAAATGCGTGATACAGAGTTTTACTGCGCTCTAGTTTTGGTCTTCAGCTTAGCAGATTGTTGGTTGCTCTCAATTCTGACCCTTAACACCTCTTTTCACTCTGCTGATTATCCAAAATTCTTCTTGTTCCTAATATTTTATTTCCTGGTTTCTGGTTCTAAATTCATGAGTTTAGTCATAATACCATTTAACAGTCTGAACCCTTGTTGTATTCTTTTGATACTCCACCTACCTTCTAGAAAAGGCAGCACACAGAGAAAGAGGGAGTGCTAGTGAACAGTGTGAAAATATTTTGGAAATAAAATCCTATCAGCACTTGGCCATCATTAGTCCTTTTCATTTACACCTGACTGTGCAGTTAGGATTATGTGTCACCAGTAGTGTTGAGAGAGAAACTTCTAATATGATTTCTGAGTAAAAGGTAGTAGTTTTAATGCAAATACCTCGTTGACACCTGAAATATGATCAAGGCCTTAGAGGTGATACCACTGCACGTCTCAGTGAAAAGACTCCAGAAACAAAATACCCTAATGTTTAAAGAGGTATAAAGTGAGCACCAGATTTTATCTCTCCATTGTAGAACAATGTGACAGTCATGCATTACTGTTCCATTGCTCTTCTGAATTGCAAACTGAATGGAGGAAGAGCATTGTTGATGCACTGCAGAATGTGAAACAGTTTAAGCAGTTATTCCTTGTGAAAAGTAGTAATGACACTTGGCTCTTCAGAAGAAGTAGGCGTGATAATGTGATCCACTTTAAAGTGCACTTGTGCATTTTGCTTGGTGAGTCAATTTGCTGGAGGAAGATGATACTAAGTGACACTAATAACCACAAAAAGGATGAGTGCAGCATAAATTTGCTTATATTTCAGACATTGTGCACATGGTGCATAGAGATCTGCAGAGTGTTGCAGAGTAGCAGCACTGCGATATATCTCACCTGCATAATGAGTACTGCTGAATAACTGTTGGCACTGCATAGGAAACCCTTTGACTGAGATATGAGCACACCTAATGCTTCCTGCCTTATAAAGAGGACCACTTGTCAAAAGAGAAAATCACCTTGGAGATGTGAATTTCTGAGGGCAGAAGTGATGTGTTTAATGGAGCACTTTGCAATTTGCTTCACCACCATCCCTGCCTATATACTTACATTCTCTCTTTCCAGCACACCAGTCTGATTATTGCTTGGGTCCTGCTGCAAAGGAGAAGGCTCAGATCAGTTGCTAAGGTTAGCGGCTAAGAATACCCTGAAGTGCAGTAAGAATCTCCACATAAGTGTCCACTGGACCCACAACCTTTGTTCGGTGAATAATGTAGAGATGTTTTTGCTAAGATAAATCGTGTCTCTCTCCCAGCTGCTCTTGGCCAGAAGATGTATGTATGGCTGTTCAGCTCCTAGGCTATGGCTGTGGCTTACTGAAGAGCTATGGTCCCCATGTGACCACAGTTCTTACAGGTCCTTTGTCTGGTTTCACCAGATGAAATATTACGTGTGGTACATGATCAAGCAGAATGAAAGACGTTTTCCTGTCTCAGGCTAATTAAAACTTTCTAACTGTTATAGCAGCTGAATAATCATGGATTCATGAAAAAATCACTGTAGGAAAAGGAGAGAGTGCAAAATAAACTGCTAGAGGATCTATACAGAGTATAGTTCCAGATTTTACATCCTTACTGCTCATTGCTGGAAACTCCAAGGCCAAAACAAAAGAATCACTCTATACATGCCTGGTTCCTCATGTTTTTTGCTTAAAAATACACTTCTAACCATTATCAGAAGAGGGACACAGAGCTAGATGAGGCTTTGGTCTGACAAAAGACCATAATTCTTATGCTTATAATTATTATCCTCATCCTCATGATTATTATGCAGTGCCTCATGGCTAATCAAGAATGATACCTAGGCAATGTACAAGCAGGGAATAGTGTCTCTTTCCCGAAGCAGCTTATGCTGGTGAAATATGACTGCTGTAGCAGCACACAATTTTATTAAAAATATCATTGCATTAAAACACTGCAAAGCTTTCCCTCTGTATAGCCTGAGTAGTTCACCACAGAAGGCACTTTGCTCTGTAATCACTGCAGTATGGTACTAATGATCTTGTTGGGCTTTGTGTACTTTATTGCATAGTTTGTGTACTTGGGCACTTGAATGTTTTCTAGCTGTGCCAGTGGTATTTGCATTCTGATTGCTTAACAAAACAATGCTGCACATTTAAGGAAAGTAGAAATGCAAATACAATACATGGCAACGATAATAATATCCTTGGTGCCTACAAATCCCTATGCATGCAGTGTCCTGCATTCAGATGTGAATGAACCAGGCAATGTGAAGCTAAAGGCATCAGTTGGTGCATAAATTGTTTACAAGTGTTTACCAAATTTTTTCAAGCAGCTTAAGTAGTTAAGGGGATAAGATTTTTTCTGTTAAAAAAAGGAATTGTGGCTAATACACTGGATTGAGACTTGGTCCACATGGGTTCCACTCAGGCACTTTTCTGGATTTCCTATCAGAGACCCTGGGCAATAATTTGGGCTTTGAATCTTAAAGGGGCTTAGTGACATATCCCATATCACTTTTGATGCAGGTGTCTTTCAGCATCTGGCCCTAAGACTTCTCAGTGACTATAATGATACATTCACAATTCATAAAGATTCTATGAGGAGAGCTTAGGTCCTTAAAAACTACCAGGCACTCAGATGATGGAGCCTAAAGGCAAGTCACAAAATAGTCCTTTCCCAAATTAGCAACATTTCTTTTCACTGGAATGCAAGATCCCCATATGCATGTCCCCAGTCTTTAAACCCAGTGGACTTCATATCAGATGGGATGGCCCTAATGACAAATGATGGCATATGTGAATAACATAATCTGGTGGAGCCAGACGGGCAGCCTTCAGCCAGCAAGATACTCTCCTGCTTGCCATGTTCTCCTCCTCTGCCTTTTCCCTGCTTTTTCCCTATCATTGTACAGCTCACTTCTTCCCAGTGATCAAATCTTCCTAGTGTGGGGAGGAGAAAAAATCAAAGATCTCAGGCAGAGTGTCTGTCTCTTCCTTTGATGATCCTCATTAAAACCTCAAGGGAGCAAGTTGAAGAGTGGAAAACATAGATGTCCCAAGGCCACCATGGGCCACAAATGTGACCACTCCCATTCCTTGCTTAGGAGTCTTGATTTTGAAATATGGGAGGCATAAACTACAGCAGGATTGGGAAATAGTTACACCGTTTATTGACATGAGGAATGCATCCTATGTGAGGCAGCTGAGAGCAGTAGAGGTATTTGTGCCGGATCTAAATCCAGTTCAGTAGTTGTGAGTTAACTCAATGAAGGGCTTCATTTTATAAATAGTCTGTAATGTTTTAAATAATCAGATATCTGTATCTCTGTTGTTCAGTCTATTTCTGTAGGTAATAATCAGTCCAGTGAGATGCAGAAATGTTTTTGGAGTAAACTCCACCAATACCTATATCCTGCAGTCCAGTGTGATAAGACAGTGTGCATGATCACCAGTATCTCTTTACAATGGTTAATCCACCACATGCTCTTGATCTTCTGTTTATTACTGACTATTTATAGTAACTACTTTGTCCTTGATAGGGTGTATTCCATTTTAGCAAATAGATTTACAAGTGATTTTTTTTATCACATTTGTTCAAAACAGAGATAAAATTCCATTCCATCTGAATAAAACTTTTGAAGAACTAGAAGATCTGTTGCTGGTTTACCTCAGTATGTCCTAGGATGTGTTTAAGTGGACCAGATTTACAAATAAATCAGTGGTAAATAGCAAATTTGGTGCAGGCATAGGCACAAGTACATAAGATATCCAGAAAGAATCAAATTACAAAGGTGGGCTGTTTCCAGTTTCAGGAGTTCAAAGCTAACTTAAGCTGCTGTGTCTTAGATTTTTAGCTTGGATCACTGAAAAAGCATTGCATAGCTTTGTGTTAGTTAGAAGTATGGAGAAGAGGAAATTGCACTATTCTTTATATTTTTGAATACAAACACAAAGAACTGGGTCAATGCCTTCATCACAGAAATGCTTGTATTATTTTGCTTATCCCTTTTTGAGTGCAGTGGACGTTTTATAAAGTTGCATTCCATTATTAAGGAATTTGAACTGAAATCAAATAGCAAGGAAAAGGAAAAATAAGATTTTCAGTCCGTCCAAATGTTTCTTTCATACTAATTGGTCTGATCCTAGACAAATATTTCTGTATCATCAGAGAAATTAGACTGAACTATTTTCATTATTTTCTTTTAAAATCAGCTATTTTTTAGATTGATTTCTAATAAACATTAAACAGAGAAAATAATTTTCTACCTCATTTGTATACTGCTCCATCCTCCATCCAAGTCAATAGAAATTCTTTCACTAGATTCACTGCCTTTAGAGTAGAGCTTTTATTGTTCACTGTGAAAACTGAGAACATATAAGTTCCTGATAGTGATGGTGGATACCATTTCAGCTGTTCATAAACTGTATATCAAGTGAAGTATAATAGATATCAGCACATATCCCAATATTATTAAAACTTCTGGGAAAGTGCACAGGGAATTTGTCTGTCTTGTCTCTCACTTGCTAGTCAGTCTGGCTGGTGGAGACCAGTCCTTAGGATTTTTCCTACTTGTGATTACTCATGATGCTCTTGTAACCCTGTCATACTGTTCAGACAAAATTAGGCATGCCCAAAGAGATGCTGTGATCGAAATATGTCTGATTTCAATGTATAAAGCAGTCACTTCACTGTCTAATGGATGTAAGAGATGTCTAAGGGCTTCAGTGAGCCTCTAGGCTATGCCAAGGAGACACCCAAAGAGTTTTTGCTGGATGGTCTTTCTCAGTCTCCAGTTGTTGTCCTCCAACTGCTTGTGTTTCCCCTTAGAATGTTTTGTTTCTATATTTTTCCTTATAAATCTGCTACAGGTTCCTCACAGCTCTTTCTGACAACATTGAATTTCCACAACCATCTAAGCCAAAGTTTTGTACCTTGGCTGGTTGGATCTAGACATTGCACTATTCATGTGAAATAACTCTAGGTGGACAACCTAGAGCTGAAAGCACTAGGTGCTGCTAAATGCATAGGAAATGGAGTAATTTTTTTTGCCATTCCCCCTCTTTGTCCTGGTTATGGGACAGGGATAAATTCAAGACCAGCGGTGGGTCCTTTTCCTGAGTTGTAACTCCACGTGTAAGATCCCAGAGAAACAGGACACAGGCACGTGCA
>JAWMRA010000130.1:48192544-48209581 GCA_035584735.1 Pseudotriccus pelzelni
TTCTCTGGGATCTTACACGTGAAGCTACAACTCAGGAAAAGGACCCTCTGTTGGTCTGGAACTGACCCCTGTCCTCAGAACCACGGCATGTAGCTGCGTGGCAGGGCTGGCCATCTGTGTGTATACTCTAACAAGTGCTAGTCTGATGTGTGTGGTGAATCTTGTACATTTTAGATACGTTCCTTACTGCAGTAGAAGATTAATCCCTGTTACATGAACAGAGTTATCATCTCACTGTTGCTTAGCACACCAGGAGTATTGCCTGCTTCATAACAACTTCCAGACATGACATGTTGCTGCACACATCATCAGGAAGTTTCTGATGGACACAAGAAGTATATATCATCACAAGCTGCTGTGATACACTGAAATCAAGTAAAAGTTGTTTTAAGTTGATTTTCCATATGAAGGCAGAGGACTAAATCATATATAGGAAGTCATATTCAAAGACTCTTTGAATTTGTTTCTAAATCTCTTCCAGATTTGCCCAGATTGACAAAAAACCTCTTAGGTAGATTTGGGGAGTTAAAACAACAAACAAACAAACAAACAAAAAAAAAGAAAACCCACATGAGATCTGTGTTGAGTTGCAAATAATCAGTTTCTTGTTTCTTTAAAAACATAACTAAAAATAATAGAAAAATATCAGCAACTGTCTCTGTCCCCATTGAACTTTCTCTGCTTGGGAAATTAACTGCTGCTGGATTTGTCTCCTCATCATTGTATGTTTGCATTCATTCAAGCCTTAAACGCTCTGTCACCCTAAAACATCTTCCCTGAATACTGGAATGCCCTTCAGAAGTCAACCTTGGTGCCTACCTCCATGATAGGACTGCATCTAATTTACGTGGGTCACTGGTAGAATATATATATCTCTATCATAATACATGGATATTTTCCTGTAGCAGATGACTAATGTAAATGGCTTGAATTATTCTGTATGAATACAACTGATTCAGCCCAGATGGGGAATTCTTAAGACTCTTGTCTTCAAGGACAGAGAGCTTCTGAACAGATTGCTTTTGAAAATGGAAATCAATTCATTTTCAAAGGGTTTCTGTTATTTGCCAAAGGAAATTATATCAAACATATCACGTCAACTTTTTACTGTTTGCCACAAAAGGATTGCCTGAAACATCTACTCAGTCATTTCAAGCAAACTTTACCAGTGGTAAAGTTCTCCTGAAGATTACTTATACTGCCTAGTGGTTTGAGCTGTCTCTCTCCTCCTGTAGAAAAGCAGTAGATAATTAGACAAATTATGTCTTAGAAGTGTTTTGTAGAACACAATTTAAAGCGTTTAATATCTGATTAGCAGAGTGAGCGGAGGTGTGTTTAACCAGCTGAAACACAGCAGGCATCTGAATATTGTAATTTACTGGTCCACTGTCTTGTATAATTTTGTCAAGGAAAAGGTACATCAAACATGTGGTTATGATAGTAGGATACATTCTTTTTTGTAGCACAAAAAGTTCCATGCTTCCATTCTTTGTACAATATATAGAGTATGTTAAGATATGTGCTGCTATTTTAAATAACACTGGTTGATGAATCTGCTTGGACTATGTTATGTGAAAAATTTCATAGGGTTTATTAGGCTCATAATTTAGCTTCCAATTTGTTCTCTCTGACCCCCGATACATGTGACTTCAAAGTGACAACTCATATGCTTAAATGATGGCAAAATTTTTTTAAACTGCAGTTTTCTGTGACTATGTTATTCAGGATGAGTGTAGGAATCATAAGAATAACATCATGAATGAATAAAGTGAATGAAAGGAGGAATTAATAAATGTTCAAATAAATGAAAAATCTACAGTGCCTTTCATTATGTGCTCTTGAAGGACAGCTACTTCTATCAATAAAAATTTAAGTACAGACTTAGCCAAAAAGAATAAACCAGTCGGGGTGGGGGTGCAGAATTGTGAATGGTCTTTTGTTGTATCTGATTGGCTCCAATAGAAAAATCTACTGATATTTTAATAGATTGGTGGATGTGATAGATCTCTTGACTGAAACAAAAGTAAGATGAACTTTCCTCTGAAGATGGACTTATGACCAAAGATCCTCAATAGCAGAAAAGGAGCCTAAATGCCCTGATGAACAATATCTGCTTGTTTTGAGGTGAGTTTATGCAGTGGTTTAAACCCAGCCAGCTACCACGTAGCACTTGCTCACTCCTCCACCAGTGCGATAGGCGAGAGAATCAAAAGGATAGAAAAGAGAAAACTTGCGGGTTGACACAAAGACAATTTAATAGGTAAAAAAAAAGCCACACATGCAAGCAAACCAAAACCAGGAATTCATTCACCCCTTCCTCTGGGCAGGTTGGTGTTCAGCCATCTCCAGGAAAATGGGGTCCATCACATGTCAAAATGACTTGGGAAGACAAACACCGTAACTTCAAATATCCCCTTCTTCCTGCCCCAGCTCAATATGCTGAGTAGGAGGCCGTATGCTATGGAGTTTCTCTGCAGTCAGTAGGGGTCAGCTGTCCTGTCTGTGTCCTCTCCCAACTCCTTGTGCAGTCCCAGCCCCCTCGCTGTTAGTATGAGGAGCAGAAAAGGCCTTGATGCTGTACAAGTCCTGCTCAGCAATAACAATAACATCTCTATGTTATCAACCCTGTTTTCATTAAGAACCCAATCACAGTCCCATACCATCTACTGGGGAGAAAATTAACTCTACATGAGCTAAAACCAGAACAGTCTAGTAGATTTATTCCTCAGGACCTGCATCATCTTGAGAAACTGGCTGACTGAAAGCAGCCAACTTGCCTGAAAACTGCTGACCTATTAAAAAAAAATTAACTAAAAACCCTCATTATCTTTTAATCTCAGATTTTCAAACTCTGTATTCAGTATCTATTAGGGAAAATGTCAGTTAAAAATTTTAGAATTAAAATAGTCATTTAAACCAGCAATTGTTGCTATTGTCTATATGACTATAGACCTTAGCTGGACCAGTCTGCGCATTACTTTACTTGCTGAACAGTGATGTTTAATAGGGAAGGGATTCCACTGAGTGGAAGAATGGAATAATGCTATTCTAAGCATCTGAAATTGTTATGCAGTGTTTTTAAACATTACTTAACTTATAAATACAGTTTGGTAAATAACGTATTCATAAAAGTAGAGTTTTATCGATTATTAGTTATGAATTGAAGTACCTGCATTTATGATAGTTCCAGTATTATATATTGTATCACATACTAAACACAGAAAGGGACCATCTAACCCTGCAACATCAAATTACCTTAATTAATGGTAAATAGAACCACAGTTACATAATTCTTTCAGGCACTCAAAACCTCTATCCATCTTTACCTCTACACCATCACTAAAACAGGATACCGAGGGGCATAAGTCATGATGCACTCCTCTGCAACCACCTCTTTTCCATGCTGGTTCTTCCTGCATTGGTAGGGCATGAGATAATGAACTTGCTGCTTCTCACTGGGATCCTCTAAATATCAGATTAATTTCCATGGGAATGATTTTATTTCTCATAGCTTTTTATCATGGGATATATGCGTCTGTATTTATAACAAAATCTAGCCCTTGGTTAGAAAGAGAAATAAGTTCAGAAGAAGGAAGATTCAAGTAGGTATCTCAGATTATAGCTGCATCGTGGACTATAGGAACCTTGCCCAGCCTTTCTGCTGTGAGAGATTGCCTCCAGGATTTCTGACTCCGTGCCAGGATGAGACCTGAGCACATATTCCCTGCCTTTGCACAACTTGATTTCTGCGGCCGGCCAGGAGGGAGCTGCCAAGTGCCCTGCTGTGTACCTGAACTGAACCATCACAGATCTCAATGGCACATCAGGGTTATCTGACCTGGGCTGAATAAACATTTCCCTTCCAGCAAGGAATTTAGGGACATGAATGCCTTCTCCTTATTCTGGAAAGCCTACAAGCATCAAATAGCAGAAATGGTTTTCTGTATAAACATCCTCCAACACTCTGTCAGCTGGCACAGTGTGTAAGGGACGGCTAGGAGTTAAAGGCAAGGAAGGTATTGTGCCATGCAGGGGGGAGAAACTAAGGAATGGTATCTGGTTCATAATAGAAAATTTATAAGATGATTTTGATTGGTTTGATTATGAATTGTAAAAAGATGTGATTAAATGCTTGCGTCTCTGTTTTCTTGACTTAAACAATATGTTTGATTGTTTTTTAGTAGAAAATATATGTTCAATAACCACCTATTTCTTTTGACAAAAACCCCACTTGTCAATACTTCATTACTTTATGGAAAAGTTGAGAAAAAAATCAAGCATGGTGTTTAATAAAAATACAATATTTAATAATTTTTTTTTACAGAAAAACAAACCCAAACAACACTGATCACCTCTGATATTATGTGATTCCTGGTGAGAAGATTAAGTTGTGGGGTTTTTTAAAATACGCATATTTGTACTGATAATATTTGAGCACAGCTCATTTCGTAAAAGCAAACATAGAAATCAATCATTAGAATTCAGTCTCTCTCACCAAAACCCATGTCTGGAAAATTATAATACACTGTAGGATAATTTTGCAGACAGTATGTAATGTACGGAATGTCATTATTGTACAATAACTCTTTATAGGAAAAAACGTAAAGACAAGTAATTCTGTCAGTAGTTCCTGTGTACCTGCCAGATAAAAAAGTCAGGTTCAGAAATATAAAAAATGCCATATATACATAATCATTCATCTTGAAGTTGCAAGAGAAATGGTACAGAGCTACTAGCTTATACTCTTTTGTAGTGGAAATTGATGAAAAGTACATTTAATGTGTAGAGTTAGATTGATTTGCCATTTTAAAAATCTGGAGAGATTTTTTAATTTTTGCAGTAAGTTTATGAACTAAATGACAAGCTGATATAAAAAATAATGCCTAAGGCAGGACCAAATAATTAAAAGTTCAGAGAGAAAACTTGTTTACAAAACATAACTGTTTCTCAATTCAGAATTATTTGCTATCTGTTCCTTCCTCCAGCAAAGAAGTATTGGGTATTGAATCTGGGTGATTTGGGTATATTCAATTGAATATTGAATTGGGTATCGAATTCTGCTCTGTTTCTGTTGCTTTCACAATTATTTCTTAATGCAAAGCTTATGAAAGTACACACTTATCTTGCAGGGGATTAACAAAAAGCATAACAAAAGGGGAAAAGCAGCAATCAGTGTAGCCATTTCATTTTGCTGAGCAGAGCAGAATGGAATTACTCCAAAATCCTATATAATTTGAGATGTGTATCACAAGAGTCACCGTAACTAAAAAGAGGTAATGCTTTGGTATTGTGATGTTCTAACTGTCAGCTTTTACAAAACACCCAGCTGGTTCAGCATACTGCTTCAAGTCATGAATTACTGGTGCTAAAAAATTAACAAATTCATTTTTGGATATTAGCAGAGCAGAACACATACCAAAATTGCTTTTTCCTTTCTCTATTTTCCTTTTTTTTTTTTCCCCTACTGAGGAAATGGCATAGCAGGAACCAATCTAATACTTGTACAGAACAGCATCTATTTTTAGTAAAGCAGTTTTCACTAGATATAATTTGGGCATTCAGAATAGAATATGTGAACCATTGCAAATTTAACTCCTCTGGGTTAGGAAACAAAGCCCATACTGTATTTGAATAAGTGATTTTCTATCTTTAGGGTATGATCTTGATTTTGGTCTGGTTTTGCAAAGTCACGAACTCTAAGTGACTCCTGTATAAGTAAACAAACAGGATATTCATTTATGTACCTTATACAGCAAGAACATACATAGATAAACCAAGTGACCTGAATGAAGACCAATTCACACAACTTCTTTCATTAGGACAGACTGCCTCTAAACAGCTATGCATGGAGGAGGCATCCCAGCAAAGCATAGATGTTTTCATTTGGCATTACGGTATTGTTCCATGTATTCCAGATTTGTTTCTCCCATCCCCAAATATAGTACAAAAAAAAGTACAAAAGAAGTGATTTGTTTGTCCATTGTGGGTTCAGCCTATTAACTTATCTGTTTATTTGCCTGTATACGTAGATTTTTCATATAAAGCCAGTGAAAGTAGTATCTAAGCAACAGACTGAACATTTCAGCTTTGTCCTGAGGACTCTATTCAGCATTTAGAATGGAGCATAAATGTAGGCAAGTTGTAATGGCTATGAGGAGTTTAACCACTATGTTATCTTACCCGAGTTTATGCTAAGCAGCTGTAAGCAGTGTGTTATTTAAATGGTTGCTATTTCCTGCTTGAGGCAGCACTCTCACAGTTGTTACCACTAAAGAAAGTACCCCAGAGATGCTAACCTAAAGAAATGTTAAGAGAAAGATAATACTAGAAGCAAAATAACACAGGAAAAAAAAAATCGAAAAATCAATGCTATGCTTTGTTATAGTCTCCACATCTGGTTGCAGGCACATGTGGGATTTAGCAGGATTTACTTTTCAGATATTCAAAGCAGGCTAATAAGTTTTGAGAGCTTAGGATGTTATTTGAATTATTTTATATATTTCAAGGATCTGCTGTATTTTTTCACCTGTAGATTAGTGTGTTCCTTGGAAGGCTTCTCAGAATTTCTGTTCACTCATGCCCATTCCCCACGAAAACCCAAGGCACTGTGGTCCTCAGTTTGGTTCTCTCACCCTGAATTGTTATGTATGAAAAATAACCACTTCTACTAAGACATCTGTTGTGAGAAAGTTGTTTGGAAGCCCCAATTTGATTTTTTACCAGTTGTGATAAAAAACATTTTGTATGATGTCTTGTAAAGAACTACCAGCACTGATGTGTGAGACTGAGTTTTCTGTTGTTGAATTAAGTTGCCACTGTTTTTGAAGAGAAGAAAAAACCTGCAGCAATCAAGCGAGCAACAATAAAAACTCCCCATTTGTAGATCTCATCTGTTAGAAAAGCCATGCTGATTGTATTGCAACTTTGATAGTGCTTCTGTAATTTTTGATACAAAATGTGGGGACATCAGATGTGAAGTATTTTCCATTTAGAGAAGGACTGGAATATCATATTCAAAACCTGTCCTAAGGCTAAGCCAAAGCTGAAATTTTACAATATTAAAGGTGAGGACATGAACTTGGGGGCTTAAAGAAAGAATTTCTTCTGCAAACAGTGGGCTCTTCTGTTGGAAATGAAAGAGTAGTAGTAATACTTACTTTCCTATTAAATAACTCATTGCATGCCACCAGATAAGATGCCAACTTATTACTGCTATGAAAACAAAATGGAAGACTTATGTATGAGAGGACTCTGAAAGACTTGATGTGATGTGTCTGTCTGTATTAGCAAGCAACTATAATTGATGCCCTGGGAATTTCCATCTGATAAATCCCAAGTCACTATATGGCTCCGGGACACTGGTGGTTCTTTGGACTCTGTTTTAGCCTTTAAGAAACAAATTTTAAATTTCTGCATATACTGTGAAGTATTTTGTAGTTGTGTGATGACAGAGCAGTACAGATGTACATATAAACTTCTGCACTGAAAGTTTACAACAAAGTTTTTTCCTAAGTTTTCTGAGATAAAAAGAATTAACAAAATTTTCACGGTCACAATGTCACCCTTGTGCATAGGATTACAAAAAATATATTTCTACAAAGCAGAGAGCAGTTAAGGATAGTTAAGTGAAATAAGACTTGACAATTTAATCTCGAATATCTTGGCAAAGGTCCATATTTTTGCTGTTCCTAAAAATGTCTTCGTATATATCGACAAAGCTGGATTGTAGCTATACTCCCCTCTAATAACCAATATTTTTATAGAAAAGGTTTGATTTGGAATTATTGGCCATCCTTGGCTGTTTGTACATTCCCAGATTAATAATGAAAACTCTGTAATGGTTTCAGATATCCGAAAGTAAGCAAGTTACTAGTAATTCTCATTTCATTTGAAATACAGATTGCTATTGTTTTTGTCCTGTGCACCCTTTGAGTCTCTGTTATTATTTTCCATCTATTTGAACAGGAAAAAAAATCACTTAAAAGAGATGTCTTAAAACTGATTATCATAGCAGATAGCCAGAGACTGTGGCCATTATGTTATGAACAAATCACTGAACTGATGCATAATGAAAGTTGATGCATCACAGCAAGAAAGTAGTGGTGAGGGGATGCCCCAATAATCTAGAAAAAAACTGCTTAAGATGCTTGTCTAAAAACTAAAAAAAATAAGTTACTCATGGGGGAAAAAAAAAAAAGGAAAAAATATGGCAAAGAATTTAATTGGTACCAGGCAAGAAAATACCAAGGAATGGAAAAAAAGAAAAAAATAAAAAGGATGACTAAATTTTCTTATCTTTTTGTCTTTCTTTCTGGCAACTATGTGTCAACATAACATTATTTTAGGATTTAAAAAGAATTATTTTCCTTTTTCTTAAACAATAACTTCCAGTTAAAATTCTTTTCTTTTTGGATGTTTGCTATTTTCTCTGCTAATTTTCTATTTGCTTCCTAATGTCTTATTTATTCTCCTGTGCTGTTGCCATATTTCTTTTCTTTTATTCCATTTCAATATTTTCTCCATTGTCCCTCTTCTCCATTTCTTTCCCCTACTCCAATCTTTTTTTTTCTTTTTGGCTGTCCTCCATCAAAACTACTGCAGTATTTTTTTTTCATATTATTCTTGCCAGTAAAATACTATCCTTGACAAAGAGAAAAAATAGGCTGCTGCTCTGGAGGTGGCTGGAAAACTGGCACAATACCAGTGAAAATAATCCTGGCATGGGACAGACTAGACTTTTCCATATATTGAATTCAAGGTTTTTCTAGAAGTACTATTGGGAGAGATTCCAAGATATTAAAATCTGTCATGATGTTTTAATTGTGAAGGGCTTAAGGGACTATGGAGATACTCTGTTCTAAACCACACATTTCACACTCAGAGTTCATTTTGCATTTCATCTTGTTTTAAATTAAATAACAATAAGATGCTTACTTTAACTATTTCAACTCAGCCCTTCACTTTTTCTAAGCAGACGAGAAGAGTTTCCGTGCCAGGGGCAGAGACAGATACTCTTAAGCAGGCTTTTCTCTGGAAAAGAGCAGTGTGAGATCTGGATCAGCACTATAGTGCAGTGCACAGGGGTGAGCCTTCTGGCAGTACACGTAAGGTGGAGGAAGGGCAGAGCTGAAGATTAAGGCAGAGCCTAGAGAAGTTAATACCTTGAGGACTGTAGTATGTCCATATGTTGTCTTGCCTTTCTTGCTTTCCTGTCAAGCTTAGCTGCATTTTCTAAGCACTGACTTTGAGACTGTAGACTTGTGTAGAGGGATCTGAGGGTTTTCTTCTTGGCTTTTTTTTTTTAATGGAACCACGACTAAACTTTGTTTAGTCTTCAGAAAAAGTACTTATGTATGTTTGGACACAAGCATTTAATTATTTCAGTTATTATTTCCAATATATTGATATACACTGTTCTGAAAGACTGCAGAGATATTCCGTATTTAATAGAAAACAAAATATCCTCTCTTATCCAAGGTCATACTGTTTCAATCCCTCAGGAGACATCCATTATTAGTACAGGAGCCAGAAGAATACATGGTAGAAGCCAACGCTGACACCGGCACATTGAACAGTCTTATAAAAGTTCAACAAACCTTCAGAAACAATAATTTGACATCTTAGTTTTCTTTCTCCTTGGTCAGCTATCCATTTGTTATGTAAATGCAATATAAGAAAGCCATTTGATTAAGAACTTTTATTAATAAGTCTTCAAGATTAGAAACTGTGAGAAAAAAAACCCCCACAAACAACCAACAAACTAACAGCACTTGAAAAAGTGAAAGATTCATTCCAGGTTTGGAGCTAGTTTGCATTGCCATTTCTAGCACATAGGACTGAGCCTTTTATTTTCATATCTTGCTGTAAGTCTTTGCCAGCCTGCTTCTATTTCCCAAATAGCTTCTGCTTCACTACATTTCCATCTGTACAGAAAGGGCATGGACATAAACACCGATAAAGAGTGAATGAAATCTTCCCTACCTCCCAGCTAAGGCAGGATACTGGCAGGCTGTATTTTTCTTTTCAGAAAGTATTATGCTAGGGATTTAGTCTTCTATTATGATTTAAGAGGGGTTTTCACCAGGAAGCTGGCAGCATGAAGCTTTTTTTGCTAGATGTGACGGTGCTGTATGATATATAGGTGTGTGCGTCTTTTAGGCTGCTGTAACAACCTTCCTCAAAACAAAGGACCATTAACTATAACTTCATCTTTTAATCAGTGCAGTAGATTAAAATAGATTTTAGTCTTGCTTTTTTTTGGCTGAATTTTCCTCTGATTAAGAACAAGATAGAGGATTGTCATACATGTGCCTGCATAAGGAAGGGAATGTGAGAGCTATACTTTCCTCCGTGGACCAGGGAGGTATCATCCGGCTCTGAATACAAAACAGATTTCACGAGGATGTCATTTCCCACATCAAATAAGCAAGAAACACTAGGACGGTTAGGTATTGGTGCAATCCTGACTTCTTTTTCCCTATACCATTACTGTACTGGTAATACCTGGTAAAAATTTATCTGAGCCTGCAATTAACACAGTTATCCCCCCATCCATCTACAGCAGAAATCAAGATTCCAAATTAGCAGAACTTTAGGAAGACATAGGTATAAGGTGTGGTTAGGAATTTACTCTAGGTAATAACAATTTATTTTAGAAATCAGTAGAAATAGATGAGTCGCTGAAAAAAACCACTTTGCATCTGTAGTTCTGTTTTCTACACAAGGAAATTTTCTATATGAGAACATTTCAATTAGGTAGAAGTGTAATACATAATCAAAATTAAGCTGTTCCAAGTGATGAAAATACTAAGAAAAAAAAGGATTGACCACTTTGTACATTGAAATAAATACCATATTGTATTTAGCAAGCGTTCTTGCAAATCATAGAAACATCTATTGTTGAAAAAAGGACACACACATGTCCTAGAAAACACAATTCAATTACTTAGAACAGATAAATTTTTTCCATAACTAAATTAATGTCATTATAACTAAGCTCACGTAATTCTCATTAATATCAATAGGGAGCTGATTCCTAGAAAGCAGATAATAGAACCCTTACACAGTTAAAAGAAGCAGATTTGCAGCTGATTAATTAATAAAAAAGATTAAATTTGCTTTTATCCTCTGATCGTCCCCAACCCAGTTGCAAATACATATACAGTCTGTGCCTTGCATTCTCATAGGTCAACATCTATTCCTGAGTTCTGAACCCTCTTGTACTGTAATATAATGGTAAAAACTAGGAAAAAGGGCAAATAATGTTCTCCTCCATTTAATTGTTTCCCTTTCACTTCCAGGCAGCTCATCAGAGCTGCTCGAGTCTGCAGGTGCTTTCCCTCATGTTCTTTGGAGTCATGTTCAGCCTCAAGGAGTCCCACAACAAGCAGTGGAGGCAGCTGTGTGAACACATGCCAGGATGCGCTGGGGGTGTCTGCAAGGATAGGAAGCAAAACTGAAGTTAATACAATGTTTGAGAAAATTATTTTCTTTGTTACTTTAATAAAGAAAAAACATATGGGGGAGCAGACTGCAAGAAAGAATTGTATCCTCTCATGCTAGTTGCACAAATTAAAAAAAATACCTGGACTTCTACTCTGATTTGCAATGGAAATGAAACTGTGATTGGTGAGTGACAGTTATAGTGAAAGTTTTAAATTGTCTGAAAGAGAGATGCCTGAACTTTTACTGTTGTCTGCCATGACCTTATGATATAATATGAAGGAAAAGAATGTAAGCACTTTAGACATAATATTTTAGTGCTGTCCATTTTTCAAAACCATGGTGACTATAAATCCCTATACCAAAAATCAATGAGGATCAAGTTATGCTTTGGATGTGATTTTAGTTATGAGGGGTATGTGAATCTCATTTAAACGGAGCTCTGGCACACAAACATTGCCTTAGTTTGTCTGGACATGATGTTCTTCTGCAGATGCCCAAGAGCAAAGTGCACAAAAAGCACATTACAGCCTGTCATGTGAAAGTTTGACAGTGTGGGCAATGGCACTTCATGAATTCCTGCAAGACTTACTGTCTCGTACTGATGAATTGTCTGACCGTTCAAGTCAAAGAACTCAGAACTGATCAAAATGCTTCAAAGGAAAAAGAAAGGAGAAAACTCCCCACTTCTTCCATGAAATTTTGCACGCCTCACTGTTTGGTGAAATATTAAGCAAAGAAATCCCCAAGAAAGACCATTAAAAGGTATCTGTGAAGGTTTTTGGCTTCTCAGTCTTCCTGTGCATATGTCATGAAACATCAGTCTGTGCTAGGAAAAGAGAAACTTATTATTTTCTTATGGGACAACTGTCCTTTCTTGGTTCCTCCTACTAATGCAGGTGCAAAAGTAGGGGGGGAGACAGAGGAAAGATTTGCCCCTCTTACACCAATTTATCAATTTTTTTAAGCAAGAAAAACAGCATTTTCACCTGTTGCTTCTAAAGAACATCTCCTGACACTTCCACAGAAAAGTGTGAGGTCCCTGAAACTTAAAGAAGCAGAGAAGATAGTCAAGGGGGTGTGAAAGCAAACAAAGGTGCAGAATGGGAGAACAGGTAAGGTAGGAGCAAGAGAAAATGCAGAAAGGATCTTCTGCATTATTTCATGCATCCTCCTGTTGCTTACCATCTTATACCATTCAGTCATTATTTGACTGATGAATTTGATATTTGAACTTGATTGAAAAATTGAAATTTACTTTACCCATATGCTAAGAATGAATGCAGGATCTGCTTTTTGGGCAAAATATATTCAGTTCATCCTATGATCTCTGAGTGCCATGTGTGGATTTCAATTGGTCTGTCCACTCTCCTTTGTGCAGTACAACACATGTCAAATAATCAAACTTTTCAATTTTAAGTATTTATGGAGAACAGTATCCTAAACTGGGAAAAATAGGGAAAGAAAAGACAGGAGGAAATGGACAGAAAAATGAAAGATAAAAAGGGATTTAATCAGCAAACTTGGAAGACAAATTTAATCTAAAATACAGATTTAATTGTCAGATATTAAGCCTCACGGCAAAATCTTATGATGCACAAAGTCAAAAAAACCTTTTGCAGACTTCTGGAGTAGGGGTCCTCCTATTGGAACAACTGGGCCATGAATGTTGGCAACTCACTAGACACTAATTAAATTCAGTTTTTACTTTTTAAAAATCTTTTTCCTGTATTGCCTTAAAATATGTAAAAATGCAGGAAATTGTGATGCAATTACAATTTCTAAAGACAGTTTGGTTCCTAGCTCATCATAACATTAGTTTTTATAACAAGGAAGATGGACTCATACATAGTATTTTTCTATCTGATTTTCTACATCTTCATTTAATGCGATCTGCTAAATCAGTTAGACTTAAAAACTTCCACTTTTAAGAAGAGCCTGGGATTGGCTTGGTATACTTTTCCTCCTCTTTTTTTTTTTTTTTTTTTTTCCCAAATGGTATTGTAAAAGAAAATCAGGCAAACAGGGTCAGCTAGGATTTTGAAGGTAAATACCTCTGGAAGTACAGTACTTTATTTCATTTAATAGCCCTTTGGATCTGTATATAATATCCCCCCTGCCTAGTGACACGATGTTGTTTTAGACTGAGTATTTTGGACCATGCCTAAATTAATCCTGACCTTATATTTGTAGTTTTGAAAGCCAGTCTAGTTTGGTTTTGTAGTTAGACTCTTCCAGGTAACAGGAATCTAGAGCTTTGGCTCCTTAGTTAGCAGCTGTGCACCCAACTGAGTGTTTATTATAAAGGAAGACAAATCCTCAAATTTCCACTCTTGGTGTGACCGTGCTTGGCTTCCGTCTCTTTTTCTGGACAGCACTGAAGATAAACATTAAAGGCAGTTTCAATGTTGCCTCATAAAGATTTGGTTGACATAACATACCATAATGATATATTTCTAATCAGGCTATTTAGTGTTATCAAAGGATCTTTTAAAATATGAATCATGGCGTGTCATTTGAATATAAATGTAATCTCACTCAGACAACTCTCTGTATTAAGAGCCAATGCAGTGTAGCAACTGAATATGAAATGAAATATTTGCCTAAAGCGTGCAGGTGATAACAAAATGATGGGACATTGTTGACCCATGGAGAAAGCATTTCACTGCTCATTTGAAGAAAAAAATTACTTCTATTTTGATCTCATTAAAAAAAACTGGAAAAATGCATCCTATGGCATTATTCACAAAAATGCACAGCATTTTATTGTCTCACGCCTAATATGGAATTTTTAAGAGAGATTTAAGGAGTACAACGGTCCAGTACAGCTCCTTAACACAGGAGGATTTAATTATTAATAGGTATAGATCAAATATAAACGTCTATTAGAAAACATCATGAAAAGATAGCATTTAAAATTAGTTTAAGTCCTTAGTGTATATTTTTGTAGAGCTGGAGGTTTTTATTTCAGGTGATATGTTTACGTGTTCAAAAAACGATTCCTTTCCACTCTCCCTTCTATTTAATTCTCTAACAGGCAATCTTTCCCTCTGCACCTCCTAGCACTTTCACTGCTTTTTTGCATGATTCACTGAGCTTTTTGTCTCACATATTTCATCCAAGTGTAACAAATCCCCTGAAGCCAGCATTGGTCTAGAAAAGGCTGAGGATGGGAAAACAAGCTATTTCATATCAGGGTTAAAGACTTTAGATTATTGTTCTGCATTATAATAACAATGAATCTGTCTACTTAGATTTTTCTTTTTAAATCAGAGCTCTAGTTGAGATAAACTCTGATTTGTCAGGCAAAATTGTATCAGGGTAAATGAGAGTTCTGTGGCTGATTTCAGGGAAGCTAGGTTTTCACTCAATTTCTTTGCTTTTTAAGTTTCTAAGATACAAATCTCTGTTCTGTTGACCTAATTTGCTGCATTTTCCCTTTCTGTTTCTACATGGTTACTCTTACAGCTCAGTGGAACACAAAGGTGCCTTCTGCCAAGATTTCCATTATATTGAAAGCAATCACTTTCTTCCCTAGAAATATGCCTCCCAATGATCAGGTAGTCTCAATCAGCTCTTTAGGGAGTATTATTACCCATCAATATGAAAATGTATTTGGTGCATGCTGTATTAAGAATACATTTGGTCTAACACATAATTTATTACCTCTCCTCAACATTAAGCTCCTCTGGCTAGTCTCCCTTCTGATGTACGTCCTGAGCCCGTTATTATCACTGAACTAATAGAGGTAACACTAAAAATAACCATAAGAAAACTAAACTAGGAAGAACTTTCAAGAGGACAAAAGGTATTTTTTTTCTACCTCTTTTCAAATAGAAGTGTTTAAAGTTGTTGACCCTTTGGATATGACTGTTAAAACAGTGTTATGATCTCCTAGGTAGAACACTCTAAACCACAGATATTATGAATATAAATTTAACACTATCAACAAATTTACTTTTAATGCAGTAAAAATGCTTGGATGGCAGCCAGCCTCTCTACCTCATATAAAACCAGCCTCTATGATTAGCTATGTAGTAGAAATCTAATCATATGTTACAACACAATGCCTAAAAGATGAATAAACTGGCTGAGAACATACTCCTTCCACATATGCAAAATTCGGCCACACTCATTGCTTGTTTAACATTACTGATGAAGATGTTTTTCCTCCCAGAGATAAGCATGGTCCCATAGGCCAAATTCTCCTTTGATTTACATGCAGTGCAGACTTTCTGGGCTAAATAGTTAGAATATGCTCCATTGTCATATTGTGCCTTAGCAAAATTCTCTTTTTCCGTCTATCATACATCTTAAAAAACATCACTTTGGAAAGGTGACATTGCTCTTCTGCGTGCCAGCAAAACCTGTCATCAGCTTGGCAGATGGAAATTAAACCAAGAAAAGCATGTAAGTATTCATGTAGGTCACAATCTGAAAAAATAATCCATAAAATTGTACTGAAGCTTTTTTCTGCTTCCTTTGCCAATTCAGTTACTGCAAACAGCAGTAATTTGTTGCACAACATAAAACACATGAGAACTAAAGTTAGTTTTCGGTTCATGTAGGCAGCTGCACATTTTAAACAGCCTTTGAACTACTCTAAATTATGCTACCCTTGAAGAACTGTGTACCACATTCTTGCAAGTACAGATTGGAGCAGTGGAGAATTGTCCAATAGATTCTCCTGCATAGAGTTGCCAGAGTTGATGCTGCAGTAACTGTAGTTACCCAAGTGGTGCAAATCTCCCACAACAGAACTGGGGGCCTTACTTTATAATTCTTGATTATAAAAATCTCTGATATAAAATTAGGCAATTGTAGTGAGAAAGATAGACTCTATATTCAGCTAAGGTGGTGGTTTCAACTTTAGCATCACCTCAAGTTGCATCACCTGCAAGGGGTTACATCCTACTACGTAATAAATTTCAACCTCATAGAAGTAATTTTGCTTACCTTAGTCACAGAATCACAGAAAAATAGAAGGGTTGGGGTTGGAAGGGCCCTCTGGAGATCATCTAGTCCAAACCCTGCACTAAAGCAGGTTCACTCAGAGCAGGTTACACATGATCACATCCAAGTGGGTTTTGAATATCTCCAGAGAAGGAGACTCCACAACCTCTTTAGGCAACCTATTTCAATGTTCAGTCAAAACAAAGCTTTTCCTTATATTCAGATGGAACTCACCCTTTTGGTGATCCCAGGAGCTAAGAGAACACAGGCAGTCAACAAGTCTAAGATGCATTTGTGACATACCCAGAGAATAAATAAATAAAATATTTTTTAAAAAGTAATTTGAAGATTTTAATATTTTATGGGTTTCAGAAATATGATCCCTCAATTTCCAATTCCCATCAGATGGAAGAATGAGCAACAACCGTAAGGTTTCATGACTTATAGTATAAAGTGCACTTCATAAAACTAGAACCAATGTTAAAACAACATTTATTAGTCAAATCCAAAATTAGTTTGCCATATTCTTAATTCTGTGTTAATGCTTTATTAGTGCTGGTATTTATCCCCGGGCAGGTGGAGCTCATTAGCCCTGTAAGGCAATCCACCTACGTCCTAAGGACCTCGCTGCCACCGTCCAAG